>CM076084.1:23812602-25012602 GCA_038088235.1 Zacco platypus | reverse complement strand
GAGTGGATGTCACTGGTAGAGCAGCTCTTGCTACATTCTTCAGCTTCAGCGACGATAGACTGACACGGATCTCCATGCTGTGCAGATGTAATTTAGTCCATGACCATACAAACGCCTTGGTGTAATTGCTGTCCGTGCCTCTTTGGACTAAGTATTGATGAATTACGCACATCACTGGGATTGCAGAGGCTGCTAACAAGGCATGACAGTGAAGAAATGAATGCAAAACTGTAATATTCACCATATCGCTTAAGCACTTTTCACTTGTATTTTCACTGGTATGCAGGTTCCACTGGCAATATACACAATTTTGGACTAAAAACCCTATGGATGTTGTTCACACTGTAACCATTCTAATCATAAACTATGGTCTAAAATCAAAGCTGCAGACCTAAATTCAATGAATGATACAAATACAACAATCATCTGTGGCCCCCATTTCTTAGAAATGTTCATTGTATTCATGTTGATTTCATTTTTTTTTTGTTATTGTTTATGCAATTAAAAAAAATGGTTTCAACTGCAAAATGGCTCTAAAAATGTTAAGTATTTTTAAGTAACTTATTGACCTTGCCTCAATATAGATGATCAGGGGTCCTCTTTTGGCTGAGGGTTGGTTGCATGTAATTGTGCATAATTTACTGTTATTACTATGGTAAGTACATGCAATATATGTAACAATGACACTGTAAAATGAAGTGTTACCATTCTTTGTTATGTAACAGAAAAGCTTTCTTTCGGAGCATATACTTTTTTTTTATGTAATTATGCTATGAGGGTAGGTGTATCACTATGACACTTTTTTCCCCCCGTGCCATGCAGATCAGATTCCGCAGTGCTGGATCACATTACAACTTCGTCCTAACACTAAAAGCATGTTAGGCTAATTGATGCTGTACAAGCAGGCCTGCTGTAATGGTTCAACCACAGGGCTCATCGAAACTGATCCTTCACAAACTGTGCAGAAACGATTATTAATTAAAAAACTTTCTCCCAAAAAGAGCTAAATTCAGCTGGAGCCACCCCATTCTTCCTTATTCCAATGTTGCGCTTGCAATTTAATAATCCAGCCGGGAGTGTCAAGCAAAGCTATTCTCTGTCAGGCTTAATGAACACCAATGGGCTTTCTGTTTTACACTCTTAGAATTCCCAGTGGAAATGTATCTTAACAAATCTCTGCACACGGGGATGAGTTTTGTGGGCCACAAATGTCTGCATTTTAATGTATTCCTACAGCTCTAGCTCTATTTTTACATGAACACTTACACAGCAATGCAATAAGACCAGTCAGCCCCTTTCTTAATAAAATAGCATGTACATCTTTTCAAACGTGTCTTCATGCACGCATGTAGACAGAAAAGCTGCATATTCAGTGGCTTGTATGGACTTTAGTGTTCTTGATCCCAGCTGTCTTCCCATTGTGATGGCTATTTATTTTCGCAGTCATTCAAAATCAGGTTGGTGCTCTGACTGCACATGAAAGAAGTCTGTTGAAGTTTCCTATTCACACTGTCGCTGATCCAAAATCTGTTGTACTTGTTCTCTTCTCACCATGAAGGTAAGATTTACTCAGGGGAAGCCGTTCTTAAACCAGCTTGAAAGGACAAGCTCTACCCAGAGGAACAGACAGCATGATATGGCTCTCAGAGAGATGCCGCTCCCATTCTCTCACAATCCTGCTGACCTTTAGAGAGGTATACAGTATTCAGACTGCGCTGCATTCATCTGCAAATCATTCCACTAAAGCCGTTACAAAACACCCATATCTGTGGCCCGAAGAGCTTGACAGAACTCTACTGTAAAAAATGGTTGCAACATTTTAGGTTCTAAAGATTTTTAACTTAAATTTACATGGAAAAACATATATTTCAGTAATCAATATAATATTAATATACCAACCCACGTAAGAACTAAAATGTCTTTTGTACCTTTATAATACAATGACAACCATGGTACTAAATTGTTTCGCAGAACTTCATACACTACATGAGAAGCACCACAAAAACATTTCAGAATCCTGCATTATAATTGTGCCAAATCCTTGTCACTGTATAAAGACTTCATCCTAGTCTGCAAGATTGTACATTTTAATATTACAAACAATAATGCCAGATATTAGATATTAGAATATCTTCTAATGTTAAAATATTCAGATATTAGAAGTTAGATGCCAGATATTTTAAGCCTATATTCTTTTAAGAATAATTCATAATTCTAGATAATCTGGATTAAAAAAATAAATAAATAAATAAAAAAATTACATGTAATAACATGTACTTTAGGTTCTGACAAAATGTTATTTTTAATGTTAAATTAGTCTATTTATAAATATCTAAAATGTTATAAATGAGTCATTTAATATATTTATTCATTTAAAATTAATTCATTATATTAAAAAAATCATTTGAAATTAATGAATGAAGACTTTCGTGCAGAGTTTTTGAACAAATCTCTTGAATGAATGATTCAATGACACATCAAATGCATTTTAACAGTTGCTGGTCACCACCTGGCATAACAATGTAATAGATACAATCTTTATTTGAAGCATAACATTAGTTTCAAAGGTCTTTACTACTTATATCCAGACCACACTTTTATCCCAATACTTTCATTATTATTTGATGTTTGCAACACATAAATAGCAATATTGTGTTGAAAACACTGTGGAGCTGTTTCAAACATATATCTTACAGTACATAAACACTGCTCTCTCTGCATCATCGGCCGCATGAAAACAAGTTTAAATATTCTGGTGTTATCATAATTTCAAAGGTTTAATAGGTAAATCAGGTAATCATTTCCATTTAAGAATTAGATTGTGTGTGTGTGTGTTGTGTGTGTGTGTGTGTGTGTGTGTGTAGGTGTGTGTGTGTGTGTGTGTGGAGATTGTGATCTTTTAATGATTAATCGTGCATACATATGGGCCTATATATTTTTGTATGTCATATTTGTATCAGACCTCAAAAGTAACCCTGGCCCAGGTTATAATGAGAAAGTCACAAGTAGAATCAAAGATCGTCACAAGAAACCTTTCAACATGCCGAGGTGAATACTAATATAGAAGATGCATGGTGTAATGCACACAAATACAAAACACCATCATGGTAACACACAGGAATTTAAAGTAATGCAATAGATATTCAGCTAATAGCATAAGCTGAACACACAGAAAATTCTGGGAATGTGATTTTTTTTCCACTGTAAATGTAACAATATTGTACTGTAAAACTACATAAAATGTCTCGTTATAACAGTTTTTATTATCGTTGTCCACTGTGTATGGTAAGCAAACTTTCTGTCAAGCATTTTATAGTTTTTCACCGTAGCATTTTTACAGTATTTTACCATTAAAATTACATACATTATTTACAGTGTACAGATGATTGTTGAGAATGGATATCAGTCAGTAGTGAGGCTGCCTCACTGTTTCATCACTCTTTAGTGTTGTATTATAGTGACAAGGCTGCTTAGGAGCACATTATTTGATTAGTGACAGTTGACAGAGGTCTTTACGGTTTTATGGTTGTTGAGCGGACTAGCAAACACAGAATCACATGCAATCTTTTTGCTGAGGCTGTTAAAATGTAAGAACATGTCCTCGAGTTATTTTTGGCCTTCAATCTTTTCCGCAACCAGAAATGTAAGTTGCACAGTAGGCAGAATGGGTTTAAGCTGAGAAATCGCAAAAAGGATGCAACGGGAGATTTCAAACTTAAGTGTCTTAATGTTGGTCATTTGTTCTTCAGAAAGATCGGACTGTTTTTGTCTGCGATTGTTTAATCTGCTATCAACTTATCAAATCAGACCAAACAGCCTTCACTGAGGAAAATCTGAATAATACTTCTTTTCTTGAGCAAGGCTGATGTGGCATTACATAAATTAAAATATAGACTCAAACCTCGGGCTATTACTGTGCATGACATGGTGGTTAGATCAGCATTGCTTCTGTTTAGCCATTGGCACAAATCAGCACATTCTGACATTCTGAGCTCTTATGTAATGTGGTGTGGATAGTCTCTGTAAGGGCAGAGTGATAATGGGGTGTTTCTCAATATTTTTCTCTTCTTTTCTCAACTTTTTTTTTTATCTTTATGTAAGGGGTAGATATTTTAAAAGAGTTATTATTTGGGAGAACTTTTATTTGGACGGGTGAACTGTTTTTCGGCGTGTTAGATAATGTTACTTAACGGAAGTTAATTGGGGCTTAGGTCGAATAAAGGTGATTTTCAAGTGATTTTGTTAACTGTATACCCAATTTTGTCATTGGATTTTGTCGTTTTGCTCCGTGGATTGCATTGGACTGCTGAAGTGACGTTTCGTTAAGGCTACGAGAACTGTAAGTGCATATAAAATATCGTTACAGTTTTTCCTTGAATATCGACATTTTTGTGGTGTTTTGCACTCTTTACATTTTAATTGAGAAGCATCCCTACTAACTAACGATTCAACCGAACTAGTCAAACATTATTTGATTGTTCTGCACGTGTCGTTGCGTGTGAGATGGGAATTTCTGTACATTGCAGTGGTGCGGGACGTAGTTTTGAGAAGCTTCAAGTTTCAGACTATTTTGTGTTACTCTGCCATCCAAACGACATTTCAGATCCATCTCAGTTTGATTCATTTGGGGGTTTGACTCATTTTGGTACTTTTAATTTTCTGGGGGACATTTCATTGAGTGACTCAACTGTCTCAAGTTTATTTAAACGCACGCTTTGTCGAGACAAATTATTCTTCTATGGACTGTTCCCCACCCCCACCCCAAATGTATTTTTTGATATTTTGATCCAATGGACAGTGAACTGTTCATTTGAAGAACCTAATGTGAACTGTGAATGAGCATCTAAAGAGGCGTTACACGTAAGTGTTTCTTTCTAATGGGAAATTTCATTTTGTATGCTATTGTTGTTTTCAAGTGTGACTGTTTAACAGTTACCATTTGAGCAGTGAAAACTCATCCTAAGTGGGGTTTACTAAAAATTACAGTTGTTTTCCATTTCGATTTACCGGTTTGATTATTGTATAAATGAAAAGTCTATAACTGTTACATTGAACGTGATTGAAACCTTGTGAGTTTAAAAAAAAAAAAAAAAAACCTCAAAGACTGCATTTTTAATTATTATTTAATTTTATTAAGTGATTATTTAAACTAAAGTAGCTTTTCATTACAATGAAGGAAAACATACCAAAAAAATAAATACTGTTTCATTTTTGTACTTCGCTTCTATGTACTTTCTTTTGATTGAAAGCTGTTAGGGAATAGAGTCTCACCTACTTTATTAGACATGGGGAGGGAGGAGTATACTGTATTAGACTGTGTCTCACATACTTTTACTTCAGGAAGCCATCTTGTGACATTACTCTAACTGAACCCTACCCTTGTCGGTCTGTAGAGTGCACCTCAATAAAGTAGGACATAACATATATGCATTATTATATAACAAGACTAAAAGCACTGAAAGCGGGGACTAAGATCCTTTCGTTATTCAGTCTTCCAGGGCAGCGCTAACAAATTTCCCCTACAAAATGGGCTAAATACCCTGTTACTTTTATATTCATTTACAAGGGGTAAATGAGCTATGTATCAATTAAGAAGTCTCCATCCTCCGGCTTTCACTCTTTTTCTCCAGATGAAGAAAAGAAACAGGGCAATTGGGGACATTAAACAGCAGGAGATCATGGAATCAGTCACAAGCCTCGACCTAAACACCAAGGGGGGTATCAGTTCAAGACGGTCTAATAGAGACAGAATTCTTATTACTACTATTCTGCTTTGCTTCTTATTCACATGTGCAAATAGACAGTATTATTCCGATATTTAATTAATTAAATTTACATGTCAATTACAGTTTACATGTCAACATTTTAAATGTTATGTAAATTTAATTAATAAATAAAAAAATATAAATTATATAACATCTAAGTACGAGCACAAAAACCAAAAAAGCTCAAGGAATGATGCTGCAGTCACTGGTTGTACTGACAACACTGAAGTAATAAGTGAAAATACTCAGAAAATATTCAGAAACTCAATATAGCAGTGTCGTTATCACAATTTTATACACAGCAGACTGATCAAATTTTTTTTTTGATTCGGGGAATGTTGAAAAAAATGTTAAAAAAAAAAATGAATCAGATATAGTCAAATCACCCATATAGTTGCTAAACTAAAGAAACTTTACTTTGGAAAGTTGGCCTTTAATTTTTCCAGTCAATGAGAATTGCCTCCCTTATCATAATCCATAATCAGAAACTGAATCGCAGTGCATCATTGATCAAACCATTTGCCCCCTTCTCCAGTTCATGCTCTTACGTCTTTGAGTTTTCATAAAGCAGCATATTTTTAGTATTTTCACCATCCTCTATCCAAGACTCATGATTTGCTGTTGTTATGAAGTCTGTCTTATCTCTGGCTCAGGGGCTCAGAGGGAAACTCTAGGGTCGACCAGCCGAGGCTTTGATGCTTCCCGAGCCTGCAGGATCTGATCCTCTCTCTGTGGAGCACGTCGCCTTGCCTGACCTAACAGGCCACATGTGGTGAGATGCTGCAAGCAGACTTACTAGATAATAAATGCACTGAGTAAGTCATGTATATGTCTGCAACTGTAGATGAGAGTAAATCATGTATGATAGTAAGAATTCATGTCATGTTTCAGAATAGCATTGCTCTTTACAGACAGACAGGAAGCCATTGATTTGTGCATATGGATGAAAAACTGTGTGAACAGGAACGTAGGGAGATGTTTGCTATCACACAGTGGGTAGCTATTACTCCCCACTGGACTCCATCTGCAAATAACTGTGCAAATAGGCTGCTGGCGAAAACATAACTTTTGATGTGTATATTTATTCATATCTTTAAAGGGATTTAAATGGGTTTGTTAAATATTAGATTGATTAGCTTGGATCTTTAAACAATGAATTGGATATTTAATTTTAATCCTCTGATGCATGGTGTACATTGGAAAGTTCTTTACAAATTGTTTTTTTTTTTTTTTTTTACTTTTTTTTTATATCTTTTGGTCTTTTGGTCTGTAAATTCAACATGTCTGACAAATAGATACATTTTACTCCGTTTTGTTGTTGCCAGTAAAAAAAATATCTAAGCAAAAAACATTTACTTGAGAAGCATAATTTTTAATAAAACAAAGGGCTTAAAACAATTTACCAATGAGGGAAAGATAAACATGTTTTATCATTAAAATTATTTTTTAATTTTATTTAATATTAATTGTTCTTCACTGTATTTCCCCTTTATTTTTAAGAATAAACTACAATAAATGTTGTATTCTTTTTTGTAATTATTAATAGATTTAATATATTTTGAGGAATTTATATTATTTATTTATTTATTTTTTTACTGGAAAACAACATGCACTATAAGAAAATCATTTTCATTTTTATGCTATGAGATCAGGTATTGCCTACATTAGGGATAGTAAAAGGATAAGCATAATAAATAATCTTTATAAAGATATACAGCATATATCTTTAACAATGCTGATACATTCTGTAACATTTTCCACTCAGTGAGAGACCATAATTTATTGCAGTATGCTACTTAATTACAATTGTTGTAGGTTAATGGATTAAAAGTGTACTTTCTTTGCTTATTAACACCTACTAATTGCCATTGTGTGACTCATTAAAAATGTAGTCATTTAAAAATAAATTTAATAATACATCACAAGTTTTTATAAGAAGCATTTACAGTCTCAGCCATAATGAGAAAATCATACTTGTATTACAGGAATTGTGCATTTAACATCCACACACCACTCAGGATCAATCTGTCCTTGTCAAACTGAAATACTGGCCTGAGACCAGTGTAGTGCTTTTCATTGTTTGGCTTGATAAATTATATGATTTTCAGGTAAAGTTAAATCTGAAACAGTTTTCAAGGAGGGCATATATCAGAAGCAGCTCTAGGCAGACTCAGCCTTCAAAGACACACAACTGGTTGCTTCACACACATTGTACCAAATGCATTGTACCAAATGGAGGCTTTAAAATTTAATAAGGTTTTCAATTAAATATTACCAGGAGCAGACACTCGGAAATGTACCGTATGAGTGGTTGAAATGGAAACCTGCGTTCCAAGCTGAGATGATAACATCTTTTCAGTTTTGGTGGGAAAACAACTAAATTTGTCACAGTATGACCGTTAGGGACTTGGGAGGTTTTTTGTTTTTCTTTTTTTTTCATGAAAGGGACTTCAAAAGTCTCTCACAGGTTCATATAGTTAATAGTATAAATATTAAGACCAAAAATAGCTCTCCAATTTTATTTCAAAACAGTGTTGAAATCAATTATGCGACTGTTGTACATGGTAGTTTGCCAGTTGGTTTTTGAATTATAGACATACACACTATCAGTTTGGACAATAGGTGCTAATTTTTCAGTGACTCTTTCTGCAGTTAAATCATTACACAAACAGATTGCATCAAGTCAAGTTCCAAGTGAATCACTGAATCATTCACTCAAGCAAATCAAAATTCTGATTTAATCAGAAATTAAACAAGTAATGAGTCATTGAACCATACAATCAAGTGTATATATATATATATATATATATATATATATACACAGCTCTGGAAAAAATTAAGAGACCACTGCATATTTTTTGTTATTTTGACCAGTTGTTGCTTTTGGCAAATAAATGCTCTAAATTACAATATTTTTATTTGGAATTTGGGAAAAATGTTAGTAGTTTATAGAATAGGTTTGCCCACTTACAAAGCATGAAGAAGTCTGTAATTTTTATCATAAAATCCAGAAAATCTCATTGTATGATTTTTAAATCATTAATTTGCATTTTATTGCATGGCATAAGTATTTGATCACCTACCAACCAGTAAGAATTCCGGCTCACACAGACCTGTTGTTTTTTCTTTAAGAAGCCCTCCTGTTCTCCACTCATTGCCTTTATTAACTGCACCTGTTTGAACTCGTTACCTGTATAAAAGACACTTGTCCACACACTCAATCAAACAGACTCCAACCTCTCCACAATGACCAAGACCAGAGAGCTGTGTAAGGACATCAGGGATAAAATTGTAGACCTGCACAAGACTGGGATGAGCTACAGGACAATAGGCAAGCAGCTTGGTGAGAAGACAACAACTGTTGGCGCAATTATTAGAAAATGGAAGAAGTTCAAGTTGACGGTCAATCTCCCTCGGTCTGGGGAACCATGGAAGATCTCACCTCGTGGGGCATCAATGATCATGAGGAAGGTGAGGGATCAGCCCAGAACTACATGGAAGGACCTGGTCAATGACCTGAAGAGAGCTGGGACCACAGTCTCAAAGAAAACCATTAGTAACACACTACGCCGTCATGGATTAAAATCCTGCAGCACATGCAAGGTCCCCCTGCCCCCTGCTCAAGCCAGCGCATGTCCAGGCCCGTCTGAAGTTTGCCAATGACCATCTGGATGATCCAGTGGAGGAATGGGAGAAGGTCATGTGGTCTGATGAGACAAAAATAGAGCTTTTTGGTCTAAACTCAACTCGCCGTGTTTGGAGGAAGAAGGATGAGGACAACCCCAAGAACATCATCCCAACCGTGAAGCACGGAGATGGAAACATCATTCTTTGGGGATGCTTTTCTGCAAAGGGGACAGGACGACTGCACCGTATTGAGGGGAGGATGGATGGGGCCATGTATCGCGAGATCTTGGCCAACAACCTCCTTCCCTCAGTAAGAGCATTGAAGATGAGTCGTGGCTGGCTGAAACACACAGCCAGGGCAACTAAGGAGTGGCTCCGTAAGAAGCATCTCAAGGTCCTGGAGTGGCCTAGCCAGTCTCCAGACCTGAACCCAATAGAAAATCTTTGGAGGGAACTGAAAGTCCTTATTGCCCAGCGACAGCCCCGAAACCTGAAGGATCTGGAGAAGGTCTGTATGGAGGAGTGGGCCAAAATCCCTGCTGCAGTGTGTGCAAACCTGGTCAAGAACTACAGGAAACGTATCATCTCTGTAATTGCAAACAAGGTTTTTGTACCAAATATTAATTTAATTTCTAATATTAATTGTTAAGTATTTGATACATCAGAAAAGCATATGTCGTGCAATAAAATGCAAATTAATTATTTAAAAATCATAGTGTGATTTTCTGGATGTTTGTTTTAGATTTCATCATTCACAGTTGAAGAGTACCTATGATAAAAATGATTGACTTCTACATGCTTTGTAAGTGGGCAAACCTGCAAAATCGTACACTGTGTGTATATGTATATATAAATATGTATATATACATATACTTAGCATATATATTATACATACAGGAATGATACAAGGAATCTGTCATTAAATGATTCAATTCGATCAAAACCCTGATTCATTCAGGAACTAAAAAAAAAAAAACTTTCTTTATGAATTAGTCATTGAATAATTCACTCAATCGAGTTGTTCAAAAACACTATCATTCAGGAACAAAACACCAATACTGTGTGCTACTGCATCATTTGGCCTTGTTTGAAACTATTTTTGTTGGAGTTGCAAAACTTGTAAAAAATGTTGTTTCCAAAATGTAAGTTACTCAATTTTGACTTATTGTTTAATAAACCATTATATAAAACTCTTGATCACGTGATATTGCTTCATGAATTTTATATTAGCACTGTTACCCCAGAAGCTTATGTTCTGCAAATGAACGGCGTCTTGCGCTGTCATCCCAAAGAGGTACAAATTCACTTCATGGATCTTTACCTTGACTGTTCCCTGCTGGTTGAATGGCCTGCCTAACTCAGCCCGAGCAGCTGAGTCTTAAGATGCATCTTTTTCATCAACACTTCACCCATTAATACTAACCCTTACTATTCCATTAAGTATATCTATTTATTTTTCATTACATAAAAAAAAAAAACAACTTGCTTCTTGTACTGTGCTAGACTAACTGGGACTAGTCACAGCACTTACATTTTGTTGCCCTAGTGCCCCATTGTTGGTTTGCTTCTATTGTTCTCATATTCAATCCGCTTTGGATAAAAACCTCTGCAAAATAATTAAATGTAACTGTGAATGTAAAATATGTAAATAGTATTCATTAATATTTATTTTACAACTGAATATAACACTTATTTTTTCTCAAAGATACCATTTCTGACATTACTACACTGTCCCTCAGAAATTGGAGTGTTTTTGGAAGTTTTACTCTCTGGGAGCATAAAAGACTTACCAATAACCACGTTCACTGCTAATTATCCACATCCTGCCCTTCTCTTCATCTATTTCTTGTTCATTCTCTCAGCCATCACTGTCTCTTAGTCTGGTTTGACAGTCTGCAGCCATATACAGCATGAATGGGCTGCAACAAGTCATTTCAATTAGCCCAAAGCCATCTAAAGCTTTCTCACTGTACCCTATCAAAGGGATATAATTTCAAGATTTTGACAGTATTTCAGTGCCACAAGCAATTCCACTAAAATTTCTCACCAGAGAAAAAAAAGATGTGGTAGTTCAGGCACTCGCTAAGTGTCATTAAAGCAGTTTCCTTTTAAAAGCAATAAAAAAAAGAATTTCACCACACAAGGATTATTTCACAAAAACTATTATGAACAGACAAGTAAACAAGAGATATTTTGTCCCTGGGACTTGTAACTTGAAATTAATTAATGAATTATTCACAGTATAAAGCGTCACACTCGAAACTACTTTCCTTGTTTTAATAGCTGCTACTTTGATTACTGAGTTTTCTTGCTGAATTTGTATTGCAACACTATAAGCTATATTATTTTCATAGTAGTGTAGCTTTTCCAGTAACAAGCAACATTTGAAGCACCACGAAACACTACTGAGTTGAGGTAATATATTAGGTTAAATTATGGTAAACTAAACGTAAATAGTGTTAGATGCTAGAAGGCGGCTATATTAGTGGAAGATACTATAAAACAAAATGCAATAATGACAACAACATTTTCAATGTATATATTTATTAAAACCATAAATTGATATTCACAACACAACCGCTTTATTTGTGCTATTTAAGTTGTTGCACTTACATCCCAGGATACCTCGATGTATGGCATTATGGGTCGCAGTCGATGCGCCAGCCTGTCCAATCAATGAGAGGATGCCACATCCAATTTCAATGATAGATTAATTGAATAAATATAATTTCAATTGTAAAAAGGCAAATTCAAACTTAGGTTGGTCATGTCAAAAGCTAAATCCACTATGCTTACTCTCCAGGCCACTGTTACCGACTTGGTTTCTTTTGTGATTTTGTCTGGCTGAATCATACAGTTGTGGTGTCACGTATACACCGTTCATCTGCCCATCTTCACCAGTTCAGTCATCTAGTCAGGAACTACATTTCCTAGCATCCCTCTTGTCCCCTACCTGCACTCACTCTGCCATCACCCGCTCCTGTTCCCTATCTGCACTTCAATCTGCACCACGATAAGTGTACACACCTCTATCACTCACTGTCTTCCTTGATTGTGGATGCAGGCTGTTACCTGCATTGATTCCCTTGTGTCTCCTTCGGTTCTTAAACGAATTCCACTGTGCCTGAAATTTGTGGTTGTAAAGAGGTGCTCTTCATCCAGTTCCTCTGTCATCATCACCTTTCTCAACTTATAACAAAAAACAAAACTATGTGCCATTTACTCACCTGAATTGTGCCATTCTCCCTTCTGTTCAATAAACAACTGTTTGGATCAGTTTTATCTGTCTTTGAGTCTGGCTTATCCCAACAGGTGGTCACTTAGTGTAAATGGCTTTTACCAACAAGACATGTTGTTTGCACTTAGTGTAAATAGACACCATTTTAAATATTGGACAGATACTAATAAAATTTTTTGAAAAAAAGTTCTTACACTTCCGCAACTCCACTTTAGACATTCTACTAACTATAAATAACTTTGCAACTTACCAACACTAGACCTAATAATACTTGGAGGAGAGCACATGAGCATAATTACATTTGATATTTTTATTATGTCACTTAATGTGATATAACACACCGGAAAGCCGCTTTATAGTAGAAAATATAGTAGGTTGTAATTCTGATGAAATGAGACACTGGCACTGCTTGCAATGCAATACAAAGTCGGTCTGAATGTATTGATACAATGTCCTAACTGCCTGTCAGCATACGCATTTCCATACTTCTGTGCAACCTACTCGTACATACATCATATGTAATTAGAGCGTTCCATAAAACTATGCAGAGTTGTAGACAGACAGTCACTGAGTGCCGCGAACAAACAGCAGCAGCCTTTTACAGTTCCATGGTCCGTGAATCATAATAGCCCCTTTCACAAAAAATTACCAGAATGACTTTACCAGTATCACGTAACGCGGGGATAAAACTCACGGAATCGATGATGAACAGGAAACAGGTATTTTAATGATGAAACTCAGGACACAGACCGTACACATTGACATGATCGGAGAAGGACTGACAGAAACAGGGAGTATATATACACTAGAATACAAGAGGAGTGATTAACAAGGCACAGGTGAATGACATTACTAATTACACAGACTGGGGATAAACTAGGTCACGGGACAAACCAAAATCCACAAAGAAGAGGGCAGACAAGACTATACATGTAACATATCGGCCCCTCCCGAGAAGGCGCGTCCTCATGCCGTAAGAAAGTCCAACTGAGGAGGGAGGGTGGGCGTTCTGGAGGAGGGCGTGGAACATAAGAAAATAAATCAGAGTCAAAAGAACAAAAAACAGTCCAAGGAGGTGTGGAAGGTGGGAGGAGCAGGAGGAGCCAGATGGTGGTCCCGGGACCAGCCAGGACGAGGCCCCAGGGCGGAGTCAAAGGTGGGAGGAGCCTGGGTGAAGTCGACCACTTGATTGTAGATGACAACCTGGGGACGACCAAGGGAGATGCAGTAACTTATTGGGATCCAGATGGAGCTGATTAGCCCCCACGTAGTCGATGGTGCTGGAGATCAAGGAGGAGCCATGACGACGAGCGTCCGAGGTGGAGGCGGATGTCCAGAGGGCAGAGGCTGAACCGGTGTGACCGTGGACAAAGGCGGAGTCGGGGGGGAAGGTGGAGCCAGACGAAGCCGTAGGTGCAGGCAGGTGGACGACTGACCAAGGCGAAGCCTGAGAGACGAGGGAGCCCAGAGAAGCCGTTTGACCGATGGGATCCGGTGGAGCCGAGGAGCCAGGGCAGATCCGAAGAGTCTCCGGGCCGAGGCAAAGCAGGGGGCACAAAGGCTGGAGGCGGAGGCAGGGAATCCTCTGTGCAGAATGGAGGTGATGGCCTGAAGACCCTGGGCAGCTCAACACGGCATGCATGAGATGGTGAGGGGTAAGGGGCCTGGTGAGGATAAAATTCACGGAAACGATGATGAACAGGAAACAGGTATTTTAATGATGAAACTCAGAACACAGAATGGAACACACGTACACAATGACGAGATCAGACAAGGACTGACAGAGACAGGGAGTATATATACTAGAATACAAGAGGAGTGATTAACAAGGCACAGGTGAATGACATTACTAATTACACAGACTGGGGATAAACTAGGTCACGGGACAAACCAAAAACCACAAATAAGAGGGGAGACAAGACTATACATGTAACAACTGGTATATACACAAATGCTGTTCACACAAGCAAGGAATTCTGGCTTAACCACTAAGAGCAAAATAAGTAGAAAAGGGGAATCCAGACACCAAACAAAAGCAAATGTCCTTCGAGCAAGATTTTTACTGAAGATTTACATGAATAGAACAAAATATCAAAGTGCACTAATAAAAATGTGACAGTCCACAAACAAAAAAAGGAACATAGATGGTTAGATTTAGCCTTGGAAAGTGCGTGTTCTTTTGATACTTCAGTGAAGAAGACTTCTAGGCACATAAATTCTTCTCGCATCATTTGTTGCACCACATCTAGCTCAGTGCTGAAATAAAAAAAACAATCTTAAAACATTGGCATTTGCTATCGCTTGACAATGTTGGCAGAAATATATTTAATGATTCACCTCTTTTTGTTTATTCCAGAGGACGAATTATTACAGACCCTCTGGAGCATCCAGATTGTGGTGCAGCTGCAGATGGACGGGTCAAGCCTCTGGAAGGTCCTAGAGTTTGTTTGTTTTTTTCATTTTTTTTTTTTCATTTAGGCATTATTATTCTCGATGTTTTTCCAAAATGGTTAACACATTTGTCAGTTTTGCTACAAAAAGACAACATAGAATGTCTTGCTTTATTACTTGCAGTTCTACTGATGTAATTTATCTTTTGACCTGTCCACATGGGCTTCAATACATCGGTAGTCGAAGATGGACTGAAACGATTGCTTTTGTTTTTTGTTCTTTTTTTTCTGTTTGTGGACTGTCACATTTTTGTTTAGTGCACTTTGATATTTTGTTGTATTTATGTAAATCTTCAGTAAAAGTCTTTATGGAAGGACCTTCAACTTTGTCTTACTGTGCTTGTCGTAAGAGTTTATGCTTGTCGTATCGAGTTTGTTCAGAAAGAGTTGGATGATATTAACAAACAAATTTCTTCCATGGAACAACAACTGCACTGCATGACGACTGAGCTAGATTTTGAACCACTTAAAACGTCTCTGGACTCTACCATCACCAAGTACTGTCAAGAGATTTGCAAAATCAAGCTGAATAAATTCAAGAGAGACACACTGGACTACCGAGATGGATGGATATATCCGTGGCTATATCCACAATCCAGGAGATCTCGCTTTGCACCACATACTGCTTCTGACTCCAGTGCCTCTGATATTACCACCCACTCCAACTCTGACTTTTTAAAGAAGCCATCCATCCAACAGGGGCCGAGCTATAGATCGAAACGGGTCTAGGGGTGCTGCAGAAGCAAGAGAAGTTTGAGGTTGATGAAACCAGACAGGCTACCCAGATGACTCTCACGGTCTAGTTTTCAATTTATCTGATCACTCATTAACTGCTTCTGAAATTTCTGCTCTGACTAAGGGTTTGTCAGATGTTCCCACTTTTTACCCAGATCCTTGTCAGACTAAGATTGAACTGTTCAATTTTTTTCAGACTATCAAACTGAAACATTTATTTTATATGGACGATCACAATGTTTCAGGGTCAAGTGTACCTACACACAACAGACCAATTTTCAAACCTAAAGTTATTTTTGTCCTCCGACTAAAGTGAAGAAGTGCTCCTATTACGACTTTTTGTAAACTGGATGAAAAAGATGTCAAATTGCTTTTTCAGTCTCCCGGTTCAAAAATAAGACATAACTTGTCTAAGGCGGAAAATTAAGCCCTTCATAATTTGAGGAAAAAATTTGATGTAGTCATTAAGCCAGCAGATAAGGAGAGGGGGCTGGTTGTGATGAATAGATCTGATTATGTGGGTGAAATTAGGAGACAGTTATCTGATGATCAGTTTTATAAAAAGTTATAATTCAATCCTGTCAGATGTTTTAAATTAGAAATTGACAAATTTATTTCAAATGCTTTGCAATCAGGGGATATGAGTGAGACTCAATAAGCATATCTAACATGTGAGTTTCCAATAACGCCATTGATTTACAGTTTACCTAAAGTACATAAATCTCTTAATGACCAATAGTGTCTGGGAAAGGATCATTGACCGAACTTTTGTCCAACTTTATTGATGCCCAAATTTGACCTTTGTTTGTTGAGCTGCCATCATATCTTAAAGACACTAGTGATTTTCTTAAATAACTAGCACAAATTCGAGATGTCAATGATAATATCTATTGGGTGTCACTAGCCACCAATAGTCCTCATTCTATGTGTTTACAGGCTCTACAATTTTTCTTGCAAACAAGATTAAACAAAACACCTTCTTCTGATTTATTTGGTTGAAATGGCACAGCTAGTTCTTTCTAAGAATTACATAATTACTAGATTTCACGGTACAGCTATGGGAGCAACATTTGCCCCTGACTATGTTAAATTATTTGTGGATTTTATTAGAGCATCTGTATGCACAACAGTAATCCATTTTCTACTAATATTGTTTTTTGTTTTTTTTATCAACAATAAATTGATGATATTTTTGTGATATTTAAGGGAAGCGAAGCAGAATTGATTTCTGTGCATGCTAACATTAAATTAGTCTTAAATTTAGACCGACATCAGTGCCTAAGAGAGGGTGTCTTACTAAGAGGAGATGTCTTAAAAAAGTGTGTTCTGATTTTGTGCATGCTCATACTGTTACCTTCATTCTTTGTTCACACAGCATCATACTGGTAATTTACTGTTAATGTTACAACTTCTTGATTTACTGGTATTTTTAAAAAGGTCCTGTTCACACATGACCGCTTAACAGTACATATAATTTACCAGTAGAGACTATATATTGATAAACTATATCTGTATAGTCTATTTTGGAGTACATTCTGCATGATGCATTCATTCATTTCTACTTTTAAAATCCAATATTTCTGGGAATTTTATTTTCAGTCTATAAGAGCTCTTGGTCCCAGAATTGTTCTGATAGCTCAGCATGTGCACCTAAAGGCCAGCTTTAGCATATGTTACAATCAAGCCCCCAGATGGTTTGTAATATATTGTAATGTATGCCATTCATGTCCAACTGATTGTGATTAAAATAGACAGAGGAAAGCTGAACCTAAATTAGACCCCTGATGCTAAATATGTAAAGACATTGTACTCTTTACTCTTTTATATATATAGCTGTACAACAATATTTACTCCAAAATGTGAAAGCCACGCTCCAACATGGCCTGCAGAGGTGAGCCGACATTGAAAAATACCTCCTGTATAGGGACTGAGAGAGCTTTTACTCCTGCTGAGGAATTTCTATTTGTGGTGCGCTTTGGACATGAATTAATTCATGCTGATTTAGAATTCATGAGGAAAGGTTGCAACATATTTCAGCAAGTCAACAAGGCCTGTCTCTTGCTCTTCTGCTTGCTCTCTTCTGCTTGTGTTTTACCTGCCTGACAAATGAAAGCACTAATTCATGCAGATGCAATAGAAGTCTGCTGGTGTGTGTCGGTTTGGTTCCATTCCCAAAAAAAGTTCAGGAGGACAGATATATTCACACACAGCTGGAGTGGAGCTTGAAGGGGAAATTGTTCTGTACTGAGACGAAATGGATATTTTTTTTTTTTTTTGGAAAAGGAAGATATTGAGGAGGACAAACTCTATTGTTGCTCAGTCTCCTAACAGTATTTCCTAACAGACATCTGACCTGAGGCAGTGTTGCACTATAGCAGATTTTTCTGTTGCCTCATTCTAAGTGAGTGTTTTCTTGTCAGATCTTCGATCACCCAGTCAGTCTAGCCTTAATGGAGCACTTGTGGTCTTTTCAGTTTTAGCTGAATTTCATATTTGCAGTGGTGTCAAAAATGTGCCATAAACATTTCCTCCAGTGTTGTAAGTGCATCAATGTCTAAACATCCGTCCAGTGAAGAACTGCATTACACTCTTAAAAATAAAGGTTCCAAAGGGTTTTTTTCTCTCTCGTAGCAATGGCATAATTGTTATTATTATTATTTTATTGGAACCATGTTTTTGGCTCCTCCAACCGTTCAGTGATCATTTCTTTGAAGTACCATTATTCCACTTAGTGTGAATATTATTTTCATTTTCACTATAAAGAACATTTTGTGGTTTTATGGATGTCATGGATGTTACATTATTCATGGAACCATCAATTCCAATAAATAACCTTTATTTTTAAGAGTGTAGATGGAACTTGTCAGTCTTCATTTACCATTTTTGAATCCCAACCATTATTTTCTTTCATAAGAAGTTCAGTTATATATAGTGCTGAGTAGTAAATGATTATATGTAAACTGGATTACTTAATCAGATTACAAAAATGAAGTACTAATTAGATTATTTTATGTTTAAAAATACTCAAATGGATTACTGTTACTTTTTTATTACTGATTATGTGATTACTTATTATTCACATTATTATTGGTTAATGGTCACATGACGAGGTAAACAAAGAAAATATGTTTTTGCAAGTGTTTATATATATATATACACACACACACAAAATTTTCTTCTCTTCAAGTGTTTTGGAGATGTTGCCACAATTCTTCTGGATGTAGTCTGTCTCCGATGTTTTTTTATTATTTATTTATTTATTTATATTTTTTCTAGTTCATCACAGACAGACTTGATGATGGTGAAATCAGATCTCTGTGTGGAGCATACCGGTTGTTGTCAGACTCCTTGTGCATACAATATAAACAACTGGCTTAAAACATGTTGTGTGTGCGTGGATGGGCATGTTTGAAAATATTAACTTGTTAAAAAATATTAATTTAAATACACAGTAAGATGCATACATGTTATGAGGGAAATTACACTTCCCTTGAAAATGGTATAGCGATTTTCACAATATGAAACCAACGTGAATACAATGAGTATGGCACATGCTATAGATGTTCAGAAAACCTTTTTTTAATCAAGGAGACTCTCCTGTTATAACTCCTGTTTTCTTTCAAGACATGTCAGAAGGTATTCACACTCAAAGAAGGTCTTCAGTTTCGACAAGATACACTCACACTTTGTACACACTTGCCACAGTAGATAACAAAACAACAATGTCCTATTTCTTCAGCCCTACGAGAGCATGGAAACCTGGTATGCCTGTTAGAAAGTGTGTCACCTGCCCCAAAACTAAAAAAGAAATGTGCATCTGCTACTATTCTATATTCTAACATACAGCAATGTCAATAATTAAACTATCTATAGGCTTTGTACGCTTATTTCACCTGTTCACTTTTAATAAGAATCTTTATTTAGCGCATTATATAAGCTCAGAGGAAATTCTATTTAAGAATATTTCCTGGAGATTTAACTGAATGCTGTTACATCCAGCCCCTGGCATTCTGGCCTTCTTTCTCAAGCAAACTGTCTGTCTGTCCCTCTTTCTTCTCATGTGTGGGGAATAGAATATGTCCAAGGGGGGATTTTGAAGCACCCTGGAACCAAATCTCCTTTTCCCATTTCACTGTTCCCACTATGAGGAGGCTCCCCAGCTGCCTTTGATGAGTCTGGCTTCCGTCTAATTAATGAAGGGAAATTAAAGGATATGGCCCTTTTTTTTATCAGTCTTAATATGTCTGATGGCTCATTAAAAACCATTCTATCCGTGGCCTGTGATTCGATAGCTGCTCCTGCTGGGAGAAGAGAGAATCAGCGTGGAGAGTCTCTAATCTCCCTCCCCTCCTCCTCATCCCTTGTTCACAGCATGCACATGTATTCTGATGGGGGAAATGAAGGAGAGTGGATCCACATGGCTTCTTTTGACTTTCTGCAGAACAAAGGGTCTCTGTAAAAATGCCACTCTTTTTGTCTCGAGCCACATGGGACATTGCAAATTTATCCCTGTGATAGTTCCGTTTTGTCTGGGCCCTAGCGAGTGCTCCCGCACCGGATCTGGAAGCTGTGAGGTCAAGAATGGAACAACGTCAATGGTGCTCAGCTTCCTTAGAGACTTACAAAGTACTTTCCGTGTGTTTTTGTTCTTTCAAATCGCTATACGACTAACAACTTGTGGGACAGTCTTTGGAGACTGTCACAGCAACACAGCATGCATTTATTTACCAAAGCCTTCCTGTTACCTGTTTAAACTTTTCAACTTTTAGCAAAAGCGATGCGTCTCCGACCCAGTTTTTAATTCAGAAAAAAAAATATTTATTCAAAGGTGCTACAAGATTTTTTTCCCCCTGCTTTTACAAAATGTTCTGTGATAGAATAGAAAGTACATTTGTACCTTTACCGAACCCAAGTTGTTTTTGTGAAGAAGGTTTGACTGTCTATTTATAAATGGCAAGCAAGAGCTGTGTGGATACATATGCATAATCCACTCTCAGTTCCTTTGTTACTAATTGGATTATTAAAAATGTGGATCAGTGTCAGGTGAAAGTGCATGTAAGTGAATTCTTAATGTTCATGTTGGTTTCATATTTGTTTTAAACATTTTCATTTTCAAGAATGGTTTAATTTTACCGGCAATTTACACTCACATGTATTCATGGTATATGCATAACATGTAAGACCAGGGTTTCCAAAACTTTTCTGCCAGCCAACCAATTAATGTTTCAACAATTTATTAAGACATTCACATGTTCATGTTGATATTATTTTTAATAATGATGATGATGATGATAATTATTATTAGTTGTAATGGCAAATTTAGTAGCATGTTTTAAGTCTAATTATAAGTGGAGACTGGATACAAATATTTTACTGTTGTAAATTGCAATTATACTGTAAAATAAAAAAATATATAGCTATTATGAAATGCACTGCATACTTCACTCAAACACGCAGCTCTTCAGACTATATTAAATTTAATTGCAGCCTTTGATTTGATCATCGCACTAAGCTATATCATGATTATTGTGCGATCCCATTTATTTATTTTAATTTTACATTTAATTAATTGTTAGCATTTCATCAACTCACAAAACCCCTGTAGTTCCCTAACGAACCCCCAGGGGTTAGCGTAGCGAATTCCGTTTGGGAAACCCCATTGTAGACAATCGTTATTAGAGAGAGAGAGAGAGAGAAAGAAGAGAGAGAGAGAGAGAGAGAGAGAGAGAGAGAGAGAGAGAGAGAGAGAGAGAGAGAGAGAGAGAAGAGAGAGAGAGAGAGAGAGAAAGAGAGAGAGAAAGAGAGAAGAGAGAGAGAGAGTGAGAGTGAGAGACTTTTACAATCTGTCATGTCATTTTACAACCTGAGCTAATTGCCTTTATATAAAAAGTTCACATTTTCTGATATTGTAAGATTGTAAGGAACAAACTGACCTGGACACAGTCACGAGGGTCTGCAGGGTTCTTTCTTTTCCCTCCATGTGTCCTGCTCCCCCCTTTTTTTTTCTTCATATGACATTGATTTATCAAACAAAAGTCCTTTTCAAGTCGCTGCTTCTTTTTCACTTAGGAAATAATAAAAGATTACGCCACTGCTTAATAAGGTTCTGTTTTCTAGAATTTAATTTGTGTATTACCTTGACACTTGACCCCAAGCAATAACTAAATGAATATATATTCAGAAATTAAAAACATATTCATCACATAAGAGGTGCATTCAAGAAATTGTGTTCATGAACTACATATTTGATTCAATTCAAAGATCCAAACAAGAGAATACGCATGTCAATGACCAATGACTCAAACAGACCTCAGTGACAATGACGATACTCTTTTGTTGCTTCATCCTTCATTCATTTGAAATGGATTAAAAGTGTGTCTCAACCCTGATGAATGTTGAAACACTCTCTGTTGCTATAGAGGCAGTCAACATACTGTAGGGGAAATGAAAGGATTTGCGGCTTTGTTTAGATAACTGTTAAAATACATTCCTCGCCAGAATCTTGGGTTGACTGTGACATGACAGAGCTTAATTGTGACTCATGCATGTGAAAGCCAATCATGGCAGTGCTGCCTTTTCTGTCTGTTCCCCCTCACATTCCGTACTTCCTGTCTGCATTCACCCCATAAGAGGCACTTCATATTTCCACCTTCCCGAATTCTAAAATGTGTGTTTATCAATAGCTTGTAGATGGATTTGTTTGCCTCTGTGCTCCTAATGTAATTGATTCTTTTATCCTGCAAATATGTAAGGCCGCTTGCTAAAATGCTTCCACAAGAGGACTGTGTGTTCACAAAAGCAAAGTAATAACTCTCAACAAAACAAGCAAAATAGAGGTGGTCTTCTTCTTTCTCTCCCCATCTTTTTAATGATTTCACAGGGTTTTTTTATTCACACTTCTATTTTTTCTCCTTTGTTTATCCACTCGTTTGTGCTGGCTGATAAATAACAGTTATTATGAGTTTTGCAGGTGTAACTGGAGAATGAATAGGACAGAAATAGCCAGAAATGCATTCCCACTTTCACCAATGTAAATTTTCACCTCACTCTTGACAGCAAAACTGAATAATACACAACATTATGGCAGACTGGGAGTTTTTGTTTTTTTTGCACGTTCAGCAAACACTGAAAAAGGAATTTTGTAGAACAGCTCATTGGATCTCTGCACTGAAAAGACAACTTCTAAGGATTTCAAAACGGTGTGTCTATAATGGATGATAAGATATGCTTGTAGAGCATTCTTTAGTAAAACTTGCTTTGATCTATTATCTACTTCCTGTGGAAGCCCATTTCGGATAATATAATTGTGACTTCACACAATCTAGTCTCACCTTATATCTCGTAATTGTGACTTTATATCTCCAATGTGACTTTATATGTTGCCATATCACTTTATATCTGACAGTTGTGGCTTTATATGACTTTATATCTCGCAAATGCGACTTTATTACTCACAAAGTGACTAAGCAGCTCATTAATGTGACGTTATATCTCACAAAACGACTTTACATCTTTATATTTCACAGAGTGACTTTATTTCTTATTTTACACTTTATCTAGCAGTTATCTTAAACTGAAAAAAGCAGTATCACGTTGAAACGGAAAAAAGTAAATGCAGTATCTCTTTGTATATCTTGTTAATACTATAGACAAGGTAATAAATAATAAATAATCCAGCTAGTTGACACTCCAACAAGGTATTGGACCTTAATGTTGATTACTACCCTTGATAAAAAAAGAAGAAGAGTAAAACAGTGGCTGCATCCAAAATTGCATACTCTCGAGTAGGTACTTATTTTGAATAAGTAATTAGTTCGTACCTTCTATATATGAATGAATGTGTGTAGTATGAATTCAATCTGGAAGCGTTACATTCGCCCATGTCATTATCATGTGACCTACTGGCGTCAGTTGTGTCGCTTAACTGCCATTCCTCTCCTGTGGCCTCATGGGATAGTAAAGTGTCCATCGTATGCACATTTCAGAAGTAGCATACAATGTATCATCTCGCCGAAGTAGTAGGTCATATTTGCCTACTCTTTCATGAGTACTGTGAATTTGGAAATGCTTCTTTTGTCACATACTGTTTATCACACTTTATTTTAGGGAAGTGTGCACTTTCAGATGCAGCCAATGTGTAGCTACCAGTGACAAAGGTGAGATACTCTACCCACACCAGAAGAAAAGTTAGCTCATCAGTGTGAGAGTTTTTTTGGATTCTATAAAAAAGAAGGAATTCTATAAGACTGCAGTAAGTGCTCTCTCTCTCTCTCTCTCTCTCTCTCTCTCTCTCTCTCTCTCTCTCTCTCTCTCTCTCTCTCTCTCTCTTCTCTCTCTCTCTCTCTCTCTCTCTCTCTCTCACATGTCTTATTTAATTTCTATAGATATTACAATAATATCACAATTATTAATTATTTTGGCCATGATGATCATATAGGGAAATCTGATATTATGACTGCCCTAGATACAACTACTGAAACTACACAGACCAAGGCTCCAATGGCCATTTGTGGAGTGCAATGTTTGTTTGATCAGCATTTGGACAGAGCCAGAAAGCCTTTATTCACGATGTGCTGTTTCAGCACCTTGGACAGTGACTCAACTCAGCTTAATGCCTCCCTAAGACTATAGATTTCTCTCTATAACATGTAGTGTTTTTTATGATGATTTATAATAATAAATTGGTTAAATCCTCCCTAAGTGAGAGGAAATTGTCCGTTTTAACCTTTTACTCATTTATTCCAGTCGATTCGAAGCATTTACATGGCCAAGACCACATCCAAATGGGGTGTAATTGTAGCCTTGGGCTTGCTTGGCCATGTGTGATATATTTGCAAACAGAGATGCAAATGTTCCCAGAAATTCAGACTCATTTTAGCATTATGCTTTGTTGATGTCTGTGTGAATATTTGTGATTGACACATCTAAAAAAAAAAAAAAAAAATTCCCTTTAAATGCTGTCTGAAATAAACTTTAATTATACATAATGTTTGTTGACAATACCTTGTGTGCAACAAAAAAAAAAAAAAAAAAAGGAAAAATGGTATGCTTTTGAACCCTGAATGGCATCAATTAATTATGTGACTGTGTGCAGGTGTGTGTGTCTGTGTGTTGGTCCATCATCGGTTCCACCACATCCGTTTCCTGCTCTCTTCTTCATGACATTGATTAACAGGCTAGTTTAAATTCATTTCTCAAGCTTGAGTGCTGATATATATTCGTAACACACCTCGTTGTAAACACCCCCACTGATTAATCTTGACATCACCCTTGCTCACATACACACAATCATACGGAAAACTCAATAAAGCCTGGCGTTTTTAAGACAAGGCTTTTCAAATAAAATATTCTGCATGGAAAATCCCCTTTATCAAGATATTTCCTTTGAAAAACAATAGTGTGCCACAGCAAAAAATGACTCCAATCCATGATACTAATGTGCTTTATCAATGCTATGAACTGAAAATTATAAATAAGAGTATTGCATGAATAGGCTCACCTCAATATCCGTTTGATAACAGCAGTTTGCACACACACACACGCACACACATACACACACACACACACACACACGCACACACACACACACTTGTAAAGTGGCTGTCAGCAAGAAGGACCATTGTTTTAAAAGCCCAGACTGTTTGCCAACCCTGTTCAACAACACTCTCCCATGGTCAACAATCTATTGATATCTCAGCAGGCAACAAGACCCAACAGCAACAAAGCCATCGACCCGCCCCTACCCCCTCCTGAGCCAGAAGGCAGCAGAACGAGGATAACAAATGTGGATGGAGAGGAAGAGATACTTTTTGAATAGTCTTAGGGGAAATACCAAACCAATTGGGCATAATTTTACTGGGTGATGAACACTGCTGGGAAGAGAGCAAAGAAGCAGATAAGGTTAAAACAAAAAATATGCATGTACTACCATGAAATGCCATGAACACCAATTTTGCCATTATTTATAAATATATATATATATATATATATATATATATATATATATATAAATGCTTGAGAATTTTCAGAGTAAAAGAATTGAGGAGTGGAAATGGAGTTATGGGCAAAGATTTCTCCTACTGAGACTGTGACAATTATAAGACATGCTTAAAAGAGGTTATTTCAGTCAAGAGGCAACACCAGCAAAATATAAGGGTGTACATGATTGATTGATTGGTTTGTTGGTTGATTGATTGATTGATTGATCTATTTATTTATTTATTTCACAGAGATTATGTTTCTATATAAATGTGTTGAAAACAAGGACAGAAATATGAATGTACACTACTGTTCTAGAGTTTAGTTAGTAGAGTGAGTAGTTGTATGTATATGTAAGGGTGGATCGCCTACAGGGGTTCAAGCTGCAGGGTTGCCGAATGACTTAAGAAATATTATCAGTGTAAAAATACACTGAAAAATATTCAGTGTAACCAAATACAGATAATCAAATTCAAATAAGTAGAAATCAACTAAACTTCAGAAATTTTTCAAAGGCATTAATGCACTTTGGTAAGAATGAGAAATACAAACATACACTTTGATATTTAACTTGGTGAGACATTTGATAACTAAGTGATTTAGTAAGTCTAAAGAAAAAACAAAACAAACAATAACTTGATGAAATTCACAGTTATAATACAATCTAGATGTAAAGACTTAAATAACATTTCATGGATATTTTTGTGAGGCATATGCAGATGTAGATTTGACTTTGTGTGTGATCAAATCTATGTGGCTGCATTTAGCTATGGCCATGTGTAAATGCAATCATGCTCCAAACAAAAGGTTTGTGATGTAATTTTGGTCCTGTTGTTGTAACAGGGAGCCAGCTGGAGAATGTGAGTATGAGATGTGATTTGGCTCAAAATCTTTCCACACCAATGTCTTTTAAGGAGCATGATAAAAGTGCAACGTTCAGAGTTTCTGAATCCTGTTGTAAAGAAAGCTTTTTCATGGTTAATGCAAATGTGAACACTGTAGCCACATAGCAATTCTGTGCTCCTGTACATGGTTTCACTGCAGCTATATGGAAAATAGCAGAGTTTACCACTTAGGACACAAACAAATTCAACATAGTCACACATGCAACTTGAAATACAATTCCAGTAATGCGCTTATTATTCCAATTTACACACGATACATGGTCTAGAACGCTTAGTATCTACAACCTTTAACCTAAGCGTTGAATGCAACATTTACAGTAAAGCAATCATGTGTTTTAAAGAATAAACTCAACTAGTCTATGTGTACAAATAGTATCACAGACAATTTTAAAGTGTGTTCTATGTGCAGTGTGTTTAGCACACTTACAAATTTGAAAATACAAACAGGATCCTTGCTATTGGAATGCTAATCCACTAGCAAGTGAAGTCAATAGCTGGAGGCCTTTCATAAACAATGCAGTTAACTCACTAAGAGTTTTACCTGCAGTTGAATGTTGATTTTTGCCCATAAAATGTGGCTTCCTATTTTTCTGAAAGTAAGGTGGAGGTCTTCCCTTTCCCAGTGACCAGCATTTTTCCTCTATGTGGCCTATTTTCAGATAGGAACTGCAAAACCTGCTCTCTTTCCCACAGGGTTGTATGCTGTGTTCTCCTGGAGTTTGAGGATTTTTAGGCCTCTCTGATGCTACACCATGCGTTCTGGTACATGACTCTGCACGGTTCTCGTGCTGCAACACCTTAATAACTGAAACAGGCACACTTTCTTGAGCAATGGCCTCTGAACAAAACATTCCAGATTCCTTAGGGCAAGTCACCTTATCTAAGAAGTGAACATGCTTTTTAGCCCCATCGCTGTTAAGCATTTTGGGAGACATTTTAGCATTTAGCTTAGCCTTAAGATCTGCAATGGTCTCCTTGTGTTTTTTTTTACACTTTTCAGTCAGGGCTAATTGCTCAGCTAGTAAATTATCTAGCTGTGACTGAAGGTCTTGAATCTTTGCCTCGGATTTTTGTACTTCTGCATTTTTAGAATGCACCTCTTTACATTTAGCATCTATACTTAAAAATAGAAATTTTGTTAGCTCATGTAGCCTCGTACAATTTATGAAATTTGAAGCCTCAAATACTTCATTTTGATTACTTTTGATGTTTACCAATTACGTCCCGCCATCTAAGCATTTCATCATCTTAACATTTAATCCCAATATACTCTTTCTTGAGTTTGCACAAGGTAGGCTCAACTTTTTTGCTCCATAAAGCAAACAATATGTCACTCTTTTCAGAAATGTTCCCTTCCATCCCTGAGGAGATCTGAATATTCTTTAGTACAGTAATGGGACTATTGAAGCTATTTACAACCTTCTAAATTCTGTTTCATGCAATTCATGCAAATGGAGACTTTTCCTATCATACCATTAAACAAAATGTCTTCCAAATGGCCCTTGTAGCATGAGAGAGGGGACTGAAACAGCAAAGCAAATGTCTTTGTTCATTTTTAAAATATCTTTGGATATTTTCATCCCTACATATATAAATTAAAAATTATATTCAGCAAGGCTTCATTAAGTTGACTAAATCCAGACTAAAAAATGATTAGAAAGCACTGTGATAATACGAAATGTTTCTTGAACAACCATTCAGCATACAGCACTATGGGTTCTGAAGGATCATGTGATACTGAAGACTGGAGAAATGGCTGCTAAACAATTTAAAATTTGTAATAATATTTCACAACATTACTGTTTTTACTGTATTTCTGCTTAAATAAATGAGCCTTAGTCATAACATTTTAAAATAATTGCCTTAAAATAGCTTGAATGTAACTCTGCACTTTTGCTTTTTGCATTTATTACATGGATCCATGAATATGCAAATTAGTGCCACCTCAACTCAATCACACCATCTCTGAATACCAGATCCCAGTCAACTGCAGTAAACGCTACACAATGACAAATGGAAATATCGGTTTGATTCAGCCATATTTGTTTGAACTAGAAACTGATTCAGAAGAATAAAAGGAAGAGTGAATTATACAGTGTCATCTTACAAATCGATTTATCAGAATGGTAATGTGTCGTATCGCTCTCTACAACAGACACATAACGGCAATTGACAGCCTTTGGCTTGGCTTCATTATCAAACAGCTATCAACAACAAGCACAAACCAGTAGAGAATTTCATTCAGGGTTTTGACCAGCTCACATGTACAGTTACAGAAGGAAGATTCAAGGAGATTCAAATGTGTACAGTATCATCTGAAGTTTTAAGAGCACCACCAGCTTTCTTGCTGGCTGAGCATCATTGGATTTCCTGCCTGCTAAACTGTCATCTCTTAGACAGGCTTTCTGGTGAGAGAGAGTTATTTGGCTTTTATGTGATGTAGTGGAAGAGAGACAGAGGCAGAAAAACTGTGTGTGTGTGTGTGTGTGTGAGAGAGAGAGAGAGAGAGAGAGAGAGAGAGACTGCTTATACCAACCACTTGCTTGTTTCTCATTCATACATGGCATATTCCATATGCCTGTACTTTATTGCATTAGGAGCACAAACCTCAAAGACAAGCAATGGAATGCTGAAGAAACAGCAACACCTCTAAATATCTAATAACAGAGTGACGAACATTATTTCCGTGCAAAACTAAATTAATATTTTATCATTTAACTCTTCATATATGTCAAATGAACTTCGTAAAATACCAATCTTAACCTTTAAAAAGATTCTACTTTCTCTTGTAGGAGAAATAAGTAATTAGCTAGAAACAATGTTCAATCTTAGGCAGCAGGATTGTTGCTGAAATCTTCCTGCATATCTAAATGTGTCTTTCTTTTGTCTCTTCCCTATCATTTCTGCTCCACCACCTGCAGTCGTAATAGAATTTATAATAGAATTCATTCTCTCATCAAGCCTGTATGAATAAAGGATGCTGCAACCTCATGTCTGATTTTTCTGATATCTGATTCCTCTCTGCTTTTCACTTCCAGCAAAATTGCAGAGCAATATCTTTATTTTTCTTCATAAATAAAGGCAGCTCATCCAAAGCCTGTGTGCATTTCTTTTCCTTCAATATTGCAGGATGCCTTACTTTCCACTTGAGACACAATGTTATGGGACAAAATATCTGATCAGTTGAGAGTTGTTGCAATCAGATCTTAGTGATCTCAAGCTTTTGCTTGCAATCTTTCATATCCAATTCTGATAATGAGAGATATGAGGCTTGTGTAAGTATACTGTATGTCATTGTTTCTTCTGGATGATGATTCCAAGTGGTTTGGAGACCACATTGAAAATCTAGGATTCAGAATGTAATTTAAATCTGGATACAAACATTCAAACATGTTCACAAAACAAAATGTAATTACTATTTTTATATATATATATATATATATTATTTATATATATATATTACAATAATATGAATATTGTGTTATGTAAATATTCATCAGTCACTGTTTTTGTTGATATATTAAAATTTTCACACTATTTCTATATCTTTATATTAAAATAATTTTAAATACACACATTTTCCTTAAATTCCTAATTTTCTAAAATTGCCTATTTTCTTGAAATCATATACTGATATAATACAAATTCTTGCACTGTTGTTGGATACTCAGCATGGCTATCCAACAAACTTCACATATGAAATCCATTTCAATTTATGCGGTACACTAAGACGGCTTTAAATCTCAAGAGCCCCTATAGCTTTTCTTTTGTAGTACAACCTATAGTGTCATTTCTAGTGTCATGACAGTTTGAAAACATGACGGACTGTCAGCCTTATCAGATGAGGGCTTTTTTTATTCATTTATTATTATTTTTTTTTATTTTAGAATTTATTGTATCACTTGTCCAATTGAGCTTGATGGTCTCTAAGAGAAGAAAAAATGCTTTTATGTTTGCATTGAGGTCATCTATACCAAGAGTCTCTTGGAAAAGCGTGTTCTGCTGGTTCACATAAGAGCTGGTTCCCTGAGTGTTGATAAAATCCTGACAAAGACTGACATTGTAGATGAATGTAGTCTACGCACTCTGCCCCTCCAGCATGGCAGTGAATAGATGAAGAGAACGTGTGAAAAGAGCCATCTCTCCTGGTTTCTGCTCCCTGCTCTGTTTCCTATATATCACTGTCACCTCTCCTACATTCTTTCCAGCTCCATTCCCTCCTACCTTTCCTTATCATTCTGCTTTTACCATCTTCTCTTTCAGCTTTTCCTTTTCCATAACTTTACTAACCATATATTTTCCGTCTCTCCCCAACTCTATCTGTCATTTCGCTTTGACCCCTTGACTCCCTGGCCATTTAAACCAGCCTCAAATAACACAGACTGACTTCCCAACAGACCTGCATATTATACTCTGCCTACTGGCGGTCAGGTGACAGCCACATTCCTGACCAATCAAAGTGTTCCCAGGATGGATTTTCAGTGCTCCGGTCAGGCAGAGGTGGCTCATTTTTTCATAAACTAAGGATATGGCCGGTGGCCAGCCTAAGGCATCTCCCCCTCTCCGTCTGTTATGCTGTGCATGGACAAATGCAACAGCTTCTACACCAGTGCACAGTGGCACTATGGATTTATGTTATTACGTAATGTGAATATTTTTTATATTTTATGGTTTCATTTCAAGTTCCAGACATAAATCCTCGAAACACTGACTTTGTAGGTCAATTAAATTATGTACTGTTGTGAGAGGTGTGAGGGGCCTGTTAATAAAATAAATGGAAATGTTCAAATGGAAAAACATAGTAGCCTAAAACTTAAAATATGATCTTACATTAAGAAAAACGACATGGGAATCAGTCCTAACTGATCAGCCCTATCAGGTCACTCAATAGTGCTCTTTCTATCCTAGGTGCTTCCGTCCCGATTTCGATTGCATGGCTCAGCACTGACATCATAGAGCCATGTGGTGTTCATATAAACAATCCATTATGAGGTAAATCCAAAAGAAAAATAGCAAGACACTTTCATAATAATAATAATAAAAACAATGTTACATTTATATAGTGCTTTTCTGGGTACTCAAAGCGCTTTTACATATAGAAGGGGGCGATCTCCTCAACCACCACCAATGTACAGCATCCACCTGGATGATGCGATAGCAGCCATATTGCACCAGAACGCCCACCACACATCAGCTTGTTGGTGGAGAGGAGACAGAGAGATGAAATCAGTATATGGGGATGATTAGGAGGCCATGATGGACAGAGGCCAATGGGCAAATTTACACCACTACTCTTTTCGAAAGACATCCTGGGATTTTTAACGACCACAGAGAGTCAGGATCTTGGTTTAACATCTCATCCGAAGGATGGTGGTTTTTGACAGTATAGTGTCCCCATCACTATACTGGATCCACACAGACCACAGGGTGAGCACCCTGTTTCACCAACACCTCTTCCGGCAGCAACCAAGTTTTCCCAGAAGGTCTCCCATCCAGGTACTAACCAGGCTCAACTCTGCTTAGCTTCAGTGGGAAACCAGTCTTGGGCTACAGGGTGATATGGCTGCTGGAAATCTCATTATTTTTTAAAGAAAAGCATCTTCTAAATGAATAAATGTAGATGTAAATGTAAATAAAGCCTGCAAGGTCAAGTCTGCACATGTATAAACTGTACATGGAGGTTGTTGCAATGTTTATGCATGTACAGTCTTCGACATGGAAAAGTGCTTAACGTCACGGTCAACACAGATGTATGCACTTTTTCTTTATATCACAGAGACTAGGTACTGCTGATATTTGGAAAGCTAAGCAATTCTTGCCGCTCGCCATACTCAATTAAAGGACGTTGACTGGTGCTCTTTATACTCTTTAATGACATTAATTAGGGTAAGCGGCGTTTACGGGGCAGAGATCTGAAACCTTTCAGCTGCACAAAATTTCAAGATCATTTGGGTATTGTCTTTTGGAAGAGAGGAGTATGCACTTTTTTGTGCATATGTTTTGTACTCTGAATCATTTACATTTATTCATTTTGCAGATGCTTTTATTCAAAGCGACTTACAAGTAAGAAGTTGCCTTTGGTGGGGATTGAACCCAGGTCTCTGGTCTCATAAATGTCTCTGGTGCGTTGGAAATGAGTGGTTACTCACTGAGCTAACATTCACTCAAACTGATCATAAGATCACATGCAGGACGATTTCTACACAGCATTTTATTAATGAGGCCCGTGATCATCTGAACAGTATGATTAGCAAAGGGCTGGAACATAAAGAGAAAAAATTGTCTTCTGATGATACATCATTTTTTATTTCTATCCATAATTTGGATCAATTCAAAAATACAGTAAACACCGAGTTGTAATCAATATAAAATTAATAAAAAAAATAATCAATGTTTTCCACTTAGAATTTTTACTAAATTATTCATTTAAGAATCATATTAATTTATGTCTACCGATATATCATTAAACACAAGGGACTTTGCACACTTCTGAGCAAAACTACTGACTCAGTGAGTTGGAATCAATTGTTCAAATGGACTGTACTGTAATATTTAATCAAATGTAATAATTCACAGCCTTAAATTTGGACAAGCTAAATTTAATACTTTAAAATATATATATATTTTTTAAAATGTCTTTAAGAATTCATGCAATAAATGTTAGTGTATATGAATTTATTTCTTCTTTCAGCTCAGATTTATGTCATGCTCCAACGTGCACATGAGTCATGTGTTATTAAAATCTCAAGGGATCAATTAGATAAACAAGTCATTTAATTTGTTCTGCTAGACGTTCAGAAAAGAGGGGGAAAAAACAGAATACACAAAGTGTTCTTCATTGAAGTACTGTATGATTAATTTCAATGGAGGTACACAGTCTGATACATAGACATATGTGTACACATACAGTGTGCTTACAATCGACAATACAAGTCCTGATTCAATTCCTTAAATCTCATTCAGTCGATCACCAAGATAATAGAATTACTGATACACCATACAAATATTCTCCATGGCAACACATTTAAATGATGCACTGCACACAAAAGAGCTTCCAATACAGACAGAAATGTGTACCAAGGACAAAAGTTAACCAGGGATCTGGGGCAAAAGTGCCCCAAATTTTTAAAACAATACATTTTTTTACCTGTCTGCTAACATATTGATTGGTATATTTTGTGATATGCTGTTCTAAGCCTTTTTAATGACCTGTTTGGAGTGTAGAGAGCTGTATAATCTCACACAGGGTGGAGCGGAAAATTAAAATTTAAAATTAATATTTAAAATGCATTCTGGTAGAATGTTTATTGTTTAAATTGATAATTTATTTCAATTAAAAATTCAGCTGAATTTTTAAAAGGATGACAGGTTTCATTTCTATATGACTTCAACTGGAGTATTTGAGAAATGGACAAAACTTTGTGTTTTATATGGAAGAAAAAAAAAACTTTATAGGAGGTAAAAATGCCCATGAAAATCAATTCCACTTGAGGAAATATTGCTCTTTAATAATAATAATAATAACAAAGTTAATTTCTAACACTGGTGTTCGCACACTAATACATGCCCCAGTCGCTCACACCCAGAGCCTTAGATCCTTCAGGTGTGAAATGACATGTAAAAGACCTTCATAGAGTGAAAAGTCCTAAAAAAGGAAAAGCTTTCCAGATTACCCCATCTTTATGGATGAAAGGACATGGCATATGTGGAGGACGAAGTGGATTCTGGCAAAAACCCTTTTCTTCTTACTAGAGGGGAAGGCTGAAAGAAGACAGGCTTGAACTCTCTGAAATGTTGGACAGCGCTGAAGTGAGTGAACATGCTAACTCCAGCTCTGTGAGGGCGGACATTGGAAGAAGATGAAAGACGACTGTGCTCTCGAATCCCTTTATTGGATTACGCCACATGGTTCAAACTCAAAAATCTCTTTGGTATTTTAATAGACCTCTGCAAGGAGGAAAGGTAACGCTAATAGAAAACACGACTGGTCAAACGGGATTGTTAAACCGTCACATACTGTAAATTTAAACCGTGACAGGAAAGTTGTGAGATTTCACCAAATTGGAGATTTATACACAGAAACACAACAGTACCCACTGCATTCAAATAAAAACGAAAGAAAGAAAGAAAAAAAAAGAAAGTGACACTCTTGAAATGCAAAATGTCAATATGGCCTAATGGTTCGACAGAGGCTAATTGAGCAGCATAATCAAAATTTGTCTCTGTGTCATTCGGGTGGTCAAAGGAAAAAGATTCAGAGTTGTGATTGGCTAAAAAAAAAAAAAATCGAAGCAATCAGCATTCTGTTTTGTCCCTGAACAGCAAATCCATGGCTGACAGAAATAATGGTAGAGATTAGCTTCTCCTGTTTTTGATTGCAGGAGCTAACATTGCAGCCTGTTTCTATTTTTATTTCTTTCAAAAATTGACAGGATATAGCGTAGCGGAATTTAAATCACTGCTGTGATTACTGTCCTTGTGGGTAGGCTGGAAGACCAAAGAGTTCTGGTCTGAACTCTTCCATGCTTCTGAGCAGCAAGGTGGCCTCCTGGGTGAGGCTGCGGTCCAGGTTATCATCTGGGATCATCACCACCTGCATTCCAGCTGCCAGACCCGCCTTTACTCCATTTGGAGCATCTTCAAAAACCAGACACTGTGAAGGCAGAACCGGAAAAGAATAATCAATTAAAATGTATGAATGTACAGAGAGATTTGACCTCAGAAAACTGTGTAGAGAGAAGATCCAAAAGAGATGGACAAGATTTTCCCCGGGGCGAGATTTCCCTTTATAATACACTGGCCAATGCATCATCATCCTAAACTTATGCTAAACTTATATCTAAATATGATACAATTTAAAAGCAAATACACGTTGTTAAGGGAAGCATCTTCCCCCATCTTAACCTGCTACTAAGTAGGATATTAGAGGATATCACAGAGACGTATTTTGACATACCTATCATTAGTTTAAAATGAATTTCTTATTCTTAAACAGAGAACTTTATACAGGGCAAAGGAGGTATCAGGGTTAAGGTTTGAATAAAAGCTTTGGTGATTTGTTAAAGAGTTTGACAGCTGCTGTTTAAATGTCAGGCAATCTGTCTCTTGATCTTGATCTCTCCCTTTGATCCTCTCAGTCATTCATTCATAGCATCCAAGTTCAACAAAACCACAGTAAAATTGAGTTGAATGAACCAGCGTGGGCAGAAAGTGGCCAAATATCAGCCCACAAACCATCATCCTTCCACTTGGTCACCATTTACCACTGACAATTTGAAAGCACAATATGACACTATTTACAACAGTAATGTCTCTCATACATACTTGAGCAGTAGTTTTCGTTTTGTTAGTAGATATTATAATGCCGCTGTAATTTGTTTTGTTGTCCTTATGGTCGTTCATGGATCACACAGATGAGCACTACAATTCTCTCTTGCTTTTGCTGACATGCTACCGGTTTTCATGAAATCATTACACAGAATGCAAACAAATATGTTCTTGCTGTTGATATACATGCACAGTATGTATACATTACATTATATTATATTGTTTATGGATAAAGTAATCAAATTATACTCATGAAGGTCAGATATGTCTCAAGCTTGACATAAGTGAGCAAGTTTTTCTTATACTATTGAAATCTACAGCATGACATGGGTTTGTCAACGTCAGATGCTGATATCTAGAAATCAAGGTGGCCAATGATCGATTCAATGCTGATAACTAATACAATTTAATGACAGCAAATGAGATGTACACAAAAAATGCACAATGTTTACTTACAGAAAGACAAATATATGCATTATCCTTTGACGTGTTCTCTGTCGAATTTGAAACTAGGGCTTCGATGCAATCGACCACGTAGGCATGTTATCTCACATATTGGTCCATCTAGAATCATAAAAGCCATCAGAGAGTCAGAAGGTTTGCTTAGGAGCCACCCGGTACATATAATTGAACCTCAGGAACAGAGACTCCAGATTTGTCCATTCATCAAATAGACGAACAAACAACAAAAAAAGCACCTGAGTTTCCATGAATGGCCCTAATTGACTGATGTCACTAAAGTAGTTGTACGATGAGTGGAAGTGCCTCACAAAGACCAGCGGAAGCATGGGGCTCACTTTGGAGAGTAAAGCTTAGCTAATTCCCTTGTACCGGGGCACAATTAAACCTTCTAATTACGCAAAGAACCCAGCAAATGACCCATAATTACTAAGGCAGGCATTTCTGTGAACATAAGGGAAATTTAAAAAAAAAAGAAAGGAAGAAAGATAGAAAAAAAAAAAAGCTGGAGTACAAAAGCTAAGCATAGCACAAATGCCGGCTTTTTCTCTGTCAGCAATTTGAAGTGGAGCATCTTGTTGGATTAGAAACGGTCCAGGACATCTAACACAAGAGAGATTCAGTAATTAGTCATAGCTATCGTATGAGAAGGCTTAAGATTCACACGTCACTTGAGAAGACAGCTGGGGATGAGAGGGTGAGACGACTGTCTAAAACACCTCTAATTAAGAGAGTGAATCAGCATTTTACAGTCGTATTTGATTCTCACTTAAGAACAAGGGGAAAGTTAGAAGGTAGATTTTTTTTTGCTTGCCAGTTTTATTTGAAATCCTACTTTTAGGCATACATGCAGTTTTACATTAACATCAGAAGAAGAAAAAAAATCAAATAAATAAATAAAACATAGCTAAACGTTGACTTGGTGCAAATAAGCAAATTAATGAGATAAAATGCTTGACAATAAAGACAACATTAAAGAGTGTTGCCATTTATGGTATACACTTTCTGTCATAAACCATCCATCATACACCTCCACAAATCTGTCGACTAGCATTTCCTGAAGGAGTGGAACTGCGCGGAACAAAAATATAGCTATTTTTATATATGCAATATGTATTAACTTTAACTAGTCAAGACAACATTGTATTACACTGTCCTCTAAAGTGTGCAGTCCATCTGCCAAATATAATGCTCGACTGGCGCTGTACTTTTTAATGATTCAGTCAAACTGATTAGCGAATCACACTTTACTGATCGCAGGAATTATCAGTCTGAATCTTGGATGAATCGCTCAGTTGTGGTACTTCCTCCCACTCAACTACAAGTTATAATATGCATGAGAACAGTGACTTTGCGCGTACTTCCATATCCATATAAGCAGTTTAATATCAATATAAAAACTTCTTAAAAAACACACACACACACACACAACATTTTACATTTTGCTGTATGTAAAAATGTTTTTGTAGGTAAAATATGTGACCCATGCTGACAGGAGTTGTGGCATGGGGAGCAACACATCAATGTGTAATGTCATTATAAACCATGTAAGAACACTCTGAAGTAAATGTAGTTAACTTTAAAAGCTCTCTATCTGTAAGGTTTATTGTTGTTTGCATTCACTATGAGATGTTACTATGACAGTCTTATTTAATCTTAAACTTTTACTATCAATTACTTTATTTTTGCAATTAAAATAATTTTAAGAAGACTTTTTATTTGCAATCTTTTATTTGTATTTACATTATAATTATTTTCGCTTTCAAACACAGTATGTTTGAATAAAAAAAGACACAAAAGTATCTCCATATTTTAATAGAGAATGTAAAAATAATTAAAATTTTTGATAATTTGCTCATTGCAAATTTTCACATTTAAAAAAAAAAAAATGATTATTGGTCAACATCTGGACAATTTTTTACATTTGTGCTTGAGTTGAGCTTGAGTACAGCAACATAAACGCAGAAGCACAAAACAGAAATCAGGGTTTCAACCCAGGTCCAATTGCATACTAAAAAAACATTTAGGATGCAATGATGTCGGCTGTTGTACAATAGGAAGAAAAAAAATCACAGAAATCTCCAAGGCAATGAATTATAAACACCTGTTGGACTATGGACTGCTGGATCTTTCTCAGCACATGCCAGCCAACTCACATCTCATTGTGTTTAATGTGAGTTGACGTTGTACTCACCATCACAAAGAGTTATTACAGTAATGGACATTGATGGGGAATGACTGTGAGTGGTCCTTTCACAACAAAGCTTCTAATAATAGTTACATCCCACAGATAAAAATAAATAAAAAAATAAAATGACTTAGTAAACTGAGACATCCCAGCAGGTTTACTTGTTTATTTTCAAATAAAAAGCTTGGTGAGATATAAACAAGTGGTGAAGGTGACATAATGATGACGTAATATTTGGCACTTCTTACAGGATGGCCAAAAATCTCTAGCACGCATACGCAAACGTGCCACACTTAATGACGAGACATGAATTCTAGAATGATGCAAAGATGACCTGACACAGTGGAGTCCATCTACGGTCCAGCGCTCTGGGAAATGTCAGGGGCCAGATGACCATCTAAGCTAAGCAACATCACAGTGACTAACATCACGTGTTATATAGGGAAGACACATAACTGATGTGTTTTTTCATACTCACAAGCTAACACGCACAGAGCAGACTTAAATTAAACTGACAGACTAAAAAAAGTCTCATCAAATTACCTATTGTTGTGAGATCCCACAGAGGGAAGTATGCCTATGAAGCACAACACAGGTCCTATGTGCATGGCATGATGCAGCCATGAAGGAATACAGTCGTGGTCAGAAATATTGGCACAGTAATATGAACAAGTCAGTAAAACAAATCTGCATTTCTTAACCCTTTTGACCTTTCATAAATTCTTTTTAAAAAAAAAAACAATACTTTTTGCAATCTCCTTTTGCCAAGATAACAGCTCTGCATCTTCTCTTAGAACACCTGATGAGTTTGGAGAACACCTGACAAGAGATCAAAATCCATTCCTCCATAAAGAATCTTTCCAGTTCCTTCAAATTCCCAAGTCCATCCAAGTACACTCTCCTCTTGAGTTTTCTAAAGGATTCAGGTCAGGGGACTGAAATGGTCATGGCAGAACCTTCATTTTGTGCACAGTGAACCATTTTTGTGTTGATTTTTATGTTTGTTTAGGATAATTATAAAAGTAAAAAGTAAAGGTGCAACATTTATATGGGCAATAGTTTTACTTTTTATTAAAAGCATTGAGTGTTTAAATCAAGTCACCATCATTCTTTTTAGTGCAAACATGTCTCTTTTCTATGCAAATTAAGTTCAGAGTTATTTGCCTGGCTCAGATAACACAATTTTATTTAAGAGCAATGTTTGTGTTTCCAATTATTTAATCATGATATCAGACGTTGAAAAGCATTACATTGGGCATATATGCCTGGATAGCAGTGGAGTCATGTTGTACACTCTCTGCAACGTACAGCAGATTGGCGTAGTAGGCTGCATCCTCTACAACATAGCACTCAGAACTGACCTGCTGCTGAGGAAACTACAGTCCAATTTTCAGTCTAAACTGACTGCAATTTAAAAAGGTATGTATCAGAAAATAATGACAAGAAAATACAGCTCAATTGAGTTGTTCTGGCTCACTGTATATATTGTACTCTTCAAAAGTTTAGATCAGTAAGATTTTTAAATGTCTTTGAAAGAAGTCTCTTATGCTCACCAAGGCTCAAAAATACAGTAAAAACAGTAATATTACAAATAATATTTTTCTATTTTAATATATTTTTAAAATGTAAATTTGTGAAGCTGCATTTTTAGCAGCCATTACTTCAGTCTTCAGTGACACATGATCCTTCAGAAACCATTCTAATATGCTGATTTGTTGCTTAAGAAACATTCTGTATTATCATTTTTTAAAAACATTTTTTTTTTGTTTATTTATTTGAAATATAAAGCTTTAATGGATGGATGGACGGACGGATGGGATATTTTAATGAACGGATGAGTGCAAAATTGGAATTAATTCAAGAATATGTGAATTAGTATCAAAGAATTAGCAAATGTGTATTGGGTGTAGCCTTTTCACAGTGAAGAGGTTTCCCATTTTCCCCCCGGCCTCAGTCTGGAGGAGAGGGGCTATACTGTAGTATGCCCAAGTGTAATGTTAAACAACGCACATGACAAGTAAACACAATTTAATGGCTCCGCTCTAGTTTCATAAGGCTGTAGTCATTAGCCCAAGTCCATCTGCTCTGAAATAGAGCCAAACCTCAGACATGACATGGCAGAGAAGACAACAGGCGAGAGAAGCGTGCGCTCATCGAGCATGTAAGCATGTGAGTCTGATGACTGTACAAATGCCATGTGACTATAGGTACTTGTGAACATATGTGGCAGTAAAGAAGGTTGTTGAAGTTCGGTAGAGACTTTGACAGATTGCTGACAGCATTCTCTAAATGATCAGTGAGCCTGTGGCTGGCTCAAACCGAGATGACGTGTAATGGAGAGAAAGGAGACCGATGACACCCACGCTTAACACAGAGCACTTTATTTGGTCAAGACGACCAAAACACCATGGCTACTGTTTCACTGTAATACTTAAACATCATTGGAAAAATGCAATCTTCACCCATCACTACCCCTGACTCAAATGGCCTGTTCTACCAAATATGAAAAATCATTTTTAATATATCCCTCAGAGGTCGGAAAGGCATCTTGGTCAGCATTTTTGTTTTTATAGACGACAGTTTAAATGGGCTTTCACAAGTTCTGTGCTTGATGACGAAGTCTATTCAAAAAGCGCTAACTTAATTCCTCCATAGACATATCTCTACACATTTCAAGGGGTTCAGCAAACAACTGGGGCCTGTCGTCGGATGATATATTTGGCCTAATCTTAAATTGCATTTCTCAACACCCAGTTGGCATGTTCTTCAGAGGGACTTGGGCGGGTGATCGATACAGCAAAGCACCTCAATAAACTTACACACACTCCACTTCTTCAGCCCACTCACACTCTTCATGAGGTCTTGAACTCGGCACGGTCTCCACTCTGCACAAAGCTGTGGGTTGATAAAGTGCTAAGAAGGATTGTGAAGCACTGCTTGGTTGAGGAAGATCCCAGTATCAGTCCGACACACAGACATAAGCAAATAAGCACGCACACGCACACACACACACACTAAAATGTTATATTACTGACTCAAGCAAGTCTTAAGACTTAAGATTTATCTGTAAAAAACACAATTTGCTATGTGTACAATACAACAAACTTTTTCTTCCATTCTTAGCTCAATCATTTTAAAACTTAACTTGCCAAAATTTGAAATTTTTATTTAAATTTGTTCTAATTAGAGGTGGATCACGATGACTGACTAGAAATCCTACAACTGATTAGCCAATTAGTGAGACTGATCAAATCAAAATGTTTCTTTGCTTTAAGCCCACTTCACAACGATTTTGGCCACGATTTTGCTACTGAGACAAATGTGTGTGATTGTAGAGGATGTCTATTGTGGTAGTGCAAAATTGTGTATGATAGTGACGTGAATTAAAGGGATAGTTCGCCCAAAAATGAAAATTATCCCATGATTTACTCATCCTCAAGTCATCCTAAGTGTATATAACTATCTTCCTTCAAACAAAAATATATTCAGTGATATATTTAAATAATATCCTTAGTCCTCCAAGGTTCACAATGGTTTATAAGGGCCACATTTTAAAACAAACAACAACAAAAAAAATGTATCCATCCATGATCAAAGCAATCCATATGGCTCCAGAGAGTAAATAAAACTGTAAATTCAAATAACTAGCTACCGGCGGACAACCATACGCATATTGGCAAGTCGACTTGCACCAAATGAGCAACCCACGACACAATGTATAGCACCGGCTCACAGGCTCTGCTCTTCAGCACAACGGTGACCCACAAAATCAGACAACAGAAACCCTTTAAACCCCAAAAGAACTTTACACACTAACAGACCTCTCGAGACCTCAGCTTCACTTACTACAAACCAGTTTGACTTTATTTTATACAAAAATTCTTATTGAGAATAAAAATGGGTTGAGATGTTGATGTTTTATTGAAAATGTGTTTCATTTAAAGTCACCATCATTGTGATAAGTCTTAGCTTTAGTTGGGCTCTTGACCAAAAAGTAACAAATATCATCTGCACATCTTTTGTCTTGCATTTTTGCAATAAAAATGTGCTTTAGAAACACTCAGTTAAAACAGCCAGAGAAAGTTAAAAATTTTAAAAAAAGTTAAAAAGTCAAGGGTCATGAGCCCAACTAAGGCAAACATTGATCCCCACCCCAGTGCCTTTCTTCTCGGAGGTGCATGAAGAGCTCGCAAAGTCATGGAAAGCCATTTACTGCCACGTCCAGCTTCAAGCTTTTCCACTTTTCAACCCTCCAGGGATGCAAGTTTACTTCGTCTCTAACGAAGGCAAACGATGTCCACCATGGTGGTCCAGGAACGACATCTCTTGCTCACCCTTACTGAGATAAGGGGTGCTGAAAAGGTTAATTTTCAAAGGTGACTGCTTTGGCGACACTGTCGAGTACATTCCCAGCAGTTCTCACATCTGTTGCCATGATATTTGGACTTATCGCAAGAGGAAAAATAAAGATCGGTTCAGAAAATTGGTTAATGGAAATGCTGTCATTTCCCAATAGTTTTTATCAACATTTAGAAAATCTCACAAAAGTTTTGGGCAAATCTGTAATGGAAAAACGGCTACAGATATGCATTGGATTGTTTGCCAAATCTGTTTCACCAATATGCTGTTATTATGAAGAAAGCTTTTCCTTCTAAAAGCAATGCTAAGCAGCAGCAGTCAGTGGTTTGGGTGGAAAAAATTCCACACTAGTCTAAAGTCAATGGTCAAGGAAAGGCTAAGCCTAATAGTTTTTCTATTTCTTAATCAATCAGAATCATTCAACCTGAAGTAATGACGTAGTTAGTGGACTCTATTAGAGGATAATTGCTGCTGTATTGACTGTGTACGCAAAGTGGCCTGTAAACTCATTGTGGGTGTTGAAGCTAACTTCTGCTGACTGAAACTAATTGTCTATGTGATAATTATAGTGCATTGGGCAGGACATCCAAACATCATTCATCAACCTCAAACATGGCTTATCATCTGAAACATGTAAGTAGTAGCAACTTTACATGGTCGCTCGCTTTAACGTTAACATAAAAAAATGTGGGCTATTGAACTTTTTGCGGAGTGTGAAAGCTAACATGGAGGCGGCAGTGCGATCACTTGCACTTAAAATACTCCGTCATTCATACTCATACAGATAAGAGTAATATATCTTTTGAAACTTTACTTTTATTAGTGTGCACTAACAATAACGTCTGGGTTACATAGGTAACCCTCGTTCCCTGAAGGAGGGAATGGAGACGTACGTCGGACAGACCAACGAATAGGAGGGAACGCTGCAGAAGCGACATCCTTCCCCGAAGGAGTTATGTGGAAAAGTACATATGGACCACCCCTGTAGAGCTGTATACATATGGAAGTACTAGGGTGACTCCAACCTGGTAAGAGGTGGGTTACCCAAGAGGGAAAGACACAGCTTCGTTTAAGACCCGTGGAATCATACATATGGGATCCCCGAAGGGTCACACATGACATCAAGCCTAGTCCGGATCTCAAGGATTCAACGAAGTATAGGCCTGGCGTCAGATTCTCTGCCACACCTGGCTGCCGAAGGGTGATCGAGGACTCAACAGGGTCTGCCTTGTAGAGACTCACTGAAGCAATAAGCGCATAATGCAGCAAGCCGACACTATGCCGGAGCCTCTCCATGTCTCTGACTGGATGAGGTGAGAACACAAGAGGAGACCGGCTCGACACAAAGGCTATAGAATCTAGCAAACGTGTTAGGTGTCGCCCAGCCCACAGCTCAACAAATATCTGTCAGCGAAGGCACCACGAGCCAGCGCCAAGGAGGATGCAACCCCTCTCGTAGAGTGAGCATGCAACCTGAGTGGGCAGTGTACGCCTTGTGCTTGGTAAGCCAAGGCGATGACATCCACTATCCAGTGGGCATCCTCTGCTTAGAGACAGCCTTTCCCTTCTGCTGGCCTCTGTAACAGACAAAGAGCTGGTCTGAGATCCTGAAGCTTTGAGTTCTTTCTATGTAGTGTGGCAAAGCACGGAACAAAGCCAGGGTTGGGTCTGCCTCCTCACCAAGCCGGGGTCTCAGTACCTCGTGGCGGTCACCCGGCCCGAACTCTAGGCACGATTCATCGACCGAAAATGCCTGCAGGTCCCCTTCTCCCTTGATAGAGGCCAATGCAGACAGCACTAAAGTCTTTAAAGACAGAATAACTAAGTGCGACTGGCTCCTCTGCGCCGTTTGGGTGGAGACTGTTGCTGCCGCCGTGGCAGGATGTGAGATATCACCTTAGACTGCTTCTGTACTGAAGGGGTGGATTCTGGAATCCACTGCCGCTTCTACATATATATTTTGAGCGATTTATCACAAAATTATCTTTCTAAATATTGAATTATTTAGAACGACTAACTTCAACTTATGTTAAAGCCTTTAATTTCCTTTTCATTTTCAAATACTAGAAAATACTGATGTATATTGTCTGTACCTCTGACTGAGAGAAAAGTACAACTTATCAGTATGTTTTGGGAAAGTTTCCTGTTCAGAGCAGAGCTCAGATCAACTTCAGCCTTGAAGAAACTGTGAATCATGTATATCTTTGTATGTGCGCTAAGTGTTCTGTACAGGTCTGTTATGGGTACTGGTGGACTGTTGTCATCTGGACTGGAGACCTGAAGGCGCCTAGGCCTGACCTAGAGGGACATTCTGATCTGATCGTCAGCATCATAATGGAAGGAGATATGTTTCTGACTATCTGTCCATGTGTGGAAAATTACCAGTTTTGTCTAGTGTTCTTAACCAATCAGTATCTTAGTAATGACGTAGTTAGTAGACTCTGTTAGAGTATAATTGTTGTATATAAAAGAGGAGAGGGGGAGAAAGAGAGCGGCCTACAAACTCCTTGTGAGACTTGAAACTGGCTTCTGCTGATGAAACTGCAAACTATTCTTTATTAAAATTTTCTTCAATTTATTTTTTTAAACTCTGACTCCGGGTCTTCATTTTTCATATCAGGTCTTTTGGGTTTTTAACTGTAAAATCCCCTACAGTACAGCCGAGAACTGCTGGGCAAAGTTTTCCACCGCGTTGCCGAAGAGGTCGGTCTGGGACACGGGGGAATTAAGAAACCTGACTTTGTCGGTATCCCTCGTGTCAACCAGACACAGCCAGAGATGGAGTTCCTGGACCACCAACGTGGACATTGCACGACCCGCTGACGGCGCCGTAACCTTCGTTGCACGCACAAAGTTCTTGAAGAACTTGTGGATCATGACCACCCTCGTGCAGGTCCTTCAGTACCGTGGCCTGATGGGCCTGCAACAACGCCATAGTGTGTAAGGCGGAAGGGGCTTCCCCGCAGGCCTGCCAAAAGCCTTGCCGGTTAGGTCCGACGAGCACTTACAGGCCCGAGAAGGCAAAGACGGCTCACCCCACCAGGTGGAGTTTGGGCACAGTTGCATAGTAACCGCCCATAGCAAGGGATCCGCATGTAGCCCTTCGCCGCACCGCCATCAAGGTGAGGGAGGAGGAGCCCCATGAGCTGCTCATGAATCTTCGGGAAGAAAGGAACCAGGGTGGGTGGCTGAGAACCAGCCCGTGCCACCCCGAGATACCAATCGTCCAACCACAAGGGTTCGGGACACGGTGGAGGTATCCACACGAGCCCAACCCTGTTGACGGCCCGGGAAAGCATAGCCATCATCTCTGGGTCTGAATCAGGCACTGCCCCCGTTCCCGAAGGAGGCAACACTGCCGACTCGTCCTCCCCAGAGATATCTGGCTCACCCTCCGATGCGGCTATCGACATCCGGTCATCGGGGGGAGCGCCAAAGGATACGGCCGGTGCACATCTTTGAAATGGCCCAGCGCATTCCAATGGCTCTACTGGCTGCAGAGTGAAGGAGGAGTGAGGAATGCTAGAGGGTTGGTTCCCCGAAGGTGACCCTCAGATCACCAGCACCGCTGCCCGAAGCAACCGTCTGAGGGGGTTTAGAACGAGGCAGCAGCACTGGGACTCCGCCCCTTTGTAGGAACTGGAGTCTCGATTGCAGCTCCGAGATGGTCATCTTCCCACAATGGGTACATGACTCATCCAGCGATCGTGACCATAACTCGGCCCCAGGTAACGACCGCTTACAGAAACACACAAGTAGAATATCATCTTTAAAAAGACACAAGCTCTACTTGTGTAAGCTCTTTTAGGGACTCTTTTACTCTCTAAAAGTGCTGAAGCACGCAGGGGAACGGCTGCGACACAGACAGGGATATGTGCAGCCTGTTGTGCGCTCCGCCCCTCTCTTTGAAGGCGCCCTCAATCTTACCAGCCATAAAAACGGCTTTTTAGCGCTCAAAAGCGCATCGTACCGGCAGTGTGAACGGCCTTCTCACGCTATTAAACAGCTGTTGCTCAATAGACATCAATAACGACACACACACACAAGGAGAAACTCGACCCCACTGCCGTGCTGTACGCCCGCACTCACCAGAGAAATCCCACTTGACTAGTTTCTTTACGCTGCGTGTAGAGAACAGGCAAACACCGTTCGGCTCCGAAGCGAAAAGCTGAAGATGCAACGTTAAATACCCTCATTAAATACCCGCGATGCTCATTAAATACCCGTGCTGCGAGGCAGAGCAGCTGGTGCATATGATTGCATGCCAATGTGCACTGGCTTGATGAGGCCTCTCTAGCGAGATTCCTATTCATCGGTCTGTCCGACATACGTCGAACGTGACTGACTGAATGGGAACAACAAAACGTTGTGCTTTTGTAAAATAATGAAAGCAAACAGGGTACTTCGTCTCTCTCTGTGAACTTGAGCGTGCCCCAAAAAAGAAAAAAAAGAACCAAAACTCCATGTAAACTTGCCTCAAAGACATGAAAAATATAATTATTGAAAGCAAAACGTCTACTTTGGAAAACAAATATTCTCTGGTTCTCTGTAACTCAACTCACCAACTAGTCAGTTTTGAAACTATGCAGATCCCTCATTATCTAGTACCTAGCAAACTCACAAGTTTAAAAAGTTTAATTAGTTTAAATCCAATACAAAAATAATCTGTGTACATTGGATTTTTTAATTCCAAAAAAAAAAATGTTCTCATGTTTTGTCCTGCTCCATCACAAATATGCTGGATCACTTCACTCATTAGTCCAAGCCATGGGATTGAAATCACCTTTTATAAAGCTTCACTTCCTTCAGTGCACTGCTCAGAACTAAGGGAAGCAAAATGCCTGACTCTTCTAAAAGGAGGTGGTCCACTTCTTTGCCTTTGGTCACAAAGGAGACAGATGACTGGGTATACATACATTACTCACATGCATGAGAGGGCTTCCATGCCTCTGGAAAGACTACTCAGTATTCATGTCATGCTGGCCTTCCTCACATCACCACGTGCATGCAATGGATGGAGATCAGAAAGTCGTCTTTAAAGTCACCCTCTAATGCTAATCTGCTCTTCGCTAGCATGGACTTAAAAAGGATCAGCTGATTAATGGCCCTTATCATGATCTTCGGGTCTGCTCGTTTTGCTATGGGAAATGCATGTGTTTCCATGAGCTTGAGACTTATTGAGTTCGATACTGAGAAAAAAAAAGATCTAAACACCAAAGCAAAACGTGTGTTTTTTTCAAAGGGAAACTATATATTGACCATGTCCAAGGCCAATGCATGCACAATGGAGAGGGATTAATTTTTGATCTGAGGTTCCCTTTGAAGAGCAGGAACCCACATATATTATTGAAAGTATTCTGGTGCAGGCTGATGAACAGTCTGCAATCACAGACAGACATCCATGCTTGGAATATTTTTCTCATTGATACCCAGACCTTCTTTCAGATGTCAGTGATCTGAAATGGCATGAATCACATAGGTTTGGTTCTGTTAACTTTTGTTACATGCTATGCCCTTGAGCTTTGATCACAGATATAATGTTTTAAATCAGCAGAATGTTTCAGAGGCTTTTCACCTTTGCGAGCTTCCACACGAGATTATAGCACAAAGTAATGATGCTAGTTCTTTGAATTCCAATGTCTTTTCACAGGTTTTAAAGGTTGAAAGATAATTCAAGAGCAACTCCTGAACCGCTGACCTCCTGAAACGACAGCTACATTATCACCAGCAATTGCCTTAACAAAGAGGTGCCACTCTGGCATTTCTTCTTGAGCTTCTTCACTTTGCCCCAAGGACATGTCATCTAGTGTGAAAATACATGGCATATAATTAATCAGTTGTCTCTTAAATGCATATTAAAAGTTAAATGGGTAGTTAATCCAAAAAATAAAATCCTGTCATGATTTGCTCAGCCTCATTTAAAACCTGTATGATATTGGCAGAATGTTCATGCTGCTCTTTTCTATACAGTTAAACTGAATGGTAACCAGGGGCTTCCAAGTTTAAAAAATGATTATGTGCAGTCAATAGGACTCATATTTTTAAGACTCTTCTGTTCACTAAGGCTTGATTTATTTGATCCAAAATACAGCAAAACAGTAATATTGTGAAACAATTTAAAATAAATGTTTTCTATTTTAATATACTTTAAAATGCAATTTAGTTATGTGTTTGAAAAAGACAAGAAATTCATGGTGCATACAAAGAAGCAGTGATGCTACAGACATTCCAAGTGCTGAATGGTCACACTCCTTAACTTTTCTTTGTCCTTTTCTCACTCTTTTGTATCCTTCATTCAGAATGCCCATCTTCTTCCACGGTTGTTTTGTCTCCTTTCTCTTTTATATACGCAAACAAACAGGCTGAAAGTTGGAGCACACAGTTCACTTCAAGGCAGGCGTGTGATGCAGCATCATTTGTTATTCCCTTGATCACTCTGTTGATTCCCTCTCAGCGGACCTTTCATATCTTATCGGGAGAGATGGCAGTTTTAATCAATTTAAGACCATGCTGACTGGATGATAGACCTTTCAGAAAAGTTCCTTCACTCATCAAGAAGGGATGGCATGCTAGACATTTCTGAGCAAAGAAAGCATGGGCTTCTCTCCATGTATTTGGGAAAATCACACAATGACCTCTCAAAGGATAAAGCTGTTGATAGTAATCATCTAGCTAAGTTTATCTAGGACCGATGATGCTCTTCTAACAGATAAGGATAAGGAATGCAATGTTTAATAATTCTCAGAAATTGAGTACTCTACTGTGATTTCTCAAGTACTCTAAAACCATTTTGATTTTGTCTTCACGTATGCCAGGGAGGGAAGTATAATATGGGCACTGCAAGCCAATATCACACAAGCAAGATTTCTTGGTGGAGAAAAAGACTTCAAAATGACACCCTGGAAGTGAAACAAAGAAGAGGGCACCTTGGGAAGATAGCCAAGTCTTGGTCTCAGCAAAACATTAGCTAGACCAAGAGCAAAATTCAGAGGTTCAGAGTCTCAAAATCCCTGGTGCCATTGGAAGCCCCGAACCTGAGAGAGATGATCAGCCATGGCTGAGATTCTTCAAGAAGGTTTCTCAAGAAGAGAGATCAGATCCAAAAACTACACATGAGACCATGGCTCTTCAAATTCTCAAAAAGAACAGCCAGAAGTTCTCCAGTAGAAAGGGATGGCCTCAGTCCACACCAGCAGTTCCACTGAGAGAAAAAGAGCAAACTTCTGGTAAATTAGGTTGACAAGCCAAGGTGCAAGCTCAATTCCCTGAACCTCAGCATGTGCCTCAGAAGATGGTTTGTTTCATGATTTAAAACTCCCTGGAAGATGAACTGCTTTTAGAGACAAAATCTTGTTTTTTGACCCAACCAAAATGCACCACTCTACCCTGTGCATGGGACGAGAACGTATTCCTCCTAGGTGATTCAGATATGAGATCACAGGCACATTATCAGTCCTCAACCACAAAATGGCAGCCCAGCAGTTCTAGAAGTAATTGAAGTCTATAAAGACTGCCATTAACTTCTGTTTCAATGTATGTGCCACTGAAATGGTCTTATATGGAGAAGACCAAGCAGAGACCCAGTAATCTGCAATGCAGGCCTACTTGGACCAGTCACCCTGCTGGTCGAGGAAAGGAGTCTTTTGCCTTGGCAAAAAAAACACTTCTCTGCATATATATTTTCAGGAGTAACCTCTGAAAGTAATTGAGAACCAAGCCTGGATGAGCAACGTTTTAAAATCAGGCAATCCTCAATGTAATCAAGAACACGATCATTAAAGTGTGCTCTAAAGAATTTATAAAGATAAAGTAAAACAAATGCATCAATAAGAATAGGGTCCAAAATAGTTAGACATCCCAGTGGACCCTTTGGGTTTATTGCTTATCAAGAACAGAAAGTTACATCCAATCCTCCTGACACTGCTTACAATAGCCCTTAAAACTCTCTGTGCCAAAAACAAAACAAAACAAAACAAAAAAAAACTTATATTGAGAATGTGTATTAAAGGTGTGCCAGTGGAATATAAGGAGAGCTCTGGACATAACACAGGCCGGTATGGGTGTGTGGCACAGAAATGGTACAGAAGAAAGAACTATGTTTAGTGATCTAGCTACAAAGAAAAAAAAATGGTACGGTCAGCTGAGAAAATATTGACATTATTATACATTGTCATTCTGTAAAGTAACTTAATAATTTTGTTCACCATAACTGACCTTCTGTTATCATTTACATCTTCATGTTGTTTTAAACCTGTATCATATTCTGATAAATAGAACTTTCAAGCCTAAAAAACAAAGACTAATGTTGCATAGAAGAAATCGTATAGCTTTGTAATGACATGAGAATGACTAAATATATAAATTGTATTTTTGGGTGAATTGTCCCTTTATGCTTGGAAGAATCTTGCAGCAAAACAAACACATTTTTGGAGTGGACTAAAAAAAGGTACTAAAATGGCTGATATAAACTGATCTCTATCCATCCAACTGAGAAACTGTGATACTAAAATTATGGGGGGGGGGGGATATGGGTAAAATCAAACATGAATTGTAGGAGTGTGAATGCTAGAGTTTAAAAGAAAACCTAGAGTTCATTAACAATTTTCTAATCTAATTCAAATTTTCAAAATGATACTATTTGATGAGATACACTAAACAGGCGCATTAGTAACTTTTTGAAAATGCATTCATAGAATATTTAAAATGTTACTGTTATGTATCTTTATAAAAATAAATTAATAAATAAATAAACAAATAAATAACGAACTAATTAAGACTTTAATTTGCACAAAAAGTATTCTACAGTTGCAGAATATGTAGGCTGAATCCAACTGAAACAATGCATGCGATTATAAAAATTTTACAGATTAAAAAATTACTAAAAATTAACTGTTTTTTAAGTGTTTCCACTGCAGTAATGAAAACGAGGCCATGATGTACTTCAGATTTTTCTCATGGGACATCTACAATCAGTTGCACTGTAACTCAATGAAAGTGGAGCAATGGATCTGTATTTCAGTGCCATGTCTCTGGTGACCCTGACCCTGACAGTGGACTGTGACATTGGCTCAATGATGCTGCATAAAAGCTAGTCCATGGATTTTTTTTTTTTTTTTTTTTTTTTGCTTATTTATTTTTTAATGTAAGGAAATATCTCACTTGAAAACAATTAATCTATATACTAAATTTGCTCTTTAAAGGAAGAAAGAAAGAAAGAAAGAAAGAAAGGTGTCACTTACACAGTTCTCAGGTAACTTGTGCTACTGTAAATATACCCTCTCATGAAAATGATCTACTTCTTTGGATTATAGATTCAAGAACCATCAAAAGCTAAAGGACGGAATGCCAGCACCAGTCTACAGCCTTTCACCTTTTAAGGCATTGTTCACCTGTTAATTAAAAGTCTGTAATCATTTACTCATCTCTCCTATTTTGAAGAATGTTTCAACTGTTTTTGTCCGTACAATCAAAGGAGTCCAAAATTATGTTGGATGCCATCGAGTTCAGACAAAATAATAATAATAATAATAATAATAATAATAAATATCTGTTTTATTCCACAGAAGACAGTAAGTTAAACAGGTTTAGAACAATATGAGAGTGAACAAATTAGGGGTGTACGATTAGTTGATTATTCGAATATTCGATCTAATAATTATTCGTAAAAAAACCAAAAAAAAAACACTATTTGAATTTTGCTACATGTCGAATCCATGATAAATCCTAAAAGCGTAAACAGGATTGTATTTGATCACTGAATGTTGTTGCCTGCATCTAGGTGCAGTTTGGAACTACTTTCATCAAAATAAACTTTCTAAATAATCGTACAAAATGGAATTCCTTTTGATCAAATGAATCAACATGTTGTGTGCAAACTTTGTCGGGTGAAAATGAGTTATCATATCAACCAGGAGTCTGTTTTTTATGCCTCGATTAATACATGAGATGATTTGACAGATGCCAGATCTTCTAATCATGATAACTGAACTCTGGCTAATTTGGTTCTTCAAACGAATTTGCAGAATGAATTAAAATATCTGGATTAAATTGTCTGAGATTACTGCGCGTTCTCATGTTCCCTGAAGAGGGAAGATGTATCGAAACTCAAAACCACGATCAGCAATGCAGCGATTGGCTGGCGTCAAGACGGCAATGTAGTGACATCATATAATTAAAAAGACGCCTGAAGAACAACTAGACAGATTTCTGGACCTTTAAAAGAAAACAGCCAAGCAACCAAACTGACATAAAAGCTATAATAGATAAATGAAATCTGCACTGTTTGTTTTACATGATTCCCAATTATTTATGCTATAGTCACGATTTCTAATAGGCTATTTATACAGGCTTTACATTTTTATTTCAATGTTCTAATCAATTCGTTTAATTTTACCTTTGAAGCAGATTTGTCATGTGACAGCATTAATTAAATTTTCTTAAGGGTCAAGATCAAGTTATCTGCATCTCCTGCGGTGCATGAAGCCACTGCAGAGGACTGTCGCAGATAGCTATCGCAGCTCAAATTAATGCACTCACGGCACAGACTGTACATCATGACGTGTGAGAATTATTAGGTAATTATTCCCTCACAAATAAATCTCTCAACAAGTAAAACTAGCTGAGTTCATATTATGATAGAGTACACAACATTATAATATTATTAGAAAATTTATTTTGAAATTATTATTGTCCCTGGTTCACATTAGGGTACGCTTGCAAGAAAGTAGAGTGGCTGGGAGAGACTTTAAGCTTCACCTCCGCTTAAAAACAAGCGATCTTATCCTGTTTACACAAAATAAGCCTGTTTGAGCTTATGGACATGTTGCTATTCAGAATGGCAAGTCCAGGATGAACGTCTAAGAACTGAACAATCCAAGATCATGCCAAATTGTCATCAGTCAAATCCAGCTGACTGAGTTAGAGATGTACAGAAAATGGACCCCAGATATCATATGAATATTCTTGTTTTTCAAAAAATTCCCAAATTCAAATTCAATATTTTTGAAAAATGCCCATCCCTAGAACAAATTCATATTTGTGTGTGCTATCCCTTTAACACCAAAGATCTACAATTATAATACAAAGTGTATGACCACCATTTTACAATCCTTATACAGCACAGCAGTTTAGCCAGAATTCAGCTTATGAAAAGTGTAGGCCTATACCCTGCTTAAAGTGTCTGAGGCTTCAACAAGTCAGTTTAACAAAGAAACATTGTTCCCTCATTTTTCAATAAAATTTTCTCTTTAAAGCATAATGCAATTGCCAATTGCTACTTTTATGCAGAACATGTTTCATTTATCTCCATTGTCAATCATGGTCTTAATTTCTCGTGTCGTGTCTGTTTTATCCTCACAAGGCTCAAGATATTTTGTAATTTAAGCTGGAGAAGTTTGATCACAGCTGTTACTCTTCACACATCACAGTATTACCTAAGATTGCTACTGTGATGTGAGAAGAGGAGCAGCTATATCTGATCTATGGGGATATCTATGGTGATCATCACTTTCACAATGTCCTCGGCATTAAATAAAAAAAAAAAAAGCCTCAATCTCCCCAACGAGTCTCCTCTCTCTCTCTCTCTCTTTATATATAGTTGGTTGTGATTAAGCCATGTTGGAGGACATGCATATTTTCTTCAATGCATCAACAACAAAATAATCATTCTATCCCTAACAATAATAAGTGAAGCTGGTACACACACACTAAATCAGTACTTTCCATGCTCACATCCATCTGGGAGTCAATCTCAAATAGCAGGGGTACCAGAGAAAATTCCTGAATTGTGAACCAATTCTATTTGGGAAACTATAGAAAGTGGTATGACAGAGTAAAACAGTTCATTTTGTCCCCCAATTCATTTACACCACAGGAACAAAAAAATATTTTTTCTTTTCATTTTTTTTTCTTTTGATCCAAACCAAACAACAAAAAAGCCTTGAACCAAATAAATAAATAAATAAATAAATAAAATAAAAGTTACAACATTTGATTTAAAAAAACAAAACAATTGCTTTTGATGTTTGTGTTATTGCCCCTTTATTTTCTGTAGAGATTAATATCTTGTGAGGATTTGTGGTTGGGGTGGGGAAGCGATATGAGAATTGAGACTTATACTAAAGCTGTTTAAATTGCTAAATAGTTGACCAATTTTGTATTAAAAAATGGCCCTTTTGTGCTTTAATAAAAAATATCACAGAGAACAACATGAATGCTTTTACAGCATATATAATATAAACAGGCAGATGCCCAAGATATAAATAGTCTTCAAGTACGCCCTCTGTGTTTTCAATTTTGAGCTCAGGTCTTCATTCTCTCCCTTATTAAGGGCATTATTGTGCTAGAGGAAGTTGATCCAAAAACAGAAGAAGAAGAAAAAAAAACTCCTTCCTGAAGGAGCAAATATCAGTCCCTCAAGGACAAAAGAAACAAGTCAATTCATAGTGCTGTATCTCCATCCTGGCACTCTCTTCTCTCCTTTCATTGCTTATTTTTACCATTTTTCAGGGAAGGGTTTCATGGCAGTATAAAATGAAACATTTATCTAGTTAATCCCCATTTGTGGTTTATTATTTCCTAGACTTTGTTAGCAAGCATTATGTAAGGTAATTAAAGAAGAAAATGAGCAGCTTGCCACTTACTGAACAGACAAGCGGCTTTAAACAGTTCATCTCGTCATACAGATTTCTGAATGAATTAATGACACTATCATTTGCATTTTAATACTACCATCTACAAGGCTTGCATGACATAGAGAACTCAAACATTCAGTTTCATAGTGTTCACTAATTCCCAACACTTTGTTATGTGTATGTCTGACCGAAAAAACAAAAACAAAAAAACTGGCGGTTTAACCGTTTGCTTATTCTCCCATCTCACAGTTAAAGTCTAATATGAAAGTCCTATATGTTGCTGACTTTCAGGACAAATTAAAATACGAAGGAAGGAGTATCATCCATTGATTTTAAACAAATGAAACTGTAAACAGGGGAAATATACGTTTGCCTTTACACAGTAAAATCCACAGTGCACACACTGCTTGGGGCGATGTGAAACAAAGGCCAACAGATTTGACTGCTTTACTAATTGATAATAAATACGTTATATCATATTAACAGTTAGTCCTTGTCCTCTCATTTGATTGGTCAAGTGGTCACGCAAAGCCCAGTTGGCTGCTTTCGGAACTTTCTTATTTTATTATTTTTTTCAGAGGGGGAAAGCATATTAACTGGCTAAATTCAGTCTAAAATGCAAGTTACTCGATATTAACTTCTTTATAAATTCAAAAAAGCAAAATCACATATTATGGTCCTGTTGTACTAAATATCAGCACTGATGTGATGACCTGTGGCCAAGCTGTACTGATCTGATATAGAAGCACTTTTGCTTCTTAAATTTTTCAGCAAGTTACTATTCAGCAAGACCCATCAAATTGATCATAACTGACAGCAAAGGCAATTACACTACCTTTCAAGGCTTCACATATTTGATTAGAAATACATTTTAAAAATGTTACATAGCGAAATATTAGTACAATTTAAAATAACTTTTCACAGGATCCTTCAGAAATCATTCTAATATGCTGATTTGGTACTCAAATCATTGCTTTTTATTATCAAAGTTATTATCAACAGTTGCGTTTTTTTTTTCTGGAACCTTGATACATTTTTCAGGATTCTTTGATGAATAGAATGTTCAAAAGAACAGCATTTATTTGAAATAGAAATATTTTGTAATATTATAAATGTCTTTACTGTCACTTTTAAACAATTTAATGTGTCCTTGCTAAATAAAGGTATGCATTTCTTTCAAAAAGAAAAGTCTCAAACTTTTGAACAATATAGTGTATAATGTCTGTTTCAAATACTGAAATTGTTTCATCAAATAATCCTGAAAAAAGACAGTGTGCAGTGGTTTAATGGTTACCACATCACCTCACTTCATTAAGCAGGAAACTGTGATAATAAGAAAGTTTCTTGAGTTCTAAACTGCCACATTAGAATGACTTTTGTTTAAGGATAATGTACAAACTTTAACTTAAAACTGTAATAATTTAATTTTACTTTAGACTGTAATAATAGTTCATAATATTACTGTTTGAAATGTTTAAGATCAAATACATTGAGCCTTGGTGAACATCAGAATCTACTTTCAAAAACTTTCACAGATACCAAACTTTTAAATGAATATTTAAATACATATTTTATAACATTTCAAAACCCATAAATAAACAGAATAGCTTGGATAGCTAAGAGCACTACAAAAAATAGATTAGAACTAAATTATACAATAGAAATAGCAACATAGGACAACATTTTATGCCATTATTATTATTGTTTAGTGGTAGTAATAGTAGTAATATATCTTGTGCCAGCTCTAAACAAACCTAAAGCAAGCCAACTTTTATTACAGTTCCTGTAATGCAAACAAGCCTGAGCCTTCAATTATGCATATCATCATACTTTACAAGGCCGGGCAAAACTTTTTAGGTATGCTCTTGATGTACAAATCCATTCATGCTAAGGAATTACCTTTTCAACAGCAGCTCTCTCTCTCTCTCTCTCTCTCATATATATATATATATATATATATATATTTGTGTGTGTGTGTGTATATAATAGGATTATATTACATACTGACAGCCAACACGCAAACTCACAACATCTGCTGTGCATTCAATCTGCTGAATGGCAGAATAGAATAGAATAGAATAGAATAGAATAGAATAGCTTCACACCTACCTGTTCAGGGTTGGCCGGGGGAGAGAATCTCTTGGCACACACCACAAAAATATCAGGGTGTGGCTTGCCATTCTTTACTTCAGGATCATCTCCAAGGACAATGTGACTGAAGAGGCTAAAGAACTCTTTATGACGGCTAGTCTTCATCTCAAAGGTCAGACCTGCTGAACTCGTGCCAACAGCAATAGGAATACCATGCTTGTGTAGATGATTAACAAGCTTTGCTACACCTGAAAAAAACATCAGAAAACGGCCACTTAGGGGTTTGTTCACACTTGGAAAGTTTAGTGTAGTTGATTTGAATGAGTGTGAACCCGCTGAGCACCAAACAACGAACTCTGGTGCGGCTCGACTGAAAATACATGATCTAGATGTTGCATCCCTCCGTCACCTTCTGTTTCAAAATTAACTTCCATCTTACATTACCTGGCAACAGAGAGGCTGTGGGGAATAATCGTTCCTGAATTTTTCTAGTCTCCTCCAGGAGTTCTTCGGGGGTCATGGGGAGTTCAATTTTGTCTCTTATGATCCTGGCAGCTTCCAAAGCCTTTTTCCCCATCACAGAGGATTTCACTTCCCAGGTATACTGCTTATTGAACCTGTCACAGACTTCCTGGAATGAAACTGTGTACAACCTCTCTGTATCTGCAAGAGATATACAAATAAAAACATGCAATAATGAAGTGCAAATTGCTGAAATGTGACAAAAGAGCATTATATCATTGACTTATAATAAAGAAATTGACGAGTATTACCCTATGCTTAAGAGTGATAACCTGCCAAATTAATGTCTAAGTATTATAAATTTGCAGATAGTGGCATTTTAAATGCATAAAAATATAAATCTTTTAAACTATCAGAAACACACTGCGATGAATACGGGCTGTCTTTCTGATTGTGTTGAATGCAAATAAAAAGACAAGCGCTGATTTAAAAAAAAACAAAAAAAACTTAAGATTCTCACCCACCTAATAATAATCCGTCCATATCAAAAAGCACGTGTGTTATTGGTTTATAATGCATGTTTTCATCGATACGTTTTCTCTACTGTGTGGATATACGAAACTTCATTGACTCAGGAGAGAAACAGACACGAAAACTGATGGACAATCGAAGTTACACTAAAAACAACATAACTCTTCAGTTAGAGGACTTCAGTTCATATCTTGCTCGATATATTTGAACGCTGAGTCAAATGTATATACTTTGAAGAAATTAATTAATAATATACTTTTTTGTTGTTTTTTTTCTCTGTTTTCTGTGAAAAACACTTTTGAGTAATAATAACCCAGGGAAACTTTATAACTCGCCCTTCTTTTTGCAAAGGTTCATGGGAAATGTATTTTTCAAAGCGCACACAAAATGCGCTCTGAAAAATGCGCTTTATATTTTAAGAAGGGGTTCACTTACAAGGGGTCCTTGGCATTAAAAACTCTAAAATTATTTATATTAATCATTACGTTCTTTATTGCATTTTTCTGCTCTTTCATAAAAATAAACACATAAATGTAAGAAGTCTGTGAAGTACCTGTGACATACAATGGCTGGTCACATTGACTAATTGCCATTCTAATCTTGTTTAATTACAAGTGCAGAAGGTCATATTATTTATAGTGATTTGTGCATGCAGTGATTCTTTTTCAGATTCAGTTCAGTTTTTCAGGTTTTTGTTGTTGTTGTTGTTTGTTTTTAATGAATACTGCACAAGGTAGGGAATTAACATCATTAAATAATTATGGCTTATAATTTCCTGTTTTTTTTTTTTTTGGAGGGGGGGGGGTTGTTTTGTTTTTTTCAATGTGCATTCACTGTTAAAGTTTCCTGTCGTATAAAGAGAGCAGCTGTCACCTTTGACACAAGAGATTCAGAGAAATAAACAGTCTTTTATGATATCTAGGGAGAAACTCAGGAGAACATAACCACTTTAAACCATAGAACATACCAGACAAAGAACTAAATAGGCTAAATAGAACTATTCACATTTAGTCTAGAACTAATTACCATCATGTTCACACAGTATGGAGGGCCAGAAGTGCCACATAAAAATAAAACAAAGAATCAATTTATTAATTTAATAATTCAAATATTCGAACTGTCTTGAGACTGTCTTGAGAGGGTTGGCTCTTAAATTGTGGTGAAAGTTGATTGGTTGCTCCCACTTGTGAACTGTCCAATGGCATTTTAGCACTCGATTGATAAATGGATAAAGAAAAGCTTTGACAAATGGATAAAGAAAAGCATTTGGCAAATCCTTTTTTAAAAAGCGATTTAAATGTGCATTTAAAATAATTTAATAATGTACTTTTTATTGTTTTATTCAACTACGTTTTAAAAAATGAATTTGAATAACCAGTTTCAAATTCGTCTATTTATTTATAGCCTATATTCAAAAAAGATTTTTTAAATTCATTGTTTTATTAAACTACATTTAAAAACAGGAATTAAATAAACAACTTTAAATATGTCTATTAATTTGCCCATATAAAAGTGAGTTATTTATATACATGTTTATGTTTGAATTATTAAATTATTTAATTGATTTTTCATTTTATTTTTATGTGGCACTCCTGGTCCTCCATAACACAGCGCACACAACTCCTCTGACCTTTATTTCTCTCAACATGAGGATAGGCGAGCTGACAGTCAGTAAATGTGAAAAAGTAACTTGCGTTACTTATTTGCAAAAAGTAACAGATATTGTTGTAAATTGAAAAGTAATGCGTTACTTTACTAGTTCCTTGAAAGTAATCCGATTACATAAATTAAGTTACTTGTAATGGATTACCCCCAACACTGTGCGAAGGCATGTGTAATGAATGAGATCCAATGTCCATGTGCAGTGTTAAGTTAAAAGTCTTGAGAAAAAAAAAGATGAAAAAAACTTGAAAACTCTCTGTTTATGAGAGTTTATGAGACTTTCCTCCAGTAAGAACATGTCCTACACTTCTGACAAATCAGCAACTAACTTGAATTTCCTTTCTTGCCGAGCCCGGTAACACATGCAGTTTCTTGGAATTTTTCTGGGACACACAATAATTCTTAAATGTAAATCTGACATTGATATTATTTGATTACAGTGAGTCCTAGTTGTCAAACCACTGTTCTAAATGAATGCTAATGATTGTTAGCTAATGATGAGAAACTCCTTTAAATGTTTTCTTACAAATAGTATTCTTTTAAATTGTTTGTAAACATCTCTTGACATCTGTAGGAATGTGTGCATAAAATGTTCGCTGTTGTCCACTGTGTTACCTTTACTGACAGGTAACATAGTTGACATTTTTAGCATTTTGGGTTAAAACTCAACATGGAAGCCTAGAACTACTGAGCACATGGTATGTCTAGAAACATATTTTCATAAACAACATAAATTTATTCAATAGTTCTTGTTAAAATTTGCAGAAATAATACTTGTGTAACAGTATTGACATTCAATTAATCCACTCTCGATACAGTTTTGGTAAATCAGTCAATATTTGAAAAACAAGAGTGGACATACATTCTAGTCTTCCATCCAGGTGTTTCTAGAGGAAATAACATCACACTATGCAAATTATGTGAGATTTGGACAAGCCATTCCTAACAACTTTTCCTAACAAGGCTTTCCTAACAAGTAACAGGGTTGACAATGGTTTTTCAGACACACATAAAATAAGGTATATCACAATAAACACTTCTTATTTTTGAAGAACACACCCAAATGTCTTGATTATTGAATCCCCCTATCATTTTGATGCTTAAATTCAAAGTAGGAAAATCGGACAATTGAAAATTGAGGAAAATATACTTTTGCTCTGGGAAAATAAGCATTGGTGTTTTACATTTATGAAAATATACCTAAAAATAAATCCGACGGACATGAGATGTACCCACAATTATAAAATGACCTAGTTAATTAACCAGAACAGAAACCAGTGTGGGATTAATCAGAAACTAATGAACAAGATGCAAAACAGGAGCAGGGAAAATAAAACGAAAATACGATGAAACTAAAAAGACAGACATAACCCAGACATTACAGGAAACTAGAAATGCCGGCATGAGAAACCATGCAGCGAGGCGATGACAGTGGGAGCAGCCAGGGAGGAGAGGAAAGCAGAAGGAGCCAGGTGGGAACCCAGATCACAGCAAATAAAAATGCCCAGGGCGGAGTCAAAGTAGAGAGGAGCCATAGTGGAGACTTGGAAGATTTAAACAGGGGAGGTTTGGAGTTCAGAGGAAGTTTGGATGTTCAGATGGAGACCATGAGACCATGTGACACTGATGAGAGCCACATTGACAAACATCCGAGGTGAATCCAAGGTGGCAAAGGACCGAGGGTTAGCAGGAGGGAAGACAGACCTGAAGGGGTGGAGGGATGAAGCAAAGCGACTCCTGACCAAGGTAAATGAGGAAGCACGGTGGAGCCATAAGGACGATGGTCCCAGGTGAAGCCGAGGGAGGGAGGAGCTAAGTCCTATATGTTATACGTGATACAGAGGATTCCAGTCTGAGACCAAAATGAAAATCTGGGATGCAAAATAAATGTTTTAAGATTTTTTTTTTAAATAATGAAATAAACATCATGATTTAGGATTATAAGGGAAAAAAAACATCCTGCACTATTTCTTTGTCATTACTCAAATAATAAAATTTGTGACATTATCATGTAATCTAATTTGTACAAAAGGTCAGTCTCCTTACTTCTATTGAAGCAAACAAGATGCTCTTTAGAAATGCTGGGGTGGGATGAATCATCAGGTTTTGCACAACCACGAGGAGACCATGCAAGCTTGAGTGCGTGCTGCAACAGACGGACCGAACACTAAGGAAGTCTTTTTATTTATTTTTAGGGGAAAATACATTTTTCACTAGTGATTATTAGAGCATGTACTGATTTTGACAAATTAGACACGTTCCTGGGTAAACATTTTGATGATTCTGGAACAACCCATGAGTTATTCATAAAATGTAAAATGTGTAAGCCTAAACATGACAAACTATAAACGTGTCCCTTACATCTGATTAGTTGACTGGAATGACATGGACAATTTCATCTTTAGACATAAATCTAAATGTCCAAAAATCTTTAGACATAATAAAATGCTTATTGTTTTCAAGCCTAGTTTTTGCTCTGGCTAAAATCCACACAGCAGTATCATTGAGGGTCATCACACAGAAGCAGATACCTAGACACACCCGCCAGGCCTGCTCTCCATCCACATTTCACAAGGTAATTGGAAGCACAATGTAAAGTGAGAGAGCCTTGTTAGGAGCATAGGCATGTTTGGGGAGTGGGAGTTTCCTCCAGCATGGGGCAGCTAATGAGGCTATGGATTCCAGATCTAATTGGGTATAGCGGAAAGTAGCCCCACTTTCAACTCTGGTTTAGCTCTAGTCTATTGTAGCGGCTGCCTGTTGTGTCCCAGTCACACCGAATTCCAAGCCAGATAAGGTCTGCTCTTCATGGATTGACAGAATGAGAATGCATTGTGCTTTTCCCCTATACTACTGGAGGGCTGTATTTTTTTTTTTTTTTAATGGTAGTCTAAGGATTTTATTTTTATTTCTTTGAATACATATATTCTCAATACTTCAGCAGTATTATTTGATATTTATGTGTTTCTGTGATGTGTAGTCTCAGCCTCAGACGTCCCGCCCACGGACCGTTGGCTGAACGTCTGATGCATATGGCACAATTATCTGGAAACACTTCAGGAGTTTCGAAGTCGTCATCTGGTTGGATGAATTCTTCAGGATGTCCGGGAGATGCGTGTCTCGCGTTCTTTAATGGTCCACCTTGAAACAAATGCCGTGACTCCAAATCCTCTCGTAGAAGAAGAACACTGTTGTGTTTACAACTGTGATAATGCGCACTTAACAGGATCAACTAGGATTTTTAAAAGTATGTCAAGTTTGCGGCTCCATTGTTGCTGTAAACATGCATAAAGTTCTTGAATGAATAATTTATTGGATGCATGCTGGTCTGTTATTGTAGGGACATCGACTTTACATTTTCACTCCCCTAAACATGACACGGAACAAAATGAACTGTGATTGGTTGCTTTACATGTCAGTCAAACGTCCTCTTGGGTGGTCCTTTGCCAATGATGGCTGCGATAGAGTCCAGACCTTCTGCCATCCGTCTGAGGGTCTGGCAATGCTAGACTATGTTACGTGCGCATCATGTTGTTTGACCTCTGCCTGTAAATATGACCCATCTTCCTGAATACATTTGAGAATGCTTTGTACCACAACTTGCCACACTTGTACTAAGATATCTTGCACTGCTGTTACACACCACAGGGGTTGAGGCGCCTGTTTCTAAACTGATGACTGAGACTACAAATAATCTGCCTGAGATTGAGATTTTAATCTAACACTTTTCTATTTACTTGTTACAAAAAAATGCAATACAAATGCAGTTTATTCATAAAATGACTTGAGTACACCTCTTCTATGATTAAATTAAAACTTCTAAAGTAAAATTCATGTTATTTATTTGGAGGGCATAAAGTCAAAAAAGAGTCAAAATATTGTAATGAAGAAAAAAAAAAGTCTAAATTCTTCTTTATATTATTATGCAATTGGAGATATATAATTTCTTCTAAACCCTTTATTGGCAGTGTATGGATTTTATTTTTATTGCCTTTAATACATGTATACTTGTTACAAAAAATGCAATACAAAACAATTTATTCTTAAAATGACTTAGTACACCTTATTAAAACTCTCACTCCCATTTTTGGGGAACAGACGCCAACTTAAATTGTTTTAAATCTTGTGACAGTTAAGGGGTTAAAAAAATGTCTGCCATATCAAACCAAATCGGACTAGTACACGACCTTACTATTTTTGACTTATCTTTATATGGAATAAGAGTTAAGAGTAGTAAAGTCATGTGCATCAGTCATGTGATGCAGCCAACCTGCAGTAGAGAGAGAGAGAGAAAGAAAAAAGAAAAAACATAAAATGTTTTAAAATATCATATAATTTGACAATTTTATGATAACATTGCATATATATTCGCAAAACATGATAATAAATGAACAGATGTGTTTAATTTGCCATTTTTTAATCACTCACATGTCATTTTCTCTTCTTTTTCTGGAACGGCACATTGCATGCAGAAGGTTATTCCCATAGTGTGGGATATTATACGTCCTTCAAGCTTCTTTTTATTCACTGCTTATCAATATTGGCAAACATACACATTACACTGACATGATGTGTGATATTGACATAGCTCTAAATGATTACAAGGCCATCAGTCTTTGGATAAACAAACAGCATAGATTTAATCTACAGCACTCCATCATGTTGAAAAACTGTGCCGTCAGTCTGAGAGAGACTAGACTGCGCAGTTATACTGAGTTCTATTTTTAGATGATCTCCTCTGGAATAAGATATAGTTCTTTGCCACACTTTGCTGTTCTATTTGTTACCATACAAATTTCACATTTATGAATAATTGACCTTTAAGGTAAACTTTTATAACACTCTCTGCTTGACACATCAGTCTTTGGTGCTAATGAGTATTTGCGTGTAAAGGTCAGAAGTGACATATCCTCATCCATTAGTCAAATATAAAGATTACAACAAACACTGTATAGGAGTTACATCTGAGGTAGTGGCTCATGTTAATCAAATTTAAAATTTTGAGTTGGTAAGAAAAAGAATTAACAGGAGAGACAATGAAGGGACATGTGAATGCAGTGATTAAATATAGATGTGCAAATAATGGGGCTGAATAAAAGTGTATGTGTGTGTGTGTGTGGGGGGGGGGGGGGTAAAAGTAGATGTGAGTCACAGAGTGATAAACATTAATGTGGCAAACAGCAATTGGAGATTTGAAACATGAATATAATATTCAAGATTGAAGATTTATTTATTTGTCACATACATAGCTATACAGAATACAACCTTGTCAGCTATTCAGACTCGGCATTCAGTGTATAAATAGTAGATGCATGTATTCTAATGTATAAATAATAGGTGGGTTATCAGGTAATAACAGTAATAAAAACAATAATAAAAACAATAAAAAGTGTTGTGTGCAGATTGTATCTTCAAATATATAAAGTTGGACTCAATATTGTTGGCCTAGTCTTGGTTGAGGAATAAAAGTCCTGTTCTGTGTTGTTCTTATATCCAATCCTTATCCTTATAATGATCTCTGGTCACCTAGCCCAAAACTAATTAGCAAATGTACTTTTTGTCCATGATGGCTATGCTGAAACACTCAACAGGGACTGTGCTTCACTTGACCCCCTGTTCATATTCCCCTCCGCAGTCCATTGACAACAAATGATATCAAGAGTAGCAATTAACTTTTGTCTGTTCCAGGGGCACTGCAGTGTATGGCCACTCTAAAGAATACACAGTATGCACTGATGCACATTGCTATTCCAATTTACTGAAAATAGCCTACCTGAAAACTTCCACAGAAAGAGTAGGCTATGGACCAGTCCTGTCAGCCAAGTAAATGTAACTACAGCTGGAAATAACATGTGCTGTCTCCAGTGTATTACGACATAAACCAGCTGATGTCATATTGTTGTCACTCAGTTCCTTTATGTTATATGTACAATAATGTTAGTTTGTACGGTGGCACATTGCTGCCACTTACATAATATTTTTTTCCATTCAATTATGTAGCAATAACGAGACATTATGTTGTTAAAATGACATCTTTTGTACGTGACGTGTACGAAATATAGCTTTATCTGATCTATAATAGAGAATTGATATAGCCTAGATCAGAACCTTTATCACACTTATCGTGCTTGAAAAGAAAAAGAAAATATAGTGTAAAATACCTTTCGCTGACTGTATCAATGGCAGTGCCCATAGCACAAGATTGTTGTGATTTGGTGTACAGTTCATCACAAATACCTTATCTGAACCAAACTTTCTAAAACATGTAACTTAGAAAATTTAGCAAGGACCCACTATAATAGCACAGCGGTCCCCAACCTTTTTTGCGCCACGGACCGGTTTAATATCAGACAATATTTTCACGGACCGGCCTTTAAGGTGTGGCGGATAAAAACAACAAAATAAAATGATACGACCAGCATAAAAACTGGGGTATTTTTTCAATATTATAATAAACGTGAATCCAATGTGTAGGCTTACTCGCAACTTTATTAGCAGCGTCCTCGTAACATCGCGCCAACAACATAACATGAGTAACATCCTCTCTGCCCCCTAACGCTCTCTGGCGGGCTTGGTGCGTGTAAATCACCTGTTGCGATAAATCCATATTTCAAGTAGGACTCCTGGTATTGTCTGTTAAATGCAGCTTTCTTTTTCTTGGAAATCGTAGGCTCTTCTTCTGTCTCCTCACTGGGCCGTTTCCCCTTCGCACAGAAGCTTTCCAGAGACGTTTGTTTTTTTACTCATTTTGCTAGCTTGTGTGTTTATTTTTAGCGGTAACGTATCACGTGACCTAAACAAGCGTTGCTATGCGCCAAGAGTGAGTCATAGACGGATGTAACGGAGAGAATTTGAAGTTGAGATGCTGACTCGCGATCTTCGCAGTAGTGAACGCGCCAGAGAGAAATGCACATTTCATACACACATGCACATTTCATACTAATTACATAAGTCAGTTTTTTTTTTTTTTTAAATAAGTTATTTATTCTTTCTGTGCGGCCCGGTACCAAATGACCCACGGACCGGTACCGGTCCGCGGCCCGGGGGTTGGGGACCTCTGTAATAGCATATAACATGGATTAAAACCAAAGTCAGTGTGAGTGGGAGTAATGAACACAATATAATTGTTTTATTGGTGTATATACCCATTTGTAAATATGTAGTTTTTAATAAGAAAGCACATTATTTGTCATTTAGCATTCCATATTTTCTATAAAATAAGTCACACCTGATTATGTCACATGCATCTGGCCAGACTTAAGTTTGAGAGAAAAAAAACAACCCAGATAAATCTCATTGATGTATCAGTTGCATTTTATTATACATTATAAAATTATATATTATAAATTATACATATATAATTTTGATGGGAAAAAAGTAGCACATAAAATTGTATAAGATTAAAATAGAGTGAAGGCATCAAACATATCCGAATCATGTTCATGATTTTGTGCGTGTGTGCGTGTGTGTGTGTGTGTGTTTGTGTGTATGTGCTCATATAACTAAGGCGACAAAAGCCACCAAAAGTCATCCATTCCGATGAAGCGGAAAAAAAAAACACTTCCTATGTCGAAGGTACCACGTGTTACTAACATATCCGAAACATGTCCATGTTTTGTTTGTTCACATAGCTAATGTGACAAGTTACTGTAAGCAATCCACTGGAGGCGAGTTGTCGTTTAAACCCAAGTGCAGTTTATTGAAACTTAAATCAAACATACAACACAGAAGTCTTGGCACGGACGCCAAACGGAAACGGACGCCAAACGGAAACGGACGCCAAACGGAAACGGACGCCAAACGGAAACGGACGCCAAACGGAAACGGACGCCAAACGGAAACGGACGCCAAACGGAAACGGACGCCAAACGGAAACGGACGCCAAACGGAAACGGACGCCAAACGGAAACGGACGCCAAACGGAAACGGACGCCAAACGGAAACGGACGCCAAACGGAAACGGACGCCAAACGGAAACGGACGCCAAACGGAAACGGACGCCAAACGGAAACGGACGCCAAACGGACGCCAAACGGACGCCAAACGGACGCCAAACGGACGCCAAACGGACGCCAAACGGACGCCAAACGGACGCCAAACGGACGCCAAACGGACGCCAAACGGACGCCAAACGGACGCCAAACGGACGCCAAACGGACGCCAAACGGACGCCAAACGGACGCCAAACGGACGCCAAACGGACGCCAAACGGACGCCAAACGGGGAACATAATCCACAATCCTCGACAATGAACAAGGCAAACATGAGGGCTTAAATACACTGACTAATTACAAACAATGAACACCTGTGAACAATGATTACACCCGTGAACCAATCAAAAGAAAACATGAAACGGGAGTCACATGGCAGGATCACATGACATGACAGAAGGGAGCACATGGCAAAACAAACATGAAACATGACAATGCAACAAAATAAAAAACACAAAACCAAAACTACACATTACAGTTACCAAGTGTTATCCCATTCTGAAGAAGCAAAAATGTTAAAAAACTCAACATAGTCATTTCTCACCGAAGAGACCCTGATAATTATCAGTCAACAAATAACCTGACTATAATAAAATAAATTGCTGTAAGAAGCATCCCACATGATGTAGTATTGTTTTGACACCAAATGTACACATGCTATTTATATTACACCTACTCCTGCAACTGTGTCACATTCTCAAGTTACCTACAGAAACTTGATTCTGCCACCCTGTGTTTCTAGAGCACCAGAGGCTGGCCCCCATTATTCTGACCTCAGATCAGTCAGTTTTTCTCAGCCTTTTCTCCATTATAACCCATCGCAAACTGCATCTTAACTTGGTGTAAAAAAGATGAATAAATCCATTCATTAAAAAAGGTTTATCCAGATCAGTCTGACCAGTTCAGTGTAATGTTTGAAGAGCGATCAGGAGTGAGTCAATTCATGTATGAAGGTGTGGATGTTCTTGGAGAGGGATTAATTACAGATTAATTAAAGAGCAAACAGATTAAGGACAAATTATTTGGGTTGGTTTGATGAAATTATCAACCAGGTATTTACATAGATTACCCACCTCCTGAGCTGACCTTGCTCTAACTAATATATATATATATATATATATATATATATATATATATATATATATATATATATATATATACAAAATGTAATTTATTCTTATTCTTATTATTTCTTATTCTATAGTACGAAGAGAAGATATTCTCCCTTGCATATCATTTCCATAAAATAGAAGGCAATCAACATCTGAACTATTTACATAATGCAAATGTGCTCATTAATTTGAGTAGCTGATTTGTATCGCTACTTCAGCAGTTGTTTCTAGACCTGTGAGAGGTATTGGCAATCACACTCTCTGTGGAGAAAAAGTGACTTGAAATGCTAATTCAGCAGATACAATCAATATGAAGAACCAAAGTCAGGAGAGAACATTGCAAACATCATCCTACTGTGGGTCCTTTGTGAAGGGGATATCCATGTTTGTGTGTGTGTGTGTGTGTGTGTGTGTGTGTGTGTACGTGTACTTGTATTCCTTACATTGTGGGGACCAAATGTCCGCACAACGTAAGTAAAACCAGTAAATCTTGACATTTTGGAGACCTTTTGTTGGTCCCCACAAGGAAACAAGCTTATAAATCATACAGAATTATCTTTTTTGAAAATCTAAAATAGCAGAACATTTTCTGTGATGGGTAGGTTTAGGGGTAGGGGTGGTGTGTAGGAGGACAGAATATACAGTTTGTACAGTATAAAAACCATTACGCCTATGGAAAGTCCCCACAAAACACAAAAACACAACATGTGTCTGTGTGTGTGTGTACTTGTTTTGACTATACTTGTGAGGACCAAATGTCCTTATTTTGTGAAATACTTTCACTACCCACTAGTGAGGACATTTGACTGGTCTTTACTAGATAAAAAGGCTTTTAAATCAGCCAAAATAAGTTTTTCTTTAAATCTAGTGACGGTCACATGTTTCTGTGATGGGTAGGTTTTGGAGTAGGGTTTGGGTTAGGTGAGAGAAAATATCATTGACCTGATAGAAAATCAATGGAAGTCTATGGAATGTCCTCACTAAGATAGCAAAACATGTGTGTGTGTGTGTGTGTGTGTGTGTGTGTGTGTGTGTGTGTGTGTGACAACCTGCACAGACAAATACTGTGAAAATGTCATTGTGGATGTCTAAAATGGAGTGTGCAAAACTGAGCCAGACAGGTTAGGCAGCTCATAAAACTTCTCCCAAGTCTTTAAATGAATATATTTCAAAACAGATGTTCCACAAGCTTTTCAAACGTCTGTGTCTTATCACTGCTACAACTATTACATACCTGATCAGGAGCCTTGTCTTCTCTATTAGTGTATGTGAAAAGTAAGAACCTGAAGTGCATAAGACCCTTTAACACCCTTCAAGTGCATTGGAATGGACTGAGAGGAGTCTCAATTATAGGATCTGGGTTTGTTAAGGTCTTCTTTTACATTAATTGGCAAGAGCTAGGCAGCAAAAATCTAAATTCTAATCCATGATTGTACCAAACATATTTAAGAGAGCAAAGTTTTAGATACACTGGAGACCAAGACATCGGATTTGCTTAACTATCTTATGGAAAATTTATTCATGCTATGTGGAAAAATAGTTGGAATAAACAATCAATACTTGAATGGAAAAAAGTATAGATTTTTTTTTTTTTTTTCATAAAATTATACTAAATTTAATTATTTTTTTAGGAGGCCTTTTAAACCAAAACGTTTCACACTCAACCTGTACTGCATAATACAGCCTGGAGGGTGAAAAGAGAACTTCGTATAATTTTATAATAACACTATGTCATTTCTAGTGTAAGGAGTATGAATTCAGGCAATATTTGCTATGTTTTTAGCATTTCATTCCGATGCCTTCAGAACGTTGCTGATGAAGTTTTCAGCACATTTCCACTAAACAGTTGCAATAAAGGTGAGGAAACCTATTTTCAGCAGTGTATATTTATTTAACAGAACCCAAAATACTCAAAACACTCAAATCAGAACAAGTGCTGTACACATGACAAGAAGTGACAACGAGCACAAAGAAACATAGGGCTTAAATACACAGTCCAACTAATTCACCAAATGAACAAAGTGCAAACAATAATCAGGCAATGAATAACAAAGGAAACAAACTGAAAACAAACTTGTGAAAAATCCACCCAAACAGACAAAGAACACAGATAATCCTTTACAATTTAAATGTCAGAAGTCTCCCTCCATGTCAGCAACACTGTGTTTAACTAAAATAGGCTCCAGTGAATTTGTACTGAAAATCCATTACTGAGGGGAGGAGAAAATGCTTAATAGAATTAATAACATATTTCAAGAAATGTATGCCAAAAAAAGAGGGATATTTTGAAATGTTGTTCAAATAACTGTTCAATTTTCAGCAGCCATTATTCCAGTCTTCAGTGTCACATGATCCTTCAGAAATCATTCGAATTTGCTGATATGGTGCTCAAGAAACATATTGTTATCAATGTTGAAAACAATCCTCTTTTTTTTGTGGAAAACATGGAACATCTCAGGATTGTTTAATGAATATAAACGACAACATGTATTTGAAACAGAATTTTTTCGAATGTTTTATCGTTACTGTCATTTTTTTTCATCAATTTAACGCATCCATTGAATTCTTTAAAGAAATACTGACCCAATTTTGAACCTTTGTATAAATTAAGATTATTTTAATAGTATTGAGTAATTTAAATTAAAGCAACCATCAAAAATATTTCTTAAAAGTCAGTTTAAAATTTGTTTCCAGTGATTAGATATTGAATCTTAAAGAACTATGATGACATTCCAAACTTTAACTGGCCTATTTTACCTGACATCACCTGGCAGAAGACATACATTTCCCAGGCATATGAGAAAAGATAAAAGTAAGAACGATTTACAATTTAAATGTGTCAAAATTTGAGGTTTCATTCGCTGCCAGTGCATTTCCAGTTTAGGAAAATGAAATAGTCATAATCTGATTTTTTACACACATAACCCCTTGCTTTAATAAAGCAATTCAAGAAGCCACCGTTTTACACAGGCCGATAAGCTGAATGGGAGTGTGACAGGAAACAAACAGTCATTGGGCACATGGGAAATCACAGGCATGTCAGATACGCCTCATACCACATCCAGAAGAGAGTGAAATCATAAAGATGTGTGGAGTTAGGCCTTAATTCAGTATATGAGAGAACACAGAGGGCAAATGACACGTGACCTACACATATTAAAAACTGCTGGTGCATTTAACAGTCATCTCTCACTGCGACAGATTAGAGATGCAGTAAGATGTTACAGGGAATGTGTGTTTTTGTGTAGTTTTTACACACACATATACACACTTACAGTAAATCCATAAACACACTGTTTACAAAGATGAGGTTGGATTTTAAAAGGGATGTCTGTTTCTTCCAAATCTTACACATGCCAGACATTTGCAAACACACATGAATACACACTCCGCATGTTCATGCACACACACTCCTTCAAACTAATTGAACAGACGGAGGTCTGCAGCACTTGAAATTTAAGAGTACTTTCATTGCTACACTAATGATAATAATGGTGATTATGACTCTCGACTGTGGCTTCTCTTGATTTTTAATTACAGACTCTCTTCCCGATTAAACAACATGGAGGGGAATGAGGCAGAGTGTGAGCCATGTTAAACAGCACCGGGGAGGAGTGTGAGGTGCTGGGATCTCAGAGGGTATGTTACAGGACATGAACTCACATTCACTGCATAGATGTTAGTAGAGGAAAGCACACAAGGTACATTCAATCACTTTTTTCCCATTTAAAAAAAAATACCATAAATTATGAGTAGTACTCCTGAAAAATATGCTTCTTTGAAATAAAATACGAAAAAATCTGCTTCAAACAAGCAGATACATTTTACTTAGATCCCCCTAGAGCCACCATTTTGAAATCACATGACCAGCTCAATGCTAATTGGATTATTTTAGTAATCACCATGCTAGTTAATAAAGTAAATTAATCACTGCTAATTTCTACAATAGCCTCGATAATCTTTTGTCTTTTTTTCATGGAGTCATGAATATTTACACCAAAATGTCATTTCTACCACAGCTAAAATTATACATTGCATGCAGTGGTGGACAGTAACGAAGTAAATGTAATTCGTCACTGCTAAGTAGTGTGTATCTGTACTTTACTGGAGTATTTCCATTTGGTGTGACTTTTTACTTTAACTTCACTACATTTCAAAGTCAATTATCTTACTTTTTACTAAACTACATTTTGCGAAATCAGTCGTTCCTTTTTATTTATTAGTGGATAAAAAAAAACTGAGCTGGTTAAGCGTGTGGCAAACCACCAATCAGGGTTCAGCGCGCGCTCTGTTTTGAACTTGGTTTGGTTGCTGCTTACTTAGCGCGAGCAGTTCAGCGTCAGTGCAACGGCCAGTGCCTTCATCATGGAAGATTCGAGAACTCCTGACTCCAACATCCCACAACACCCGTGGCCTAATTTGTGCAATTTTTTTTTTTTAAATCGTTGAAAAGAAGAAAGAGTCTTTCATTTTCAACTGCCTTCTCTGCCTGCCTCGGAATTGTAGAATTTCTTCTTACAAGAATTCTCCTTCCAATCTTAGGAAACACGTTGAGGTATGCCATTTTTATTCTAGTCTTATTTTTAAATGAGTAATCCAACAGTAGCTTGCAGAAAACGGTTTCATTGTTTATGTTAAGTTTCATTGTTTATGTTCACTGAAGTTTGAAATATTTGAAGTTCAGTGTTCCGATATTGATGTTAGCACTTTTTGTTGGAATATAAATTCTATTTTGACTAGTTCTGCATGCAGCGTATGATGCTAAAACAGTTGGCAGGTGGAGTGGAGTGCCCCTTATTAATAGAGATCGCTTTTCAGCACGGCAGGGCTTATTTTTAGTCTAGTTTGAGTCGCTTATAATGTACATTTGAAAAAGCAGCGCGCGTAAAACATCTTTCCAGACATGAGAAGCATTTATTAACATCTTTTCCAACAAAAGACAACATTTAATAACATGTTTTTACTCCACACTCACTTCATAATGACAGTTGTGCATCCTTCTGAGAGATAATAAGGCAGTCCTGTGTTTATTAGTCATGTTTAATCGATCAAAGCGTTTCAATCTTCTGCTTATTCAGCTACAGCGATTTGACGCGTTATCTTCTTCTGCTGAGTTTCTGCGGAAGAGCGCCCTCTGGCGTTCAGATGAAGAAGCATTTACTGCTGATCACAGACCTGTACAGCTCTGACAAGCTGCACATTAAATAATCAGCCTTTGCCCTAATATGAGGATTATGAAAAGCTTGAGGAGTCATCTGAGCACGGCGCGTCTGCAGCAGACAGAGTAAAGTCAAAAACACACAATGCAACAAACATGGCCAAATCATTTAGTAAAGAAAGTTCCTTACGACAGGAAAAGCAACAGATGGAAAGATTTAACAAACACTGTCACCAATTACATTGCCAAATAAAACATTTTTGAATGATGCAAAATATTGTCAGATTACCGTTATCGGAAAAGTCTTAGAAAATATCGAGAAATCATTTTTTGTCAATATCGCACACCCCTACTGGCAAGTGTGTTTCTTTCGATATAAAAAACTGGTTCCTGCTACAGTAAATCTGATTCGGCCAGTTGATATTTCTGAAGAGACATTCAGATACAATATAGTAAAAGAAAACTCATGTGTTTAATACAAGCTTTTATTAAACTTAAACTTGCAACTGTTACAAATAAACCTTAAAATTAACTCTCAAATCCTGTTATTTCATTTGGTTCTAAAGGAAATTGTTTGGCTTCAAGGTGTTGGGCTCATCGTAATTTTAATAGATATCAGTGTCTGAATAATAATGTTCAGATAATCATGAGATGATTAAGCAAGAGACTTGTGACAAAAATTGAGGCCATTATAGCCTTAATAAATTATAGTACTTCGAATACTTAAGTACATTCGAAGGCAAATACTTTTGTACTTTTACTAAAGTAAAATTTAAAAGGGAGTACTTTTAATTTTACTGGAGTAATATTTTACCTAGTGTATCTCTACTTCAACTCAAGTACTTGGTTTGTGTACTTCGTCCACCACTGATTGCGTGTCATCACATTATTACCCATATAAAATGAGTACTATGAGTAGTAGAAATTAAGAGGAGAAGAAATGTTTTAACCATAAAAAATGAGTATTATATTTAGTACAATGCAGCATACAAGCTGATAATTTTTTACATGGCGCCTCATGGAGCCACCATTTTGATCACCACATTATTTAACGGAACAGCCTCATCCATGCCTCTAGGTGTCAGTATAAGTTCAACATAACTGCCATATTGGGAAGCGCAACTTAAATTATTTTAAGTAACATAAATTAGACTGAATTAATGGGAACATGACGTTACCATGAGAATAGATGAATAACAATAGTTTAATGTTGAGTTTGTTTGTGTAATGACATCATGCCATTACATGTAGTGCAAATAGCATCTTGTATTTTTTTTTTGTCTCTTTCTTCATGTTACCTTACACCCATACACACTCCACAGAACTGCATACAGTTCACATTAAATGTTTGTAAAAGCCCATCAACCTTGAGAGAGAAAGAGAGTTCACTTACCATACAGGATCTGGTTTCCTCCATATTGACTTTAATAGGGAACAGAGACACAACAGAGGTTACAGTAAACTGTGTGCCCAGGATGGGCCACATTTTGCGTTGCAATCATTATGGTGTCAGACTTCACTATAACACAGCCAAACATATTGGACAGCCCACAGAGTATTCATTCAATGTCAAGTTATATGATACCAAGGTCAAGTTATATGGCCAATGCTAGATCTTTTCTCATAACTAACCTGTATTTTTATATATTCTAGGTGTTTTTATTTTTTAGATACTGAATAGAAATCTAGTCTCTTTCTCTTAGGGTCCTTTTTATGTTGGTGGCAGGATCCTGACACTCTGTGTGAGCTTTGCTTTGCCTTGACGGTGTGTTTTCCCTGACAGGATAGTTTGTTTTTTTAATTTTCTTTTTGAATGATAAAAGCTGCATCTTTGAGTCCTTGCTCCTTCATCTCAACCAGACGCACTCAAGCACCCTTTATCGCATTACTATTGACAACCAGAAAGTTGGAAATTGTTTTTTTTTCTTTGTTTTTCTTCATTTTAACCAGTGTACATGTCATATGGTTTCATATTTTATTTTTATGCAATTACATTCAAATATGTTTTAATTGTGGATTATCTGTTCAAGTAATTTTAGCCTCCCTATATGTCAACTCTGGGTACAATATTGCCAATTAAAAGCTAGTCTTAAATTACACATATCCATTAGAAGTGTAATAGTTCATCACTTCACTGACGGCTTCAAAACTTACACCCACATACATATTAACAAATGCTTTACACATTCATGCACTCTAATAGATTTGCTTGTATCTGCTGGTTATACTTGTAAGAAAATATTTTTGTCTTCCATGTGAAACTGAACTGATTAATAACACAGCCTTCACCCTCCGATACCTCAAGCCAGATTACTTTTGCGTAGAGCTCAGTGATGGCTTCATTTAAATGCAAAGTCATTCGGCTGCAGATTGTGACAATGCACAAAAGAGCAGCTCTGGCCTCAGCAAACCGTAAAACACGATAGACAAAAGGTTTGACAGGCCTCTGGAGCACCATAGGAGTATGGGTAATTGGTCTCTGTTGCTTTCGCCTCAGCCCAATTAAGTCCTCATTCTCTTACAGGTACACACACACACACACACACATCTGAATAAGGCTTCAGAACTGCATATGAGAACGGTCTGGATGATGGTCAGTCACTTGACTCACTAACAGTCATGTACGGACCAGAAACAGACATTCTGGAACTGCAATAGAAGTGAATCTACTTTGGTAATGGCAATCCAATGTTACAGAACACTGAACATTTGATTGTGGTGTCTTTAAATGACTTATTTTAGGTTTTGCATTCCCCTTGCATTCAAACTCACCTACACAGAATACTAGACAAGAGGACAATTATATATAATAAATAAAAAAAGACAGTAATGTCAAACAAGGAACAAATGTCACTCACAAAACCAAACTACTAAGAAACCACATGACTAAACCAACCAATGACAATATAAAACATGAGAACATTGAAGCACATGACATGAGGACATGGGAAGAACATGACAATGTAAACGTGAACTTGAAAATAAAACAAAACATGAACAAGACACATGACATGACAAAATCTTCCCATGGACCTGGGCCATGGTGCAGTGGTGGACCAAGTTCCCCAGCTGCTGGATAATGCAGTATGGTGAACATCTTGGCTGACGGCTCAGGCGTGGTGGTCATCTCGTGAAGAGACTCAGACTTGGTAGGCATGACAAGAACAGTCTTTGGCTTAGCAGACATGGAATGGATAGTTACTGACCTAGCAAACATGACATGAACAGGCCCTGGCTTGGCAGGCATGGCGTGAACAGGCTTTGGCTTGACAGACATGACGTGAACAGGCTCAGCCTGTTCAGAATCAAAATCACAAGTGAGTTACACAGAACAATACTAGACAAGAGGACAATGAAACATAAGGGCTATCTATAAAAAGATACTAATGACAAACAAGGAACAACTGTGAACAATCAAGACAATGACCCAATCACAAAACAGAACCGAGAAGCCGCATGCTGAATCAACCAATGACAACATAACACATAAGAACAATGAAGTACATGACATGAACACATGAGGACAGGGGAAACACATGACAACAGGGAGGATATGGCACGCTATTTTAAAGGTTGGAAATGAAACTGCTGAAAATTCAGCTTTGCCATTACAGGAATAAAATTTAAAATGTATTGTAAAAAGAAAGCAGTCCTTTTATATTGTAATGATATTTCACAATATCCCCAATAGAGCAGTATATTACTGTTTTTAGTGTATGATAAAAAAAAATAAATGCAGCCTCAATGTGCATCAAAGACTTCTTTTGTAAACATTAACAACTCCTACGGACCTCAACCATTTGATCGGTAGTGTATATCTTTTTGAAACTTTTACAGCTTTATATAAGAAACAAACTGTAATTTAAGTCATTGTTCTACCAATTCATGTCAGAAGATCTGTTTAAAAACTATTTGTTCCATGCAAATTTTATATCAATTTAATTGACTTAAGTGTTTTTTTTTTTCTTCCGCACACAGAGCTATGGTATGAATCCACGAGACTGAAAGCTTCAGTCATTGTATTTGCATGGGTAAGAGTGTTCTAAAGTAGAAATAAAGTAATGGTAAAGGGTTTGAAACGACACAAGGTAAATAAATTATGACAACTTTACATGCACTATTCTTTTCATAGACATTCCCTTCCAAACAACATATTTGATTTGTTTCTCATGACTTCCACATTCTTGAATGAATATCTTCTATTGTAAGAAGGATCTTACTCTGTAATCACACTGCAATCCATGTATCAACAGTGTCACTGTACTACTTGTCACTGCAGATTAGCTTTAACAAGCACATCTTAAGCTGCCATAATCACTATTCCTCTTCCCAGACACATGTGAATCAAAGCAGAAGCATCACCAGTCACCTAATGGCCCCAACCCATCATTTTATAGCGACGTGAGTCATCAGTGAAGCTATAACATTAATTGACTTGAGCTCCATTTACTCATGAAGTATCAATTAATTTATGCCGGTTGGAGATGTCATGCTACATGCCGTGCTGTGGATCAATGCATTTTACCCTTTGTTCTCTGGATTTGATTGATCATGTGTGCATTGACTTTGGATGTGCACTCCATCAGAGCTCTGAGGGTGGTCGAATATGGAGGGGTCTCTCGTGGGATTGGATGTGGCTAATGCTTTTTAATTAAATGGACTGTGAGAAGAGTGACATTTTGTTGATGAAAGTACATGAGAAAAAAAGATATGATGATTGTAAACTTCCATGAATCATCAAGTGTTTTAATACATAGATGATAAAGATAAGTATAAAATTATTTAAGTCAGTTGAATTTTTAACCTAAAGTATGGGATTTCATTTCTTGTTTTAGATTTTATTCTCTGGCTTTCACTCATAACGATCTCTCATCTCTTCTATCTTTAATTTCAATCATTTTGCACTCAAAAGACCCACATTAATGAGTCTGGACACATACCCATAATTCTGTTCAGTTTACACATGGGGCACACAAAAATAATAAATAAACATGTCTGTCATTATTAAACAGCTAAATCAGAGAACTGAAGTGTTGTGTAAAGGATGCAGAAAGCAACAGGGTGCCTTGCAACTAGGGATATGCAACTCCTTTAAAGTCCCTCCAATACACATTCATTTGCATGCACATACGGTTTTGATCATTAAACCACACAGATTTCTTTGGGAAAGTCAGTTGGAGCTGTAGTCTTCATGATTCAATGCATAATGCAATTAGTTCAAGAGATTTCTTTTCTGCTCTTATCAGTTGAAAAAAGTTTCATAATGCCTTAAATCTGTGTCTAATTTTAAGAAGTGAGCAATGTTTAAAAGACGCTGTCTTTCTCCTTAGAATTTTTTTCTAATCAATCAAAAGGCAATTGTGCCAAACTTTTTAATACCATAGACAAGGCCCAGTCTTCAATGCTGTGCTTATTATTATTATTATTATTATTATCATTATATTATTATTAAAATTATTATTATTATTATAAATGTCAGGTCATTGTCACATGTGTTTTAAATGATAGAATTCTTACAACAGTTTTGATCTCAGAAAGCAGAGCATGATCTCCCATCTTTTGTAAACAGGATTCTAATTAAATATAATTAATACATTACCATATTAATGCAATCTGCAAATTAAAACTCTTTAGCCTTGATAGGGAGGGAAAACAAGGTAAATACTGAGAGTGAAAGAGAGAATAAGTGATGCATGTAGCTCTATTTTGCATGCAGATTTCAGCCCACTGTTCCTCTTATGATCTTGTGGACACAGGAAAAATACACACTGGCATTCTCAACACATAATCAGTGTATTTCAATGAGTTGGGGTGTGTATTTGAGGTAGAGATTTGTATTCATTACTGCATAGGCATTTGCTTTAAAAGCATCTCCACAACATCACCACTCCCGTTTAATATGCCACTGATAAATTATGTCTTTCCTCTCCAATTCCTGTCTGCTCCATTGATTTTTCATTTAGGAGGTCAACCTAGTACCTGTGCTAACTTGTCCTGCACCACATCATAAAAAATATTTGGCCTGGAGGCAGTGAAAAGAGAGAGAGAGAAAGAGAGAGAGAGAGAGAGAAAGAGTGTTGGTTTAATGATGTTTTCACCCACTGTGTACATTTAGCTGAGGACATTGTTGTCCCTGTGAACAACCCTCCATCTCTCCTCCATGATGTCTGTCATCGGCCCTTGCTCTGTCCAGCTCTCTCACCATTACAGGCCAGAGATACACAGTCATAAGTCTTTCTTCAAGAACTTCCTCTCCACCATGTTACTTATCAGCTTGTGGAATCTGTGTGAGAGAAACCATCTATGTTCACTAATGGCAGCGTGTTAACTAAACAAACAAACAAAAAATCCAATTTCTTCCATATTCAGTATTAGCTTGATGAAAGCCTAAATAATCTCTGACTCCAAATCAGTGGTTCTCAACCCCAGTCCTGTTGACCCACTCACATTTTGAATAGCTTCTTTATTGAACGTGCATGATTCAGACCATCTGAAATGAGAGTGTCAGATAAGAGAGACATACAAAATGTGCAGAGCAGTGTGTCCACAGGGCAGGGGTTGAGAACCATGCACTGTTCTAAATCCTACTAAACCCGACACAGACCTTTACATTGATCAGACTCATGTTGCTCTATATTTTCTAACTGATCTGGATTCCATAGTGGAGGCCAAAATCCCCATAGAATTAGATTATTCCTAACAACATGTTAATGGCATGTTAGAGCAGGCTTGCAACACTTTGATACATGCTAACAATGCCCACCCCACCCAGATGCTAAAACATACTAGCAACATTATGACCATAAAACTTATTAAACTTGTAAAAAAAAGTTTATTTGATACATGAATTTCTAAGGCCTCTAAATTGTCAACAAGATCAAAGCTGATGAAAATCTGCTGTAGGCTACACAATCTACATTCCTTCTACCGTTTGATTAATAGTTTATACTTTTTCAGTAAGTAAAAGGCATTTTAGAATATATGTGAAATGTCCACCTTTTTCGGGTGATGTCACACTATCCCTTTGTCTCTTTGTTCAAAAACTTGTAAGACTCTTCTTTGTTACCATGTCAACTAATCACCTTGGTCCTTTATTCAGCCTCTTGTTACCTTTAACCTTCAGTCATTGTCTGTTCATTGTCTTGTGTTAATGTTTTGTGCTGGTGCTTCTTGTGATGGCTCCTTGTGTTTATAAAATGTGATTTCATCGTTCATCTGCGTCAAGCCTCTTTCATCTAGATTATCAAATTAAGTCAGGCAGTGACAAGTGATGCATGTTTCTTTTTTGCTGTGAAATTAAAGTAAACATAAGAATAGCTTTTAGATTGTTTCTACTGTTTCAATATGTCCACTTACTGGACTGAAGCAACTTCGGTTTACTTGATTATCCATACATAATTTTTTAGAAAAATCCTGTTGAAATGTATGCATCAAATATGATTCAACAGGCTTTTTGTGGATGTTTGTTTGTACATCTCTCAATCATCAGTGTATTGCATTGCATTGTTTTGTCCCCCAAAATTAAAACTACAGAGCTTTGATCAAGAAACTAATCATAAAGCATTTTAAATATCATCTTACTAAAACATTATTGGAAGGTGGTGACAAATGATATTTAAATGCATTTAACTGTTTGTATGTGTTTTATTGCTAAAAATTGATTTACATCACGAGCTAGACTTTTAATGATATTTTTTTGGCCATATAGATAGTGTAGGACCAAAAACATTTGATGGTTTTTTGCATCTTAAGTGATCTGGATGGATCTTAAAAGAGATCCATATTCCCGCTGTATTTGCCATGTACAGATCGGCATTAACCATCTCCCTGGTGAGGAGGAAATCACTAGCCCCACTAACCCCTCTGGATCCAGAGCCCAGCCAGCCATTTCCCACACCCTGTATGGAGTCCATCCATGGAATGGAGCCCCACACTCCCACCGCATGAGGGTGAACTGTACATGGTCATTATTATTTCCAACTCCACCATGGACCTTTGTCCAGGCTGTGCTCTCGGTCCTCACCTGGCTCCTCCTGGTTTGTCTTCACTCTGGCTCCTTCCACTCAGCCCTGGTTTCATCTAATCCTTTGTGCTGCCCTTCCCCAGCCCCTCGTCCTCCCTCCCATCTCATTTTGACTCATTACGGTCAGAGGGCATGTCTCACGCCGTAACATTCTACATCTGTTTTGGTCTTTTGGTTTTGTTTTCATTCACCTGATCTGGTTTGCCTGAGTTCTGTTTACTAGATAGATTCTATGGTTATTCATTAGTCCCTCACCTGTTCTTAGTTCTGTTGATTACTCTTTGTGTATTTAAACCCTAGTTTCCTCTGTACATTGTTCAGTCTCGTTTGCATTATACGTGGTTGTGTGTCTTCACTATATACATACAGTGGGGGAAATAATTATTTGATCCCCTGCTGATTTTGTAAGTTTGCCCAACTACAAAGAAACGATGAGTCTATAATTTTTTATAGGTTTATTTTATTGAATAGAGACAGAATATCAACCAAAAAATCCAGAAAAAAACACTTGTAAAGGTTATGAATTGATAAGCATTTGATCCCTTACCAACCAGCAAGAATTCTGCTTCCTACAAATTGTTTATGTGCTCATGTGGAACACAGATTAGCACTGTCACTTTAAGAAAGTACTCCTAATGTCAGCTCATTATGTGTATAAAAGACACCTGTCCAAAGAATCTGTATCTTCCATTCAAAAGAAAAAAATGTAGACCTGCACAAGGCTGGAATGGGCTACATGACCATCAGCAAGAAGCTTGATGAACAGGAGATGACTGTTGGTGCGATTATTCGAAAATGGAAGAAATACAAAATAACCATCAATCGTCCCTCAATCTGGAGCTCCATGCAAGATCTCACTTCATGGGGTAAGGATGATGATGAGAAAGGTGAGGGATCAGCCCAGAACTACACAGAAGGAGCTTGTAAATGATCTCAAGGAAGTTGGGACCACAGTCACCAAAAAAAAACATTGGTAACACACTACGCAATGGATTGAAATCCTGTAGTGCCCGCAAGGTCCCCCAGCTCAAAAAGGCACACAAACAGGCTCGTCTGAAGTTTGCCAATGAGCATCTAAATGATTCAGAGCAGGCTTGGGAGAAAGTGCTGTGGTCAGATGAGACCAAAATTTAGATCTTTGGCATCAACTCAACTTGCCACGTTTGGAGGGAGAGAAGTGCTGACTCTGACCTCAAGAACACAATCCCTACAGTCAAGCATGGAGGTGGAAACATTATGCTTTGGGCCTCTTTCTCTGCTAGGGGTACAGGACGACTTCATCACATTGAGGGCCGGATGAACAGGGCCATGTACCGTAAAATCTTGGACAAGAACCTCCTTCTTTCAGCCAGAACACTGAAGATAGGTCGTGGATGGGTCTTCCAGTATGACAACGACCCAAAACATTCCACCAAGGCAACAAAGGAGTGGCTCAAAAAGAACCACATTAAGGTCATGGAGTGGCCTCCAGACCTCAGTCCTATAGAAAATCTGTGGAGCTGAGTTGTCAAGTGACAGCCAAGAAACCTTAAAGATTTAGAGAGGATCTGTAAAGAGGAGTGGACCAAAATCCCTCCTGAGATGTGTGCAAACCTGGTGACCAACTTCAAGAAACATCTGTGCTTGCCAACAAGAGTTTCTTCACCAGGTACTAAGTCATGTTTTGCTTGGGGATCAAATACTAATTTCCCGCACTGAAATGCAAATCAATTTATAACTTTTATATAAAGTTTTTTTTTCTGGATTTTTTGTTTGATATTCTGTCTCCTTCCATTTAAATATACCTACCATAGAGATGATAGACCCTTCATTTCTTTATAAGTGGGCAAACTTAAAAAAAAATCAGCAGGGAATCAAACAATTATTTCCCCCACTGTACATATACATTATTCATGATTTAATGATATTCATGGTAAATTTTTTTCAAAATGTGATGTCAATGTAATAAGTAGTGAATAAACAATATGATATCTACATTAATAATAATAACAATAATAATAATAAATCAGATTGGATGCAGAACATTTATGCTGAAACTCTGATTATCATAATCTCTGAATCGTACTGTATGTCTCATTTTCCTGTGCTCTAAATATAGGGACGGAACTGTAAATGAAGGACTGCCATGTGCATTAGCATTTGTACATGACTCTGGACATATTTACACAACAAAACATTTTACAGTTTGTACATTTGACAAAGTATAATCAGGTAAGTGTGCCCTCTGCCGATCAGTATTCATCAGAACCATCCCCACTGCACTGATTTACTATGATTTCTAAGCCTGTTCCAAGGATGCCAGGCCCTGTCCTGACACCACTCTGATCAAATATTTATTCCATAGCAGAGGAGACCGCCCAAGGTCCCTGTATCCATCCTTTCAGTCCAGCTTTTCCCTGTTTCTTATTTACCGTAAATGTTTCATGCCCAAATAAAAATTACAAGTCTTGATTTGGTCGAGCAACTGCACTGGCCTGGAGTGACTGTGGCTTAGCTGGAAGATTGCCATACCCAAGGGTCTGCTAACACAATGTAATTATGTGCGTAAATCGGACTGCATGAGGTGAGGGGAGATATTCTCGATTCTAATTGCACATGGCAAAAAAAAAGAGCCCAAGGCTATAGAAACTTGTGTCATTTTTAAATAAAAGACTTTTTAAGTCTGTGAAGTATAGGTAGGCTTAAAAGCCTCAAAAGTAAGTAAAGATCAAGATGCTATCCACTCAGTGACTGTTATACACACTGAACTGAACCTGCTGTGCAGTTACTAAGTTTTCTTATTGATTGTTTTAAATCAAAACATAATTCACAGCTAAACCTACCCTTAGCTGCACACTGGCTCTATCTGTTGCTCTCTATCTGTTCGCTGTGAATTTTGTGTATTTACACTCTAGTAATTAGGAATTAGCGTGTCACATCTTTCATCAGTCAGATTAATTGTCTTGTCTTGAGTAAATAATTTAATTGGCTGACTTGAAGCGCAAGAAAAGAAAATGTCAGAGAATGAGGAAGAGACACACATTAATTATTGTGAAGCACAGCCATTACAGCGTGTTTTAACCATTAGACCAAATTAATGACTTTTAAAGCTGTGCAAAGGAATCAGAAGATCTGGCATATGATTTACTATGCATATGTGGGATTACATTATGATTATGATAATTATGTGGCATAGACTTTTACAAATAAGCATGCCAGTTGATTACAAGCAAAGACCAAAATTAACTTTTTACCAATGGTGGCAAATTGAAAGTCTTGAACTCAAATCTGAACTCATTTATACATTTTAAAGTTATACTGTTTAACCACCTTTTTAAAGAAACCAATAATTTTGTACAGCAAGGGATAAATGGATCAAAAGTGACAGTAAAGACATTTATAATGTTAATGTTTAATACTATTTTATATCAATCATTGCGATGAATATTATTCATTTTTTTACTGTATTTTTACTCTAACAAATAAATGAAGCCTTGGTGAGCATAATAGACTTTTCACCCATACCGACCACAAACATTTGAACGCAGACAGGCGGGCAGGCGGCTAGATAGATGGATGGATGCATATGTTACAAGACATTTTATTTACTCACCAAAGCCAAATTTGAACCGCGTTTGGCAGCTGGCAAGTGTTAATTTTGTAGCCTGATTACAGTTCTCTGACAGACTCCAACAAATCTTAACATGGACAAAGGAAAATTTTGTTCTGTAAATAATGAATCCACTTGACATCTCTGAGTTGCATATTTAAAGACTGTCATTTTAACACATACACAAATGCAATATAAATGTACTTTTTTTTTCTTTTTTTTGTCAGCCATCATCTTCCATCTCTCTCATCTTATACATGGCATTATTTCGTGCTGCCATTAATGACATATAGATTACACAATCACAGCAGTACAGAGTCTGGTGAAGAAGGACAGGCAGCACTAATAACATTTGAGAGGCAGCACTAAAAGAGAAAAGGAAAGGAGGGTGATTAATATGCTTCTAACTGGGACTTGGGAGGGGTGGCAGGGACTTGGTGGTGAAAAAAAATCTAATGCAATATGCAAGAAGACAACAACATACCATCAATTCATCATCAATCTCCTGCTAGGACGTACATGTGTATTTATGCTCTGTGATCTGGCCTTCTGGGAAGGGAGATTAGATTACTGCGTATGCAAGTGTAAAGAGTATCTGTCTGTCAGAGGTGTAGGAATTTACAGCGCTGAGAGATGTCTGATTACCACTCAGTGTTGCATATAAAAGATACATGCACACACAGAGGGGTGTGCCTGGACAATAAGTACAACCTCAGTGTTGTTGTTGAATCCCTGACCAATCATTATGATTTAATGCAGTTGCTGTCCTTTGCGTTCTGTTATCCAATGGCATAGCAGTAATTGTTTCAGAAGCAGGAGCAATGACTGCACTGAGAAATCCATTTGAAAACCTTTCATTTACATTTATGCAAGTAGCAGACGCTTTTATCCAAAGCGACTTACAAAAGAAGAAGCACAAAGCATTCATCAAAGAGCCAACAATCATTGTATTACACAATGCCAGGTTTATTAGACAACTAGAATAGGGAAACCAGCTAGAAAAAAGAAGAGATGCAGAGGAGAAAGTGTTTATATGTGTGTGTGTGTGTGTGCGTGTGTGCGTGTGTGTGTGTGTGTGCGTGTGTGTGTGTGTGTGTAGGTGTGTGTGTGTGTGTGTGTGTGTGTGTGTGTGAACCTGATATTCCCAACATTATGGGGCCAAATGTCCCCACAATGATAGTAAAACCAGGAAATTGTGATTTAATAGGGACATTGTTTTGGTCCTCATGAGGAAAACAGCTTATAAATCATATTAAATGATTTGAAAATCTAAAAATGCAGAAAGGTCGCTAGGTTTAGGGGAAGGGTTAGTGTAGGGGTAGTACAGTTTGCACAGTATAAAATCATTACGTCTATGGGAAGTCCCCATAAAACATGGAAACCTCTGTGTGTGTGTGTGTTTGCTTACATGTGCGTTTGTGTGAGATTTAAGTGCATCAGTTTAAAAGTGTGGGGTAGTTAAGTACTTGAGGAAGAGGTGTGTCTTCAGCTGCTTCTTGAAAGATGTTCTCAGCCAGTTCGGATGGAGGTTGGCAACTCATTCCACCACAGAGGAACAGAGAGGGTTGTGAGGGAAAAACAAGGCGTCGCTCATTCAGTGACCTGGGCTGGTGGGAGGGACCATTCTGGCCATAACTGGGAGCCAGTGGAGCGAGACCAAGAGGGATGTGCCGTGAGTTTTCTTTGTCTGATTGAAGACAAGACATGCTGCCGCATTCTGGATCATCTGGGAAGGCCCACCAGTAGAGCACTGCAGTAGTCAAGTCTTGAAATTACAAGTGCTTACACAAGTAGCTGTGCTGTGTATTCTGACAGAAAAGGTTTTATTTTCATGATGATGTAGAATTAAAACCTGCACGATGTTGCACAAAACAAACCTTACCACCAGGTTCCTTGATATCCTGGTTGGTGTTGATGGTGTTGACCCCAGTTGCGCAATGATGTTGTGGTAAGGTGATGGGTTATCAGGTTTAAATGAAAGATAGAGCTGCGTATCATCTGTATTGCAGTGGTAAGAGAAGCCATGTGTCTTTCATGATTGTGCCCAGTGAGGTTGTGTAAGTGGAGAAAAGAAGAGGAATGGCCACTGTATCTTAATCACACCTCAGTGATTAGCTGATGTGGCTCAGGCACCCTTTATACTTTCCTTTCCATGAAACCTTGAAAGATCTGCCAGTGAGGTATGACTGAAGCCGTTCCTGTGACGCCCAAGCCAGAGAGTGTGTCCAGGATGATCTGGTGGTTAACAGTGTCAAAGGCCACAGAAAGGTCCAGCAGAATAAGAACAGATGACTTTGAGTTCGCTCTTGCTAGCCAAAGAGTTTCAGTCATGGTCAGTTGGATGGCCTCCTTGAAGTGTCAGTTGCTCGGTATATTAAAAGCTTAGAGCTGATTGAACTCTTTCAAGTGTTTTAGACAGAAAAGGCATAAGAGAGACTGGTCTGCAATTTTCAACTGCTGTGTTGGCTTCTTGAGGACTGGGGTTACCCAAGCCTGCTTACGTTTTTCAGTAGTCAGGGATATGTTGATTATGGGAGTGAGAGTGGGTAGCAGAGTTGGTGAGATCTCCTGTAGTAGGTGGGAGGAGATTGGGTCTAAGGGACAGGTTGTAGGATGGCTGGCACAAAGAATTTTGGAGACCTCATTGACTGTAAGGGGAGAGAAGGAAGAGAATAGTGGAATGTGTGTGGGTGGAGTTTGGCTGTGGGTGTGTGATGCAGAGATCTGGTTGTTGATGGTTGCCAACTTATCAGTGAAGAAGCAGGCGAAGTCATCAGCAGTCAGAGGAGAAGGAGGAGGAGGGGACAGAGAAGACAGAAGAATGTTCTGATTAGTCTCCGGGTGTCTGAGGTGTTGCCCAGATGACCTGGTGGATGGTATATGACAACTGTCACACACGTCATGTTCCGTCTTGTTTAGTCCTATGTTATCTGTTATTGTCATCACCTGTCTTACCCTCGTCATCAGTGTATTTAAGTTCCTGTCTGTTCCTCATTTATTGTCGGTATTGTTTGTGCGTATCACGCTGTTTCGTGTCAGTTCTCTTTGGAATAAACCTGTTGATTGTAATTGGACTCTTGTATCCTGTTCTTATCTTCATCCCGGCGTGACAACAACAAGCTCAAAGCATGCAAGGTGTAAACTAAAACTTCCACTGGATAGCTCTTAAATTAGCAATAATTAGAACAGATCTTACTTTAGTTGTCTAAAGCCCGGTAAAGATTTTAGCAATCCTATAAGATCATTACAAATCACACTGTGATCTATTAAACTTTGGTGTATGTAGACTGTACGATGATGACACCTGTTGATTCGTAGTCTGCGACGTAAGTTACTATAGAAGAATGAAATGTCATCAACATGTGCTAGCACTAAACAAAAAGAGCATGATGAATTACACTTTGACAGTTGTAGTGTTTATGTGTGTTGAAAAAAAGAGGAAGCGACAAAAGAGGAAGGGGAAAGAACTTGAGGTAAGCCCTTTTAAATTTTAACGCCATGGCGTGTTGATTTCATGTCTCATTTTTATTGGCTGGTCAGTAGACATAGGTCATAGCAATGATCATGCTGAATTTCTGACGCTGTCAGAAAATTATTGTAGGCTATCTTTGGTCGCAAGACAATGGCCGTCTTTGAACCCCTCTCACTGTACGACATAGGAACACCGATTTAGGGGTCACAAATCAGAAAACGCCACGATGGCAATCCTTCGTCTGGGACAGCCGAAAATCGTGCAGTGATTTTATCGGGCTTTAGAAGTGCAGTTCAAACTCTTTACTGCACTTTAACTAAAATTAACTTTAAAAAAGTAACACATTATTTGCATAAAATTTAATGATGCAACATGATTTGGAACTTTTTATTGGAGTAATAAAATAATGCAATGCACTGCTTTTAATTGCGTTTCCCAGCACTGATCTGGGGGAGGGGGTTATACCTTACCTTCAAATTGTTTCTATGTCTCTCGAGATACAATGAATTTAAATCCTCCTTCTCCACTGCTGTGAAAAGAATAGGACGAGAAATTTAACAATACATGCTGCCATTGTTTTTTTTCCCTACACTCTTCGCTGGTCAGTTTATTGTAGGTAGTGATTAACATGTACCAATGCTTTTCTGAAGGGCCAGTGCTGTAAAACAGCTCTTTCCTCACACTTTATCAGGTAGCTCACTCCAAAGGCCAGTCTAATTAACTTTTAGCGCTAGTTCAAAAGAGCAGCTCAATTGCTCAATTAAGCTTGAATGCAATGTGAAGAAAGGAGATTTAGCATTCGTACTGGTCACAGACACTGGGAATTCAGGATGTAGTTTTAAGTTATTTTCTTAGATTTTTGTTGAAACTCTTAGAGTCTTTGGATATGCTAGTGTATGATCAGATTGAAAAGGGTACTTAGGTGAATTTCTCACAGTTAAATTTAGTAAAAATTGATCATAGGCAAGAGGTAATGGGAGAGTTATGTAACTGCGTTAGCATCATGTTATGTAGGTCAGTCAGTGACATTTATTTATGAGGCATAATTTAAAACAACAGCTGTTGGCCAAAGTGCTGTACAACATCAACAGCATCAAGCACAAACTATAAAACAAAAACTGTACAATACCACTACACCTGCTTATGGATATGCACAAATTTTATGATTACTTCACAGCAGACTTTAGTGTTATATTTATGCTAATATACAGGCTGCTTGTTGAGTTACTTGTCAGTCATCTTGCATGTCATATTATGACCTGCAGTCGGCTGCAACAAACCTTTTAAATGAGAAAAACTTGAGTTATAAGGGGAAACTGTCACTGTCACCAGGCTCCCCATCACACATACCCTAACCTAACCCAGAATTGTAATCACCTGCACCTGTCCCTCATCAGCTCACTCATCAATCATAATGTAAGTGCACACACTTTTCAGTTACTCATTGTTTAGTCTCCAATGTGGATTAAGTTGTCGCCTGTGTGTCTCTTCATGTTCCTCTAACGTTCTCTTAGTGAGACTTTCCGCATTTGTTTCCATGTGAGCCGTTAAAGAGCGTGACATGCACGTGTCCCGGACATCCAGTAGAATTCAACCAGATAACGACTTTAAAAAATTCCGGGCTGTGTTCAGCACCAACAAAATGTTGCAAAACATTTTTAAACGGAAATGATGGTACGTTGCACACCCTGTTCTGATGACACAAGTGTTGCAACTATGGCAGCTGAGAAGGCCATTCTTTGTTCTTTTTGAAAAATGTTTTGCTTCCTGCAAAATCCGCTCAATGTTACAGTCACTGCCCTTGCCGTCCAGAATAAAAGAGAACATCCCAATCGATTGACGGGATTTATGGAAACTGTGGTTCCTAATTACTGTGATCCAACATTTGCCTTGCATTTAATTCTTTTTTTATCTCCTGGTAATCAATTCCAATTTTAAATATTTTATTTCTAGTTCTTACTTTTTTAATACCTTGTACTTTCTTATTTTTATGCAAAGCACTTAATTACCATTGTGTATGAAATTTGTTATATAAATAAACTTGCCTTGCAACTAAAAATATAATCTACATTTTGTTGATGTGCTATATTTTTTTTACTACAAAACTCTTACAAAAAACATGTCTTCTAATATCTTCAATTGTTGTGTATACCAAGCTGCAGCAGACACATTTGTAAACGACATTACTTGGACCCATCATCCGAGCTGTTCTCATTAAAACGAAGACAGGCACATGTGCAATGATAATGATGTGCAATAATCCATTTGTGTACTGTTCAAGCTGATCTACTGCGCATGTGTGGAACATACATACATTCATACATACATGCATACATACACTTTCAGTAGAATAAATACAAGTAGTCCGTGTTCGTACTGGAGTATAGCAGAGGCTTATGACCTGACATTACATGCTCAAGGAACTGCAGGAATTTACTAAATACAAACATATTTAGATTTAAAATAAATCATGACAAGGGACCCTTTTGTGGATAAGATGACCAAGAAGACTCCAGAAAAATACTTATCACCGTTTTTGCAGAATATACAATACATCTGATATAATTTAGTAAATGAATTAGTTTTTTTTTTTTAAATAAATTATGTAAAACACAATCTGATTCTATATAATGCATTTTGACAATAATTAAATAATAATTGACAAATCAAACAACAGAATCCCTGTGCAGTTTAAATTATTCTATGCATTATTTAGACCTATTTTTAAATAAAAGGGTGTCATGAATTGAAACTTAATGATCTATAGATTATATAATGAATAATTGACTATATAAGTATTTTCTTTAATTATTAACAAATACATATATTTAAAGTCTAATAATAACACCATAAATTATAACTATTAAATTCAATCTTAATGTCAAAAAATGAGAAAATGGAATACATTTCCCAAACGTTGATCAGATGGAAATCCAAATTTACAAGTGTTTTATTAAAGGTTTCCATAATTTAAGAGGTTTTATAACAAATGCTGGTCAAATGATTCTTTGCAAATATTTATTTTAGTCTATAAGCTTTTGCTGAAAGATATGTACCAAGTGTCAGAGTACATTTTAGACATAAAATGTCTGGACACAACCTCCTGCCATTTGCAGTACATTTTCTTTGTATAATACATGAACCTTAATGAGGAACGTACAAACAGTAATAGGAATTCTATAGTGTGTTATTTATTCTTATGAGGTTCTAAATATAGCCAAATTCTGAGACCCCGAGTGACACATTAGTCACGGTATTAATGCAATTGCAGGCTTTGTTGGGAAACTGAATGCATTTGTACATCAACACAATGTTGTAACAGTGGAATTAATAATAATGTGCAGTGGAAGAACCTCATCATCAGTTTAACCTTTGGAGAGAGGACAGCATCATTTGGAAACCACTTTCCCCTTCATTATAGTATTTCCGAACTGATAATAAGCACTCTCACAGTTTGGTTTCTTTCGTATCAGCCCTGATATGCATGACCCTCCTTGGCCTCAGTGGTTTCTTTCTTCTCTGCACTTTGCCGATGAGTTAACCTACCCCTGTCTGTCTGTCTGTCAGTAGGCAGCTTCTGTTGCTCTTGTTCTTCTGTACATGAACACCCAAAAGTCAATAAAGATATCATGTCTCTGAAGAAGGGTTAGAATGCTTGATTCATATCAGGTTTTTTTCTTCTTCACGTATTTTCTGAAGTGAAATGAACCCGATAATGAAATATCTTTATTTGTGTTCTAAAAATAAATGAAACATAACAAGATTTCTATAAATGATGACAGTTTGGGGTGAACTAACCCTTTCTATGACCCAGTCATATAGGTTAACATCCCACTCTTCAGTAGAAGAGGAATGTTATCTGTGGCTTACAATGGTCTGTTTGTACATTTTAAGTGAAATATTCTTTAAACTTACCCATAGTAACAAATAAATGTTGACCAATCTGCTTCAAACCACTGACTTGAAAAATGGGACACGTTATTTTCTTTATCATCAAGGATTCGATTCTACACAAAACAGGCCATATTATTTAAAGTATAACATCTCTAATTTGAAATCTTTGCATATGCAACAACACAAGGCCTCATTTCATTATGGAACTTTCAAATGAAATTGAATTCTTGATGGAGTCCTGCTGGTGGATTACATCACTTAGATCCAGGCTCATGCATTTTCTGTCATCAAATATCTAAGCAGTGTTTTATTAACTATGCATGGGAGGAACTTCAAATTGCTCTGAAATATGATTTTCTGCTTCACTTACTGCTGGCCAGCCAAGATTTTGGCCACATGATGATTCACCAGCAAGATTTTACAAAAGCTGTCATGCTGATGGTAATTTTTCCGTCAAGGTGGGAGGTAGAGTTGATGGATGAATGGATGGATGGATAAACCAGCGAGAGAGAACAAGAATGAATTAGAGTGAAAGCTGTTCTTCGTGTTCTGTGTAACCGAACCTAACAATCATTAATATGAGAATGGTGTGCGTCAGGAAGGTGAATTATGAATGAGCTAATTTATGTAAATGCGTTTATTGGTCTAAGTACCGGTGGAGCCGTGATTTATGTAGAATGTCTGCTGTGACTTTATAACATGTTGACAGAAGTAGAGCATGTCAGCACTTGGGGAGTTAATCTTGAATTTTTCAGCTTTATATCTCTCAGAGAATGCTAATGATTTGTGTTGCTTTCCCTTAACTAGTCCCCTGAGGCTTCTTATACAGATAAATGAACACACGCACACACACACTATTCGTTCACATTCGACAAGTTGCTCATATTGACAAGCTAAAGATGCGTGTACGGTGGCAATCATCAAACTTAGCTGTCTGCTAAGTAAATATACACATTTCAGAGTGTTCCATCAATCATGTCTTAAGGTGTTGCTCTTGTGTTACAGTTTCTCTTTGTGTGTGTGTTTATGTGTGTTCCGAAGCATCACAAATAACAGCTTGGACTGTGCAGATCACTTGCTTCACAAGCCAACGCTCAGTAGGGATTCTGAGTTTAACACCAACTCAACCATCACGACCTTGTTTGCTCAATGACTACTGGGGATTACTTTATACATGCATTTACAGTTGATTTGGTTTATTTTTTCATTAGAATTCTTTTGTATTACCTGAAGGCTGTATTTGGATCTAAACGCATCTGAATCACTGTGCTCTACAGGTGTCCTTAAAAACCACATGAAAACAGAAAGGACTTTTGTGGCTTGTATGTTAGCTTTGAGGCTGGATATGCTGGTTTGCTCCTAAGCATTCACAAAATTAACTTTTAGCAGATATACATATTTTTTTTTCTATAAAAAACTGAGAAAAAAATCAATATTAATCGACTAAACAGATTTTTATCCAATCAAATGCTCTCTATCAGTATGTCCATCCCCCTAAAAATACATGCACTAGAAAAACAGCAAGTCTTTTGATGTTTCTTTTCTTGATGTCCCATCCAAAGTTTTTGTTTCAATAGGAAAAAATTCAAAACATGAAAGAAAATTGAACACATTAAGCACTTCCATGGGTTCTTTAATAAGATACTTCGCTAAAAGTGAGAATTGTCACAAATTCCTCGTGTGATTTCAAAGCCATTAGACTGTTCATCTTTAAAACATAAATGCACATATTTGTATTGAAACCTGAGAGATCTCTGTCTCTCCTTTTAAAGTCTATTCCCTCAAAACTTTGACAATTCAACAAGCTCATAAAATCATCATAAAGTAATCCATGTAAATTTGTTTAATCCAAGTCTTCAATTACAATTTATACTCAACAGATTTAATTTAATAAGCTTTTTACCATCAGTTATGGTAACCAGAAGCTCAAAAGTACTTGCTTGACAACTGAGAACCAATGAGGTTTGTTCTTGTATGTTACTTGAGTATGGTTGAGTTTCCATTTACCATAGTTGATGTGCTATGTGTGTGTGTTGATCAATGTTTATATGAGAAAAACTGCTAAAATTAAATCTGTTCATCAATCTTGTCTCTTCAGAAGACTTGGATTAGACTACTCGATTCATATGGATTTTTAGAATCTGTTTATGATCTTTTTGAAGCATTACATTTTGGTTACTGGAACTTTCAAAGGAGGGACAGAAATCTGACAGGTTTCATTAAAAATGTCATCATTTGAACACAAAAGTAATTGATTACAGAATTTTCATTTTTGGGTGAACTATTCTAACACATGTGATCAATATATGTCAACAAGAATTATATAGTTTTTCTCAAAAGCAATCTCTTAAACAATTATTTACTTATACAACATCAAAGAAATCATTTTTGCATTAAAAAATATTTGAAATATTAAAATATTTTTTTTAAAAGTATGTCTAACAGTCAGGGTTCCACGCTGCGCTAACATTCACTGAGAGACTGATGCAGGTAACAGGTTGTGGAAGGACATTAGTTATGCATTAGGGCTGCTTAAATGAAAAGGAGACGTACTGTAGAGATGATATCTGAGGCACTATAGGGTCAGTCATAATACACATAGACCTGTAGAACAATTTAAAAATATTAAAGACTTAATGTCAGTTATCTTAATTAGTTTTTTTTTTATCAGCAATTATTAATATATGGTATGTGATAAATTAATCTGCATAAAGGGCAAATCACTGACACTGCAATACAGACAACACCCAGATTACAGTATGTCACTTCTTAGACATTCTAAACCTGACAAATGTTGACTGAACATGTTTAATTGGTGAAAATGATCACTGTCCAACACCAACGGGTGCTGACACGAGTAACACACTGATCTAACAAAACCCCTTGAAGTGTCTAATGCCTTTGGTTGACATCTGGTCAGTTTAGTGTGAATTGAGCTTCAGTAAATACCTTTTTTTAAATCTTTTTTGTGCCCTTTAGTAGACATTTGACCGAAAAGTGGAGGAACGGCTTCGGAACATGACCCAGGTCAGACTTAAACCTGGTTGGCAGGTCGCTAACAATAATTTTATTCACTTAATGTTCTCTCTCTTTTAAAATATAGCAAATGTGAATGTCAACATCATCAATGTCTAAAGAATTTAAGCTTTAAAACATGAGCTTATTGATGCAATTCAATCAATCTGCTGTTTCATTCCAAAAATAACCCTTGGTCAGAAGAATACGCAAATAGTTAGTTTACACATAGAGTTATGTTTCAACTAATTTTAATGGTGCAACGAAAAAAATATTAAGTAACGCATGAGTTGTAACTTGCGTTGAAGCTATGCTAATTGTAACTTATGCACAGTTGATGCAACTATCCCCTGATAACTGAAGTCCTTCAGCTCTGGTTAGCACAAAACTAGGCAAGGAGTCCAGAAAAAGGTTCAGAGCAACTGTGGATCATAGGTTGGAGAGAGTTGAACCAGTAGCTTAATAGAAAAAGAGACAGAAGCAATCACCAGAACTGACAAACAAGTACTCTTAGCAGTGCCTCTGAAATGTATAGTGCAGAGGTGGCCAACCAAACCAATGACAAGGTCTCTGAAAAGGGAGAGTGGGGTGTAAATGGAAAAAGTTTAAAGGTCGATAACAGAGCATAAAATCGCTACTTGTAAACGCTGGCAGCTGTGGAGAGGATGGGTGCTGATGTGCAGGGATATTTGTGTGTATATGTGTGTCTGTGTGTGTGTGCATGTGCATGTGTGAGTGTGTGTTTGTGTTGAGTCCATTGCTGGTCATAATAAAGGTCCCGACATGGACAGCATCCAGAATCACACACACACACGCACACACACACACACACACACACACACACACACACACACACACACACTACTGGGTACTGCTTCACTGAGATTGGCCATCAGGGCAGTGGGAGAGAGCCAACTCACTTACTAAGGACTCAAGAGAGAAGTGATTTTATCGACCACCGTCACCATGCCACTCTTTCTTTTCTTTCTCTTTTTCAGGTCAAATTGTGATTACTTTGTGTGTGTGTGTGTGAAAGAGAAGAAGAGAGACAAAGATAGATTGAAATAAGAGATCTGTCTATCTTTGCAGAATCACAATTGTGCTGTTGTACTTATATTCAGTGTGAACTTGATTTTCTTCAACAGTTCTTTAAAAGACTGATATTAAGTAACTTAAGTTTCAGACAAACTTTGGTCGATTTTTCAATCAAAAGTTTAACAGTTCATATTATCTGCAATTATTTAAATTTAAGTTTATTCAGCTGTTAAGTCAACAGGAATGTTGAACGTAAAAACAAAATCAGTAAACATTTTTTAGACACAGTTTTAAATGCTCAGTCGTTGAGAATTTTTTCTTGTTTTTATTATAGTAAATTAACGGATAACTGAAATTGATAACCATGCTCCTGAAATGTAATCACCAGACATAAACCTACATTTAACATCATGAATGATAGTGCATTTCTAGCATGCTTCTCTGGCGAGTGTCAGCCTTAGGACACCCTGGCTCTAAAAGCAGCTGTTGTCATCATGTTTAAAGTGCTGCTGTGAATTACAGGAGCAAATAACCTCACATCCTCACGGCAGAGAAGAGTGACAGCTACCGCAAAAGCGATCCTTTTATGAAAACAGTGTTGCAATATTCAGAGAAAAGACCCAGTATCCACAAGTCTTTCATTTGGAGACTCATGTCAACTGCGAACAATTCTAAAGCAGCCTTTTTACTATATGACAAATTACTCAACAGAAGATGAATTGCACTGATTGTTTTTTTTGTTTGATTGTTCTTTGCAACATAATGTAGTGCATTCCAACTAAAAGTGTGAATTAAAAACTCAATAATTCAAAAAATCAATAATTTTTATTTACTTTATCATAAGTACCTGCTTCTTCTGTATAATTGATAAAGAAGTCTAAAAATATTGTTTAACAGTATAGCCTTAGGCAGTGTATGTTTGTTCCAAAAATAATGGGAGTAATGCCATGTGTTAGCTATTCATTTATTATGGTCAATAAGCTGAAAGTAAATGATCTTGCTTGTGCTTTTTTTGCTGATATGCAAACTGAAACATGGGAGCTTCCCAAACAAATTCATTATGGAAGCTTAACCACACGTTTAATGCACAAGAGCAAACCTCAATCGGTTCATGCATGTCAACCACTACCATTTGAGAAAGTACAAGCAATAAACTGAAATAAACTGCTCACTTCATATGTAAAAAATATCTCATTTGTGTTGGGAATAAAAGTCTTGTGGCTTTGGACTGATATGAGGGTGAGTAAATGATGACAAACTTTTCATTTTGGGGGGAATGATAATGAAATAACCCATTAAAACAAACAGGTAGTCTCAAACTCACACCACTGGTTGAGCCAAAAGTTCATATAACAGATAATAAACTAATATTTTGATAGGGATATCTCCAAGATTCTGATTAGTTAACATGCAGTCAGATATGTTTCTGCTCTGTATGGTGCACGGAGAGACGACTGTGATTTCTCACAACACTTGTTGGAACATTTTATGAGCCATTCCAAAACAATTGTTTGCAGCACTATAGAAATGTTACTGACAGTAAAGTGTCTATGGCAGTAACTGTAATGCATGTCAGACAACAGCAATTACTGTACACATTTAAGTGTGAAGAGCACACTCTTAAATATACAGCTTGCCAACTGCGAGAGCTAAAGAATCTGTAAAGTCTATCATGAAAAGGAATATTTTAAACTTTTAAGCTTTTGCTGAAGTGCTGGATGGCTTGAATTCAAAATTGCACTGCAGGGAATTTAAGGCCCTTGTCGGAGAGAGAAAATAAAGAAATGCACCTTTCTTTTCAGCTGTTGTAGGCTGAATTCTATCTCAAGAGCCCCATGTCCCAAGTTTCTGAATTTCTTACATAATGGAAGAGAAATTACAAGATGCTGCCCAGATTTCTGCCTAAAGGATTGCCCGCACAAACACTGCATGTTAAAACTGGAAGTAAGCTCCCAGTCCAATAATCTTGAGGAAAGAACAAGATGAAACAGTAAAAAAGGGAAACCTGATAAACTTTTCATTTAATGTGTTTGAAAACAGACCTGTGCTTGCTTACATGTTCACTATGTTGGTACAATCAGTTATATATCTCATATACTTCATCTTAACACACCTATAAATATATATTTATTTTCAAATAATAATTTTTTTACCAAACCAATTTAATAAAAAGAAAAAAGAAAAAAAGGAAATTTTGTTAATAAGAAGCCTGTTACTGTCTGGCTAGCAACCAATGAGAATTCGACAAGATTCTACTGGTTAAAGCCACAAAACACGAACTACCCTTTTGAGACCACCATATTGCTATCACTCTATGGTATCTCTATTTCTCCCTCTACTCCATTCCTATCTCTTTCGCTCTCTTTATCTCTATTTCTTCCACACTCTTTTAGCTCTGTTAGTGTAAGGGCTGAGTTCTGAGAAATAGTCAATTTGAGAGTGGCAGTCAACAATGAAGTCTCATTGCTTTTTTATAGTTATGAAAGGCAGGAAACGACACAACTCACACTAAAGCTCATGTGATAATGCAAACACGGTGGCGGATGTAGAACATTTTTATTGCATTCATACTATACACGTGAATGCTTGATAATACTTTATTCACACTATACACATGCACACTTTTTGTTAACAGATATGAAGTTCTTAAATGTAGAATCTATTCAGATGCAGATTTCAGTAGCCACAGGAAAGGACAGCTGTAGGCCCAAACAAAGGAAGAAGTGCAAACTGCCCAAAAGTTATACTTAGAAAGGTGCAAATCTTATGTGAAATACTCTGTCTCTATCTGCAAAGATCACTTCCACATGAAGAAAGCCGTTAATTACCATTAAAATGAATTACAATACTGCTAATTTAACACCCTTTATGCATCCATGTGAGTTTTTTGGTTCATGCATTCTGTTTTGGGGCGCAACACGTATAAGGCTTGTCATTAAATGACCACTGTCGAATAAGAAAAAGTATCAACGCATCATCGCTGTTACACACAAGTAATTGTTTTGAAAACATCATCCATACAAAACTCCATTTACAGACAAAGCCTTTTGATATTGTTTACTTACGATTTGTGATGTAGCAGTCAGATCCAACGCAGTTGGTAGGGGCTGTCGCGATATTAGTTGCGCCGTCGCCAATGAAGTCATGCAGTAAGCGCACTGCTAATTCAGTTTCAATGTGGGCCTAGAATGGCTGCAGATGAGGCATTAAGTGCATGATGGCGCTGCGACCAACTTAACATTTTACAGAGTTTAATGTAGCAATGTGGTTGCTCAGTTTTTTCTAGATCAATTTTAATCATGAAACGTTAATAGGTTTGAACAAAAAATAGCAAGTGCTACGAACAGGCCGTTTTGGCCATTACAAACACAAAATAGGATGAGAAAAAGAAAACGTGGTACATATATAGTACATATATAAACATATATTGTCACACCCTAAATTAACACAATGTCGATATTTCATGCTTTGAATATCACGATTATCGTTAATGCTGGTGTATTGCGACACCCCTAGCAGTTGGCTACTTTGTTTTTCAACAAAAGTTTCTTTGTAAACTCTCCATTTCACTGTGACTCATTTACAAAAACAATCTGCAGTCAAATGCTCCGAACAAACATATAATCATGGGACGCGACCCGCCATTAAAAATAAACCATCCACTTGTTCCTGACGCTGGGTTCCTTCAGAAGACTGTGCAGAGACACGAACAAGCTGTTTAAACTGGTCATATCAAAGTGAACATGTTTCTTTGTGCCTACATTTGTCCCGTTGTCAGGAGAAGCTAAAATGTGTGAAGAATGTACAAAATTAAATTGGCATCCGTTTACTGTATTCAGTGTAGAGAGTGTCAGTGATTATAATGGATTCTAATTGCTATTGATGCGACGTGAAAGTAGAAAACTGGTTAAAGGACTAAATGACAGTGGACAAGGCCTATGGTTTTTGTCGATGTTTGTCTTGAAGTCAATATGAAATCAAAAGTATCAATTTAAATTTTTGTACAGAATGTGTTTATTATAAAAGAATTATGCGTGCGCATCATTTTTTTTATTATTATTCATGTGCAATTGTAATCTTTAATCAAAAATGTTAATCTCTCCTCCCTCTCGAAATAACATCTGTTCTCTTCACAACGTGAAGTCTCAGCGGAGCGTGGAATTTATCCTACACAACAAACTGGCACTCAGATCTGCCTCTATTTAGTTAGCATGCCTAACTTCCGACGATTCAATCAATTCCTGAAGGACACAATCCCACCCTACATCCACCCCCCCCAATCCAGAAGCCATTTCATTCAGATAAGGAGCAATAGGAAAGAAAAGATCTCAAATGCTGTTTTATGCCGACTTGAAAGCCTTCCGTGACTTGTCTTAAAACAATGGTTAATTCTCAGATTTCCACTTTAGAGTTTGATAGATGCTACTGTATGTATGGTTTTTCATATTTAGGTGACAAAATCCATTTAAATACAGGGGGTCTATGTTGTTTACTTGCGTAAAACCTAGACTACTACAATACCGAATGCATTTTTACCAGGTGTAAACCAGTGTTGTTATTGTTAAAATTAAATTCCTATAATTTAAAACTACAAATATAACAATAAAAGTTCAAAATATTCATAAATAATATAATAGTATACAAATACTAAGATAATATTGGTGTAAATGCAGTCAAGTCATTTTGAAATGGCAGAGTAGAAGGTCACCATCTACACACTAAAACAATTATTACTATGAATTATGCTCTCCATTCTTTTGCCTTAGTTACTCTTTAGTCATCAAAGGCCAGCTTTCTTCATTGAAAACTGTATCATAAAACAGACAACTATACAGCTGGAATTTTAAAAAGGGCACCTTCTGTGAAGGTCCATTCCATTTAATTCAAGTTTGATGTCATTCTATTCCATTTCCTCTCAGCTTTCATTGCATTCTAATTCAATTATATTTCACTCTGTTTATCAGAAAGGGGTCTCTTTCTGTTTGCTAGACTCTGTTCAGACACAGGTTGTGAGAAATGCATTTGTGTTACTCTTGTTCTTATGCCAGGAGATGTCTTCATTCCACCTGTCAGGTCTTATTGTCGATCTGAAAGCACTGTGTGGTAGGCCCATGTTTTATCCTTGATAAGTCAAATAAATATGACATCTTACTGTTGTTCCAATTTAAGAAGGCCTTAATCTCACAGTAGACTCCAGCTTCCTGTCTAAATGACAATAACAAATTCTCATCAGAATTGTGCATGGAAGAGTGAAGCAAATCTCTTCTCTCATATCTGCTGGCTTTTATCTCAAGAGCAGTTGTGTAGCGGGAGGGGAAAGACACTCTGCTGCTAGTTCAATTAGCACTTGTGCAAGAAGTCACAAAGAGCTGTGAATTAGAGTTTGAATGCAGGATGAAAAGGCTTCACGCACTGAAGGTCATACAGAATGTTCTAGATGCAGAAAAAAAGATTTCCCAAAAGACATTCCAAAAGAAAGGCATATTTACACAAAGGAAGAAGTGCTTTAAAGATTTCACCTTTGAAATCTTTAATTTCACCTTTTCTTATGTGGAACACATAATGAAATGGAATGTTTCCATAAAATAAAAGTGAATGGTTGGTCAAGCTACAAAAACAAAAGCAATCTGGTCGAATGCAAATTTGACTTCCTCTGGAAGTGGTTGAAAGTGGACAAGCTCAAAACATGTTAGATCCCATTTACACCTGAATTTAGCATCATCCACTTGTGATGCGATCAACCGAAACATATCTTAATACCAGGTGTAAACAGCGCCATATAGAAGGTGCACAGTGTCATACACGCAAATACAAAACACCATCATCATAATAACACACATGACAATAAAATACTATATTAATAAACTATTAAGAACAAAATACCACATAACTTGAGCTGTCACACAAGGAAGTCAGGATCAGGTTTTTTACTGCAGACTGTGGTAGAATGTTAGGGTTAGTAGAATAAGTTTACATGTAGATGAAAAGTTACTTATAGTCAGCAGAATGTGTTTTGGCGAGCATCAAAATAAAGGTGTTGGCAGATATTAAGCGGACAGTCTACTGATGCTCCAATGAGTTGACATGGAGTTGTAAAGTTACTTACAGTTAGAAGAATGTCTAAAGTGGACCACTGAAATGAAGTGTTACCATTTTTGCAAGGAAGACCTGAGGGTGAGTAAATGTTGACAGGCGTTTCATTTAAAATTAATTATTTTCCCCTCATCTTTCTTTCTACATGTCTTCTGTTTGCAACCTGTAGCTATTTAACTGTCAGTATTGTGATTAAAAACCACTTAAGATGCCAGTTCCTCATGCTACATTAGCTCCATATGGACTTATACACACAAGCATTGCGGTGTTCTCCCTAAAGTCCTTAGTCACTAGAGAGAGAGAATGAATGAGCGCAGAGAATTCCTCCATCATCAAACAGATGGTTTGAGGCATCATTAACATGTTAATATGAATATTTCTCCCTATTTTTCTCACACACATACATTCAGACACAATCCAGTAGTCAAGTTTTGCGATACATTTTAATATATATATTTTAGATTTTGGAAGATATGGAACAGGATATATGCCATAAAGTCATTCCTTTTCTCAGATTTTGCATTTGACATCAAGTGAAAACCCAACACAATCAATGTGTTTATGGTTTTTGAAGTTGATGGTCATGCATTCTATCCTTGTTGCCAACTGACAATTAATTTGGCTATTTTGCTTCTTACCGAGTGAGAGATGAAGTTGAGCAAAAATACCATACAATACGAATTTAACAAGATGCACAGTCAAAAGATATGGGAAGCATTTTCTCCTCCAATTTAAAAGTTGATAAGCCTAACTATTCACAATTACATGGTTCATTGCATTTCACCATTTGAAATGTTATTCCCTGCAATACTTTCAACTGTATCATAAGTGACCCACGTCCTACAGTACTTTTAATTTCAGCAGTTGAGAACCACTGCTTTAGATAATTGTCCTCTTTGTGGAATCTTAAAGCAATTTCAGATGATCTTTTGAGGACCTTTAAAGATTAAATATAGCCTAGACACAATTATCTCCCAGCAGCACACATACTGGTGAATATGTAAATATGTGTTGCATGCCTTCCTCTCAACAACAAAATAAATACTTGACAAAAATGACAATGGCATTTAAGAAAGCATCTGATCATGTGAGCCTTAGCACACACCTACCTATTATGTAATCACCACAAACCACTGGCAGTTTGAAGATGTTCACCAGCCAGGGGTGGGTTTCCCAAAGCGAACTATGGTCGCAAGTTCAGTTGTTACCAAAAGAGTTCAATGGGACTTCCAATCATAGTTGACTAACGATGCTTTCAGGAAACGCACCTCAGAGCGATCGTTTCCTGAAGGTTTTCTTTGGCCACTCTAAAAACTCCAAACCAACTTCGTTGTGGCCTTATTTTGTTCGTAATGACATCACACCAGTTTGTTCTTCAGTTTTACTTGAAGTATAATGGGGTCTTTGAAGTTAAAGTAAATAAATAAGTAAATAAATACTTCACCATGCAAGCCCCTTTTCATACAAAACAAAAACATGTACCTTTAGACTGTTCCATGTTAAATTATTTGAAGAACTACTAGTTATTTTTTATTTATTTGTTTTTTATGTAGTCATGACTTATCTTGCCTAGGGCACCAAGTGATGCTGGACTGTCACTGGTGTCCCTTCACAAAATAGATGCTCCCTGAGTGCAGCTGAAGCTAATGTTCAGTTTAGCCTTAAGGCCTCTGTGCAGCACTTCAGATAATTCTGTACTTTTATATACAGTATGTGCATATTTTCCTGTTTTTCTGTGGGTACATTCCCAGCGGAGACTCATGTTTTCCGTTTAGGACCAAAGAAGAAGGTAAGAAACCCTTGATATGTTTAAATGTGATATCTGCAAACCTTTCCATAATTATAATAATTATATTATAACAAGGAATATTTAAAAACAGATGACATTATAATCATTCTCATCTCATCATAACCTAAATGAAGGAAGAATAATGCTATATACAGTATTCTTGGAAAACAAAACCCTCCTCATCTCACAAGAGACCACTTCTGAATCTATTTTTCATGTATGAATTAATTATGCTCCATAAATTACCTCTGTGGTTGCACTGAACATGAAAATGCCTGTAAAGGTTCATCTGTGATCTTGTCATGCACTGTATGTGCAACATTAACTGAGGGTGACCCCCGTATTTGGCTGGTTTGAGCCCGTCATGCTTTCGTGGCCTCATAGCAATGGGCTCTAGGAATGACTGTCATTTGTACTCAATCTGTATTTTATTCTTCATTTATAGGCCACGAGTGTCCTGCCAAGATTTAAGACAGACGCCATCAAGCTTACAAGTTTTTTTTTTTCCTGTTAAGCCATGGTAAACCTGTCTACATTTCAGACACTACTGTCTGATTTCAAAAATGTCACCACTCTTCCTGTAGTTTATTTGGAGGCTTCTTGCAGCAGGAAGCAAAACCACATCAGAGAAGTGTGTAGGTGTCAGAATAAATAAAGGCAGTGGAGAGGCAGGACAAGGATCCATATCATTCGTGTTATTTTGCGTCAAGGAACAAAATTAGTTTCCGCTATGCAAGGACTTGCTGTCAGAAGTGACACAGGAAACTAAATGATATTGCCAGCTCAATAAGCCTTTGGCATATTATTCATTATTCAATACTTTGGCACATTATTAACATTTTTCCATATGAGAGAGTCAAAGTTCATTTTTGATGGATTTTGAGTGTTTGAGTTTTAATTTTGACTTTGGAAGCTCAAAAACAGAGACAGTGAAACTGTTATGTCCAAATTATTAAAGGGTTAGTTCACCCAAAAATGAAAATTCTGTCATTAATTACTCACCCTCATGTCGTTCCAAACCCGTAAGACCTTTTTCCATCTTCGGAACACAAATTAAGATAATAATATTTGATAAAATCCGATGGCTCAGTGAAGCTTCTATTGCCAGCAAGACAATTAACACTTTCAGATGCCCAGAAGAATAAAAAAATATATTTAAAACAGTTCATGTGTGTACAGTGGTAAAACCTTAATATTATAAAGCGAAAAGAATACTTTTTGTGTGGCAAAAAAAAACTAAATAATGATTTTTCAATAATATCTAATGATGCCCGATTTCAAAACACTGCTTCGAAGCTTTACGGATCATTTATTTCAAATCAGTGGTTCAGATTGCGTATCAAACTATTGAACTTCACTATAATTGTGAAGCCTCATTTACTGAAATCACGTGACTTTGGCGCTCCGAACCATTGATTCGAAGCAAAAGATCTGTAAGCTTCGAAGCAGTGTTTTGAAATCTGCCATCAATAGATATTGTTGAAAAGTCGTTATTTTGTTTTGTTTTTGGTGCACAAAAAGTATCCTCGTTTGGTTACCCCAGAATGAGTAACTAAATGTATGATTGAAAATTTAGCCTAAATGAAGCTGTCACTCAGTATAGTGGGTAGTCACTGATAAACACACACTACAGTTCAAAGGAATTTTAATGTTTTTTTTTTTAAACTCTCTTCTACAAATATCAAAAATACAGTAAAAACAGAATATTATTGTGAAATATTATTACAATTTAAAATAACAATTTTCTGTTTTAATATATTTTAAAATGTAATTTATTCCTATAATGGAAACACTAAAAGTCACATGATCCGAGAAATCATTGTAAGATGCTGATTAAGCAATATGATGAAAACATTTCTTATTTTTTTTTATCAATGTTGAAAACAGTTGCTGATTGTAATTTTTGTGGAAACAGAGATACCTTTGTTTCGGGATTCTTTTCAGGATTGAAAAAAAGTTCAAAAGAACAAAATTTATTTGAAACATAAATCAATTACTGCAATGCTCTTCTGGCTGGTCTGCCGTCAAGTGCAATCAAACCTCTTCAAATGATCCAGAATGCTGCTGCACGTCTTGTCTGCAACGAGCCTAAGAGAGCCCACGTCACGCCCCTCTTCATCTCTTTGCACTGGCTACCCCTTGCTGCTCACATCAAGTTCAAGGCGCTGATGCTTGCTTACAGATCCACCACAGGCTCTGCACCTTCCTACCTCCACACATTGCTACAACGCTACGTCCCCACCAGAAGCCTGCGATCACTAAAGGAACGAAGACTTGTGGTACCATCACAGAGAGGCACAAAATCACTCTCCAGAACATTCTCCTTCACTGATCCCTGCTGGTGGAATGATCTCCCTACTTTCATCAGGAACGCAGATTCCCTGGCAATATTCAAGAGACAGCTGAAAACTCACCTCTTCCGTGAACACTTGATCCCCTCATAAAAAAAAATAAATAAATAAAAAAAAAACCCTATCCTTCCCCCTTTTTCCCTTCCTACTCTAGCTTATGGTACTGAGCAATGTATGAAACTTGTATTGTGAGCACTTCCTGTGTTATTTGCCAATTCATGAAGAATCGCTTGTTTGTTTTCCTCACTTGTAAGTCGCTTTGGATAAAAGCGTCTGCTAAATGACTAAATCTAAATCTAAATTATATCATTATAAATGTCTTTAATATGGAAATTTAATTCCGCCACTTAATAGTAAAAAAAAGAAGGTAATTGTGACTTTTTATCTCACAGTTCTGATTTTTCTTGCAATTGCAAGTCAGAATTGAGTGATATAAACTCACAATTGCAAGAAAAAAAAGTAAATTACGAGATTGTTTCCGGAAGTTCTGATTTTGTAATTGGGACACGTGGCAATTCATCTGTTCAAAATATCTCTAAAAATCCAAGCCAATGTTGATTCTTGTTTTATTACAAGCTGTCATGTTTTCTTTTTCGTTCTCAGACTCTCAGTTTTCTGTTTGCAATTTCCCATGAAAACCATCCCATCAACTCTAAAATATAAACACTTATAGCGAATAGTGAATCAGGGTATGACAAAAACACATTTTGGAAGAAGGGTTGATGATGTATTGACTCATAATTTATATTTTGTTAATTTTGACCTTTAAGGAATTTTACATATTTCTTGTTTACAACTTGAGCACTGCATTTCTCTGTACCTCAGCTTATTTTTTTCTTTTCTTTGCTGTCAGTTCACACTCTTCACTGGCAAGAGTAGTGTTTGTTGAGATGCATGTAACTCCCTAGGGGCATATCGCCTCAAAGACCCTAAGCTTCTTAAGTTATTGTGATGTTAGGTTTTGTTATCTTTTTTCTTTTTGTGTTGATCGTTTGTGTCCTGCATCCAGAAAGACAAGGATGCAGGTCATAAGATGTTCTCTGAAGTGAAGGTTTTATTCCAGCAAAAAACAAGGACGGCCATCACCAAACAGTCTCCTTGTGAAGTGCATCAGAAAAGTCAAATCAGAATATTCATGCACTGTGGAGAGGAAAAACAAGGCACCACTCACCCTGGCAAAACCTGTACCGAGTATCTAGACCAGCACAGTGGATCCAGAACATAATGTTCAGCATCCTCCCATATCACCACAATGTGAAATGTCTTCCCTTCAGCAGACATCAATGAACTCATCACAAGCTAAACTAGAAGTGAAAAATAAACTAAATTAAGGGTAGGCCTCTAACTTGCGCAATCAAGAGTAAATAAGGTGGGTTATTTGCTTGAGAATTAATTAGCACTTCGATCATCTTGTTCTTGTTCAGGCTTGTAGACAGAAAAAAAATGGATGTATGCTTTACTTTAACAAGCATAGAAAAGCAAAGTGAACATAGATTTTTAAATATCAATAACATTATTCCTGTCAATGACAATTGTGCGTGGGTGCAGTGTAGAGAACTTGTTTATAGTAATACATCTATTAAATGCAATAATTAAACTATGAGACTACATTATAGGAGAAAATATAGCCATTAAAACCTCTTGTTTGAATTTATAGCTATTCATTTCAAAATGGAACTCAGTTGACCTTACAACAGATGAATGGCTGGACATCCAAATAGGCAAACAAATCGCTGCACTGATAAGCTGTGTTATCTGACATTTTGTCTGTTAAACTTACTGACATACAAACCTCTTTGTAAAAAGATGTTGTTACAATGACCTCATATGTTTTGCTGTTATTGAGGTGGGATACAGGTAAGTTTAGGCACTGGTTTGGTGGTTTAGTTTCATTTAAGGCTGGGTTAAGGTGTAAAGGATGGGGGTAACACTTTATTTTTATTTTCTTGTTACATGTTGCATGTAGTTACTGTAGTAATAGCTATAAATTATGCATAATTATACATGACTTACCCCAAACCAAACTCTAATCCTTACCTTATGTAATTAATTTTTATTACTGTACTTAGACTTCTTGACAATTTACATTTTCCCCCACAATTTCACAGTTATTTTTCTACCTTAAAACTTAATACAAAAGCCTTTGTGAGCTGACTTGCAACATAATTTTGATTGTCAGACAAGTGACCCTTGAAAAGTGAACATGTTTGAGTAATTGCTGCCGTAAGGTCAATACTTAAATGAAGATACAGAAAAATCAGCAGTTTAGCTGAATTTTTTTCTCACTTTTAAGGAAAAACAGCACATTTCTGACCACATCGCATCAAGGAGCACTTAACTCGCCTGAATAATTCATTCTGAAACATGTACAAAGCCATATTTGTGATTTCTTGTGTCATGTTGCAGGGGTTTGCAGAAGGAAATGAACTGTATCAGCAAAAACCTTCTCAAACCTAGATGACTGGCCCCAAGATGGTTAAATTGCAGGGGCATTTAACCTTCCTTTCACATTGAAGTGGATTTCCCAACCCAGCAAGTATAAACCAGTGTTTCTGAAAGCCTTTGTGTGGAATGACTTCTATCCATTTGATGTTTTTTTTCTAACCTAGGGATATGCTTCAAGGACTTCTTTTTATAAATCTCCAGTGTTTTGTTGAATTGAAATGATCTAAAAGCCTTTTGAAAATCAACACAAGCTTGTGTCCTTTAGAAAATGGAATAAAAATCTCAGTTCGAGGAGGTTTCTCACATATGTTCAGTTTTGATATATCTCAATATATCCCAGCAGTCGGACAAACATACAAACACCTGTTTCAATATTTACTCAATACCTGAATTTAAAGAAAGTTGTTCTCAATGATCTCTCAATGATCTCATCCACCAGCTCTCCTCTATAGTCTACTACCTCTTACAGCTGCTGTAGATTACTATTCACTGACCCTGGATCTGTGATCAAAGCTTTTTATTTTATCTGTGATCTCTGTTGATAGAGGCTGAGTCTGTGTCCAGACCTCTAGAATTCTCCCTCCTTTCCTCTCGGTGTGTGATAGGGATCTTAAACACTTCACCAGTGTTCTGCTTTTATCTGGAGCGAGCGCTAATGTGCCTCATTACTTGCCTAGCCTGTTCCTCATGCACTGTGGAAGAGCGATGGATGGAAGGAGCCGAAGGAAGGGAGAGGGGGCAGAAAACGAAGGGGGAGAATAGCGCTGTGTGATTTAGAGTAAGAGAACGCTCCTCTGGGGTTTGTTTGAGAAGCTGTGGATTGGCAAACTCAGCAAGGCGTGAAATATGCACGTTTGTTCTTGCTGCTGTTTTGTTTTTAACACATGAATTTAAAGATGACGCGGTGTGTGCGGGGGGAAAAAATCTGTCATGTAAACTAAAAAAAAAAAAGTGCTTTGTGTGGTAACATATTTGAACTGGTTTTATTCCAGTCTAAAATATGATTCAATATCACAGAATCAACCTGACTACAAAATGCATTAAAATGCAGTTCATACTTACATGACTTGAATATACCTCGTCTCTACTTTTAATTTCTTTATTTTATTTATTTATTTACTTTATACTTTTGTGAGATAATGAAGTCAAAAACACTCATCACAATGAAGTATAATAACAACTACATTTCAAAAACATATTAAAAACATTTTTATTATAATGATTTTATTATACATTTTTGTTTTAAATAATAAAAATACATCTTTTTAAATGATTCACAACTTAACTTTTGAAAAATGGCAAGTCATGTGGTGCAATTACAAAAATCATGTGGTGCAACCAACATGTATAAACCTTCAGAAAATTATATTATAGAAAGGATTCACAAACAGCCTTATGACGGTGTCATGGTCAATAAGTCAATTAATCAAAGCTGTCATGTTTTACGAACTTGGCACTTGTGTTTTAAACTAGATTTATAAAAGAAACTCTTGCATCACATACCCATTCATGGAGTAAAACCCTGAGGTTTATTCGTGTTTTAGAAGAACATGAACAAAACTGTGGAGAAACGATCTGCCACAGTCGGCCCAGAGGAGTTCAAAACATCTCCTTCAGTGACTATATGCAAGAGCGAGAATTTTAGTGACTGCTCCACGGTTCATGCCATCAAGAGAGGCAGGAGAAAAGGGGAGGGGTTGGAGTTTCGACAGGTGTGAGAGCTTGTTTCACACTAGAGCGCACAGCAAATAAACATACTGGAATTGGTGTGTGTTCACGCAAGGCTGGTTCACAGCTGGTTATGAGAGAGAAATGCAGTGCGGTTTTCCTCTTTGACAGTATGAAATAAGAGATGGGAGTGTGGAATACAATATTTATCAGGAGAGACAGCTCCAGTGTTTTTTTTTTTTTTTCATAAATACAGTTATTTATGTTTGCGTAGGCACCTGCAGGTAGCTTTGCAAATGGAGCTTCTTAAAAAATTAACTTATCAGTTCAAAACTTGCTCAAACCACTTTGATCGGAGAATTTCAAGGCAAGCAACTGAGTGAGAAAGTAAATGAGATTTACACATTTAGAGCAGTGAGTGTACTCTTAACCATTATTTAAAAATATATTCAAAATATGTATTTTCCAAGGGAAAAAGTAATACTTAGAAATACTGTCAAGTATTAATTCATAAAGATCATTATTTTACAACCTGAACTTGTCATAAAGGGTCGAATTGTCTGATATTTTAAAAGATTTATCAACCTCTACACAGTCATGAGAGTCTGCAGGGATCGCCTCATATATTATTTATTGTGCTTCTTCATGATATGTGGAGTATATTACTTAAAAAAAAAAAAATGATGACGCTGCTCATCATAGAAGAGGTGTACTCTTCATTTTATTGCTTTTTCATGTTTTTCATAAAGTCATAAGCATCAGGATGACGCAACTGTCCAACTGCTCTTTTTGTGACTTATTACGTCATTGATATCAATATCAGATACAGACACAACTTTAAATAAGAGAATGCTGATGGTTGCTTTAATGTTCATTTCAGTTGCAAAGGCTGTCAAAAAGATGTTATACACTTTAGCAGTTACGCCAGCTGAGGGGACCCACTCATGTCATTCTCAGCTCAGTTCAAGATACTTTGATTTAGACAAATCGCAGAGGATCTGGGTTTTTAGAATTGTTCACTAACAATGAAAGCTGGTGTAGAACCACTGCTCCCCCACATGGCGATCATTTGTAACTTCTCCCTCAAGTCCATGTTTACAGACTTGAGAGGTCGAGGAGTCTCTCTTGACAAGTCTTGACTCTCTTTCTTTTAAACACACACACACACAATGTTAAAAGGGCCTCGTCACCAGCCTTCTGGTGTGTACTACGGAGAGCTACCAGACAGGATGCGTTTGAAAAGCCAAATGTCAAATGCAGAAGTTGTGGACAGGTGATTGAGGTAAAGATCAGTCAGGTGTACACAGGGGCATTTACAGACTATAAAGAAGACTGAAATTACACAAAATGGCACACCTGCAGGGACACGGTAGCATGAATCTCAGTAACTGCCACTTTGTTGACTTTTGTGGAGCCAATTTTACAGCTTGGTATATTTGGACAGAGATCGTTGCTGTAGGTGACAATTATCCTTTAATGCTTATGAGGGTGATGATCTCCCATTTCCCTTGTCGTGACAATCATGACAAGTCCAACGTAGATCAGGTACGAGGAGTATCATCAAAATATGTTCATGACACCAAGTTGAAAACCTCATTAGCATGGTTCTTAGATGTGACCTTCAACATGATATGAGGTATAAAGCCTCCCAGTGTATGTGTGGGTGTGTGTGTGCACTTGCCTTTTTATAGCAAGATTCAATAAAAGCTGCCCTCGGTTGGATTTATCTTACGAGTCCTGTGATAACAATCAGGCTGATGTACAAAAGCATCGGGGGTGCTGGTCTTTGAGCTGCAGATGCACAGAATCAGTTTGATAAATTTCCTAAACCCCGCTAAAAAGAGAGTGGCATTCAATGGCTGTCAAATCTATCATTGTGCGTTTAGTGTTCAAATGAAAGTGTGATATTGTTGTGTGGCGACTGAAGCAACATATATACACTCACTGTTCGGAGCAGTTACATGTTTTCCAATGAGAAAAGAAGGGATATGTCATCTGGCAAAGTCATGAGAGCTGATTACTGTACTTGTTACCAGGGCAACTTGAACAAAAAATGCATATCGTTTGGTTCATTGTGAACAGAGATCCAAATGTCCCTCTTGACACTGATAAAGAATTAATTTGTACTTCTATTTTTACTCATTGATTCATGGTTTGCTCTCATAGTATGAGTGCTTTGTTTTTTTTTGCATCGCAGACTAGTTAGGATTATTAAAGGAATAATACAGAACATAACCTCCATTTCTTTTTTTCTGTGAAACACAAAATAAGACATTTTGAAGAATGTTTTTTTAATTTATTTTCTTTGTTCATTCAAGGAGCCCTGCACATGACATGCAGGACAAAAAGGCAAATTGTGCACACGACTTACTAAATCGTGCACAGGATTTATAAATCGAAGTAACGAATTAGTAAATCGGTCACTTGTTTAGCAAGTCGAGGGAACATAATAACATAAAAGTAAATCATGATTTAACTTTCTATTTTTTTCCTGCATGTCAGGTGCTCCATAATAAGTTGGGTGAATATACAGCAGTGTTATTTGTTACAGATTGTGGCGCTTAGAAACTCACAACCAGGAATACTAGAAGGAAGACTTTAATAGAAATTATAAAACCAGGAGAAACTCAGGAGAACCACATTTAAAAAAATAAATAAATAAAAAAAAATAAGGACCAACAGAGATGGAATGAAAACGTCGACGGAGAACTGAACTTATTAAACAGGTAAACCCAAAATAGAAAGACATGAACAGAACAAAGTAAATCACACATATAACATTACTCCAAGAACTTGGAGCAGATTCAGGGGCTGGAACCTTCTCTGGGTTCACCAGAATGCCTAAGGGCACATGCATGGTGGCCATGACGGGATGAGGCTCAGGCATGGCGGCCATCTTGGAATGAAGCTTGGGCATGGCAGCCATCATGATCACTGAACTGAGGACTGGGGTGGCCTTAGGAGCTCCGCGGGGAGGCACCGGAGGGCAGAAATGGACGGATCCCTTGGAGTGGAATTTAGAGGGTGTGGGGTGAGCTGGTGAGGCCATGCGTGTTTCCAATGGAGCTGGATGAGAAAAACGCTTTACTTAATTCTTCTACTTCAAAATTAGAACCATTTAAATAGAAAATAAGATTTATCAACTCGACTAGGGAAAAAATAAGCTGGTTCGCAATAGCGAATCTTACCCTCATGCAGTCTCATCCAAAAACACACATTGAGAGAAGCGTTGGGCCAGCTCACCTGATGGGAATTCCTCCACATACCTCTCCAAAGGACGACCACTCTGCCGTATGCCCCACAAACAGTCCTCAGCCAGGATCAGATTTCTTTTTGGGTCAGTTCTTCTGTTACGGACTGTGGTGTTTAGAAACTTTCATGACCAGGATTAATACTAGAAGGAAGACCTTAATAATAGAATCTCTTTAATAAAAGAACAACCACATAAATATTAACAAAAACCAACAGATGGAGAACACAGGGTATATAGACAAGGGCACACAGAGGAGATAATGAGGTAAATTAACTAGACACACCTGAACTAAAGTAACTCAATCAGTGGCAATGGAAACTAACAGGGACACATCAAAGGAGAACTGAACTGAACTGAACTAATTAAACAGGTAAAATAGAAACAGACATGAACGGAACAAATATAAAACTACAAATATATACAACTACAGTATATATTTATATATTAATATTTATTTAGTGTTAATACATTAACACTAAATAAATATCAATATATAAATATATACTGTAGTTGTATATATTTGTAGTTTTATATTTTTTTCCGTTCATAGTTTATTTTAGTTTTGGTTTTTAGTCATTTTAGTGCTTCGACTTATTTATTTATTCGGTTAGATGACAAGGCAACATGTCTACTTTTCTTTTAAGTATTTTAGGTGTAAGTTTTTCATCTAATATTTATATTTCAGCTTCATTTCAATTACCAAAAATGAATTTAATGGTTTTAGTTAACAATAACAGCACTGTAATATAATGACATGATTTTGATTGAGATCGAGAGTGTAGGGGTTCAAGTAGGAGTTGTTTTGTACAGTCATTTATACTCTAAGGTGAAGTCAATACATTTCATATATGCCACTATTATATGTCCTATATTAGTGGAACAAGAGACCTCAGTTCAACTCATTCTCTTATATAATGATAGAGGCATTAGTTCATCATATGACAGCACAAGATCATCACATATCTTCTCTTTAAGGCAACTCATCAGCACATTCCTCTCTTTGACATTCCTCTATAGACACGAACATGTTGGGTTTTCATGGTTTATGGGGACAATACATAGACATAATTTTAATACTGTACAAACTGTACATTTTATCCCCTAACCCCAACCCTTCCCCAAAACCTACCCATCAAAGAATTCTGTATCATCTATAATCTCTATTCCTTATGAGGATCAAAAATGACTTTATTCACATTGTTCATACCTGATTAATGTCCCACAATATGCAAATAAAAAATGCTAACCCATTTTGTGAAATCTCAAAACCTGACCACAAGGATTATTTGTCAATCCAATTTACAGGTTTAGTATAGCATCAACTATGATATATGAAGTATGACACAATATAAAGAGTTTAACTAGGATTAGGAATGGCCCTATAAACAATTTTATGTGTAAAAAGCCCAGTTTTGAAGTTTGAGGGCAATATCTCCCAAGCATAAAGGTCACAAGTAGGAAGTTTTGTTTAAAATAGATCATTTCACAAAATCCATCTCAAGAGGCTCCAAATCTGGGGTGTGAATTGTGATAGCCACCTCTATGGATACCTTAGAGGACATTGATTTGAGTGACAGTTACTCTTCCTGTTCTCTAAGTGAAACATTAGGATGCTCCACTGCGCTCTCTCTCTCTCTCTCTCTCTCTTCTCTCTCTCTTCTCTCTCTCTCTCTCTCTTCTCTCTCTCTAGCTCCCTCTCTTTCTCTCTCTCTCTCTCTCTCTCTCTCTCTCTCTCTTTCTCTTCTCTCTCTCTAGCTCCCTCTCTCTCTCTCTCTCTCTCTCACACTTTACCTCCGCTCTTTTCCCTCTTTTTGAAAGACTGTTACACTGAAAAACTAGACAGAGAAAAAGGATTTTACTATTTTTAAAGATTTCAATTTAAGACATATCACAAATGGCTTGACATGTTCATATGATCCATACAGAGAGTATAAAATATATTAAATTGCCATCTGTAACAGAGGGGCTTAAGCAGAGATACAACTTAAAGCTCAAATGGCATTAACTGTTCCAGGAAAAGCAGATATCAGTGACATCATGCACTGTAAATCCCTTCATGTCATTTATTTAACATGTAGTTCAGGCCAACGGTAATGACAAAATTCATCACTAATTCTATAAAAATTAGACTCTCGTGAAATGTGAGAAACTACATATTACTTTCTTAAGCTTATATTCAGGTCACAGTGGGAATTTAGAGATGGGGAGGGTTTTAAGATTAATTTTGTATGAAGTTTGATATGATTTATGAAGTTTTACTTTACATTTAAAATCATTTTAAGCACACATGGCGAGTGTTTATGGATATATTTGTTCGAGTTTTGGATTTAACGGAAGAATATTTGTATAAAAGACTGCAGATAAATAAAACACACTGTTCATGGCCTTGGGATGGTGTGCTTTTAAAGCAAATCTGTTGCATTTTTCCACTCCATTCAAAGATCAATGAATGTATCTAACTTGCTGTGTGAAACAGCCTTGGGCAATACATGATGTTGCCAGCTTTTAGTCAAAGTCAGTGTCATTGTTTGCATGTCTTCTTAAACTCTAAAAGCTGCATTCAGTGATTTTTAAAAGCCTAGACTGAAAAATGTCAACCCTTCATTTTTTCAGAACTTTTCATTCATTTATATTTCATTTTATCTTTTTGTTTCATGTCATTTATTATTAAGAATATTTGTGTGCACAGTAATTAACTTAAGATACTAAATAAAAAAAATAATTAACATTGGCCACATACCAAGTATGTTAAATACAGGATTGAATCCCCTAAATTAACGATCTGTGTGCGAAGAATGACATGCTACTGGAATTGTAATGATTGACAGTGTGGTAACCACAGCAGCGTTTTGGCATGTGAACTCTATCAGTTCAGTGGGCAGGGCACTGATCAGGGAGTCATGCATTTTAAGGGCTGTCTCAATGGCAAGATAATTCCAGGGCACTGAAACGTTCACTCCCTAAAAAGTCCCACAATACACTGTGAAAGGCAGGCAGCATCGATGCTATGTCTACGGTGGCCGAGAGAGCTCAACGCGCTGCAAATAAGAAAACGCATGCAAATTAAAAAAAAAAAACGCATGCAAATAAAAAAAAACACATGCAAATAAAAACAAAATGTGATCATCAGTTTGACAACACATGCTGCAAATCCTCACAACACAAGCAAACACAAAAACGCACTGCAAATACACAAACGCGCTGCAAATAGCACAAACCACAATAGAAATGTTTCAAGGGGGACCCCAAAAAGTGACGAACCCTACTAGGACTTGCTCATTAGCTGTGTCCAAAACCAGTTCAACTCACCCGTTAATTCAACTCCCTATATAGTGTACAATATGTTCACAATCATTAAATACTATAAAAACTGCAAACAAAAATAAAAAAAAGAGTACATTATTTCAGGTATTTATTATTTTTAATAAAGCGTTTTTTAGTTTGCTAGAAGCTCACGCTCACAGATGACGTGGTCGTCGAGCGCCTTCAGGCGGCCGTTATGATTACGTCACATTAGTATGCTACAGATGATTAACGAATATTTTTAAATCATGTACTAAATTATCATCTCTTAAAGTTTTATGAGTTAACAACAATGCCACATATTAATACACTTTTCTGTTAGTGAAACACATTACATTGAGTTAATGCCTACATAATATATTTAAAATTCGTGTATTTGCAGCGCGTTTTTGTGTTTGCTTGTGTTGTGAGGATTTGCAGCACGTGTTGTGAAACTGATGATCACGTTTTGTTTTTATTTGCATGAGTTTTCTTATTTGCAGTGCGTTGAGCTCTCTCAGCCACCGTACATGTCCCCTTAACGGAAACTCTGAAGTGCAAAATATTAATTGTGTGTTGAACGTGTCTGTCTGCGCTCATCTGTGGTTGAGTATACTTTAAAAGCTGTGCTGACGCAGACAGCCGAAGTCCACTTTGGGCTTGAGGCGAGACTGTCTATGCTGTATGACCTAGTGTGATGACGTACTGAATTAAATCCAATACATAGTGGATGCATGATGCTAGGCTCTTCTGAGTTGAGCAAAATCTGAGTAGTGTGGGCCGCCTCGCTTTGGTGTCGGATTTCACAGTCAGGCACAGTTGCTCTCCCGACTCCCCTGCAATGATCAAAAGCACGATGGGAAACGACTTGCTGAAGACACAGTTTAATGCTTATTAGTTTAAACAACTGTGATGTATTGTTCTCTTTTAAATGTTTGGGTAACACTTTACGATAAGGTTCATTAGTTAAATATAAGTTAATTTATTAACTAACATGAACTAACCATGAGCAATACATCTGTACTGCTGTACTGTATAAGTGCAGTTCATTATTAGTTCATGTTAACTAATGAACCTTATTGTAAAATGTTACGAATGTTTGATTTTGAAATTGTGATATCAGAACTTAAATTACATCCAGTTTATTTGCAACACAGTTTGAATCCCACAATATCCGACTTTGATCCTGTAAGTGTTGTAGAATCCATGTCCATCTTGGCTGCACGTTTTTCACTCCTCTCTGCAGCCAACTACTCTCGCCTAAATTTCAAATGAGACGAGACGCATCTCAAACAAGCCAAACTATAATCTCTCAAATGAATCCAGCCAAACTACACCCTAACCAATTTCATTCTATCAGTCACAGTGCTAATTGTCTACACATTGCTATTACAACATACTAAACCCTAACTCTACCCTATACTCCACAACCTTACCCAGGGAAAAAAAAAATATGTCCACTATGTTTAATACTGTGTGTCACAGCACTAGGCTGCAAGCATGCAGAGCACGCACTTGAAGTGTTGCATTGTACACTTATTTTTTTTTCCCGGCTTGTTATTTGAGCTTGACTCATGAAGTGACCCAGTTTATGACGTTAATAAAATAGGCAGGTGCGGGATGCAATATTTGTTTTTAATATGAAGCATTTGGATTTTTGTTCCTGTTCTTGTTTGCTTGTTCTTGTTCGCTGTTTTTTTCTAAATCTTGGCAACATAAATGAATCAAAACTCGTTCGACTTTCCCAATGGTTTTCTTGCACCACTCATAAGAGATCCCTGATGCCCATTTAAATATTAGCAACTAGTTGTTCAGTTTGGTTCTGGACACATTGCGTAGAATATTTTTTATAAATGTGGTTGTCACTACCTGCACTTTTCGGGAGTTAATTCTGTTGTAGTATGTGGTTTTCACTCCCCTAATTACTGAACTGTGTACAGAACAGAATTAAACATTAATATATGAACTGACAACCGAATTTAATTGCCATGTATATATAGTATTGTAGTATAATAGTATTGACTAGTTCATGGTTACATGTATAGCGCAAATTTTAAAGTAAAACTCATCTTTGATGACCAAAATGATATATTTAAACGTTTTTTTTCCCCCTAGGAAAAAAAACAATTGTTATGCCTTAAAATAGCTTGAATGTAAATCTAAACCCTTGCTTCATTTAGAATACATGGAGTCATGAATATGCAAATTAACCCTGCCTCCACTCAATCATACAACCTCAGAACACCTAAACTACTGGTCAACTTTACAGTAATAAACGCTGCACAATGGCAATGGAAATACTGGTTTAATTCAGCCATATGTTTGAACCAGAAACTGATTCAGAAGAAGTGGAAGAGTGAATTATACAGGGTCATCTACAAGTCTATGTATCATAATGGTTTATGTATCGCATGACCATTGTGTAGAACGTCAGTGGAGAAAGGCGTATGGTTCATCATAACATTGTAATATACATCATGTATTTCATGTATTTCACCAGCTGTATTGCTAAATGTACCCGATTATTCATATCAACAGAAAAATATAACAGGAAAACCTGGTTTTGTCACGCTGGGGTTAGGGCAAACACACGAAGACGACGAAGATGCATCAAAGGGTTTTAATTCAGACAGGTCAGGTACAGCAGACGGGCAGGAACACACAGCATACATAGACAAACAAGAACCGACAAGGACTGAACAAACACAAGGCGAATATATAGGGGAGGAACGTAATTAGGGTTAACAGGAACAGGTGCGGGGAATTAACTAATCACACGGAGGGTAAATGAACATACTGGCAACACAAAACGTCCATGGGTGTGACATTACACCCCCCCCCCGGAAGGCGCGTCCTCGCGCCGTAGATGGACCAACTGCGGAGGGAGGGAGGGGGCTCAGGTGGAGGACGAGGAGACGACGGGCAGACAGGACGGCAGACAGACGACATGGCAGACAACAGGAGGAACCAGGGTGGAGTAGATGGTGGGAGGAGCCAGGGAGGAGACAGACAGGACTTGGAGCAGGAGGATGGTTGGACCCGGGCCACAGTCACGCCCACCGCCCATGGTGGCGCCACAGGAGGAAGCAGCCATGGTGGAGGAAGGGCAGGCGACACCAGGGCGGCGATAGACTGTGGCAGAGCAGGTGGTAGTGGAGACCAGGGCGTAGCTGGAACGCCGACGAGCCAGGGCGACCCCGAGGATCCGGCGGGACGCGGCGACGTTGGCGGCTCTAGCGACCGAGGCGCAGGCGGGGATCCTGAAGGCCGCGGTGGAGCCGGAGCGACAGAGGACCAAGGTGACGTCGGGGGGAGTGAGGACGCCAACGGAGCCAGAGGGACGGAAGGACGAGGCGCAGCCAGAGGAGTGTAGTCCAGCGGCGAGGGCAGGTCGACGAGCGACCAAGGCGGAGCCGGAGGGATGAGGGAGCCCGGCGTAGCTGGTGGACTGAGGGGCCACGGTGGAGACGAGGGAGGTGTGAGCCAACGAGGAGCTGGCGGGCTGACGGGCCGAGGAGGAGTCCAGGTCGAGGAGGTGGAAGGCGGAGACTTGGGATCCACCGTCCCCAATGGAGCTGTAGATGGGCAGGCCCACTGCACACTCACGCCGCAGATGGTGGGTAGAGGGTGAGCAGAGGGACTGGCAGGATGCAGCGGAGATGGTGTAGGATGGATGAGAGGAGGTGGGAGAGGGAGGTTGGGTGGGATTTCGGGACAGGCAGATGATTCACTAGACTCGGGACAGGCAGATGATTCACTAGACTCGGGACAGGCAGATGATTCACTAGACTCGGGACAGGCAGATGATTCGCTTGACTCGGGACAGGCAGATGATTCGCTTGACTCGGGACAGGCAGATGATTCACTTGACTCGGGACGGGCAGATGATTCAATCGAATCGGGACGGGCAGATGATTCAATCGAATCGGGACGGGCAGACGAGTCAATTGACTCGGGACAGGCAGACGATTCAAGACAGGTAGATGATTCAGGATATATAGGAATTAATAAATAGTCCTCTGAGCACAGTCCATGCTCACCCTCAGCGGCCGTGCAGTGGGCGGGGCTTTCCTCCTTGCCCTCGCTCTCCACCACGGGCTCCCTCACGAGCGCTGTAGCCGGCTCACGCGCTTGGTCACACTCACTTCCTGGGTCTGACTCCGTGGCGTTCCTGGGCTCTGTCGCTCCATTTGGCGATGGCTCGTGTGGGCGTTCCGTGCCGCGAGATGGTGGCTGGTCTCGCTCTGGGTCCGGAGTGGGGCTGACGGGATCCTCTTCCGGGCCGACGGTGCATAGAGAATTGCAGCTCGCCAGCACCCACTCCACAAATGTTTCGAAGTCCACACGCGGACCCTCTCCGGACAACTGCGCTCTGCACGTGGCATTCAAGCTCACCTCGTAGAATGTGCAGAGGCAGTCGTCCGGAAAGTGCGTTAGATACGCAAGATCTAAGAAGGTCCGCGTGTGGTTCTCCAGTGTTTGGTTCTCCTGCTCCAACAGTAGGAGACGAACACCGGGGAGATCCATCGAAAAAGGCAACAAACAAAAACGAAACTAAAAAACGGGAAAACAAACGGAGGGAAAACGCTAACACTCACACTCTTACAATTTTGTAGGTCGGTTCTTCTGTCACGCTGGGGTTAGGGCAAACACACGAAGACGACGAAGATGCATCAAAGGGTTTTAATTCAGACAGGTCAGGTACAGCAGACGGGCAGGAACACACAGCATACATAGACAAACAAGAACCGACAAGGACTGAACAAACACAAGGCGAATATATAGGGGAGGAACGTAATTAGGGTTAACAGGAACAGGTGCGGGGAATTAACTAATCACACGGAGGGTAAATGAACATACTGGCAACACAAAACGTCCATGGGTGTGACAGGTTTCTACTGAAGCGCCCTGCTTCACAGCATAGTTAATGTTTATGGTAAAGCATATGGTAAAGCCCACCCACACATTGACAGGATTGGTTACAACATATTTGTGACATAGAGAACTAAGGCAATTTCAGTTTCACATGTCTCTGTGTTTGGACTTTGGTTTTCACTCACGTGTTCCTTTGCCTGAGTTCCCGCCACGTTTTGTTTCCATGGTTTCTGTCATTATTGGTTCATTCATTTCATTCTGAGTTTCTGTCCTATCGTTGTCCCGCGTTGATGTTGTTAGCTTGATGATGTTAGTTTTGTGATGTTGTGTAGTACAAGTCACTGTCATTCTCCTGTTGCTTTATTAAAAGTCCTATGCTAAGATTTCCTCCATGCGCTTCTTCCTGGACATGCACCCGTTACATTCAGAGCATGTTTTTGATTCACTGGAGTTTTAAGGAGAAAATCCTCAGTAATGGAGTTGACTTATGAATGAAAGAGAACTTAAAATGAGCATTGCTGAACATCGTAGTACAATCATAAGTAAAAATATGAATTATCCATTAGCAGGGAATTTTGCTGATTTTAACCATCCTATCACTTAATTGCATCATATAGGAATCGAGAAAATATCTTCACGGAGGAGAGATGGTGATTTAGATCAAATGCTACTTAAAGAGAAGGTTTTTTGGATACATAAATTGAAAACTTTGGTTCCATATGGTTTAAATGGTTGATTTAAGTTGTTTTCTGTGAATGCAATAATTTGATTTAAAATATTGTTGGATTGGATTTTCATGTGTTTTGAAATTATCGGATGATTTGGATGTCATTACTCTCCCCTGTGCATGATCTCCCCAGTTATTTATACTACTCTCCAGTTGAAACTATACCTTGACAAAGGCTGTTAACCGAAACGTTGGTAAATAAGTAGCCTATATGCTTAAGATAGTGTGCAGTTGATCTCCTTTAACTCTAGTTTTGTTTTTGTTTTTCCCCCTCAACTTGGATCTCAATAGGTGTGCATTTGCTTTGTCTTACTTGACTTATGAATTTGCACATGGTTTATCGTAAAGCATATTAATAACACCCCATAGACATATAAACAACACAGAAATGTGATTTTTCACCACAGGGGGACTTTAAGTAGATTGGGTTACCTTTTAACAGATGGCTCTTTTTATGATGTTTTTTTTTATTATTATTTTTTGACCCTGTTGTTTTAGAAGGGCACTACTTAGAACTTATATTGAACTGTTGTTATTGTCATTATTATCATCCAAAAACGGCTTAATTTACTCAAACTGTCTTGTAATTACAAGTTTTGTTACATGTAGGCCTATACATTTCAATTGCGCTATAGCATAAAAAATGTGTAACACTGTGATGTAATGTTTTACCAGCAATAATATAATAGATGAACTGTTACCCAGAGTGTTTAAATTCAAAGTGGTATGTATTATCAGTGTAATAGTATTTCGTTTTGTGAAACAAATCAAAAGATGAATTATCCACAAGAGAGTTAACCTAAATAACCCTATTCCCAAACTCTATTGGCTGAGTTATTTTCCTCTGACCTCAACTTAGATGTTTCCATATAATGAATCGGTTGCTTAATCCCGAATCCAAATCTTCTAAAATCCATCGTCCATGAAAAGTTGTTCTGTGTCTAACCCACTGGAAATAATCTTGTAAGTAAACAATATGGAAAACTAAAGCTCTCTGGAAAATGAACAGTGGGATTCGGCAGATACACAGAGAAAATTATGGTAAGACTCATTAGATATAAACAGAGGCTCATCAAAAGGGGTGTGTGGGATAAATGGGTAATTCTGGCAGCAGACAGACATTTAAAGATGTAAATATGTTTAAGCTTGATGACACCTGCATCAGACAATGTATTTCTGTATGACATGAGTCTTTGCAGAGCAAAGCAGAGCAAATGAAACATCCAAAAAGAAGGTTTTGTTCACTTCTGAATATGGCTGAAATGGATTTGGTTAATGTAGCTCATTAGAGCCAGAACGAGGTGTTATGACACTAAGCTCCAAAGGTATAGAGCTGCAAATGCTTAGGAATATTAATGTTTTGGATCTTTGAGGTCTATATATATATATATCGGTTGGGGCTCCACACTTTTCAGAGCTTCAGAGCACTAACATTGGATATTTTGGACAAAAAGAATAGTTATTTCTGAATTAAATGTAGCTTTTGAGTTCTTATTTTGAACAATTAGTGGTATAGTCTTAGCTGAATGGATGGTTCATGCAGTTTTAAACAGCGGGGTATAAACAGAGCCCATAGATTTTTTTTATAAAATAAAATAAATAAATACACGTACATGCAGCTAACATAGCCTATACTGTATGCATGTGTGCATTTTCACCTCGGAGATGACATTCCCTGAAAATGGGTTTGTGTAAAAAAACAGGTTTTGAAAAATGTTTCAGCTGTATTTGTCAATATTATGAAAGTCAATATACCAAATAAGTTGTATGTTTTAACTTCATGCTATCTTTATGTCCTTTTTGGAGCTTGAGAGTTTTGGACCCCATTGAATGTATTATGGGGTACATTATGGACAAAAGGCAGCTGAAACATTCTTCAATATATATATATATATATATATATATATATATATATATATATATATATATGTATATATATATATATTTGTGTGTATGTGTGTGAGTGAGAGCAAGTGTGTGTGTGTGTGTTCTCCACAGAAGAATAAAAAGCCATATGAGTTTGGAATGACACAAAATTTTACAATCTGCCTTGTTTTTGTCTGAAATTTAATACACAAAATACTCTGTGTCTCAAATGAAAGACATTTATTTTCCTTCTTCAACTGAGACATTGTTATAGACCCCAAATTTTTTTTTTTTAATTTTTTAATACATTTTTTTTTTTTTAAGAGAGCTTAGAGTCTGCATATCAGTATGAAAATATTTACTGCTTAAGTCATTTACAGCTAAGACCTGCTTTGTGGAAAAAAATCACAAAAGGTCTTCTAGAAATCTCCTAAAGAAGCTGCTTTAATCCATGTTTATTTATCAGGACTAATTTGCAAGGATGAGCGAGAAAACGCTTTACACACCCTTCTCTCCAGATGGGCTCTGTCTGACAAGCACAGCCGAAAACAGATCATCTGAATTTCTGAAATGCATTCCGGTTTATTTTTGGAATCAAAGATTAATATTTGATCAGGTCAAATACTTCAGACAAGACAACAGAAATATGCATCGAAGCTCAGTGTTTGGGTTATGCATAATTCATTATTTCCAGCTCTCATTTATGAGAGGGAAGGGTGGAAAATAAACAGTTGTTCAAATGATGTGGTGTGTGTTCTGTCTCATGGCATGAATAAAAAACAATGTAAATATTTCGTGGCTAGTCAGGACTAACTATCCCTGACTATTTAACAACAGTGTTTCCATGATATTTCTTTATACCTGCATCCAGAAAAAATAAATAAATAAATAATCGTGAAATAATTGACTCGACACCCTGGTCTCAATTACAAATGCACCCACCCAATATGATGCCTAAGCAGGGCACTTCAGAGGAAATTCCAAAGATGCACATCAAACAACCTTATTAAAAGTCATTTGAAACAAACAAGCTTTTTCTTTCTTTTTTTTTTTACAGATTCAACTGGACACTTGCTGGATGTTCAACAGGAGTTTTTTTCAAGGACGCATCCTTAATTCTCCATTGAGTCCAAGTCAAATCTTTTGATATTTCTTGTGTTGTCCATCCAGAAAGTTTTGTGCATGGAAAAAAATAAATGTATCAATTCAAAGGACTAAAATTGGTGGCTAAGAAAGGGAAATTATCAATCAATCAATGGTCGGGATGACAGACTGAGAAAATTTAATAGGCATTGAATTAACCTGACAAATGAGGAGAGAGAAACCCATACACACAAACAAAACAAGCAGGCTGCTGCTGAAATCCCTTGTTGCAAACAAACAAACTGCTATTCTAGCTCTTTTCTATTTTTATGACCCAAATCAGTTGTCATAAATCTGCATATGGTTTGCCAAGTGTAACAAATTAACTGCAACTGTTCCCGCAAATTCACTTTGGTTCTGTAAACAGAAATTGTGAAAACCCTTGATCTGTGGTTTTATAAAAGTCATTATTATGAAGTTCTAAAAACCTTCATAAACGCCTGGCTTTTTGTTGTTTTTGTAACGGCTGGTGTCATTATGCTTGGAATTTGTTTGATCTGTTACTCCAATAAAGGAGTTGAAAGAAAAACTCTGTTTTCTATTATTATTATTATTATTATTATTACTATTATTTATTAATAATAATAATAATACTAATATATATATATATATATATATATATATATATATATATATATTAATCTTCTTTCCTAACTTTTTTTTTACATTTGATTAACTGAACTAAAATTATTCATAAAAATAAAGTTTAACACCACAGCTTTAACTTAATGAAATAATGAAAAATAATGACAAGTGTGTTCTGAATAAACTCTTTCTGGAGCCATTTACCCTTCAAAGGAATAAGGCATAAGCATGAACACTTCTGAATGTAATACACCCACAGCCAGAGTCAGTCTAAGCAGTTATATCTTCACACGGCACAGCACAGAACATGAGGTCAGAGGGTGAAAAAAAATAACGCACAGCTGCGAGCAATAAATGTCCATTTACTGTTCAGCCCCATGGCTTCGCGTGCTGCCCAGCTCTTGCCCTGACCTGAAAACTGAGTTGGAAGAATGGGGACCTTTACTGAATAAATAAAAAAGAAAAGCTGGAACAATAGCACATAATTGTTTTGTGTGGCCTTGTGGCCGACCTTGTGATCGTGCAGCACATGCGAGACATGAGAGTTCAAAAATGGCTGCTCGATAACAGCTCTGAAAGAGAAAGGACGCCCAGGGAGTATAACTTTTTTGCTTCTATTGTGCCTTAGGAATGGATTTCCAGCTGTTCTGTTCCAACTTCATGTTCATCTGAAATGATGATTTCTATTTTGAGAAAGCCTTGTTGAATCGTCACTGATAAACTGAATGAATGAGTAATTCAAACACTGCTGCAGATGAATGTCATCATTTGTGTCTAATGTTGTAGCCCTCAATACACAGTACGTAAAAACAACCGACAGGCTCATTCATTCCTGGCTTTTGCAGTGGACCATTACTGATAACAAATCAGTAGCTTTTGTTTTAAGGATACTTTCAACGCATCCTAATTTTTATACTGTGTGAAGTATTATAGCTTAACATCAATGGCCCACAGTTATGTCAGCTGTTGTATTTTCAGATCATGCAGTATTAACTGAATGTTCAAATGTATTCATTTAGAGGGTTGAAAGAATCCTGCAGTGAAAATATGGAAACCAGACATCAAATACTGGAGTGTGGTTGCGGCAGAGACGAAAAAAGGGCAGGATCTAAGCGCAGCAGTTCTTGCAGAACTCAAAATAACAAAATACTCAGATTACTAAAACTAGAAAAACACAAACAGAACAACCAAACAATATCAGGCGACGACAGACAATGAATAGAAAGAAACACAAGCCTTAAATAACCAGGCAAACTGATCAATGATATAAACAACAGGTGCAAAATACTCAAACAATCAATGAAAAGCCATGGGAACAAACTGAAAGACTAGAAACTGAACTTAACATGTGCAAAACCTACCCAAACAGAAGCAGAAACAGATGATCCCTTACATTTGGACACCTCACATCTTAACTTCAGAATAAATTACAGTTTAAATTAAGATGTAAAGTTTAGGCCATATCCACAAGAAGCTTTCCCTATCTGATCTTTTTTTGTTTCTCTCGTTCTAAAAAAACGTTGATTGTTGATATCAAGAATAGACATTTGCACTAGTAACAATGTAATTCTTGATAACAGAAATTTGCATTTTTACTAGTAAGAATTGTATTCCTGATATGTGAAACTGGAATTTCAACTAGTAAGAAATTAATTCTTGATATAAACAATTGAATTTGAATGGCAGCCTATGGCGAGACTTCACTAGTAAAAATACAATTCTTGATATCAACAATTATAGTTTATACTAGTGGAAATTGAATTGTTGATATCAAGAATGAACTTTGTTACCAGTGGAAATCTAATTCCTGATATCAGGAATTAACATTTTAACTAGTGAAAATGTAATTGTTGATATCACAAGTTCATATCCTGAAAATGAATAAAAGTCAAAACGGCTTGCCATACAGAGATACACTAAAAACAGAGAAGAGGCCATAAACCTTGCACGCTTTATACAAACTTTAGTAAAGCTTAGTAATAAAGCTTTAGTTTAGTAAAGCTAATAGGCTCAGTAGCTTCTGCAGCACGAATATAAGCATGTAGTCCACCATTGTTGTTGCTGTTGCTGTTATGTTCCGTAGCAGTGTCTGACTCTATTTCACAAAATATACGGATTGGCTGTACACACGAAAATGCAAGGGTGTCGTTTTCAGATTTATCGACTCTGGGACCCGGTTTAAAAAATAGCTGTTCCAGGCTCCCAAAACACCGGATCCGTCTGGGCGAAATGCCAATACGATCAGGGTCCTAGGAACTACTAGTTCATTTCTAATTGACTCTGTACTTAATCTGTACTCTGTACTTGCTAATTTGCACCACCGCTTTCAACTAAAAACAGAAAGCTTTTTATGCATTTTGTCTGTTAATTTACATGACTGCAGCATTTTGGGGCTCTGAAAACACAATATTTTGAAAACGGGTTTCAAAGATCAAGTTTTTGAAAAAGATTCCATTATTTTTACAAATAGCCAGCGTTCTTTAATACTGGGTGCAAATATTTTGGCTAAAATTATTATTATTTTTTTTTTTTATGATTTTTATTATTTCAATTAGCCAATACAAATTGAATTTTAATATAACTGCAAATCAGTTGGTATAAAGTACAGAATTATACTAATATTCACATATTAGAAATAGGAACTACAGATAACTACCGCAAGTGAATGTGTTACAGCTAAGTGTCCATTGTTGCTCTACGTTGGCTATATCACCTGCTTATAAAAGGCTTAAATGTTTCTGTCTGATGTTGGTGGATACATTTCTTTTTTTTTTTTTTTTAAATCTTTGTATATAAATTTGGTTTTGAAAGCCGTCCCTTCTCTATCCCTGCTGTTCAAAGTCTAAGAAGCAGAACCATTTTTCTTTGGTTTATCCCTTGCCAGACAAAGATTGAGTTTAGCCTTGACCCAGGCTTAAATCTGATACTGATTTCTCCCCACAATCCACTGCATCTGCTATGAGACTCCCAATTACAGTCTCTCCCTTCCTCTTTCTTACTTTCCCACTTCTAGGAGATATCCAATTTTCCTCACCTTAATGGTCCTTCCTCGCTTTATCTTCTGAGACACACAGAGATCTCAGAGACTTTCAGAGGCCTGCAGTATCTCTATGGTTGATGTACATGCAGCTAGATGCTAGAGATGACACATCGAACAATACCTCATTCTTGTAATCATACTAGTACGATGCCATTTACTGTTTTTTGGTGAGATACAATCTGTCAGAATGTCACTGTTATTCTAATGTTTTGTTGTTTTATAATTTCTTTACTGGATAGTTATTCCTGTAGCGCAAATGATAGAAAAGGAGGTTCTTCGGAAAAATTCAGAATTGAAGTTGAACTGGAACATTTTTCAATAAGGTTTCATTAATTAACTAACATGAACTAAGAATGACAATACATATACTAATACATTATTTAAATAAAAAGTTGTATTTGTTAACATTAGTTAATGCACTGTGAACTAAAATGAACAAACAATGAACAACTGGATTTTTATTTACTAACATTAAAGAAAATTTATAAATACAGTAACAAATGTATTGCTCATTGTTAGTTCATGTTAGTTAATACATTAACTAATGTTAACAATGGTAACTTAACTTATGGTAAATTGTTACCATTTTTTTCTCCAACATAGGTAATGCATTCTAGGAAATTACCCTTTCATGGATTTTGACCCCCCTCAAAAAAGGCTAAACCACCACCCAAAACCCAAAATACAACACAGTCCTAGGGTGGTGGATTGAAGGAGGTCCAGGGAGACCCGGGCCGTATAAAAACAATGGTGGACCTGGATTATGGAGCAGTGGACGAGACCATAGGCCATGGAGCAGTGGTGGGCCTGGACTGTGGAGCAGTCGAGTAGCCAGCAGAGATAGTTTGCTACAGTTCATAACCAGCCTCCATAGCCGTAACATGGAGCATGGGCAGTTTGTGACCGGCCTCCGTGGCATTACATGACAGGAAAAAAGTTCTTGACAGCCTGTAGCGAATGGCTCAGCCTCTGAGAAAATGTGTGCGGCCCAAACACACAGGATAGCATTAGCCATCACAGGCAGCACCATATATATCCCTCTGTGGGAACCACTTGCAGAATCTGCGAAAATGTGAGTAATTTTAACAAAATATGTGTTATTTTTTATATTTATGTGTAAATGGCCCACAATGTGTGTTATTTTTTTATTTAGTACTATCCTGAGTAAGATGTTTTAAACTGCCCACTGTCCTTTAGAAAAATCCACCAGGTCCTGCAGATTCTTCAGTTTTCCAGCATCTTTTGCATATTTGAACCATTTCCAGGAGTGACTGTATGATTTTGAGATCTGTCTTTTCATCGAGGACAATTGAGGGAGTCAAACACAAGTATTAAAAAGGTTCAAACAATCAGAAGGAAACACAATGCATTAAGAGCCAGGGGGTGAAAACTTTTGAACAGGATGAAGATGTCCATTTTTATTATGTTTAAATATATATATATATACAGAAAGAGAAAGAGAGAGAGAGAGAGAGCTACAGCCATCACAAGCCACACCAGCACCATCGTCACCAGATCTTTACACTCTGCCCACTCATTTACTCTACCCTGTACTGATTACCTACACCACTATCACTACTTAAGAGACACTCAACCTGCGCTTCACTGTCTGGTATTGTCTACACACGAACAGACTCCTTTCCTGCCTGATATCTACTCACCTGCATTCTGTCCTTCTGTCTACCTTCCGACCTTCTGTTCAGGATCCTCCTTCTGCAAAGAGACTATCATTACCATTCAGCTAAGTCATTATATCAGTCATCATACTTGTGTCTACTCACCCATCAGCATTCCCTGTTCATACCATGCCTCTGTTAAATAAAGACTGTTATTTTATAAAAAAAAAAACATGCTTTTTGTATCATCCTTCTTATTTTGTTAAAATTATTCACATTTTCACAGATTCGTTTCAACTCTATATATATATATATATATATATATATATATATATATATATATATATACTTGAACGCAATGTAAAATGTAAGTTGCGTTTGGTAAAGGGTTGTACCAAATACATAGGTTGTAACATATTATATTTAATGTAAATGTAGATCGATAGACACATATTCTATTTCATAACATACCAAGGTGGTTGTTCTCAAATGGTCTGTTTTGTGTTAATTAGAAATACAGTTGTGCTACAAAAGTACTGCTAAGAATGTCAAACAGCCTTTTGTCAAAATGCATGAACTTAATAAGATGCTTGCGTATCTTTTCTGTTGCTCGCTCAGTGTATATCAGCTCTGTTCATACACTTTTGAAATATTACACTGTATGCATCACCTTCTCATCATCATGTTCCTGTCACACACTATCATTTCTTATTTTTTCTTCTCGGAGGCCTATCACCCTCATATTATGTATGCCTCTCCACCTCTCTCTCTCTCTCTCTCTCTCTCTCTCTCTATCCCCTTTCCTGCATATTTCCTTTCATCCTCGCTGCCCCTTGAGTAGGCTTTCTGCTCTATCTAAAGGGGCCATTTGATCTTAGGGGCAGATTTTCACTATCTACAGTATGTGACCTTGCCCTGACTTTGTCAGTGACTGTGTGAAAACAAGCACCTTAAAGCCCAGTTTATCCATCTGCTGGATGAGAATTAATCCCCCTATGATAGGTATTAGCTAGGAAAGTTTAATTAGCTGTGATTAAGCACGACAGTGAGTATTAAAAAAAACTACAATTTTTATTGAGGCACAGGCAGAGACAGCTTACTTTCTGGAGACATCTCTGAGAAGCTTAATATGATTAATAATTGTCTTTAACATTCTAAAAAATTCTATTGCTTCTTAATGTAGGAAATTCTCTCAGAGTATGATACACATTTACATTTGAGACTCACTGTGATGTTCGTTCAAATCAGTGTGTCATTTAGCTACACCTCAAAGCAAAATCTATTGTCAAGCGAATCAATCTTATACTACTGAATTGCTTAGAAAACATTTAAGCAATATCAAAAGAGCAAGAGTACTGTTGTTCCAAATATCAGCATTGTTAATGCTGATATTCTGTAATGTGAGGTGGTTTAGAAATGAGGGAGATTAGGATACAAATGCAGTTAAAAGGCATTTATTTACAAAAGCTACGTTTACACTGTCAGTGTTGGGGATTGACAACCACATTTACTTACAGGTGTGAGTCTTAAAATGTCCTGTTCTCACAGAAACTTCTCAAATACAGTCTGTATGAAAGTGCAACAGGAGTCAAGCCTGTGTTCTCTTACCTGTAACCATAGCGACAGTGAGAAAGTAACATCAAAGATCACAATGTTCATAACACTGAAGAGTCATATCACATTTACCACGACAAGAGACCAGTCTAGCTGCAAGTTCATAAATTAAATCTTCATTATCTGACAGCATCTTTTTTTGACAGCAGGAGAGTGGAGCCACACACGTAAACCTGCAACATACAGCATGCATGTTTGTGCAGCAAAGAGCAGCTATCTCGCACTGTTTAAAGTTGCCCTCCATGGCCATGACTGGGAACACAGAGATTTGTAGCTGACAGTGGAAGGACCTCCGGGACCACCGGATTTGGAAGTACTGAGACCACCAGACATGGAAACACTGAGACCACCGGACTTGGGAACAGTCGGCAGAGCTGGAGACCACGTTGAAGCCGAGTGCAGAGAGTTCAGTGAAAGCTCTTGTAGCCATGACAAGGCAGGTAGAGAGTCCAGAGTCCTCCTTGGCCTTGACAGGGCAGGCAGAGGGCTTGGAGATGGCCTCTTGGCTGTGACAGGGAAAGTCAAGGTTTCAGAGAGAACTGCAGCAGTCGCTGCCACCTCGGAAGGAGCAGAGGAAGTGTTTGTGGCCCAAACACACTAGATGGTATTTGCCATCACAGGAAGTGCAGCTGACAGTGGAAGGACCACCGGACTTGGAAGTGCTGAGACCACCAGATTTGGTACCACTGAGACCACTGGACTTGGGACCACCAGACTTAGAAGAGTTGAGACTACCGGACATGAAAGCACCTGGATCACTGGTCTTGGAAACGCTGAGACCACCAGACTTGTTCTCATAGCCACACTTGCCTAAATCATTGGAGGGTTCGCCACATTGGATGACAGACCCACACATCTTAAGATAGCTTTCATGAATTCCTGTGTGACGGCCATGACAGCTCAGGGCTCTGGTATGGTGTACACCCAGTAAGAGGAACAATGGAACAACAGGAACAAAACTACACTTTAAAATAAAAGTCCTAAGATACAAAACGGGAAAATGAGAGAGGAATTGTAACGTATTCAGACCAAAGAGCATGACTGTGAGTATGATATTATTTTTATACTACAGTTAATATTTAGTAATTTATTGTGCATCTTACACACAACATTACATTTTTCCTGTTTTCCTTATCTGCCAAGGAAAATAGTTTCAAACAAAGCCATAACAGAATTAACTGATGTGTGACAGGACAGGCAGAGGCTTCGGAGAAGGCCTCCTTAGCTGTGACAGGGCAAGCAGAGGTTTCAGACATAGCTCCAGTGGTCACCGAGGAGCAGGTGAAGTGTTTGCGGCCCCAAAACAAAAGATTTGCCATCACAGGACGTGCAGCTGACAGTCGAAAGACCTCCGGGACCACCAGAATTGAGGCCACTGAAACCACCATCTTGTGACAACCAAACTTGGGAGAGCTGAGACCACTGGACTTAGAAAAACTGATACCACCAGATTTGGGACCACTGGATTTAGGACCGTTGAGACCACCAGACTTGGAAGCGCTGCAATTTTTGGACTTGGAAACACTGAGACCACCAGACTTGTTCTCATGTGCCAAAATCATTGGAGGGTCAGATGTGTGTCTCAAAGAAACTTACCATAATGATATTTTTCTCTATTAATCAGATTTGTTTTTTAAGAAATTATTGACATGGTCATAAATTTACCTGTTAAGGGCAATTTTCATAATTACCTTATTAAGTATATCTGTGCTGTCTTTTATGTCAAATTTACAATTACATTTATTCATTTGGCAGATGCTTTTATCCAATATCACTTACAAGGGGAGCAATTAGGAGTTACGTGCCTTGCTCAAGGGCACCTTAGTCATGGTATCGAAGGTGGAGCGAGTGCTGCTCATTCACAATCCCCACCTTCAATTCTTGCCGGCGTGGGAATCGAACCAGCAACCTTCAGGTCCCTCACCATTAGGCCATGACTACCCTATAAATTTAACAATCAACAAAAATGTCATGCAAAGGATGTGAGACCGGGCAAAAACCAACACATCTCATGTAAATTCTTAATTATTTTACGCTTTGCTGAATTGGTGGCTATTTTGTATGAATTTGTACGATCCGATTCGTATGATTTCGACGATCTGCTAATGCCCCAGTGACAGGTTTGTTTAGGGGTGGGGTTGGGGGTGGACCTTTATGCTTACTTTTTTCTGAATAATTGTGTTTTTGTACACATCCATCTAATAGAATGCAATGAAATGCAAAACCACGTTGATTGGACGCCTTAAGGCTGCAATATTATGACAAAAACAATTTAGTAGATTATTAGGTACTAACATTGTAACAACAATTATTAACGTTGACATTCAATCATTTGGCAGACGCTTTTATCCAAAGCAACCTACAAGTGAGAGGTTGCCATTGGTGGGAATTGAACCCAGGTCTCTTGTGCATTATAAGTGAGTGGTTTTTCTGGGAAACAGCATATCATATTCTGGCTACACAAACAAAACAAGCTAAGAACCAACATTAGTTAATGCTTCTTTTTTTTTTTTTTTTTTTTTTTTTCTTTTTTTTGCAATAAATAACAAAATGGTTATTCAAACTTAAATTATTTTCAATAGGCCTTTTAACAACATGCTGTGTAAAATATGCAATACATTTGCAAATATGCAAAATCAAAAAAAGCATGAATAGTGTTTTGAAGTAAATGATTCAATAGGTGTTTCAACATCTTGTGTGTTACGGCTACATCAGTCTACTAATGTGTCTAAGCTAAGACTCCTCTAGCCTTAAAAGCTAGAATGAGATAGTCTTGTACTGTAATAGCCTATACTCTGTATTTTAAAGCAATACAGTGAATAACAACCATCTGTGGCCTCCCACTGAATTACATCTCAGGAAATTTAGCATTATGTGATTAATTTACAACAAAACAAAAGAAAATATGTCTATAAAACATTTGTTTTATTAATTTCATGTGTGCCCAGGAATGTTGGTGATACAAAAGATGCTTTTTAAGGATCCTTTAGATTGTGATGTTCTTCAAGAGAGACATGGTAGCCAAGAAATACAACCAAGAAACACCCACGTTTGAAGCCTGTCCTTATTCGCTGCGAGCTACTGGTGTAATGATGCAATCTGCAGAAAAAAAAAAAAAACACACTTACCACCAAGGTACACAAACTGACAGTTTGTTTTTATAATCGTATAGATTTCTACAAAAAAATTCAAAAACATGCTGATTAGATTTCAAAGCATTGTGCAAGATCAAGAAGGATTTACTGTCCCTTTTTTCTTTCTACTCACACATTCATGCTCATCTGGAAAACATACAGATACATACTAACAGGCACACACACTTACCAGTTTTATTATTCTCTCCTGAGCCATAACTTGTCTTCAGCACATTATACATAACCATAAACAGAAGTAAAAGAGCAAGAAATTTGTGCTGACACCCCAATAAGCAGCTACAGCAGAATGAGCATTGTTTTGGGTCTGTGAGAAATAAGTGCTGACTTAAGAATGTACTGGAGGAATTACACTCCAGGAACTCAGCATGAAACACAAAAAGCAACCTGACTACATACAGGGGAATGCCCATAAGCATTTATCTATAAAAAAAAAAATAATAATAAAAAATGGGAAGGAATCGTTATAGACAGATTAGTGAAACAGACCAAAAATAGCTATGGTAGTAATAGTGCTTAGCCTATATTTAGCAAACAATTTAATTGTAACAGTTTGTACAAATTTCTTAAACGTCTGACAGCAAAAAAAAAAAAAAAATGGTGCCCTCAACTTTCGCAGTCTTCCCTCAAGTCCACACAGTTAGTAATTAGCTAAAAGTTACAATGCTGCCAGTTGAACTGTATTTTTCAGGAGCAATAGTTAAGACTTTAATAACAGAGCTTTTTAAATAATGATCTACTTCAACATGATGTAGTGTATCAAATTGTTTTTAATGTTTGAGCTGAGATGATGATAAAAAAAATGCATTTACCTAAAAAGCAGTTACAAGTTATGTACAAAATACACATACTAATCTTTGCACCAATAAAATGTACAACACTTTGTTTTACTACCAAATTACAGTGGGTACGGAAAGTATTCAGAATTTTTCACTCTTTGTTATATTGCAGCCATTTGCTAAAATCATTTAAGTTCATTTTTTTCCTCATTTCTGCAGATTTATTAAAAAAGAAAAACTGAAATATCACACGGTCCTAAGTATTCAGACCCTTTGCTCAGTATTTAATTGAAGCACCCTTTTGATCTAATATAGCCATGAGTCTTTTTGGGAAAGATGCAACAAGTTTTTCACACCTGGATTTTGGGATCCTCTGCCATTCCTCCTTGCAGATCCTCTCCAGTTCCGTCATGTTGGATGGTAAACGTTGGTGGACAGCCATTTTTAGGTCTCTCCAGAGATGATCAATTGGGTTTAAGTCAGGGCTCTGGCTGGGGCATTCAAGAACAGTCACGGAGTTGTTGTGAAGCCACTCCTTCGTTATTTTAGCTGTGTGCTTTGGGTCATTGTCTTGTTGGAAGGTAAACCTCGGCACTCTGGAGAAGGTTTTCATCCAGGATATCCCTGTACTTGGCCGCATCCTGTCCCTGCAGCTGAAAAAACACCCCCACAGTATGATGCTGCCACCACCATGCTTCACTGTTGGGACTGTATTGGACAGGTGATGAGCAGTGCCTGGTTTTCTCCACACATACCACTTAGAACTAAGGCCAAAAAGTTCTAATTTGGTCTCATCAGACCAGAGAATCTTATTTCTCACCATCTTGGAGTCCTTCAGGTGTTTTTTTTTTTCAGCATTCAGGTGAGAGTGAATGAGTGGGCAGAACGTGACGATCTGGTGACCATGGCGAAGTGTGTGGCTTGCACTGGTTATGACTCCGTGACAGTACCCCCTCCTCCATGACGGGGTCTACCTCACCCTCTGGGAGCTGGATGATCTGGATGATCTGCATGGAATTGAGTTAGAAGTGTGGGGTTGAGGATGTCGTAAAGAGGAACCCACGAGCGGTCCTTGGGGACGTAGTCTTCCCAGTTAATGAGATATTCCAGCCTGGAACCCCACCGTTGTGAGTCGAGGATGGTCCGGACCTGGTAGATGGTTTCCTCTTCTGTGATCTCGGGAGGTACCTCATCTTCACCAGACTCTGTGGATGAAGGCAGAAGGGAATTAGTCTGAGGTTTGAGGAGTGAAACATGGAAAGAAGGTAAGATTCTGTAGTGTGGTGGTGTTAGGTTTTACCGGTAGGTGACTTCGTTGAGCTGCCTCTGCACTGTGAATGGACCTATGTACCAGGGAAAGCCACACTTTCTGACCTGGTTGATAACGAGGAGTCAGAGATCTACGGGTGTCTGCCTGTACTTTATGTCTCTGTACTGCCTGCTAGAGATGCAAGTGAGTCCCACACTCTCTCTCGCTCTGCTGGAACCAATGGTTGACAGCTGGAACATCCAAGGCCTCAGCCGACCAGGGGAAGAGTGGAGGTTGATATCCCAGGATGCATTGGAACGGGGTAAGCCCTGTGGTGTATTGCTGGAGGGAGTTTTGGGCGTACTCCGAGGAGGAATATGCTCCAGCTGTCTTGGTTCTGGAGGAAATATGATCTCAGGTATCTCCTGATCTCCTGGATCTGAGGAGGATAACCTGAAGAGTGGCTCACATATACTCCTAGGAGTTTGAAGAAGGTTTGCCAGACCCGGGAAATGAACTGAGGGCCTCTATCGGACACGACGTCTTCTGGAATGCTTCATACGCTGTTGGTAACCCTTTCAGTGGAATGAGCTTGCATGCTTTGGAGAACCGATCCACAATGACGAACACAGGTATGTACCTCCGAGGCTTGTTGATTGGTCATGAAATCAACCCCTAGATGAGACCAGGGTTGCTGAGAAATGGGTAGAGGGACCAGTTTACCTTTGGGCAGCTTGTGTGGTTTGTTGGTAACGGTGCAGACTGAGCATCCCCTGATGTAATGGGAGACATCCTGAGCTATGAATGGCCACCAGTAGTGATGATGTAAGAGCGAGAGGGTACGTTGACTACCTGGGTGTCCAGAGCCCGGAGACGTGTGAACTGAGTCCATGAGGGGGAGACGAAAGGTCTGTGGTACATACGGAAGCCCACCTGGACCTCCCTGTGGAGGAGGCTCGTTACGATTAGCTTGGAGGATCTGTTCATCCATGGACCATTGTATCGGGCTGACTACCATGGCTGGAGGGAGAATGGGTTCCGATGAAGAGGTTTCTATATCCGGTTGGTAAAGATGGGAGAGGGCATCCGCCCTGCAATTCTTATCTCCCGGTCTATAAAACACCTTGAAGTTGAATCGAGTGAAGTTGAATCGATGACATAACCGAGGAACTGAACAGAGGTGGTGTGGAACTCGCACTTCTCCAGCTTAAGGTATAGAAGGTGCTGGCGGAGCTTCTCTAGGACCTGTGTCACGTGCTGGCGGTGTTCGACCATGTTCCAGGAATAGATGAGGATATCGTCGATGTAGACGATGACGAATCTCTGGGGGAATTCCCGGAACACCTCATTCATATAGCCTTGGAAGATGGCTGGTGAGTTGATCAGGCCATACGGCATAACCCAGTATTCATAGTGCCCAGAAGGAGTGATGAAGTCGGTCTTCCATTCGTCCCCGCGGCATATACGAATGAGGTTGTATGTGCTCCGCAGATCCAGCTTGGAGAAGATGCGAGGCCCTCGTAGCTGTTCCAGAGCCGCTGGGACCAGAGGAAAAGGATATCTGTATTTGACAGTTTGGGAGTTAAGATGGCAAGTCTTGCTGAGCAGAAGGTTTGGAAACTGATGATAGACAGGTATTAAAGCAGTACTCACTCCATTAAAGGATTTCCCCGGTATTCCAGTTTATGTTTGGCTGGTGTTGTGACAAAGACGGGCGTCCCAGGATCAGGTCAGCAGTAGATCCTCCAGCACCATAAACGTTATCTCCTCCGTGTGCAGGTATCTCACGCAGAGCTTCAGTGTGGGGGGAAATTCCGAATGTGACCACGGCCCAGTGGTTTTCCCTGAATGGTGTGAATCCTTAGGTCCTGGGTGCAGCGTTTCCTGCGGGCATTAATCCTTTGAAAGAGTTGAGGGGAGATGAAGTTGCCCGCTGAGCCTGAGTCAATGAGGGCCTCAGCTGGAACAGAAAGGTGAGCAGTCAAGATGTCAAGTCAAGTCACCTTTACTTATATAGTGCTTTTACAATGCAAACTGTGGCAAAGCAGCTTTACAGTAATAATTGGCAAATAATTTGGCAAATAATGGTGTCATTGTTCAGCTTATTCTATATATTTTTATTGATTCATTCCACACTATTGAAAGATCAATAGTTATTAGTCTAGTTAAGCTTATTCTATATATTTGTATTGATTCATTCCACACTATTGAAAGATCAATAGTTATTAGTCTAGTTAATTTATGTATATCAGCACTGGAGAAAACAGTGATGTAATCGTCCAGCTAAGCTCAGTTTGCATACAATGGCGCCAATGCAGGCATACCAAAAACCAAAAACACTGCTGAATATCAAGCAAGTGTCCCAAACCAAGCAAGCCAAAGACAACAGCGGCAAGGAACGAAAACTCCAACAAAATGGAGAAAAAAAAAAAAACCTTGGGAGAAACCAGGCTTAGTCGGGGGGCCAGTTCTCCTCTGGCCAACAATGAACACTTGGTTTATTGATTTAGGCAGAGTTACCGGTCTCGATTTGGGATCGCAACAGTCAAAATATTTAATCCATCCATCTAGTTTAAGATCTTTTTCATCACGCCGGTATGGGACGGTTTGCTGGTGATCTGTGCCACTGGCTGATGTGTCCGTAAGGCCCTCACAAGGGATGAGCTAGTTGACACAGTCTCCACCAACACCCCAGGGCCACGCTGCTGCCGCGCACAGGCACGGGTTCCCCATCCGACCCGGACACAGCCAATCACGTTAAATGGTAAACATTGGGATAAGCAGAGACAGTAAAATTAGCATAGACGCCAATCTTCTTCTGATGTAACAAGTACATGCGGTGTTATAGGAAGTGTTCCCGGTTCCAGCTGACCTGATCTATGCAGCCTAACAATCCTTTAACGGATATGAAGACATAAATTGATAATGTGTCATGTGTATGCCAGGTTAAACAGATGCGTTTTTAGTCTAGATTTAAACTGACAGAGTGTGCCTGCTTTCCAAACAATGCTAGGAAGATCGTTCCAGAGTTTAGGTGCCAAATAGGAAAAGGATCCACCGCCTGCGGTTGATATTGATATTCTAGGTATTAACAACTGGCCAGAATTCTGAGATCGTAATAGACGCGAAGGACTATAATACACTAAGAGCTCACTCAGGTACTGGGGAGCTAAGCCATTCAGTGCATTAGCAAGATTTTAAAATCTATACATTTACATTTAGTCATTTAGCAGACGCTTTTATCCAAAGCGACTTACAAGTGAGGAATACAAACAAGCGATTCTTTATGAATTGGCAAAAAGGCACAGGAAGTGCTCACAATACAAGTTTCATACATTGCTCAGTACCATAAGCTAGAGTAGGAAGGGAAAAGGGAAGGATAGGGTTTTCTTTTTTGTTTGTTTGTTTTTTTATGAGGGGATCAAGTGTTCACGGAAGAGATGAGTTTTCAGCTGTCATTTGAATATTGCCAGGGATTCTGCGTTCCTGATGAAAGTAGGGAGATCATTCCACCAGTTCTCCACCAAAATCTATATGATGTTTAATAGGGAGCCAGCGCAGTGTTGACAGAACTGGGCTAATATGGTCATACTTCCTGGTTCTAGTAAGGGCTCTGCGTTTTGGACCAGCTGTAATTTGTTTATGAAGCGAGCAGGGCAACCACCCAGTAGAACATTACAGTAATCTAGCCTTGAGGTCATGAATGCATGAACTAACTGTTCCGCATTTGTCATTGAGAGCATATGTCGTAGTTGAGATATATTTTTAAGATGCAAGAATGCGGTTTTACATATGCTAGAAATGTGGCTTTCAAATGAAAGATTGGTATCAAAGAGCACACCCAGGTTCCTAACTGACGAAGAAGACTTAACAGAGCAGCCATCAAGTGTTAGACAGTATTCTAGGTTATACACACCTTGTGTGTATTTGACATTTTAAGCATATAATTGCAATAAAATGCAAACAAATAATTAACTTTAATGATGAAGACGAATTGCAATGTCAAGTGAGCTTGGCCACGATAGAGATGATAATCAAAACCAAACTAATGTTTTGATCGTTTTTAGCAGAGTTGAGCGAGGGCAGAGGCTCCGCCCTCTTCTGGAAAGCGGAGTGGGGAGCAGTAGCTCATATGCATTTAAAGATAAATTGCACTCAAAATGGGCATACAACATGGTATAATAAATGATCTGTAGGGGTATTTTGAGCTGAAACTTCACAGATACATTCTGGGGACACCCTGAGATTTATATTACATATTTTAAAAATGGGCATAATAGGTACCCTTTAAATTAAGCTATAAATTCTATTACTGGAAGGTTATAGGCTATATGTTTTCTTTATTAAAAAAAAAAACATATTTGCCCCTTAAGTTACTTGTATATAGCTACATTTCTAATTACAGCTTTAGCTTTGCAAGCTACATTTTCATAGCAGATTCCCCAACACAGCTCACAAGCACCGTTCTGAAACCTAAAATGAAAAATGGGACACCCTATGGCCTTGTGCACTTGAAGAACACATGCATCAAAGGCCACAAGACTAAAAGTCCACATTAAGCGCGGCATCTGGGACAAGGCCCAGGCTATTTCAAACACAGGCAGATAATGAGCATACCAATACACATACACTCACCTGGCATGCTTGTGCTGTGATTTTGAGCAATGAAGAGGTAATCAAGTCAGGACAAGAACAATTAAACCACAAAGGCCCTCTCAATCTCAGCCAAGGTTGTGCTTCTTAATAACTAATGAGATGTCTTTATCTCAGGGGTTGCACTACATAATACACCACTACATCTGTTTATTGCAAGGCTGGGAGAGACACTGGAGTAATTTGAAGTCATGAATTAATGCTAGTCACTCAGTCTCAATGTACTCTGCTCTAATGTTGGTGAAGAGTGTTTTGGACTCACACTTGTCTGCATGACATTTTATCCATTATGTCTCATATGTTTTGGGATCGTCCTTAGGTTGGCATGACCCCAGGGGGTGAAAGTGATATGATTTCACCAAGTACATGTTCCTGGATCAACATATTTGATGATCCTAGAATAACATTCCAATCAACCAATTTTTTTACAGGTGTCCAAACAGAGTGACAAAGTTTGACAGAAAATGATTTTTGTACAGATATATCGCTCAAAATTCAGATGGAAATTCAGACAAAAACAGACTCTTTTTTTTCATTCTTTACACATGATGACATTTACACTCATTTACTTTTTTAGGCAGGAGAGTGCTGAAAAAATGAAAGGGTCAAAATCATCCATTTGCATTTGAGGCTTCACCATTTCCAAAATAAAAAGATGAGATTGTCCATTTAACTTCATATTTGGTGTAATAAGGAGACCTTAGGCTGTTATAAATGAATGTTGGTCAAGCTCTGGCACTTTTTATACATTAACAGTGAGCAGAAATACACAAGGGACAAATTCAGTAAATATATTTTCACTGCATAGGGATCATAAAATGTAGTTTTTTCAGAAAGACATTTTAGTTAATGGGAAAAGGCTTTTGATAATTTACATTTACACACTTATTAAAAGCGACTTATAAGTGAAACATACAGCAAGCGATTCATCGTGAAGATGCAAGAAGTGCTCAAAATACAAAGTTTCAGACATTGCTTAGAGTAGCACAAGCAAGAATAGGGAAGGATTAAAGGAAGTGAAAGCATATATATATATTTTAATATATATATATATATATATATATATATATATATATATATATATATTACTTTTAATAATAATGATAATAATGAGATTACTGAAAAATAAATGTTTCCCTATAAAATATGTGATAGTTCTCATTTAGAAAAAGAAAATGCAACTAACAACAAAAATATATGATCAAACTTGCAAACAATACTAACTGGCCCTCAATATTTCTGAAGAAATCACACCAAGGGTTTTGCTAACTTGTTCAAATAATTAGCTTATTTTCATAAAAGATGACAATGACAGGGTGGAGAAAGACTATAATGGGTGAAGAGAACTGGAACATAACAGAAACAACAGGAATAACAAGAAAACCTTAATACGAAACTAAAATCGCTAACTTGATTAGTTAAAAAACATTGATTCATTCAGTAATGAAACACAATATTAACTTCTTGTATATTTATCTATTGAATAAAATCAATATGACATTTGCAACCGAGCAGATATTATGGAAAACTGCACCTTGTATGATTGCGTAACTATATCAAATTATACAAAATATAAAACAAAAGGGGTGTTTTTTGCTGCATTCTTAGGCTACATCATGCATTGAGTCATTGCCTTGCATCATGTTCATCGTTTAGCAACTGCATGCAATGTAAGATGGAATACAGGTCTGACAGAAACTACACACATGTCATTTCTGTCATGTAACCTGTCCACCCTGTCATGGAAGGCTTGGGTAGACAATAACAGGGTGGACATTTTTGGCTAAAGTTAGCATTTAATGAATATACAGGTGCTGGTCATATAATTAGAATATCATCAAAAAGTTGATTTATTTCACTAATTCCATTAAACAAGTGAAACGTGTATATTATATTCATTCATTACACACAGACTGATATATTTAAAATTTTTATTTCTTTTAATTTTGATTATTATAACTGACAACTGACAAGGAAAAGCCCAAATTCAGTATCTCAGAAAATTAGAATATTACTGAAGACCAATACAAAGAAAGGATTTTTAGTATGTATATACATGAAAAGTATGAGCATGTACAGCACTCAATACTTATTTGGGGCTCCTTTTGCCTGAATTACTGCAGCAATGTGGCGTGGCATAGATTCGATCAGTCTGTGGCACTGCTCAGGTATTAGGAGAGCCCAGGTTGCTCTGATAGTGGCCTTCAGCTCTTCTGCATTGTTGGGTCTGGCATATCGCATCTTCCTCTTCACAATACCCCACAGATTTTCTATGGGGTTAAGGTCAGGCGAGTTTGCTGGCCAATTAAGAACATGGATACCATTGTCCTTAAACCAGGTACTGGTGACTTTGGCACTGTGTGCAGGTGCCAAGTCCTGTTGGAAAATAAAATCTGCATCTCCATAAAGTTGGTCAGCAGCAGGAAGCATGAAGTACTCTAAAACTTCCTGGTATTTGGCTGCGTTGACCTTGGACCTCAGAAAACACAGTGGACCAACACCAGCAGATGACATGGCACCCCAAACCATCAATGTGGAAACTTTACACTGGACCTCAAGCAACATGGATTATGTGTCTCTCCTCTCTTCCTCCAGACTCTGGGACCCTGATTTCCAAAGGAAATGCAAAATTTACTTTCATCAGAGAACATAACTTTGGACCAGTCAGCAGCAGTCCAGTCCTTTTTGTCTTTAGACCAGGCGAGACGCTTCTGACGATTTGTGTTGTTCAAAAGTGGCTTGACACAAGGAATGCGACAGCTGAAACCCGTGTCTTGCATACGTCTGTGTGTAGTGGTTCTTGAAGCACTGACTCCAGCTGCAGTCCACTCTTTGTGAATCTCCCCCACATTTTTGAATAGGTTTTGTTTCACAATCCTCTCCACAATGCGGTTATTCCTATTGCTTGTACACTTTTTTTCTACCACATCTTTTCCTTCCCTTTGCCTCTCTATTAATGTGCTTGGACACAGAGCTCTGTGAACAGCCAGCCTCTTTTGCAATGACCTTTTGTGTCTTGCCCTCCTTGTGCAAGGTGTCAATGGTGGTCTTTTGGACAAATGTCAAGTCAGCAGTCTTCCCCATGATTGTTTAGCCTACAGAACTAGACTGAGAAACCATTTAAAGGCCTTTGCAGGTGTTTTGAGTTAATTAGCTGATTAGAGTGTGGCACCAGGTGTCTTCAATACTGAACCTTTTCACAATATTCTAATTTTCTGAGATACTGAATTTGGGATTTTCCTTAGTTGTCAGTTATAATCATCAAAATTAAAAGAAATAAACATTTGAAATATATCAGTCTGTTTGCAATGAATGAATATAATAAACAAGTTTCACTTTATGAATGGAATTAGTGAAATAAATCAATTTTTTGATGATATTCTAATTATATGACCAGCACCTGTATGGTGTAACTTCAGTTAGCAAAGGGATTCACTGTTGAAGGTGACTGTGTACTGTTTAATATATATATATTTCAATTCTGAAAAGCTTTTATATTAATTAATATTTTATCATGACAGGGTGGACATGTTAAAGGGTTAGTACACCCTAAAATGAAAATTTTGTCATGTTCCACACACGAAAGACCTTCGTTCATCTTTTTTAAGATATTACGATATTTATGATGAAATCCGAGAGGTATATGACTCGTCCATAGACCATAGTAAGTCCAAAAAGGTACTAAAGACCTGTTAAAGATTGTTAAAACCATTGACGTTACTGCAGTGATTCAAACTTAATTTTATGAAGCGACGAGAATACTTTTTGTGTGCAAAAACAAAACAAAAATAACAACTTTATTCAACAATATCTTCTCTTCACTGTCAATATCCTATGACGCAATAAGCACATTGAAGGCTTCGGTGTTTACATCTGAATGGCAGTTCAGTATTGGCCAAAGCTGCACATGTGATCAGCACAACGCATGCGTGTGATGCTGACGCAGGAGCTGACCAATAATGAGTCTGTGTTCTGATGTTACCGGCAACATATGAGAATGACACAAAGAGAAGATATTGTTGGATTAAGTTGTTATTTTTGGTTTGTTTTTGAGTTAAGGTTGAACCACTGCACATCATTTAAATGACGTCTTTAGTACCATTCTGTACCTTGAAAATGTTGATTGTATTGCCATCTATGGATAAGTCATAAATACATAAATACCTTAATTTGTCTTCCAAAGATGAACGAAGACATGAGGCTGAGTCATTAATGACAGAATTTTCATTTCTGAGTGAACTAACCTTGACAACATCCAACTACAAACACAATCTGATGAAAATAAGGAAATATAAGTTTAGATACTTAGTGTACTTGCAGCAGATGTTTTTTTATTTTTTTATCCTACATTAAATAATGACCAAAAGGGGTATTAAAGGGGCAGTTACCCCACAATGACAGGGTGGACAGCAATTTCAAGGACATGTGCAAAATGTTTAATATCATTATGAAAATAGAATGTAAATGAACAAATGGACTTCTTTTATCAAACAACATTTTGAGGACAATAAGAATGTTGAAAATTATTATAATTTTGGGTCATTTAACCACTGTTTACACTCTGAAGGTAGCTGAGCAGCATGTGGGACATGCCAATATCACATACATCCAATCAAAGAAAATATAAAATTAGAAAAACACATTTAAAGAGACTGTACTTATATACTCATCATTGTACATACATGTGTGTAAATGTTTGGCCATTTATCATAAAACCCTCAGAATTTAATTATTTTGCTTTATGTTCATGATGACCATGTGATTCTGATATGGACACCATTTTTTGTGCATGTATGATAAATAACTTTGGGGTCAGTACGTTCTTATAAAGAAATTTAAACTTTTATTCAGTAAGAATGTATTAAATTGATCAAAAGTGAGAGTGAGGACATTTATAATGGTAAAGAAGATTTCAATTTCATAAAAATTATTTTGCTGTTTTTTGCCCAATTAATAATAGAATCATTAACACAATTAAATACAGCCATTTCTTTCAAAAAAACATTTTAAAAAAATCGTATGGATCCCTATTTTTTGAACAGTATATATTTACTACCCGTGAGCAATTTTAGATACAGTTCCTGAATATTGTATTATTAACATATTTAAATATAGCCAGCTACAATTTATTATATTAAATTGTTCATGAACCAAATTTCAACAACAACAACAACAAATGCAAATAATTTATAAAAAAATAACTAAATGCTTTTAAGCCTCTGGTGTGAAACTTCCTAATTTAAGTAAGACGAACAGGTGGTTCACATAATCAGCACAAAATGATCGGCTGACTATACATTATACGTTACTTAACGAATGACCTTTATTTTGAAACGTCTTAAGGCGGAAGCTGGATGCACATGCGCTTTGTTATGTTGTCAAACAAACCCAGTTCTCTGAAAGTACAAACTGAATCCACTATGTGACGTAAGTAACGTTGAACGATTTAATTTGGTAGAGAATGTGTTACATGCATATGTTTGATACCTTACTGAATTACTTTAGTTTCTCAATTCTGACAGATCGTTTTGAAAATAGTTTTAAACAACAACTGTAGTCTTATGTTGTTTGCTCGTAGAAACTATATGAAGGGGACACGTAGACTGAAATGTGTATCTCTATCAGTACTCTCAAAGCTGAACAACACAGAGATTTCAATAGTAATATTTAAAATGAAAATGTCTCTGTTTTCAGGACATAGGTATGACGGTGGTGAATTTATCATTTGCTGCGGCTGGGTTTTTAGGAGCATATCATCTTGGGGTAACAGAGGCGTTACTGAGACACGGAGATAAGCTGCTGTCTTCTTTGAAAGCCTGTGCTGGAGCTTCAGCTGGTGCTTTAGCGGCCACTGTGCTGATCACTGCTCCTGATAAACTACAGGTAAAGCTATTCTGCTACTGTGGTGGAAATTCACCCATGTGACTAACGTCAGGCCACTCAATAGTAAAATTATCAAACCATCTTTACTGAAAATCGAAATTCAGGGTTGTCTCTTTTCAGAGAACTACAAAGTGAACTCCACACAAAACCGAGTATTTATCCAGTCAAATCATACATATTCATTTTTCAGCCTCACAAAGACTTTCAAAATTGATTGGATTAACAAATGAGTAAATTATCATAAAGCCATCCTACTTCCTTTTACAATACAAGTACAAATTTCAGTCCATCAACATTCCATAATAGTTATCTGCTTAACATATGTAAATAATTATTAGTTAGAGACATCTAAACCCCTAACTTCTTCCCAGCTAACTGACCTTAAGGGCAGAAAAGTCCTCAAGAAAAGTCCTCAAGTCGTTGCTCAGAGAAACTATTTACTAACCTTGCAACATATACCTTAAATGGTAACCCATTTACTTAGCCATAAAACTAACAGATAACACATATACCACTTTGTGCTCACCGAGGATCTGATCCTTACATATGTGGCTTAACCTCCATTGGGCAACAGTCTTCAGCAAACCTTCAGTTCATCACTTCACATTCTTAGATGGTTAACCACGCTTTTGAAAACATCATATCTTAAAAACAATAAGAGACAAAAATCTGTTTTCTATATGTGCAATGGTTGCACACATATCTATATGTCAACAATCAAATTTAATGTTTCTCATGCTTCAAAGATTGTGAAAAGATCATAAGGAAATCCATGTAACTCATATAAGATTAACAAAATTAATCATGTATGAGCCATAGCATTGATTGAACACACAAGAAAATAATATTTCCCTTGCACTACACCCAGAAGATGTTAGAGTATCCAAAGTAAATAATGTAAAATGAGTTAAATTTTTTTGTCTATTTGTCTGTATTATTAAAAAAAAAATATATATAAAAAAAAAAGTCTAAATGAAATCTGTTCATCATAAAAAGCCCACAAGTCTCTTCAGAAAATTAGGTCCTAACCACTCAATTCATAAGGATTAGTTATACGATCTCCTTATAAACCTTTCGAAGCGTCAAAGTTTCAATTGCATAGCTCTCTATGGAGGGACAGAAAACTGATATTTCATCAAAAGGATTTTGATTTGCTCTCCAAAGATGAACGAAAGTCTTACGGTTTTGGAACGACGTGAGGGTGATGCATCAGGACCCCCAAATCATCCTCAGTAATGACAGATTTTTGGGTGAACTAACCTTTTAATGACATTCTGAAATCATCTTCTAGGAAGTGACTTTTTATTTTGATGAGGAAGACAAATGCGCTAAAATGAAGATGCAAAGAAGTACTGGCGATAGATTTTATGAATTCTTTAATGTTTTGTTGAATAAAATTACATCCATCATTAATATAAAAGTTCAGTTGCATGGTTCCTCATTGTGTTAATAATTAAGCTATGTGATTTATGTGCCTGAGCTTCACTAGAGTATATTTCTGAATATCTGCTGTACCCTTTTGAGAAACTGCAACATAGACATATCCATTTTTCTTTTTTCTTTTCTTAAAGTTACAGAGCTCAAACGATACTGCATAACAGCAGCGTCTCTGATTGTGCTTGGGAAAAAGACTGACCTGTTTAGACTTGGAAGAGATTGAAGTTTTTCCTGTCAAGCTAATAGATCTATACAAACTACAGATTTCTCATAGTTGTATCACCAAAGCTCACACATATAACTGACTGAGATCTTTACCTGTATGTTCTGGTTTTGTGTTTTCTCACAGCATTGTAAAGAATTCACCTACAGGTTTGCCGGTAATGTGAGAAGTCAGAGGTTTGGAGCTGTGACGCCAGGATATGACTTCATGCTTGAACTGAGGTAAAAGCGGCTCTCAGACATTATTTTGTGATCGAACGAAAATGATTCACTTGGTTGAAATTAACCCCGGAGGGTTTTTTGCAACCTTTTTCCCTCCATGCAGAATTTTAATCAGAAAGGCTGTATTGGTAAGATATCCTACTCAGCTGTTTCTTTAACTCAACTTATATTCACCTCATTTCAAATTGAATTAAATTTCAAAATGGTGTTAGAATATTGTGATAGATAGTTCTGAGGCTGGATCAAAATTAGCCTGAACTGAAACTCCTTGTCACACATTAAAAAAAAAAAAAAGTTAATTGCAAATGGCTGAAAGTCTCTTTTATTTGCTACTGTTGTTATGCTTTTATTTAGTCAACATTGTATGACTTTATTCTGTGGAACATCGAAGAAGAATTTTGAAATGTATTGTTCAGTTTATGTAATTTAGATTAATGGGGAGCTTTAAAAACTATACAAAAACAAGTACCAAAAGTTGTAGATATAATTATAGCTTATATGAAGCTATTTTTTTTTTTTTCACAAAATACAATAGTAGTAATGTCAAATTCATTAACCATTTGCCTGAGTCTGTCCCTTTCAATCTGTTTACCTGTAACACAAAATTGGCTTAAATGATTCATTCACAAGTCGCACTGAACTAGTTCATCTCACTGACTCAATAATCATTTGCAGTTATTTATTGTTCACTGAATTAAATAACGATTTTGGTTTGTTTCATACACAAAGCTATCAAAGACTTTATAGGCCTGAAGTCATATGGATCAATTTTATGATGCTTTTGCATTCTTTTTGAAGCTTGAAAGCACCAAGCTGTGTTCCAATCATTAGGGTCCCTATGAAGTATTCACGGCTCTTTACTCCTTGAAAATGGGATATTTGTTGAAGTTCACTTCGCTTGACAAAATGCATTAACACCCTGAAGTGTCATCAAACATTGATGACTCTTGAGTCACACATATTTTGAGATCTGATAATAATATAATATCCTTCTGTAAATAAATGCAGTAAAAATGAGCATATTTTCATTTAATGTGTAATTATTATTAATATAAATACTGTATATTAATTTAGTTAATAGAAATTGTCATATTTTAAAGTGCTAAATTGAATGATGAATGTCTGTTTTGATACGAAAATAAATTTAATCATAATCTGGATAGTTGCATTGTAACTTTTGAGCCTTTTGCACTTTATTCCCACCAACAACTGCCTACAAATGTATGTTTTAGTCAGATTTATTGTAGTACTGGAGTGATGTGCAATGACAGGTGGGTAAATTTCCCTTGACACTTTCAATGAAGTGTCACTACGAGACTCCCTTTTTCCTTTTGCTGTTCTTAACATACACCATTTAAACTAAAGTATTGGGATGCTTGACCATTACACCAACAGGGACTGTGATGACACTGCATTCTTAATACATAGACTATACATTAATATGGTGCCCCATTCCCCTCCCCTTACAGTTATAACAGCTTCCACTTTTCTGGGAAGACAAGATATTGGAGTATTTCTGTGGGGTATTTTTCTTCTCAGTCATCCAGTAAATCATTTGTGAGGAGGTCAGGCACTGATGTTGGACAAGAAGGCCTAGCGATCTTTTTTCTTGTTCATTGCAAAGGTGTTTGATGGGGTGAAGGTGCTGTGCGGGTCAGTCAAGTTCTTCCACACCAAACTCATCCAACCATATCTTTATGTACCTTGCTTTGTGCACTGGGGCACAGTACTGCTGGAATTGTCCCTGTGACTTTAAGTGGTCTTCCGATTTGTGGCTGATTTTCTGATGTCCTTTAATGCTTCCACTTTCCATTACTATCACAGACAGTTGACTGTGGAATACAAAGATGAAATTCCACAAACTGACTTATTGCAAAGATGGCATCACAGTACTACACTTGAATTTACTCACCCCCGTTTAAAAAAAAAAAAATTGTAAATGCAGTCTGCATGGCTAGGTGCTTTATACACCTGTAGCAATTGGTTCGGTTGAAATGCCTGAATTCACTAATTAAGAGGTGTGTCCTAGTAATTTTGTCCATGTAGTGTATATGCTACCTTGGGAGTGGTATCTCTCTTTAAGATGGTGGAATACACTGTGAAGGGCATTTACAGTGGAATGGAACACACCTCTAGTCTCCATTAATTGTAATTGCATGGGGAAAAAAACACCAACCAGTGCATAATTTAAAATGTCTCCTTTTGTGTTCCATAGAAGGGAAAAAAAATAGTATGTGTTTGGAATGAAATGAGAGCAGGCATGGCGCCAGGACACACGACTTTTATATTTATATTTCTGTGCTTCCATTGCATGACAACCAGCATCCAGTGTTGATTTAGAGAGAAAAGAGGAATTACCATTTAAAAGGTGCAGTCATGAATGGGGTACCAAAGACAATTTTATTCAGGTCATACAATTAGAAATTAACATACATTCCAGAAAACTGAGATGAAAGGATTGTGCCAAACATATGTAAAAATGTCCCAAGACCACTGTGGGAACAAAATGTTCAATAGTCAGTGAATACAATCTCTTTTTAACAAGTCTGTGCATTGAAGCACAAACTCCATTGATAATTTCTTTCTTTATTGCTGTAATGACAGTTTCAGATGTAAGGGGTTGATTAGAACTATTCCTGGCTCCAGTAGAATGAGGTTTGAATGGTCTGTAGATAGTGCCATTCTGATGCAGAAATGTGTCACCTCCTCAGTGCTACTTGTGAAATCGCAGATACTGCTGGCATATGAAACGGTGGACTTTTTTTCTCTCTCTTTCTGTTGAAGGAAATAATATCTGTGGTGTGCACAAACCTCTGAGGGCTTCTGATAATCTTGACACACCGCTTGGAGCGGATAGCAGACTTCATTTTGATGAAATATCTTTGGAATGGAACGTTGAGTGGATTTTTCTTTGCTTATTTCTCCTGCATTACCTCAGTGGTTCGGCCAACAGATTGTGTAATTACGATGTGATGTTGAGGGAAAAATGGATTTCGCTGAGGTTGTTAATTATGCAAACACAACAAATGAGCATCTGTCCTTTGGTTTTCCTCTAGGGACGGTATCGAAGAGATTCTCCCGCCCAATGCCCACCAGTTAGCCAATGACCGTCTCCATGTTTCAATAACACACTTAAAGACCTACAAGAACAGCATGGTGTCCAGCTTCACCTCAAGGGAAGATCTCATTAAGGTATTCAAGCCTGAGGTCAATGGACAATGATTTATCTTTCAACTACCCCAGTGATGCCCACAACGCAAAGGGAACTCGCCTATTCAATTAGATACATCATAAGTGCCATCACTTGACAAAGCTAGTGCTGTGGAAAATTACTGCTGAGTTCATTAATTCATTCCCATCTGAAATAAAGAACAAATTGCGCTGGTGCTTCAGTAGTTCATCTAACATAATGTTAAACTGTCTTTTTGGCATCAATGATGCAATTCATTTTGTACTATTTAAATAATAATAATAATAATTTAAAAAATAATTTTAAAAAATGCAGTTCATTAACACAATTACTTGAATATATCTCTTTTATGATGATTATTATTAGTATTATTGTTAATTTCTGAAGTAATTCATTAAAGTGTTAGGACGAATTAAGTAAAAAAATGTCAGGGTGATGCATTGAACCATAGACATTTTTATTATTAGATATTAGAAAAAAAATATATAAATTAAATAAATAAATGCTGAGGAATTTGAACTATTCATCAATGAATTCTAAACAAAAAAGTGTCATGGTTTCCACATAAATATTAAGCACCATAGCAGTTTATAATAGGCATAATAAAAAGAAATTGGCATATCAGAAATATTTGTGAAGGATAATGTGACACTAAAGACTGGAGTCATGGCTGCTGAAAATGCAGCTTTGACATCACCGGAATAAATTTGTCACAGAGACTAACAGGAAAAAATTACATAATTACATATAATTATACATTTATTATATTTAAAGTATATTAAAATAGAAAACATAATTGTTAACTATTACAATTGTAATTGTTATTACATTGTAATAATTTAACAATATTACTGTTTTTACTTTATTTTGGATCAAATAAATGCATCTTTGGTGAGCATAAGAGACTTTCAAAATCTTTTTTTTTTTTTTTGGCAGTAATGAGATGTGTACTGCACACTAGTGTTGTCAAAAGTACTGATCGCGATACCAAGTCGGTACTGAAATTTCAAAAATATGATGATGTGCTTTGAGCAGATTCGTAAACGCCTCCGATTGGCCATTCTGTTGATGTGCTCATCAGATATATCTTTGATTGGCTTCATTGGTCAGCGATTCATAAACGTGTTCTAAATAGACATCAGTGACACTCTTCACCAAGCGCTTACACAGGATCAGAAGGGAGAGTTTGAAAGCAGTCGTCTATTAGCAGACCAGCAGCCTGCTTTCAAATGCTTCCGCTCCCACTTGTGCTTTCAAACACTCCCGTGCGTTGATCATTGTAGCCAATCACAGATATATCTGATGAGCACGTGAACAAAAAGGTCAACCGGAGGTGTTCCGAAATCCGCTCAAAGCGTCACATTTTTAAAATTTCAGTGCCGACTTGGTATCACGGTCGGTACTTTTGACAACACTGTACACAGACCTTTATTAAAGGTGTAAGAAACATTTTTTTACTGCAGTGGTTAAACTACAAGTTCCCCACACAAGTGAAACTAAAGATTTTTCCTTTTCTTTACCACTCGTGATATAAATCATTTACTCTTATAACCTTCTAGTCCTCTGTCTGTCCATTCTATTGATGTATTATAACTATATGTATTGTTTTTAAAGGTGCTCTTGGCCAGCTGCTTTGTGCCTGTCTACGCTGGAATGAAGCCAGTGGAGTTCCAAGGGCAGGTAATGGTGTCTTATATGACCAGCTCTCTTGGCTCCAGTACTGTCTGTGACTCTGCTGAGAGCTGCTGTTTGGGTTCATTTAGATGAATGAGCAAACAAAGTCTTTGATTCTGCGTGCCCCTTCTACTGACAGAGGTAAAACTACGTTAGCAGCCAAATGCCGTGGTGTTTTCAGCCAAAGCCATTGCGAAGTTGCATTGCTGAAGATCAAGTGTGTAATCATGGGAAAACATTGAGTTGTATTACTGTATATTAACATAATGAAGACTTTCTCAATAGAAAAAAAAATCATATCTTTGAAGTGGCGTGCAGAAATTGTATATTGATGTTTTGCAATACTGTGGTTTTAACATGTTAATTTAGTACAATTTTAAACAAAGTACACCGCTGTAACTCCGTTGCATGGAATGTCAGAGAGGTTAAAAAGAATTCAATCATTCCATTTATTCCCTTTTTTATTATTATTTAAAAAACAACAGCAAAAAAAAAACATGCATTTAGAAAGAGTTACACATCTGTCCATTGAAGGAGATACTATGCATTAAAAAGTTTAATATGCATAGTTTAAGAATATGCATTTTAAAACCCATTAACCTACAATTGTTATGAATTTATTCAATAAAATACTGTAGTAAAAGCTACATGGGCCATTCTGTTACCACATGCACAAATGTGCACATCCTCGTGCATCTCAGCTGTTCATTCCTATCTTTCCTTTTAGGTTTAATTTTCGGTAAAATTCATTACTGAAGGTTGATTGTCACCGAATATTATGTTTAATGAAATAGAAATATAGACTACTAAAGCCATTTTTATTTGCTCATCTGACAAAAAATGCAATGGCTTAAATCATCTTTATTTTCTGGGCTTTTCTCAGCAAATAATATTGATGAGTAGTATGATTAATTTGCTAATAAGCATGTTGTTCAATTAATTATTAATGATCAAAATGTTTAATCAGTTTAAATAATTGATTGAACATTTATAATGTTACAAAAGATTTATATTTCAAATAAAGGCTGTTGTTTTGAACTTTATATTTATCAGAGAAAAATAAAAATGTATCATGATTTGCGCAAAAAAATATTAAGCAGCACAATTATACTTATGATAATAAGTGTTACTTGAGCACCAAATCATCATATTAGATTGATTTCTGAAGAATCATGAAAATTCAGCTTTGCCTTCACAATAAATTACATTTTAAAAATGTATTTAAATAGAACATTTTAAATTGTAATAATATTGCTGTTATTATTTATTTGTATTTTGATCAAATAATTGCAGCCTTGGTGAGCATAAGAGAGTATATTTAAGAATTTTGATTTCCTCAGAAATGGATAGATGGCGGATTCACAGACAGTCTTCCTATTCTTCCTGTGGGACGCACAATAACAGTGTCACCATTTAGCGGCCCTCAGGATATTTCCCCAACACATAAGGGCATAAGTAAGCTTCACCTCAGACTGGCCAACATGAGAGTTGTGGTAAGTTGTTAGCATTAATAAGCCTACTTTTAGTTCATAGTTGTACAATGCTACTTAACTTTGTAAACACAACATATAAATCTCCTTCCAAACTGTAATGTCAATTTCAACCATTTTCCACCCTTAGTTCTCAAAGGACAACATCATAAGGCTGAACCAGGCCCTGTTTCCTCCCTCATTACCCAGACTCAAGGCACTGGACCGGGAGGGATACCAGGATGCTATTCGCTTTTTAAAGAAAGATGGATGGATGTAATAACTTATTTTCTAATTTCTAGCTCTTTCAACACCTTGAATGTCTAAAATGTGGCATATTGACACTTTTTTTTTTTTTGGACAATTTTCCTCATAGCAGTTTATTTGTGGCGAGCAATATTATGTTCAATGTAACAATCATAATTTGACTACTTTCATTCTCAAGATGAAAAGCACAGTAAAATGTATCACGTAATCATGCATTTTAGGGAGCTGAATGATAAAAAGGCCTTTTCGATTGCACAGCTTGCAATGACAACTTTTGCTCTTAGTAAACAACCATGAGGACACCTAAAGCACAGTGTGAAGTGTTTAAATATTTCTGAAACTCCTTTTGTTGGAATCTGTTCATAATGGCTTATAAAACCTCAGTCAATCCCAAGACCAACAAGTCACCCTTTTGCCTACACTTGCTGCACATATCAATGCAGCATTTTTGTAGGTCCTTGAGGACAACCATGGAGAACAAGCCTTTGAAGTAAAGCCACGGGAGAGGTTGTTTGAACTCCATGAGTCGTCTCACCTCTCAGAACTATCGGTTTACTTGCACTCGATTCCACAAGAGCGTTATGATCATTTTTCTGTCTGTGAGAATAACAGCTCCCTGGGGAAGGTTTGGGGATTAGCAAAGGCTTGTGGGTATTTGTGATGTGGTGGTAGAGAGAAACAGAGAGCTGGCACACACCCTACTGCATAAACTGCTCATGCGAGTTATCACGTTATATGGAATAAATGGTACATTTTTGCAATTAAATAGCAATTTTATTGACTTATTGATTTAGAGCAGTTAGAGTTGTCAAAAGAAAAAGATAAGAACAGCTTATGTGGAAATACATCAATTGTAATTGGTCTTCATTAGAAGCAAGAGGAATGTTATAAGCTGAGCATCATTAGGTTGATAAAAATGGATTATTCAGTGTATAGCTGTGGCAGCATGGGACATTTACATCAGTCTTTAAATGATGCTCATTCATATGGGTTCATCTATGAACAGCAGGTAAATCTTATGAAAAATCACAGAGACAGTCTCGTATCTCATATGTGTGGTATCATGTTCAATTTCAGATATGCTGTACTATGGTGTATGGCTTTTGTTTTTTCTCTTCTCTATTTAAACAGTAAGAATGAAGCTAAAGTATAGATTTTTCATAATTGGACCCCCACATATTATGCCCTCATTTTTGAACCAGTGTTTTGGTGTTTAACCAATCAATAGAGAATGGTTGTTTAAATGAAAGTTTTCTTAAAAGGAATGTAAAATTGAAGTTTTGTTAAATAATATGGAATCGCAATGCACTGTCTAAGTGTGTGTGTGAATTCATTCGTGCAATTAAACTCTGGCAGGATGAGTCTTTGAATGGCGGCTTTAATAATGTAATTAGAATGCCTTCACATAGACTTGTTAAAAAGTGAATCTGACCCCTCACAAAGACCTTCTAAGGAGAAACCCCTGACTCAAGGATTTGCATTATTTACTGATAAATCAAGTCTGTTTTATTTTGCATTTTTTTTTAAATCTGGATGGTTTTATGATTGACATTAATGGCAAGTACTGAAAACATTAGAATATTAATGTAATTAAAAGAGCTGACTTTTTCTGACAAGCCAACATAACATCAAACAGGCAACAGGAAAGATGCTGCACAAATCAAAAATATTAAAGTGGTGAAACATGAAATAGAATATATTAGGGCTGTTTGCAGTACAGAGCACACAGATAGTATAGAGACATTCGTTTAAAGTTTTAAATAAATTTTCCTTGAAATTTTGAGTTATAATAGTTTTGCAAAAGCGCAGCTTTAAAGGTACAATCCGTAGTTTTTCGCCACTAGGGGGGCGCTAAACAATTCAAAACAATAACAAAGGCGTAGATTGATGACACAGTGAATATGGGATCATGGAACTTGCCGTCATGCCGATGGATCTAATAATATTCATGGGGAAATAATGTTTATGGATGAGTGAATGCATGTTTTTTAACATGAGAGTAGTATGAAGCAGGACATGGCCGAGAATCGCAGACGCGATATCCGGGGGATATAAAGAAACGAGGATATTTCATTCTACTGAACTGCTCATAAGTGCTGAAATACTACTCATACAGGTCAGTTTATTTGACAAATCAAAACTGTGAGGAAACGCAGCGCTGTTTCACTTGGTCTAACGTTACACTATCATACTAAACTGCATTTGAGTGTGGTGAAAGTTGTAATGTTTAGTCTGTTTGTTTGGCTGTAACAGTAAGATAGATCAACATTAGATTATCATACTGATGATATTCTAACACTTCGTCGTGTTGAGCTATATAACATTGATTAGTCTTATAGCCTACATCTGCTTACCTTGTCTAATAATGTGCAAGAGCGCCGTCTCTGTCAAGTCAAAGTTTGTCGCAAAGCTCTCGCCATCTCGGAAACCCCACGCTGATATTGATCCTCGTTTTATTTCTCCTTTTGTCCCAAAGTTTGCTTGCCATGGTCCATAATGTTTGGATGAAACAACAGCATTGTGCCGCTTTACGTTACGCAGCTGTCCGTGTCTGTTGCCATGGTTACTGTGAGCCCAGGGATATTACGTCATTTACAGGCGCAATGTGAAGTGAAAAGACCCGGGACGGCCCACTATTTAAAATTGTGATTTTCTCTGAATTTACAAATTCTTGGAAACATTTAGGATAATGTAAGTACACAGCTTAACAAAATATATAACACTGTGCAAATGGTTTTTGGATATTTTAATATAAAAATTCTACATATTGTACCTTTAAACAAAGTGGCTGTGAAAGCGGACAAGTGAGTAGATGAGTTCCCTTTTGAATGGAACTCGGCGTCATGACATTGATGCTATGGGAACACTTCTGAGTGACCAGTGAAGCATATATGAACACACAGCAATCTTGATTGGCTGACATGAGGTCAAGTGACATAGCATAGCGCGTCAGCAAGAAAAGTGGACGTCGTGGAATCCCCAGCTTTCTTTGTCTTCAGGAAGCCGCTTGTCTGTTTGCATTTGTGTGATGTTGTTCATCAAATTGTTTGTCTCTCTTTTTTAGACAGTATGGCCAGCAAAAATGCATAGTTTGGATTTGTGCAATGTTATGCTCCCACTTTATTACTTGAGACAACACGCATGGTCTGTGTTATGTGTTTGGGAGCAGAGCATACATGGTAAGCCCTCGAAAAGGCTGACTGTCCTCTTTTGTGTTTTGACACGAGGAAGCACCGCTCCAGTCCGTCTCTTTTCTTGAGCAATCAGGCATGCATTTGCACCTTGTGATTCAGGTCCCGTGTCTTCTGAGGCAGGGCAGCAGCTTTGATCATGGGGATCACAATTTGAGTTGACAGCTTGAGATGGTTGTTCCCCTATCTCTTGTCCTCTCTGCCTACTAGGATCCCATGTTTACCGAGGCAGCTTGTGGATTATGCTCGCTCTGTGAATACTTAAGATCCAAATAAGGACCCAATGCTGTCCGCATCTGGCTTCAAGGAGTAAGACGTGATCACGTCTGATGCAGTTACAGCCTTTTGCGACTGCTCATCTGGTCATACAGCCTTTTCCTCCACTGCATGAATCACTGGAGCAAGAAATGCTCTTCACCTATTCGTACTCTGAGGATTTATGGCCAGTGGCATAAATCCTCTCAACTATTGATCTGCTTGGTGGCCACAGCAAGCCGTCTGTGGTTACCGAGTAGCGCCTCTTGCCTTGGATAACAGATGTAATTTGTCTGGCCTATGAGGCACGCAGAATGGCTTTGCCTCTAGGTGTAAGAGGTCATTCCACCAGGGTGTAGCATCTTCCAAGACACTTTCCAAAATCATTGAAAAATGTCCCCTTCCAGCAGAAATATGGGCAAACATAACATTGTGTGCCAGATTTTCTTTGTGGTTTTCAGGGGGCATCTCTACTTATCCTGCTAGCCGTGGTGATGCGTGAGGTGCAGGCTTTCAACGGGAACAAATCCACCCTTTGGTTAGTTCAGGCAGTCCTTGCCAGTTCACTGCTTCGGGGCCTCAAACAGACCGATTCCAAAGGGGGAAAAAAAACAGATTCCTCTGTCAGACTTTGCAGCAGCACGGCAACTTCTGTCCAATGTCTCAGTTGGTCCTGAAAGTGTGTGTCCTTGCAAGATGTTTTTGCTGTGGCAGGCTGGTTCTCTCCACACATTTATAAGATTTTAAAGTCTGGACATGAATTCAACCCCGGGACAAAGGTCCTTTTGGGTTGATCCAGTCTTTGCCAGTGTTTCACAGCCTTGATTGGCAGGCATCTTCCCTCAGTGTGGCACTGTTGGTATTGACATCAACACCATGACGTAGGGTCAAGTTCCATTCAAATAGAAACATCTCAGGTTACGTATATGACCAGGATCCCTTAAGTCCAATTCACACCGCACCAACAAAATACCAAATACTTTGCGAAATGGACATATTTGGATTTGTGCCGAAAGAGAGAGGTATAAGTGGGGTTTAACCTAAGGTTAGTTTGAAATGAATTCGTTTTGGATTGTTTAGCTACAAATGGTTGTATATGCCATTGATGGGTTGGTTCAATAAAAATAAAAAAAGTTTAAAAACCGGTGTAAGCTATACCAACCCCAACGCAAGGGATCAGATCGATGGCTAGCGCTTCGGATTTCAGGTTAGTACTTTTATGTTTGCCTCAATACTTTAATACAATAAAAATATATATGACTATATAATATTTTTGACTAATATATATGATATTTTTGACTAATATATATGACCAATATAGATGACTAATACACTACATCACCTGACCTCACATCAGTCAATAAAGATTGGCATGTTTTCACCAATGCTTCAGGCATTGGTCATACAGAACCATTCCCATAGCGTCAATACTATGACACAGCGTCTTGTTTCCTTCCTGTTCGGTGTGATGACTTTTCATGTCCCAGACAACCTCTTTTGTTCCTACTTGTTACCAGTAACTGTAGAAAGAAAGAAAGAGTAAGAAATTGTGATCAATCTCAATTGGTTTATGGAAGGAGCAGGTTTCAGTGTAGAAACAAACGGCTATTTATGCTCAAATTCGATTTGAATCACATCTTCCGGAAGAAACGATCAGAGCGAGTCAGACTGCTGGACAGAGAGACAAAAACAGTAAAACTGCCAACTGTCACAAGAATCATTTGTTAAAATGAGCTTAGAGTCCATTCCAGACACTGTCCTTCTAAAAATCTCTCCATTAATACATATTTACTTCGCATATGGGCTTATTCAAGTCTACAAGCCTCAATAAAGTGCTGTTTCAAGATTGACAGTAGTGCAGAATAAAATGTACAATGTCAAACCCAGTCTGGTATTACATCTGTCACCTTGCATTAAGCATAGTTGTACCCATTTTTCCTCATCCATATTCTTCTAATGTCTGTATATCAATGGTCCCATTCCACAACAACATACCTAAAATGCATGGTAAAGGTTGTTTGGTGCCAGACAGAGTGAATAAGGTGACTCTTTATGGTCCGTATGGGGATTGGCTTTGTCAGGCAGCGTCATGTTAATGATAATTTTGGACTAAATTGCCAGAGGCTGAAAGTGGTTACAGGAAAAACACAAAAACATAGGAGCCCCGCCAAAACCAGACTCAAATTAACAGCAGTTAACGTCAAAACAGAGGACAGAGCTGATTATATCTACCTCATAGCTCAGATAAACAGTGAATCTGGCTGTCTGAGTCATAAACATTGGCAGTATATAGCTGAAACACAACAGAAAAGAATGAGAGGTGACCATCAAAAACAAAACAAAAAAAAAACAAATGTGGAGATTCATTTTTACCCTTGTGAAAAAGTGTATTTTAAGCTAAATATGCGCTTGTAGTATTTATTAAAACAAAATTGTATTTCCAGATAATATAATATTAATTAAATAAATTTTAAAAGAGTGCTATTTCATGACTGTTTTTTAACCCGATTGTACACTTAAAAAGTGCACTGTGTAAAATGATTCATTGTTTCGCACTAAACTACATTTTAAATTATTGTTTTAATTAATAAAATTAATTTAATTATTATTTTTGTCATGCTTTAAAGAACACTTATTTTGATGTGTTGACTAACATACTAAATGTTAAGGGGATAGTTCACCCAAAAATGAAAATTATCCCATGATTTACCCAAAAGCCATCCTAGGTATATATCTTCTTTCAGGCGAACACAATCTGAGATATATTTAAAAATATCATTGGTCCTTCAAGGTTTATAATAGTTGTGAATGGCTGGTCAAATTTTGAAGTAAAAAAAAAATCCATGAATGCATGACTCCAGGGGGTTAATAAAGGCCTTCTGACGCAAATCGATGCGTTTGTGTAAAACAAATATTCTTATTTAAAGTAACGAGCTTACGCCGGACGACCGTACACAGAATCCACATTGATTTGCGCCAGATGAGTAACGCGTGACGCAATGTTTGGTGCAGGATGTATGATTATTGCAAGCTTAGATGCCTCTCATGGTTCAAACAAATAGGGCTGTGCAGCAAACTCAAGCTTCTCTTCTCTAATATCGAAATCCTTCGACATTTCTTTTTAAAATTTCTGTTTTAAACTTCTAATTCATGACCTGCCTGTGTTTTGTTTTGCTCTCTCCTCTGCATTTGTCTTTGTGTCATTGAGTAGGGTCAGAGGGTACAGTCGTCCGCCGGAAGCTAGTTATTTGAATTTGAAGTTTTAAATAAGGATATTTGTACACAAACGCATCGATTCGCTTCAGAAGGCCTTTATTAACTCCCGGAGTCATATGGATTTTTTTTTTTTTTTTTTTATGGATGGATGAATTTTGTCTTCAAAATTTGACCAGCCATTCACAACCATTATAATCCTTGGAGGACTAAGAATATTTTTAAATTTATCTCTGTGTTCACCTGAAAGAAGATAGTCATATACACCTAGGATGGCTTGAGGGTGAATAAATCATGGGATGATTTTCATTTTTGGGTGAACTATTCCCTTAAGTACTTGTCTATAAATTTGTATGTAATTGTCATTTAATATTATATTTAAAGTTAATATACTTCAAATGGACTAAATTGCAGCTACATTACAATATATTTAATTACATGACATGTTTAAAAAAGTATATTATAATTATATATTAGCCATACATGTTTGTCAGTATATTCAGGACTACACTTTAACCATATTTCAAGGCAATAGAAGTAATTATGAAATTGCATATAAAGATGTCCTGCTTAAGTAGGCCAACAAGCACTTGCATTTAATGTAAATTAACTATAATAAATTCATTTAATTGAAAATAACATGTAATTGTGTTTTAAAAAACATTACATACAGCTTGCACAAGAATGTACATTATTTCCATACTTTTAAAAAGTGTGTTACTTCCTTTTCATAAGGATACACATAATTAATTTCAGCTGTAACAAATGGAATAGCAAAAATAATGCGTTTTCAAACAGGTTTCATATGAGTCACGACCCAAATTTACTAAATGACTGAGCTGCTCTATCAAATAAAGCAATATTGAAAGTGCCACAAAGTTTATTTTGTTGGTTTAAAAAAAAAAAAAAATGACAGCAGCTTTAAAGTTATTTACGCTCTTCAACTTCTGGAAAGTTCTAGTGTTCCAAAAAGTTTCTATAGGTTTTGGAACCTATCCTTAAGCAAAGCTCATGTTCTCTTCTGGTGCCTTTGATCATTTAAGCCAAGCAAACCTTCCCTAATGCAATTGATTGATCTCTCCTCTTTGTAAAAGCACCCGGAAAATCAGAATGATTGAACTTGTCTATTTTGACATAGGCTGAGATCTCTTTCGGTTTAAGGAGCCCCATGCTTCAATCGCTTTTAAGGCTCCCCTGGGTACCACCATCTGCTCTTTTAGTTATATCTTTAAAAGTCAGTATCTGTTCACATAAAAGTGATGCAGTTTAGTAGATATGCTGTAAGAAGTGGTCAAAATGTTTTCAAATTTGATTCAGAATGATACTAGTAAGTTATTTGATCATGTGAAGTAACACCCACTTGAAATAATTTTAAGAACCTGCACTATTCAATCAGGACTGTGGATAATCGTGAAATCTTGAGGAAATTGTGTATGATTCTGTATCAAATGATAAACATTAGTTAAGAATCAAAAGCTCATTGAGCTGACACTTTCAAATATGAAATTTACCTCATTCAAATGACTATCAATATCTGATTATCAAATGTATTTGTATGTACTTCAAATGTATTTCAGAAACGGTGATAAATACATCAACCCATAAAGTACAGCATAATTCCAATAAATATCGCATCTGGCTCTTAAAAAATTAGGCAAAACATCTTTTTATTTTCTGATACAGACCATTTTTAAATGTGATGAGATTAGTGTAATGAACATGATGTTGAGAGCGTGGAGAGCCTCTTAAGGCTGGCAAATCATCCAGCGCAGCCTGATTAGTCACAAAAATAAGCAAAACATATTGGATACCAAAAATACTACAAAACCCCTCACCAAAGCCTGTAAGAGGTATTATTTGTACCGAGTCGTTACCGGTTGCAGGCTAGATCAAAGCTTACGAGCATAAAGGTAGTAATTACAGCTTCGCAAAATCCCTGACCTTGCGCTGTTGAATCAGGATGATGCATCTCCAAACCAGGAGGAATACAGAACTCGGAACAGACAATCTGGGTGCGCTTACAAACACTCTTGCCACAAATGACCTTAGATCTTGTGATTCAAATTTGGCTGCACAAAATGTGTGCAGTATTGTTTTCCCTTCCTTTCATTCTCTTTCTTTAAATCCTCAGTAGAATATTAAGGCCCCAATAAAGCGAAATTCTTTTTCGTTTTTCGCTTAGGGGTCAAAAGATTGTTCGAAATAACTTTGCAGAGATATACTGTTAGTAGCATTTAGATATGTTAATATGTGTAACATATGTGAACCTCTCAATAATAAAATAAACGCGCATCAAAAATGACAACAGTGAGGAAACAACAGTTAAGGAAGTGTTTGATCATAGCGAAGCGGATATGTTTGCACCAGCTCTGCAATACGGCACTCCAAGTCACTTCATGTCACGTTTATTTATAAAGCAGCTTTACAGCATTACAAATACAAAAACAGTGTCATTTTTAACTAGAAGAACTTGAACTATAATGCATCTTTTCAATGTGTTGTGTTCATGTTTTACTTGCGTCTGACCTTGACGGGTGGAATGGAAAAAAATAACCAGAGAAGATTTCAATGTCAAAGAAAGCAGAGCCTCAGCCCCCACCTACCAATTATGTAATCTCCACGGACCAATGTTAGTTTGAAGTGTTCCCTAGCAAGAGCAAACTGTAAAATTCTCTCTGGCAAGCAGTACTCCTGACACTCCTGTGCCCACTCTTTTAAGTTACCTATTTAAGTTAATGTCACGGATAGTTCACCCCAAAATGAAAATTTTGTTAGCATTTACTGACCCTCATTTTGAAACCAAACGCTTGATTTTCTTCTTTTTTTCTTTGGAAAGAAGTGAAGAGTTACCAAAACTGTTTGGCTGTTTCTTCAAAATATCTTCTTTTGTGTTCCGCAGAAGAAAGACACATGGGGTTGGAATAATATGAGGTTGAGTAAATGATTATCCCTTTAAGTATTGCTTGCCCTTCTTATGCATTAAAGATTTTGAGTACCGGACTATTCCTCTTGAAGCTCATGGCGTTGCTTTTCTATCTGATGATCTCGTTCACATCTGCAAAGCTGACTGAGAGAAGAGCAGCAGGGCTGGAGCCAGGGCTTCCATACTATTTGGAGAGGGGAAAGCTGCATTGGGACAGGCTTCAGACTCTGTGTATGACGGCTTACTGACGCCCTTATGACCTCTAGAACGGAGTAGAACTGGGGCTCAGTGTCTGGATTTAGGGGGGTGCTTTCTGACGGGTCTCTCGACAGGTCATAAAGCAGCGGAGGGTCATGGAATGTGATAAATGGCTTGATGCAGAAGCAGATATGAGTGTGGAAGCATGCAGAGCTGTTTTCTGGGTAGAAGTCAGGTGTAAAGAAAAAGGCCTTCCAGATTGCGCTACCTGGAAAAACAGGAAAGCTAGTTTTAAAATCATCATCTCATTCATCTAGCCATTTCTCAATGGTTTACTGTAAAATATCTCTAAAGGTTATATAGCCAATTATTAAGATGAGTAAAATAGTTATTAGCTATTAATATTAATATTAGTTATTAGCTTCATTGGAGTGTAGAAGGGTGGGTGTGCAATTAGGGCTCACTATTTGGTGGGTGCCATCGGACAGCATTCAGCTCAGCATTGCAGTAATGAAACATGAATTCATGTTCTGAACGCTCCACTTGCCCTTGCAACAGAGGCAAGAGATCATGGCCATCAATGACTCTGTAATGGAAACAAGTTGTAATGCACTGCAATTACTAGACTATTTAATGAGTCTATTTAGCAGTTTGGGTGGCCAAAATGTAAAACAGCATTATTCTATATACTGATTAGCTAATTTGGGCATATGTTCATCTTATTAGGTGACAGAAAACACAATCTAATCTATTGATTTCTGTACATCGAAATATTTCAATGTATCTCTCCAATAGTTTAGCATCTGCAATATCTGCACCTGTTGTCTCAGTAACTAAATCCTGCGTGGCAGATCTTGTTGCTAGGCGACAGATTCTCACCTGTCACTGGGTATGAAAGCACCAGCTAAATTCAGCACCGTGGGGAAAATATCCATGTTGCTAGTGGGCTCATCGATGACCTTCCCGGCAGGCAAGACACCTGGCCAACGAAGAATCCCTGGTATCCGAATCCCACCTTCCCAATTGGTTGACTTGCCAGCTGCTCGAGAGAGGGCGTGAAGAAACAGAGAGAGTAAAATCGCACATTGTTGCTGTTCAACTTAAAACTGAAAACAATGCTGAAATGTGATGCTTTGTTCACAAGGATTGATAAACTGGCCTATGAGCAAAGCATCGGACAGGATACCTTTGTATGTGCCACTATAACCCCCGTGCATCTCTCCGTGGATGGAAATCTCTTCCAGGTGAGGCCCCTGATCTGAAGTCATGTACACCAGAGTGTTTTGCTTCAAGTTTAAGCGCTCCAGAGTCTGCATGATCTGACCTAAAAACAGCAACAGCATTGTGAGAAGTCAGACTGAAAATAAGATTATTATTAAAATACTAAAATCAACCTAGAACTACTGAAAAAGTTATGTCTTCCAGTGCAATGCAGTACTGTACTGTTCTGATTTCCCTTAAACATTCTCGTTTGGGCTTTGTCTAAACCCATAACACCAAAGGTATAAAATTTTGCAATTCATTTACATGTAGCACAAACTTTTATTTAACCAATTTATAATTCACCCTTTGCAAAACCCGCCCCCTGTTGCTATGCCCGACAACCCATGCGCTCTCTCACGCCACACATCATGTTCACTCCCACAGTGAAAATACATTGCGGAGCAAAGAAGACACTGACAACGTATGAAACGGCTTCATATTTAAAATATTGTAATTTTTGAAAGCATTTTAAACACTAAATACCGAACAGTGGCTCCTTAATGTGTCAAGTCAAATCCTTCAAACGGCTCGTGAACCGATCTTCTCTTCATACTAGTTCATTTATAGCATCAAATAAACATGAATGGACATCAGAAGGAATGTTGTTTCAACCGCGGAAAGACGAGAGAACGCACAATATTTCAAGTTAACCAACGTTAATCTACTACAGGCTACTCCCTGACAGCTTTGTTGGATAAGATGGCGGATTCAGCGTTATCATTGGTTAGATCGCCTGTCAATCAAACTGTTTGCGAAGGGTCAATTGAGACACCACAAGCAGTTTTTGTGTTTATAGAAAGTTCTCTGATTACAATTTATGATTTAAGTTTAAGTGATGACGAGCAATTTTTTTTTTCATGCATCTGCAGAATTTATAGGGATAGTTCACCCCAAAATGAAAATTATGTTATGAATTTCTTTCTTGTCTTTATTTCTTTGTATGACTTTATTCTGCAAAATACAAACGATCATACTTTGCAGAATGTTGGTAAGCAAATGGTTTTGGTTACGATTGACTTCAAATGTATGGATGAATTAACAGTGAGGCATTCAAATGATGACAGATTTTTCATGTTTAGGTGAACTCTTCCTTTAACCCTCTATATCGCCACCATTACAATGCAAAATGGGCAAAAGTTCTGATGCAGAACTCCATTTACATAGAACCAAAGTTTCAACTTTGTTTTTAAAATTTAAACACAAAACATTAACACTATTATTTTGATGCCTTCAGGAAATACAAATCTAGTTACTTTTCATTAAATAGTAATTCACCTGTCTGTCAGAAACAGCCATTTATGCTACCAGTCAACGGTTCATACAAATGACTGAATGTGTAGGTTATGAGCTTAAAAACCACTATATTAAAGCTCTTGTTTTAATTCTTGAATAATACTAGACAAAACTAAATTGTGCCTCGACAGACATTTTGCAAAAAAAATATCTTGTTAACTCAAAGACTTAAAAAACACAATCCCATTATCCGTTTACCAGCTTGCTGTTTTCAACAGAATCAATTCATTCCATCTGCTTATTCTCCCAAACACTCAAGTATGACTAAGAGAACTGTCCTTCACAGACATTTTTAGAAACTATTCATTGGGCTCTTTTAAGGGAAACTCTCATTGGTTGGTGATAAATTCTTTCTCGACTCAGCTACCTCAGAAGATAAATTGAGCAAATCTGATTAGTCTGATTAATTAAAGGTAAAAACAGCATAAAGATGAGTTCAGTTTGAGATTATAGCTTATTACCATGACTTACACAATAAGGCCAGAACTACATGGAGCCAAACACCACTCCTACAAGTTATTGTTGATCATTTCAAAATGATTTTCCTTAAATCAGGGGTGTCAAACTCAGATCTTGGAGGGCCACTGTCCTGCACAGTTTAGCTCTAACCCTAATTAGTCATCTGAACCAGCTAATTAAGGTCTTTAGGATTACTAAAAGCTTCCAGGTAGGTGTTCTGGAGCTCTGCAGAACAGTGTCAATCTAGGAGTGGAGTTTGACACATGAGCCTTAAAGTGATATGAACACCCAGAAAATGAAATTTCTCTCATCATTTACTCACCCTCATGCAGTACCATGTGAATTTGACTTTCTTTCTTTAGAAGAACACAAACAAAGATTGAGAAAAATAATCCATCTCTATGAGTCCATATAATGCAGTCTGATGCGTCAAAAACCACAACAATAAACATGAAAGGATTCGATACCAGTTGATGAATCAGTGAAATGGATGCTTTGTATTTAACATGTTTGCATTTTTCTTACACATACCTTAAGTTTTGCTTTTGTAGACATTGATTCATCATCTGTGGTCATATGGATTCTCTGTTCACGTTGTGATTTTTGGGAGTCCCATACACTTGCAATATGGACTCAAAGAAATGGAGAAGTCATGCATCTGGGTCAGCATGAGGATAAATGATATAAGAATGACGAGATAAATTTTATTTTTGGGTGAAGAATCCATGGGTGACCCCATTTAAATGTTTTCTTAATGTGGTAGTTCACCAAAAATTAAAATTCTGTCGTTATTTATTTTACTCATCCTCTTGACATTTCTGTATGACTATCTTTCTTCTGTGGAACATTTTTATCCATACAATAGAAGTCAATGGTCACCAAGAATGTTTGGCTACTGTACCAACATTCTTCAAAATACCATCCAGCCATATGCAGGTGCATCTCAATAAATTAGAATGTCGTGGAAAAGTTCATTTATTTCAGTAATTCAACTCAAATTGTGAAACTTGTGTATTAAATAAATTCAATGCACACAGACTGTTTAAGTCTTTGGTTCTTTTAATTGTGATGATTTGAAACAACATGAAGGTGAGTAAATTATGACAGTTCATGACTGGGTGAACTATCCCTTTAATGTGCAGCATGTGGGTGAGTAAATGCTGACAGAATTTTCATTATTAGGTGATCTATCCATTTTAAGATAACTATCCGACAGACCTTTCGGAAGGGTCCTTTAAAGTCTTTGGAATGCACTAATTCATGCATGGTAGTCAAGTGGGTGTCCACATACTTTAGGCCATTAAGGGTACTTGCTTTTAAATGTATCAATTTATATTTTGAAAATTTCTGTAACAAGGCAAAGTCAAAAGACATTCAGTACCTACACTCCAGTCTACCTCCATGACTGCATCACCATAAAGGCCATGCTGGCTCTTCCCCCTGAAGAGAGGAGAGGCAAAAAGTCCAGTGTGGACTTGAATGAATGAGAAGAAGAGCAAGAAAGGCCTCTCTGAATTCCTGTAGAGAAAAACAAAACAAACAATCAAACAAAAAACCCTTAAATGTTCCATCTTATATTATAATTGGACAAACAAAGCATGTTATTTCAGGGCTGTATTATCCCATCAGATCAGGGATCAGAGCCTGGCTGAAAGGGATTTGCTTTCATACGAGTTTTCATAAGGCTTTGTTGATGACATGTCTTACAGTGCCTTACAATGCATAAAACAGAGAATTTAAACTTGATCATTAAATATAAGAATCCATCATCATTTCTGCAGATGAAAACCACAATTTCCCAAAAAACTGATTCTCTGTGATATAGATAAAAATTGAGGTTGAGAGATACTATATTTTAATTAAAGGAATAACCAATAAATTCTGTCATCATTTACTCACCCACATGTCATCTTAAGCCCTTTTGACTGCCTTTCTCCCATGGAGCACAAAATCACAAATTTTGAAGATTTCTTTTACAGAAAATAAATCCGAACTGATGTGTTCAAACTTCAAAGGACACAAAAGGACCATTATAGTATCATATAATTTCAAATCTATTTCAGATCTTCTGAAGTCATGCAATAAATCTTGATCATTATTCACTGAAAATTATACTTTTATGGTGCGTTTGTGTCTTTTTAGAAGCCTGAAAGCCTTAAAGCTGGAATACAGACTTGTGGAGATTTGAGGCAGTTGATAAATTTAATTGATAAAGTTTATCTAGATATCGGTTGATAATGTTTTGATTCGTTATTATTGTTCTTTCTGTTATTTTCCACTTTAATGTTCAAGGTTCATTTTAATATTATAATACAATGTATATAATAATCAACTTATTAATATAACTTAAATTGTTATTAATTATTAATAATAAGACTATTTGAACAACAGAGTAGCATTTACTGTTAACTGAAATGAAAATGAACAAGTGCGTTCAACTTTGAAGTGTGAAGCTATATTCTTAAAAATCTACATATGAAAAAAAGGTCCCAATTTACAGTTCTGGAAAAAATTAAGAGACCACTGCAAAATTATCAGTTTCTCTGGGTTTACTATTTATAGGTATGTGTTTGGGTAAAATTAACATTTTTGTTTTATTCTATAAACTACTGACATTTTTCCCAAATTCCAAATAAAAATATTGTAATTTAGAGCATTTATTTGCCAAAAGCAACAACTCGTCAAAATAACAAAAAATATGCAGTGGTCTCTTAATTTTTTCCAGAGCTGTATATTAGGTGGCCTTAACAACTATGTACTTACATCAAAAAATAAATACAATGTACCTATTGTGTTCATATTGTCTTACAAAACACTTTTGTAATAAAATATGTTTGGTGGGAATAACCTTTAAACCTAGGTTTAAACAGTGGGTTAAGGTGTAAGGGATGGGTCAACAATGTAATTATAAATGTATTACAGATGTACTAGTATGCAGGTATTGTTTAAAATTTAAGTACAATGTAAAAACATGTATGTACATAATAAGTGCATTGTATCAAATTCTTAATTTAAATGTAAGTAAATACCAAATATAGCGACCAAATATAAAGCGGGACTGAAAAAAATACTACACTTGTTATTGAGAGGACAACACTGAAGATTTTTTTATACCTGTATTCTTGTAATGAAATTCAATACAGTGATAAAAGTTTCAGCAGTTATTTTGATATGAAAATCTGATATGTTACATGCATAACTGTGTGCATGGCTGTATCTCTATATTTTTAATAAAATGCATAAGAAAGCTGCAATCCCATGCTACAAAATAGTATTTTTTTCTTTTACAAATATTTCAGAATAATATATATTTATGATAAGCAAACTGGCATAAGATGTTGTTGAAGAGAAATGTATCAAAATTTAATGAGCTTTATGCTTAAAACAACCAAAACTATCTTAAAAAAAATAAACAAAGTTTGCTTTAAAAAATAAAAGTTTGATGGTGGGCCTCATTTTGAAAATCTGCTCAGGGCCCTCAAAATACTGATGCTGACCTGAGAGTATGACAGTTTTTATTTTATTTTATTTTTGGGGGGGTTCAGACTGATTCCATTTAGACCGAGGATTTCAAACGTTTGATATTTTCAGCCAGTTTTAGGACACATACTGTTTTCTTTTGTCGTGAGTCTCCTAGCAACAAGGTGCAAGTTTTTGCATGAGTTTGTGTTTGGAATGGCTTAAAATTCTGGACGTGTGTGATTCTCAATCATTTAAGGAAGATTTTAGCCCATCTTTTGTCTATAACCATTTTCAAAGTCAGCAAGTATGTGATTTCTGGTGTTTTAAAATCTATTCCAGATTTAAATTAAAACATTGTGCAGTGTACTTCAACATTTTGCCCTCATTCAGTGGTAGTTGCAAAACTGACCTATATACTCATTAGAATGTATCCTTTTATGTACCACAGAGAAAAGAGTATTACAGGTTTGGAATGAAAATGAGTCCATAATGACAGAATTTCATTTCTTCGGGTGAAGTCTACCTTTAAATTCAGAGCGTTAATCACATTAATAATGCAAGGGCTTACGCAAGACCTTCAATTTCAATACAGACCTTCCAAAATGGATTGACAATGTCCCTTGACGTTAATTCAGTCACTGCATTTGTTAAGCTCAAACAGAGTACCTAAAAAAAGCTTTTTGCACTTTAATATGGATATAAAAAGTATATGCATACCTTTCCAGATACTCTATGGCTTCACTGGTCATCCTTTGAGTGAGGTTCTCTGATGTATATGGTTGCTCAACAATCTCCGCCCCTCGCATGACAAAGCAATTTAGATTGGGGAATGTGTACAACAACACACCAAAGAGACTCACAAACACCCCTACCAGGACCAGAAAACTAAATACTACCTTCCTGGTCACAGTTATCGTCCCTCTAAAATGAAGTAACACCACAGATATCAGCCCAATACCAAAGGCCTTGTGTGGAATGTGAGCATGGATGTGATATAAGACAGAGCCATGTCCAGGCTGGCAGTCCCGAAGGTGCGTCATAATGGTGCCATAGAAGTAGTCAAAGCCATGAGAGTTAGGATGGTGGCAGTGGTCAGCACTGTCTCTACAGTTGAGACCCAGGTGCCATTTCCCTTAAAAAAAAACAAAAAAAAATGTTCAGCAATTGATCCCCAGCAAAACATTTAAGCAAAACTAAATGCATTAGTATTGAACGTTTCCCCATTCTAACATTCATCACATAACAGTACGGTTGTCAGTTCTATATTTGAGTCTCTATATTCACACAGTTATTTATGGGAGTGACAACCGGATAACCAAACGCACATCTGTAAATTTTCAACTCACCAACTGGACTGAACAACAACTAGTTGTGTCACATTATACAGTGCGGGGGAGACGCTCTGTGTTGCATAAACACAAGTCTAACGTGTCTTGCAGGTTTTCGTGTGTTATCTGAAGGTTTTAGATCCAGTCACTGTTTTCCACAGCAGCTGCTCACACCAAATTTTTGTTTTACCTACGTGCAAATCAACTGCTCTGCTCTTCACCCAGATATAAAAGCTGCTGTCAGTTAATGAAGATTTGACAGATGAACTCACAACTTGATTAGAGTCTTTTCATGTCAAAAGTGATAGAACTTTCCAGTTTTATGGATGTCAGCCTTTGATATTACTTTGGTCACTGTCGCTATGGTTACTGGTAAGAGAACACGGTCTTGACCCCGTTGCATGTTCATACTGTACAGACAGTACTTGAGACACTACTGTAAGCTGCTGTTTGAGACTTTGTTGCATCAGTGTTTTCCCATTTCTTAACAAGACTGTTACAAGTTTTCCATTTACAGTTTCTCATAATAACATGTAGCATTTTTAAAGTATTATAATTATTATACAAATTGTTTGGCTTACTAAAAAACACCAGTGAGAATTATGCTATGAGATGCTATCACAACTAAAAGGAGATTTAAAGCCCAGGTATGAGTCGATACAAAGGTTTTTTTGTTTGTTTGTTTTTTGTTCTTACTTTATTCAATTTAGTCATCGAAAAGGAGTTAAACCCATTCTTATTTTTCTCTCAAAGTGCACCAGATGGATCTCCACGTATTCTGTCAACCTTGCAAAGTATCCATCTCCACAATTGGTACAAATTTCTTCACACAGACATTTACCTGCAAACAACAAATTTCCTAGGTTTGCCAGAGACAACAGACACACAAATATTACCTTTTGGTTTCTTTCCCGCCCCTTAGGTGTTACAGGCAGCTTTGAGAAATGTCACTCTCAGAGAGTCTGCTTATTTAAACAATCTACTTCTCCACAATTCCTCTCAGAACAGGAAACGGACAAGCACATTTATTCAGGATGTGCCTTTGTCTGTTGCGCATAATGGCCTCGACATGGGTTGTTAATCTCTTGAGGTTATTGCAAATGACAGTTTCTGCACTGGAAAGCAACAGAGCATTTGCGTGCCCACCCTCATCTCAACTGTCGGTTGTTCCTTAAATGCATTTCACACAGAGTGTTGATCCCAGAAAATTGCCATAGAATTGCTAGAATGCCTTCTATGTGAACACAAACACATCCTGGGATCGATCCTGAAAATTGCATTGTACTTTGTCTTCTCGGGATCGATCCCGGGATGGGGACCTAGTAACATTGCTGGGATCAGTCCTGGAATGTGTCCTGTGTGAACAAAAGTCAGGACCAATGCCATAAGGGGTGTGCAGTAGTGATGACGCTGAAGCTGAAATCATTCACCAGCTTAGAGGAACAGTACGTGATGTGCTAATTTATGATTGAATCAGAAAAAAAAAATGTACAAGCATTTCTCAAGAAAGAAATCGCAGATCAAAAGCAAACTAAAGACGCTGCGGAGACATTACACATCACATCCTGATGTCATATGTCTCTACAGTATCTTTACAGGATGTGTGTGAATGCACACAGACTGCAGAAAATCATTGGCAGTCTGAATAAACCAAAACCAAACAATCCCAGGACAAATTATATCAGCATTTTCTAGAATCTCTGGGCTTTAGTCCCCTCAAGACCCCTCATTTCTAAGAACTGGCATCTAGTGAGGGCCAGTTTCACTGAGGAAAGTCATTAACATGAGGAATCATTTGCTGACAGCCTGAGTTTGAGGGCAGAACAGTGCTTCTGTATTTTTAAGTATGCTGACTCCCATAATTTTAATGAAGAAACATGAATTATTGTTCTTGATTCTGGTTTTGAAACTCTGCACACTTTCACCGCAAGCACTGCATTCTGGTCAAATCAGATAACACCACAGCGGTGGCATGCATAAATCAGCAGGGGGACAACCACTTGCCGCAGCTGCACAGTTTGGCAGTTAAGTGGAGGAATGCTCATTCCCATTCATTATGTGTGACACTAATCAACTGGTGACTCAAGTGCGAGAGAGATATGGTTGTCATTTTATCAAGGATGCACATCGTTTAAAAAAGCTAAAACCATCCTGGGATCTAACTGTGGAACACACTCTCTCAATCCCTTTTTGATCCAAACATTGAAAGTTGAAAAGCATCTACTTTTTCTAAAGACATTTAGTGCTTGCACTGTTTCCTGCAAAGTGAGTCAGCGAGCCGCATGCTCGGTCACTGTACCCTACTTGCGTACAAACCCACATTTGTCCCTGATATGAGCCCAGGGTTCTTGTGAGTAAAACTTTACGTAGATTTCATCCTAAAAGTGTGTGTACACACAAAAGCTAGATTTTACCTGAACCTACGCAAAATTCCCTTTATAAAACCTTGTCAGTGGAAGATTGTGAGTCTGTGCATTTCCTCTCCATCTCTTCACCGAAATAACCATATGGAGCTTACAACGCCTAGTTTTGCTATGCATATCCTCATCTGCATATCATTTCCATAAGTATATTCCCATCCACGTGATGCCATGTTAAACAGTACAAGACATTGTGAAAATATGAGAATATGAACTATAAATGCCATTTGTGCAGTCACATTAAATTGCTAAAAAATCATTTAGTAACCTTGTCTTGTTTTAGAATATCAAAATATCAGTAAAAGCAAAGTTGTATTAAATACTTTTCAGAGAAAGTTTTCAGAGAAGCCATTAAAACATTAAAACGTAACATGCCACAGGAAAAGTGTTCAAGAGCAGCGCATCCACTACAAATATTTCTAAATTCATATAATTTTTGTTTAACTTCTGGATAATGACTTTATGTAATTTGAGTGCATAACTCCATTAATGAGAGTGGAATATTGAATCTAAATGTGTATATTCAAATAAAAACAGTTTAAAGTCACTCCAGTAAAAGAATGCGTCACACAAGGTTTAGAGTGTGTAGACGGTGCGCTTATATTTTACGGCAAGTTTATTTTTTATAAATCCCGATATGTGCGTGGAAAATTGTGTCAGGACTTTTCAATGCCTTTTTTTACGCATATGCAACATTTATACGTCAGGCCCCAGGTAACACAGAGAACGAGCAAACATTGTTTGTTTATATATACTACCGACGTTGTAAAAATACAAAGTGGGTTGATAATCGGCAAAGTTACACTTTAAGGTTAACGGTGTAACTCCAATTCTCTGATAATACTGATTTCAGCACACTTACCCGCTTGCAATCAAACAGAAAAAGAGATAAGCTGAGGATTGTGCAATGGTAAGTGAAGGCAAGGACAGGAGGTGGGACTCCTGTGTTGTTGCTGTGACCTGTCGGTCAGCCACCACATGAATTGTCGTTGATCACGTCTGAGGCATTTCCCACAGTGACATACTGTACAGGACTCTGTAACTATATAACCAGGTTTATACAAGTAACATACCAATTACAGCAGTGGAATAGCCTTGCCCTTTGACAGCCTTGGCAAAGGTGATTTCCTCTTGTGGAAGGCCTCCTGACGATGCAGAAAAGAGAAAAACTCCCATACGGCCTTGTGCTGCCATACCTATGCCATCAAAAAAACAAGGAAATAAAAATTTAAGGTGTTGTAGTTACTACAAGTATTTACTATGGTAATACTAGTAAATTAGACATAATTTCAAATAATTAACCCTAAACCAACGTTATGAGAAATTACAATGTAACTATATCACCTTAAAATAGTGGGTTACACTTCATTTTAAGGTTTCTTTGATAAAATGTAATTATATTCTTACGTACTGAGTAATATTAAGTAACTACATGTACTTAGGATTAGGTTTGGTTTAGGGTTAGTTGCATGTAATTATGCATAATTTATAGTTATTACCATAGTAACTGTATGTAACATATGTAACAATGTAAAATAAAGTAACCCTATCTAATAACATTCAAATGATTGATTTGATACAATGCTCTTATTGTGTACATACTGCATTTTTCTACACTGTACTTATAATTTTAAAAATACCTGCATGTGATTACAGCTGTAAATAATTTCTGTAATTGCATCTATAATCACAGTGTTGACCCTTCCTTTACACCTACTCACACTACTTAACCCATCCTTATCCAATATCCCACCTCAATAGCAGCAAAAGTGTTTTGCAACACAACATGAACACAACAAGTACACTAACAGTAGCTGTGTTTACACGGACCCTAGTCATCCAATTGTAATCGGACTAGTAGCTCAGTCAGAATAAATAAGTCACATGTGACCACGTCAATGGGAATGAATTGGCCAAAATCCAATTCAAATTGTAAAGGGTGATTTAAACCTTTTCTAATCTGTTGGATAGGACATATGAACACTTGATTGGATTGAAAACCAAAACTGGAATGTTCTGCACATGCACAATGATATAGAAAAGGCATAATGACGTACGATGCACGGAACAAGCAGCTGTTTAATAGTGTCATAAATGACTGTCGAATCAATTTAAAATTCTTCTTTCCTTTAAATTCCGACTGAAACAAAAGGTGTCTATGTAAACAGAGCCAATGATTTTTTGATGTAAGTATATAGTATAAAGACACCTAATATAAAGTGTGACCAATGTCAACATGAAGACAAAACTGACAAGTCTTTTTATTTCTATGAACATGCCGAAGAATCTACTGAATTGTATAAATATAAATTTTAACCTTTGTGCCCATTATTACCACTACTACTAATAATATTATTATATATTTTTTAATAAAACTTACTGTACTGTTAAAAATGCTTATGTATATGGGAGAGTCCAGATAAAAAGGACAAATAATAATAATATTATTATTTTTCCGGCTATTTAGCAGAAACCTCTCACATATTTTTAAGTATTTTAAACACATATCTCAACAATGCTTTAAAAACAGCACATATTGCTTATTTCAGCAGCAAATCCAGGACTGACCTGATCGTATAGGGTATCTGCCTGTGAGGAAGGCTGCCCTGCTGGGAGTGCAGAGCGGAGCAGCAGCTATGTGTTGGGTCAGTTTCACCCCTTCCAGGGCCAGTCTGTCAATGTTAGGCGTCCTGCAGGCCAGGAAAACCACAATACAAAACTAATTATGCTTGTGAGAGAAATGTCTATTCATCTGGGATCAAAACTTTCTTCATCTTGGAAATGAACCCATCAAAAGGAAAATCCCATGTATGTGCTAGCATTAATTAATACTTTGTATGCAGAGAACATAACAGCTAATATGTAGGAGACATTCACATAACATGTCTATAGGCAGCCGGCTAGTGTGGATTTCCTGTTAGAAAATAAAGGTAACAAACTGAATTGCATTAATAAACCTGAGAGTTGTGTTTCCGTAGCATCCAAGGTCTCCAATTCCCAAATCGTCCACCATCATAAAGACAAAATTAGGTTTTATACCACTCTCTGCTTCAGTACAGAGAAGCAGGACAAGAGTGCACAGGATCCATAGATGGGATTTCATCATACACCCTGAAATAAGTTAACAAAAACAGAAAATTGAAGAGCAAAGAATATTTTGTATCCTTCAACATGTTTAAACTGACTAAACACTACAAATAAAATATAGGGGTCTATTTTAAAGCCAAAGAGGCACTGTTAAATTACTAATGGATGATCCCTGGAAGCCAGTGCTATTTTGTAACAGTATTTATTAACATTTTGAATCTTTTATTTCCATATTTTCAGTTTTCATTTAAAATTCCAGTTTAAGTTTTAGTCTTTGTGTTGGTTGCTTTTGTCAATTTAAGTATTTTGCTTTAATTTATTTCATATATTTACTTGCATGTATGAATGTATGGATGTTATCTGTTAAGCCCCCATGAGCTGTATTACTGTCAATCTTGGCCAGGACGCTCTTATGAGAGATTTTTAACCTAAATGTGCTTCTTTTCCTGGTAAAATAAAGGTTATAATAACAATAATATTTTTTTTTTATTTACTTCAACTAATTTTAGTACTTCATCTTACAAACTTATGTTGTTTTTGTTAGTTGACAAGGCATGATATATATATATTTTTTTTTTTCAAATAAATCAATATTTTAGTCGAAGAGTTTTGGGGTTTTTTTTGAAGTTCAAGTTTGTATTTTACTTTATTTCAATGACCGAAAACGATTTTTAATAGCTTTAGTTTTTATTAGCAATAGCAACACTGCTAGACACTCGGAAAAAACTGCTGAATGGTAGTCAGTAACAGAGAGTTTACAAACAATATAAGTCACGTCTGAGTGCAATGGCCGCTCGTGCTATCTACAATCCACTACCTATACATATGTATCTGAAATGCTGAACTAGCATACAATACGTTTTAAATACAGACTAAAGATTATATTTTTTCATCCTAAAATTTTGCTGTGGCTTACCTGATGCACGCGGGAGGAGAAAGAAATCACCTGTCGGCTGACAGGAACATTTCTCTACAGATGCCAGTTAATGTAAACAAACATTACGTTCACGATATAAGGAAGCTGAGCACAAGATCACGTGCTTCAAGCATGTTCACGCTTTGATTGGTCAACTGCTAGAAATGACTTTTTATAGCCCAATTAACACTTTTGACTTATAATCTTCTTCATGGCTAAAATAAAGCACTTTCGGGTTAATTTGAATGAAACGCTTAAAATAAAATACCCACTAAGGACCCGGAAAAGTCCGCATTTGAGATGTTGTTCCTGTTCCAGACATTCTCTGATTAGCAGTAGTAATTTTCTCCCCAACGAAATTAGTTCAAGCTCCTGCTAACATGCAAGAAAGACTTTCGTTTTTGTTTGCCTGCCGCAGCATGCTTAGAGAGCATAAATAGATTTTCAGTGAAACAGCGCCACCTCTTGCTTGTTTTTAATACAAAAGAAAGTCACTCCGCCCTGAATCAGGATTTGCGTGGTCTATCGTTTTCATGACAGTTAAGAGATCATGCCATGACAAGCCTGTCAAAACACCGTTTGCAACCGATAATCCCGTTGCATATTAGCATAATATTTAAATTTTAACTTTTAAAGCTGGCACATCAGAGACTGACAGAAATTGCTCTGAAATTAGCTCTTTTGAGGTTTATCTCATTGTGCTGGTATCGTGAGCGTTGATGGTGAATGAGCTCCCTCAGTGGAAATGTGTTTTGATTTTTTCTCTCTCTCTCTCTCTCTTTTATATTAGGCTTAGCAGGATGCAATGTCAACCTACAGATCTATTTCATACAAACTGCAGCAGTCTCACGCTGTTCAGCTCAGGAATAGTCTGGATGCAGCAATCGACACCACTTGTGGTGTAATTACCAAAAAAAAAAAAAAAATTAAATTTGTTTTTTAATATTAAATACTAAAATTATACAACTGCCTTGACAACATGTGCCTAACAATGACTAAAAGCACAGCACCATCATGTTTCAATTAAATTGAATTATTAACTAAACTAACTTAAACAATTTGATTGCATGTACATATTAACAGTCATTTACCAGTAAATAATAGCACGCATGCGCTAATGTAATTAGCAAAAAACGACACTTCACACTTATGCATATGCAATTCATCAACATTCAGCATATTTTTGACAGACCATCTTCGGCCTTACAGGATATTAAACACTAACACATTTCTCCTGATATTAATCTTGTGCAAAAACACACAAAATAACACTAACTATAACATTTATTCTCCTTATACAGTCTGATGCAAAGCATGCTGGGAACTAGAAATCTGCTGCAACTCAGCTAATGAGTTTACATAATTTTTCATTTTTTTTTATATGCTCATTTCATTAAGTTAATTTAAATGTTAAGTTTTCTTTAAAATATATTCTCTTGTGTTGCACAGACGAAAGAAAGGAATGTAAATGATGACACAATTTTAATTTTTGGGTGAACTATCCCTGTAACGTACTATAGAACCTGGAATATTCCATTAATTTCTGTTTTCTGATTCTTCCGATCTGCCAGGATTTTCCATTGCTTGTTTATTTCTCTGTTCTCTTCTTTTGCTCTTAGCCATTCTTTTTCTTGAGCATCTCTAGTATTTAACCATCAAGTCAACTAGATCCACCCACACTGTTTGCAGACTACACCGCCTAGCGTGTATTCCTCGGAACATATCTAATCTTATTAACTGCATTGCACTTCTATTTAAACTTTGAGACCACAGGGGCATCTGGGGGTCATTTGCTCATATTCCCACTCAAGCGCTCAGACCGCGCTGTGAGCTGCTAGCTAGCAGTTGGTACTGAGCACACTTTATACTATAGTACATAAAAAATGAAAAACTAACTGCTAAACAGCATAAAACACATTCAGCCCATTTTGAAGGTTTGCTTATATGCAAATCTGGCCTATGGCCATAAACGAGCCAGCTGCCTTTACCGTCTGACATGATTCCCTGATTAATTGTGTAGGCTAGTTATAAAACACCATTCCCCCGGCTTGTTGCCGCTGCACACCAGCGCACAAGCAGTTATGCTGACATTATACATTACACTGTTTTACAACATTACTGTGTCTCACTGTTAACTGCTCCTTTCATAGGCCTCATGCAACTCTGGGACACTGACTCTCAGGTAACATAAAAAAAAAAACACTCTCATTTACTCTCCCACATGTAGTGCAATTTAAATAAACAATACATTAAAAGCTGAAGACTGATAATGGATTCTTTCATTAAAGTAAAAATGCTTATGGGGGATTATTGACAGACAGCAATTTTCATTGCCAATTCTTTTTCTTTTCTTTTTTTTCAAATGGGCCAATTTTGATTGTGAATTTTATTATTATTATTATTTGTTGAAGCGTATTTATTTGCACTATAACAGGGCCTTTTATACAAAAAAATTCAGCAAATAGTCCTGAGCACGTTCAAGACCATCTGGAGCTTGAGCTTCCTGTCACATAATATTGAATGCCAAACGTGTCAGAATTAGTGTGCTTTCGACTGCTGACCCATTTGGCGTTGATAGTTGTAAACAAGCACAACGTCAGCTCACGTGTGAGTTTGCTCCCACGCATACATCATAATGTGACAGGAAGCTCCTGCTCCAGACTGTCGCGAACACACTCAGGACCATTTGCCGTGGCTGTGGATTACAGATAAAATTCTTGTAAATAATGTTCAGTTTCTTGCACATACCGATTCTTTCATGTCATAAGACCTCAATGTATCATCAGGAGCCATGGGTATTAATTTTGTTTTGCATGTATATGGTTTTTGTCTCTCAAAGTGACTGACTTACATATGATATACCAATGATCCTGGTTTCAGCTAAAAGTATTTTGTTCTGTTCTGCTGAAGAAAAAAAGGCACCTACATTTTGGTTGGCCTGAGAATGAGTAAATTAACAGCAAATTTTCATTTTCGGATGAACTATCCCTAGTCGGCATGAAACGGAAGTTGCTTGTCTTCCCTGTTGTGACGTAAATCTGAGGGAAAGTTGCAATTGTCCTTTCTTCTCTATTGAACGGTGGCGTATGCTGATAAATGATACATTTAGTACATTTAATGCATTCACAATCACAGTAACCATTTAAATGTTTATGTTTCAAAAAATAAAAGGCATCAAATAGTCAATGTAAAATCTTGACCAGTTGATGGCAGTATCAGCTTTCTGACATGGGCTGAAAAATTAGATATTGCTGCTTAGTCTTGTCCTGTTAACCGCTGGCCATTTCCCAATCTCTAAGCTTTGTGTAACTGAAATAGAAGGTAGAGTCTAAAGTACCTACTATATGTAAATGTCAGTAATATCTAAAAAACCTGTATGCCATGAACCTGATTCATTAAACTGAAACACTTTAGTACTCAGCACATGTTGGCTATGGATCACTGAACAAACTGAGTTGGGCATCAGAATCGCTTTTCTTCACCTTGTGTAGAAGCGAATTGAAATCAACACAGTGTCACACAGAATGCCCACTGATGCAAGGTGTCATAATAACAGCACAGCACAAGAGCTTATTTAAAAGAACCTGCTGGGCATCACAGTGTATTAAGCTTTAGGAAATTTGACAAAAATAGGCTGAATAAAAACTCTTCATTAGTAGGGGCATCGTGATGAATTAGTCTTTAGTGCAACATGCATATTAAATGGCACTCAATAGTAATATGATATAGTAAAATGCCTGTATTCTCTCTCTTTCAAAAAGATCAGATCTGCAGATAACTGTTGGCAGTATACCTTCTCCAACCAGGGTCATGCCACTGTCACTCAACACATGGGGGTCTCGTATCAGCAAGAGCCTTAGGCTCCTGTCTCAGCAGGTAGACCCCTCTGGCTCATGTTGGCGCGTTCCAGCACAGCCGGCCCACCCAGGTGGAACAGACCATTGAATATCATGTTAGGGTCCTGAACCCACCTTTCATGCTTGGTGGTCGATCTTATCATAAAGGGGCTCTGAAAGACAGCACACCTGCTTGGCCTCTGAATGATCGCAAGATATTTGAATACATATAAAATGAGGTTTATCAATACTTATATTTTAGGAAATTAAATTGCAGTTTATTTAACTGTGTTTAAGTAATCAGTTGGGCTGTTCATAGAACATAACATGTTTTTGTTTTTTTTATCTCTCTTTCTTTTTCGCCTGAACAGAGCCTGGTGTATTGCTAGAGGCCCACATCCCCACACTCCTGTAATGACTGAATAAAGACAATTTGTCAAACATGAGTGAACGCCTTAAGGGAGATAAAAGAGAAAGGAGCATCTAACAAAGTTCCTTCACAGGAGCCTTCACAATGTGTTATAGAAAAGGCCTCTTGGAAATGGCTGAATGATTCACTCTCTAATCTTGTAGTAACATGTCCTTATTGTGAAAGTAATATGGTCCTTGGAACCTCAGGATACAGTGATATCAATATCAATGATATAATTATAAAATTGACCACCTTAATCCAGTAATTTGATGTAGCCTATTATTAGATTATCAATAGGATGCCTATTAGATTTATTTAACATTTACATCTGCTGAGCATTCAATTTATGAGGACAATATTAAATCTCAGAGGACTCTTTCAGTTGAAGAAGGTATTTTATCTCAAGTCAGAGAGCTTTTTCCCAGCCAACAGGCTAATGCATTACATGAAGCAAATTGTGTGATTAATTTTCACTTAAGCTTGTCTGTTTGAAGGCCTACATCACACCTTAAAATGTTTAAGAAATTCTGTAAAATTAAAACAACTGCATAATTCACCACAGACTTGCTTTCCAACCACTAATCCCTATCTGGAGTATAGATTTATTATATTATCTACAGTCAAAATGACACGCACCTTACAAAGTCACAACGAGTAAATATGACTTTGCTTAGTCTTCCACATACTCTATAAGGCAATGTGAGACCCAGTGTAAAGTTCAAAGAACTTTTCTTTAAAAAAAAAAGGCCTTATGACCCTGCTTTTTTTTTTAAAATTTTTATTTATTTATTTATTATGCCATATAGCAAACAAACAAACAAACAAAAAAACACACTTTCTTTGTGTACAGCTTCTTATTTTTCCTTTGATTCAGTTCTGTGTTATTTTCATAATGGCTTTGGTATCTTGTCCAAAATGAATGGTCTCAGCAAATCCCATTTCGAATGTAAACACAGTTTTTATTAGGTGGGGTGGTTCGTTTTAAAGGAATCTGAAATGCTTTATGGGGAAGAATGCATTTTAAGAATAGATAACTTCCAGATTTCCTCTTTTTTTCTGTTTCATCTGATGTCACTTCTGGGAAATATAATTTGAGACAGCAAACTGTTAACTGGAAAAACAGCAGTAAAACAATTTGTACCAACAAAATGCTGCTTGACAACTTTGAAATACATAAAAAGGTTTTGCAGGTTTTTTTTTTTTTTTTTTTTTTTGGCAAGCTGATGTTGGCCCATGTTTTCTATTTAATCACTGGACATATTTCTGTGGCATGATCATTTTGTTCTATTAAAATAAATTGCACAAGCAATGGCTTTCTGGCTCGAAAGCGCTCTCATGGGAAACGGGTCCGTTTGTTGTGTATGGGCTTTGTCACTGGTAGACACAATACTGGCTTGAGTCCCATGGACCAGGAACATACTGCTTTAAGTGGTTTCACACTTTTATGAATTTAAACAACAAATACAATATGAAATTGGCCAATTTACTTGATGACCTTTGTAAATTAGATGATTTATTTTTTTGACTCAGAAACTGTCTGCCCCTCTCCAGTGGTGCAAAAACCACAACAAATGCCTATATAGTTTCTCTAAACATCTCACGAAGGGTGACATGTAATCATCTGTTCTGCTCATATTCAAAGGCAAAGCAAGTATGAACCATTAAAGACAACTGACCATTGGTTTTATTATAAGGTATCAATCTGGTGAACTATTCGTAACCACTCAAAATTGTGTAGACAGAAATTTTGGATGATTACCAGACAAATGTTACGTAAAGATTATTCTTCATAAAGTCTTCATGTAGGCAAACAGAACACTTTGCAAGCAGGCTTTTTTTTTTTTTGGTTATGTGTAACAAACTACACTTGGATGAGACTTTGAATTCTGTGAGTAGCTGTCACTGAGTGTCATATTTTGTCTGAGGTAAATTATAACAGAGAAAGAGTTCAACAAGCATAGTCAATTTCTCTTCTATTTGCAGTTCTGCGAAAAATAAGGTTGTGACAAGAACAGGCTTTCTCTCTCTATTAGACGTCATGTCATCACTTGTCGCTTCTTGTTTATTCTGCTCGGGCTGAACTCTCCCTCCTGCTTTCTCTTCATCTCTTGTTGTTTTTCATTTCTTATTCTGTGGATATTATTACCATATCCCTTTGAGATCCAAATATGTATGAATATATTGCTGTAAACTGTAAACTTTCATGTAGGCCTATGTTATGTGAAATTGTTTACATAAAACTGTGCCACTTTAAGACTATATCCTCTACAATGACTATAAAATGAGTTTCAGCTCTCACTTTCTTTTTAACCCATTGCTATGTTTCAAAGAGCTTTATTATTGACGCAAACAAATCAGCAAGGTCAGTTTGTACATGCCAGTGTAACTGGGCAGATTCTGAGCCAGTCTAGATCGCATGAGCAAATGCCATATTTAAAGACACTGAGTTGGGTTTCTGACATAAACATGGAAGCGTCGCACTGGCGTCAACTGCATAGAAGACTGACATGGGAAAGAATAAAGTTGTTATTTTTGTATATTTTGGGCACAGAAAGTATTCTCGTCGCTTCATAAAATTAAGGTTGAACCACTGTAATCACGTGGACTATTTTAACAATGTCTTTATTACCTTTCTGGGCCTTGACAGTGGTGATTAAATTGCTGTCTATGGACGAGTCAGAGAGCTCTCAGATTTCATCAATAATATCTTCATTTGTGTTCCAAAGATGAACGAAGGTCTCATGAATTTGGAACGACATGAGGGTGAGAAATTAGAATTGTGAATTGTGAATGATAGAATTTTTATTTTTGGGTTAACACAAGCAAGAATACTGTTGTTTTAAATATTTGATATGCTGATATTCTAACCAACAGCATGATTTTGAGTTTGATGCTTTTATATAACAGTTCAATAAGAATGTCATTTTTTTGTCATTTAAATTTTAGACATAATATTGCCAGCTTTTTTTTCTATATTTGCTCTGCCAAAAACGGACATTGTGGCCACAAATTAAAAGTTTGTTACCAAAATGTATTAATTCCTTGCCACATTTCACATAAATTAAGTTAAATTAAGTGGGAGTGAATTCTTATGGCCATGGCATCTGTGAATTGGTGGTTTGAGTTACTATGATCATTCATTCATTTCATTCTAATTACGGCCTAGTTGTGTTTAGCGGTGGAAGACCTGAAAAACTCTGAAATGGAACCTACTGGATATTTCATATTAACAAGTCAAATTTATTCCAGGATCAGTTTTAGTCCAGGTCTAAGAAACTAAACATCACTGCACCTTCTTGTGTGGTCTTGAGGAATTAGATCATTGTGGTGTACAGCAGAATTCACATTCCCCCCTTCAAATCCACAATATTGTTTAGACACAACACAAAAGAGGTGGCCTTGAGCTATGTCTGCATGTGTGTGTTCTGTGAGTGCGAGTCCCCCGCAGTCCTGCTCTAGAAACATAGCACGTGCCTGAAGGTCGATGCGGCCCCGTGTCCTGCACGCATCCAGCATCAACCAAAAAGAACCACTTAACTTGAAGAGTCATTTCCTGCACATCCCTTTGAAAACAAGCGGTTTGATCCCTCTCCACAGAGCCGTGCCACAATCTCCTCACTGTAGTCTGGAGAAAATGGAGACCATTAACACAGCGGGCGGTGACAATCTCTATTATTTCTTTTACTATTTGAAAAATGTGGCCTAGGGAAGCAATCACACTCCCTTCAAATGGTGCAGTATGTTTTTTGTCATCAGGCTGGCCTAGGTCTTCAAGCAGTAATGAAACACCCCATATGGCAAAATATTTGAAAAATATGCTAAATATATGTGGCAAACAACATAGGCATAATGGTTTTTTTCAACTACTTTACAATTTGAAAATATTATTTCTTTTAAATCTTCAAGTCATCCATCTCTCAGAGGTGTTACTGTAGCAGTGACAGAGCCAAAGGTGATCAGAGAATCTCTGCACTGCGCAGCATACTGACAACTTAATCGTTTCTCAAAAACACATGTGAATTCATCCAAAATAAACTGCCATCAAGGTCTCCTAAACTCAATGGACTCTTTGTTAGTTTTACATAAATACTCTACTTTAATTGTCAGTGAGCTTTGCTTGAGGTGTGAAGCTTGTCAAGTATTTCATTTAATTTTTAGAAGCAGACAGAAAACTTCATTTCAGAAAACTAGAGACATAGTATCTAGGGGGATTAACTGCCCAAAAAATGATTTCACTCAAAATTACATAACTACATCATCACTTTGAAGTCTGTAATTTATGGTTATAGCAAAATTAATAAATTTACTCTATGATGTCGTAATGTTGACACTACATTGTCCTATTTAGTTTCTCCCCCCTCGCCACTCTAATTTGTGGAATCTTCGATGCGATTCATTCCCTTAAGTTGGCTTGTCTAATATCCTGAGAAGTAGTTACTGAATTCTTGGTTTTCATTTTGACCACATTTTTGCCTTCAGCAATTCTAACTGGGACAGTATACAGAAAATGCCAGTTTTGAGGGATGACTGGCACATGTTGATGTGCTAGCATTATGTTTTCATCACTTCAAACCTCTGTTCTCACAGGTTTAAGCAATTCTATAAACAATCGTACAGGTGCGGAGAGCACCAGGTGCCCTTCACCATCTAAACATCTCAGAGATGTCATCAATTCTATCTGGTGTACTGTAAATGCTTTGATGTCTTTGGAAAGCTCTTCCTCTGTTGAGGCTGATCTGTTATTTGTTGTGAGGCTATCTTTGGCAGCGGCTTTGACTTGTTTTCATTTTAATGTTGATTTTGAGTAATCCCAGTACTATCATCACCGTCAGGCTGTTGTTTACTGAGGATTTTGAACTGAAACCACACCCTAGAGAAGCATCTTAACATCTTACAGTCTTCCAAGATTGACTGTTTTAGTGCAAGCATTGTTTTCTTCTTCACATAAATTGTAAAAATTAACATTTTTTGACCAAGTGTTAGTGCTCTTATTATGCTACTGACCTCTTACTGCTGTTTAAAACATAAATAAATAAATAAATTAATTAATTAATGGCCTCATGACTACAGTAAGATGTACATGTTAAAGAGCACACTTTACGACTACATTTATCAAGACTGCTCTCACTAACCTCATGTGATAACACTTGATCAGTAGGGGATTGTCATGGTGTGGTCAAGCAAAAGGGGAAGGATTTAATTTCTGAACTTTTATTAAACAAAAACAAAGAAGACAATTCACAACAAAGAAGACCATAGAAGAAACATATGTTAGCGAAACAACACTGAACAAAATGAGGGCTATAAATACACAGAGGCAAATGAAGGAACTAAATGAACAACAGGTGAACTTAATTAGTAAGTAACTGGCACACAAGAAGAAACTTAGGCCTACTTAGATCAACTTAGGCCTACACTGACATGGATATCTGTCCTCCATATTTTTATAGAGTTTTTTCCTCCATTAAAAAAAAAAAAACTGTCCATATGAACATGTAAAAACATACTATGAAGCCCTGTCAAGAGCATTCCAAACCAACAGGTGGCGATATATGGCTAACCGTAAAGCCATGTTGGCCAATCAGAGGCCTGAAAAAAAGGTTTTGATGATTTATGATGATGTGCAGGGTCCTCTTTAAGATATTTCATACTATTTAATATTTCTTTTTCTTTTCATGTTGACTGCACCACACGACTTTGATTTTTTGGACAAAGGTTTTTCAAACATTAATAAGCAGTGAGGCAGTTTTGTTGAAAAACAAACAACATAAATAAAAGATCATGGCAAATTTAATAAGGGTTTATTTGAGAAAAAAAAAACATTCTTTTAACGAGGCATTTCTGCATTATTATGTCTGGAGAGTTGTAGTGCATGTATGAGTTGAATAATTTTCAGATTCAGACAAAAATGAGCATGCCATTGACCCTTCAAACAATATCCACCGCTGTAACCAATATTGACTAGTACAAAATAAATCATTTGGTCTTGATTGATGTCAGCCAATCTTGAAAAAGTAAAAATCTTTAACCCGCCTAGATTGGCAACATTAAACCATTTAGCCAGCATTTTGAGTTCAGGATGAAAGAAATCAGGTCAACTTGGATGGATGTCAAGAAGAAAGTCTTTGAATAGAAGAGGAACATTAAACCACGTCATTAACATACAGGAAAGAGAAATAAAGAGCAAAATCATAGAATCATTAATCATATAAAGTCTGACAGTGGCAGCAGCAGTTCAGAATGATTGATGATGAGCCAAGATAAATTTGATCCCTTTTTTCATCACCGTCTGGATATGCCAAGTTGTGAACTATGAGTTGTTTGGTACACAACGTCAATATTTTGACAGACATGTAGGCTCAGAGGAAATAAATGATGCTAGTCACCAGAGCAAACATTAGGCTGGACTGACTGTTTAAATGTCAATTATGTACTTGTCATACTGTATGTGAGACAAAAAAGATAACTATGACTTTTTATTGAACAATTCTGACTATTTTTCTCACAATTGTGAAATTTATGTCTCACAATTACAAGACTTTGTCCCTCAGAATTGCCAGTTATAAATTTGCAATTGTGTGTTTACATCTTGCAAAGTTTTTTTGTTTACTTGTTTCCAAAAATAAATAAAAAAACAGCAATTCCAACTTTATATCTTTTACATTTATATCTGCCAATTCTGAGTTTATATTTTGCAATTCTCACTTTTCTCAGCTTTTTTTGTTCCAATAGCAGAATTTCCCAGTAGTTTTAGCACTAAAAACCCTTTCAAGATGTTTTGGATGAGATGTATTTACACAGCATGAGTTTGCACATACTTTTTTTATCTCTCATTTTGTTGTCAACCTTGTGAGAGGCCATTTTTGAAATATTTAATGGCAAAATGTAACATTTTCCACACTTTCTAAAAATAAATGTAAAACATAATGATGTCAGCCTTCCAACACTGTGTCAGATGTCAATTGCGGTTGTGAAATTGAGACGCTCACATGCTGTCTCATAAGCTAGTTTTAGCCCTCTTCATTTTCCCGGGCTTTGGGGGCAGATGTGCAGTGGGAGTATCTCAGTGCAAAGTTTCTCCCTCACTCACTTCTTCAGAGTCTGGAGCTGAAACTCCCCAGAGAAGTGCTTTCAGTAGGTTTGCCATGAAGTCTGGATGACTATCTAGACGATTGCCAAAGTCAGAGACTTATTTCAAAGAAGCCAGTGGTCTCCGATGAGTCAAAGCACGCAATATTCATGAAATGTGTGTGTATCCGCGTCAGTGTGCGCTTTAACACATATCACTCTGTTCTTGTTCACAGCCCATCTGCTGCAGTGTTCCTGATAAAATCCAGAGCATTATGGCGGAGATGGATTGAGTGTCAGATGGTCTATCTCTCTCTCTCTCTCCATCTCTCTCTGTGTGTGTGTGGTTGTGGTAAACCCTACAGTGTGGGGACCAAATGTCCACACAAGCAAAGTAATACCAGAAATTTTTGACGGTGTGGGGACGTTTTTTTGGTCCCCATGAGGAAAGTAGCTAATAAATCATGATGTTTTTTAAAAAATGCTGAAAGTGTTCTGTGATGGGTAATAAATGCTGTTCTTTTGAACTTTCTATTCTGCAAAGAATCCTGTAAAAAGGTATTACAGTCAGCAAACATATTAGGCAGCACAACTGTTTTCAACATTACTGGTGGAATAAATCATCTCTCTCTCTCTCTCTCTCTCTCTCTCTCTCTCTCTCTCTCTCTCTCTCTATATATATATATATATATATATATATATATATATATATATATATAAATATAATCATTAATATATCACAGCATTACTGTTTTACTGTATTTTTGATCAAATAAATGTGAGCACTGTTTACTGTTTAAAAAATCTATATAATTCCATATAAAATAATAGTGGATTTAATAGTGTATTATCAAAATTTAATGCATAATGTTAAATGTTTTTACTGTAACCTTTACTGTAATCAAGAATAATTTATGCAATTTTATATTATTTATTTATTAGACTGGTTGAGGTTGATATATCAGATTTAGAAAGTAATTAGTAATAAGTAATGCAATACTTTTTAGAGAAAATAATTAGTACAGTAATTTAATTACTTTGTTTAAGATTAGTAATTATTAGCTATGGTAACTAATTGCTTTTTTTTTTTTTTAGAAGTAACTTACAGTATCCACCACCTTATTTTTATTATAATTTTTTTCTTCCTGAAAGCGATAAACATTTCCATTTCTTTTATTAAACTTCTCTGGTGGATATTATTATAATAATATATTATTATATTGATTCCTTTGTTTTGCTAATTAACATAAAAGAAACATTTATGTACCTCAATAAACTCAATTAAATCCTATTTTTCACACATGTTAGAATTACAGTTTAAATGCAAATGACAATAAAAATAATTGTTTACCTCTTTTTCATATTTTTATGGATTTTTCCCCCAATGTTGTTTTACTGTTTTTATGATTAATAACATCAAACTTTACTGTATAATCAATGTGTTGTTAAATCGAAATGGTTTAAACTCCACTGATGGAACTTACTGAAACCTGAATTTACTTAGAAACATTCAAGTACGTTCATGACATCATGAAATAGCCATGAAACGTCAGTGTCCCACTGGCAAAGACTTAATGATGACTGGCACCTGAGTTTATTTTTCAAGTTCTTCAGGGCAAAATAACTCACTCCAGCTCCGCATATTCCTCAGCTTTTCCATTACCATGGAAACACACACAAACACACACACACACACACACACAGTGTGCTGCCTCATACTGTGCTTCGTATCTGCCAACACCTCCACCGATCAATACTTATCTCCATATCATTTGGTTTGAAAATTGATTTGCAGCCTTGTTTGTTGGTTGTAAAATAAATGGATCTATGGATCAATGCTTTCAAGGTTGGTCCAAACTCCATTAGCTGGCATAACTCTCATAATTCACACATTCATTCATACAGCAAATCTATGCTTTCTGAGATACAATATGACTCTATAATATATTATTAAAAATCTCTGACCAGTAAAATCAGGTCACTGTATTTTCACCAACTTAAAGCCATTAAACAGCTGATTGTAGACATTACAGAGAAGATTGATTGAGTTTCGTTATAAGACACATCAGAAATGAGTCTGTGGTCCCGTGGAAAGAATCCTTGATTAAATATTGATTTTTTTTTTTTTTTTTTTTTTTAGCAGACATCAAGCTCTTTTTAATGAGACTCATCTCGATTGTCAATCACAGTCATGGTTCGTGCCTATCCATGGCCCTTCAAAGACTACGTCAATCTCTTTAGCAGCCTTTGACAAAATGATCCAAAATCTGGGTCATATTAAATGTTATTGGTATGATTTAAACAACTTTACGCTTGGAGGAATTACACTTCAGGAATGTGATCACGCCTATTCATAAGGAGTGCAGATGTCTGTTTATGAAACCAGTGTGTTCATCATTTGCATTATTATGTAAAATATTATGTGGGGTGTTGAAGATCTTGAACTATCATTTCAAAGCTCTGAACATTGTACTTGGCATATTTTAAGCTTCTGTATTTGTGTACAATAGCTTGCCAACAAAGTATAAAAATTTCACTTTTATGGCCTGCCGATTTACAGTACATTATTTTGAGAGAATTATTAATTCCATCAGTTAAGTGGTAAGTGCACTCCACACTCGAGAGCACAATACACTCAGAGTGCTCTAAAGGTGTCGTAGGGGCCCTTCACAGTGCTTTCATCGCCGTGAGCTGCACTGTAAGCTGCACTCTGCGTTTCACTGTAAATTTATGACTCCCATCTCCGGAGTGTGATTCCACAGCCTCTGCTTTTGATTAAGCGCCGATGTGTGCCTCATCAGCACTATCAGAACAGCCATCTCTCCGGCTGTCAGCAACACCCACACACGCAAACAAGCATGTTCACTTCTGCTCTCACACATACACAGATATGCCCACAGAGGAAATATATCTCCCTCTTGGCCGTGAGCGAGGTCGACAATCATTCGGGAGAGTCTGGATAAAGAGTCGAGGTCATACCGAAAGAGTTGATTGCTGTCAACATGGCTGTCTGGCACAGCACAGAGTCTCATCTAGGAACAATGCGCTGTCGTTTAGGTTTAAACGACTTAATAGTCCAAACAATGTTGAGGTTGTTGTTCCGTGGTTACTGTCATACTCTTATTACCTCAACAAAAATATAACAAATCATATTAGTAGCATCATCTGTGATTAGAAACATAGGCTCAATGGAAAAAATGTGCCTCTAACATTTGTGACCCGTGCTGGCAAAATGATTCGCAAATTTTCAAAATGATGTATGATTTGTTGGAATCCGACTGAGCTACACCTATTTGAAGTTAATAGTCAGCAAAGTCAATCTTGAGAAAAATCGAGTTGAAGTTTTCTGAAGGTTCCAAAACAAAATCACCTAGAAAACATACCTTGAAATCCCTGTTAATAAAACCTAATTTGGCACACACCTCATGAAAACCAAATATCCGTAGGAAAATATATATTCCATTTTTTTTTCAATATTTCAATGTAATGTAATTATGTTTTTATGTGTATTTATCGGGATTGTTCTGTCTGAGGAAAGTAAGATTGTTTCATTTACTTCAGCATGAGTTTGAAAAACATATTTCTTTGGTTCAGACTCATACCATCAAAAATGTGTAACGAATATTGGAATGCTGCGATTTAAAAGGATACCAAACTTGGACTAATGAGGAATTTGATGAGGAGAAGCGCGATTCATCGTGAAGTGAGCTGAGAAAAACTGCATTTTTCATGGACAAAGGTACACCTCTCAGAAAACATACAAATAAAGATACTTTTCGATGTTTAATTGCTATTTGAAGCATTTGGATGAGGATCTCTAGATGAGGACTTAATAAACAAATGTTTATGAAAACATCAAATTTGACACATTCCAACTCAAAAAGCTTAATTACACATACAATTCACGGCAGTTTTAGCTGAAATTAAAACTAGAAGCAGTAAAAGAGCAACAACTTTTATTCCTTTGCACGGCAGATCTTCATGTGGTTCCTTGCTAAATACTATGCAATGACCTCCAAACAAATTCATAATAGTGCAAGATTACATAATCAGCTCCATATGTATGGCTTTTCTGGCGTAGTAAACTTGCTCAGTAGCTCACCTGGTACAGTGTTGCACTTGTGATGCGCAATGTGAATACTGTGAAACAAGAGTCATGATAAAAGAGCTCAAAGACTTGTAGAAGCAGTTAAAATGGCATGGTTGCTTCAGTAAATGCTGAATGTTATTTTTAAACAATATAAAGAAAATGTGGGCAACATTGGCCTTCAAGATCCATTTTCCTGCAGAGCTTAGCTCCAACCCTAATCAAACACACCTGAACAAGGTAATCAGAGGTCTTCAGGATTACCAAAAAGCTACAAGCGGATGAGTTTCGAGGACAGTGGACCTCGAAGGCCAGAGTTGCCCAGCCCTGTGATATAGCATTGACTTTTAAGTGCCACTCACCGTACATTTTATTTCCGAACTGTTGCAGCCAGCATATGTATATATTGATATATAATTTAACACATTTTTAGCGCCACCTACTGGACATTTCTCTTTGAGAGTGTTGTGAAATGTGCATGAAGGAACATAATATCATTTTGCAGAAATGTCGCCACAGGCATGTTTTTTCCAATGAGCCTGGGTTGGTGATTAATGTATCACCGGTGGAATACAACAAGACGTTGCCATGGGAACTGCCTTGGGAACATAAATAATTCAAAATGTGAATGAAAACATTCCAGTTAATTTGCTGTGATGAGATAATCCTCGAAGAGATGTAGAAAAACACAAGCGCTAATCTGGTACTTTGTCATAGTGGATCTCTTAAATGACTGTGTAAATTCACTCAGTCAGCTGAATTTTTGCTTCAGGCTATCAAATGGGTAGAACTGTATTGTTAAAAAAATTATGCAGTGCTCTGTTTTGCTGTCAGCTCTACTAGCGCTGGTCCAGTCAGCCACCTTTTAACATCACAAATCAGCTATTTAACTGACATAGACTGCATGCGGCGCCTACAATGCAGGGGACAAAAATATCCTGTTTTGCTGCTATTTTGTTATGGAACTCATCCCCAGTAATCCCAGTGCAGACGACATGCATAATCCATATTAAACAGGATTTGGATGGGGAAAAAGCCTCAAAGGAACCTGACAAACAAAAGCAGCCACGATGCAGCGCTGTGCTCCACAAAAACAAAGTTTCAAAACACTAATCCACATGGAAAAGAAGAAATCAAGGCCTCCAGATGTCCATATGGGGATATAATCTCTTTATCTCACGAGGCTTCCCTTAAACATCGCCTGTAACATCGCCACATCACCTTTTTTTATAGGATCTGATTTAATGGAGTGAACATTGCTTCATAATAAAATCCTCTGTGACTGATATGGGATAGTATCAAATATACAGCGCTAAAGTAATGGCTCCCCGTACTACTGATGGGAGAATCCAGCATCAGCCATGTGCCATAAAATTTAGAGTAATAACTGCACATCTGCTCACTATTCTCACCGACACAAAACACATGCACTCAAGTAATCTAAATAGATGCTTACCATAGCAAACATATGCATAGAATGTAGTAAATCCATGTAGGACACTCACTATCTAAAATGTTTTCTCATTTGTCTATGTCCTGCTTTCTCATTGGTCCCCACTGCTGGACAAAAACAACATCGCCGTAATGGCAAAAAGGTCTCTCCCTAGAGTACAGCAAGACCCACTTTACAATCCAGAGCGCATCCTATTAGATTAGACTGGACAATCGCATTACTTTGAATTCATTATCGTTCAAGCAAGTTTTATTAAATCTTATTTAAAGGTTCTGTTCTAAGGTTCTGTCATTACAAAAGCATACTGAATGCTGAAGACTCATCTTCATTTCAAATGCAGAGAATACATGAAATATTATCCTTTGAACCCCATATTTTAATAATGATTTATTCTGACAGCACTCACCTGTAGGCCTATAATCTTCTGAAATGAAAGAAGTATATTGTGACTTTTGGAAGAACACATTGAACCTTTAAAAATGTGCACTTTGAAATGTTGCCAAAATGAATCAAAACAAACAAACAAAAAAACATCAAGCTTTCAAACTGGAATAGAATTCCGTTTCATCTGTGGTGATGTGCAGCCACATTTCTCACACATTTAGGGTTTAAACGCTTATGAACGCCAAATTTTCAATGCCCTTGAGGGAAGTCCCTCAATTAATCCATGAGCTGTATGTGCCTTCTTTTCAGTGCAATGTGCAAAATAGCTCTTGCTCTGAGACATGACTGTCACTCAACTCCATGAACCTTTCTTCTTCTTGTGGGTCCCAGAGATTTTCAGCTCAAATTGTAATAAATATTGAGTAATCAAAGCAGTTCTTTGCAAACAAACAAGCTATAAAATGTCTCCCTCCTCTGCACTATGAAATGTGTAAATTCGTTTGAGCAGAAACTGATTATGAAACACATCTGAGGGATTTTGAAATCAATATAAAGAGGTCGGATTGAATAAAACACCTAATAAATCTGTCACGCCTGAATAAAACAGTATCTGAGAGTTCAGGGAGACCCAAAACAGTCAGTGGTATGGAATTTGTGAGAATTTGCTAAATAAAAAAGAGTGGAACAATTATTTGACTCTCATCCTCTTGTCAGTTGATTTTGAAGAAACTGAATGCAGAATGTTGAAAAATGTTGAAACAAACACTGAAGAAATGTTAAAACAATGTTTAACACTAAATGATTGTTAAGAGGACCCGTGAGAATAGTAAGACATTGAAACAATGATTCATGCTGATTCAGTTTGCTAAAGTGAAACAAAATTTAGCAGTAATTCAATCTTGATCCATGACATTGATTCATCTGTGAATTTAAAATGTCAGCTCAGATTTAGTCTATTAATTTATTAAAACATACATTAAACATTCAATTTATACATACAATGAAGAAAAAAGATCACATTCTTGAAAAGAAAAAATAATCCCTTAAAAGTTAATGGAAAATGGACACTCACTGAGCCAATTTTCATCATTGAAGCTAAGAGTTTGGACTTTATCAGATTCAAAACTAGAAGCTACTTGTACGAAACCCATTATGCAGGAATTGAAGTTGTAATGGTGTAAGTGAGAACACAGGCCAGAGTGCAATCATTTTTGAAAATGTTTCTTATGGGATTGGCCAGTTGTGAGGCAACTCATCTGGGAGGCTCATGGGAAAGTGGGAGGAGGAAATATCATATCTCCCTCTGGCTTAAAAAGTGTGAAGTATTTTGATACATATTTCATCTGCTCACACTTCCAGTCCCTGAAGTCATCTATTCTCTCCTTCTTTCGTTGTCTCTCTTTTGCTTCTTCTCCCCTTTGGTTCCTTTGCTTCTCTCCCCTCTAGGTTTCCTTGTTCCTGATGCTGCTTCTCTTTTAGTCTCACTTTCTCTCACACTCTCTCTGTACCATTCTCTGGCCATCCTCTGGAGCAACATAAATGTGTTGCAAGCGGATTGAGTCTTCCCAAACTCTCCAGCCCCCACCATTCCTTCTCTCCGTTTCTTCTAAATCCCTGTCTCTGGGTCACCAGAGTCCAGGAGTACTCATAAATCCTGAGGCACAGTTCAACACTTCAGCAAGGAAGCAAGACACTTCCAACCAGGCCATTTCATTCTGTAATGCATCCAGATGCAACATGCAGAGCTCCATTGATTTATTCGGACAGCCTTTATATCAGTCATACTAACATTAGGCCTGGATTCAAACAACTAGCAATATTTTGTACTTAACTGAATCCATTGAGGCATCATTGACAAGAGAATGATAACTTTAAACAATGAGGTTGAAACTGATGCGCCTCATTATCAGACAGTGTTACAAAACAACAACTTTTCTGATACTCCTTTAGGGAGTAAAGATAGATAAGATACAAATGTAATTTAAATTAATTATGATGAACTATTTAAAATCTAACCATAAAAATGTCTCAGCTTAAACCAGGCACACACACACACATACACACACACATATGACATGCAAGATACTACATATGGAAGTCATACTCCACCATCCAAACAAGCCACATGTAATATCCATCATATGATATAGCTTGAAACTGTGTAAATCCCTGCTGAAAAAAAAAAAAAAAAAAAATATATATATATATATATATATATATATATATATATATATATATATCTTAGACCAATATTAATTTCCATGCTGATCAAGACTGGATTATGCTGGTTTTATGGCAAAGCTGGTTTATACTATCTACTTTTATGGTAAACCTGGTTGACCAAGTTAAGAGCATCATATGTCAGCAACAATCCAAACACATTCTAGGCTAAGAACAGTTACAGTAGTTCCGGTTCTCAAATTTGATTGGCTGAGAGGTGCTAACGTGGAGTACAAAACCCATAAGACTTTTAAAAATTTGAATCAGTTCTGTTTTTTTTTTGCACATTTCAGACATACTCTCAGTTAGTGCTTTACTGGTGGGATTTTTTTAGTGACTCTTTCTACCAACTGCATCATTATGTTATGTTAGGCAGCGACACTGAAACAACTGAATCGTTAACGACAGGTTTAATAACAGCCAGCTTTAAAGTTTTTGGGACATATCCTAATGACAATGATGAATTAATATTAAGAAGAGGATCTATGACTTCTGGAAACATCTTTTGCGGTAGATTAGTATAGGGTCCAACATACATGTTGTTGATTTTGATGATTTAACAAGTTTTAGTTTTGACAATTCACCCTCTAAAGCACAACATCTGCTGCGATACTGTTGTAGACAGTTGCATGGGTATAATTTTCCCTTTGATAGTATTATTCTTGCAAGTAAAGAAATTCATAAAGTCATTACTGCTGTGCTGTTTGGAAACATCCAAAATTGTTAAAGCTTTATATCTCGTTAATTTAGCCTCTGTATCAAATAAATGCATTGGGTTGTGTTTGTTTTCTTCTAAGAAAATCGGAAAGTAAACAGATGTAGAAGTTTTAAGGCCTTTCTGTATGCAGTAACACTGTCCTTCCATGCAATGCGAAATATCTCTAGCTATGTTTTCTTCCAGTTGCACTCCACTTTCTTAATCTATTCTTTAATCTTCTTTAAGCACAATGAGCGGGTCCTGACAGGTGTTGTCTAACTAGAAATCAGAATATCTATATGCAAATCCCAATGCATCTTTTTCATTATCTACATGGATATTAAAATTGCCAGCAATTAAGACTTTATCTGCAGCCAGTATGGGCTCTGACAAAAAATCAGCAAATTATTGGGTAAAGTCTGTATGATACCCTGGTGGCTATATACAGTAGTCAGTGCAAATATCAAATGGAATTTGTTGTTTATACTAGATAATGTTTTATAAAGCACCTTCACATTCACTTCCAGACCTCTGAGTAATACTAAACATATTTCTATAATTACTGCAACACCTACCCCATTTCCCTTCAGACGAGGCTAATGTTTATAACAGTAATCTTGGGGGGTATACTCAACTGTTTCTGAAAAAGATCTAATATTCAGCAAGTCGATCCTTATCTTTTGTTTGTTTTCTTTTCATTTAAAACAAATTCATTCAAGAGCACAATACCGCTGTGTGTTTGAAAATTAGCTAGGATAGATCCTGCTGTGGATTTGGTGGCTTGTAGGCAGAGTAAAAATAGAAAGGAGTATACTGTTACATGTATAGCTGTTCTGAACTCTGTTTGTTGTCATGTTCCACATGTGCTCTTTGTTTTGTTTTTTTCCCGCCACTCATTAGTTCATCATCATCATCAGCTGTGTCTTGTTAATTACCTTGTTTCTCCCTTTGTTTGCACCTGTATATAGTCCTTGTGTTCTCCCTCAGTCCATGTTTCGCTCTCGTTTCTGTAAAGTCGTGTGTTGTGTACTATTACCCTGATTGTTATTAAAAAGAATTTGTTTACTCTGACAACCATCGTCTTGTGCTTTCCTGGTTTACGTTACATAACAGAAGAATGAACCTAAAGGCATAGATGGATTCATAGGCGCTGCGTATCCTTCTGTTCCCAGAATGTAGGCCATACATAGAGTGCCTGGGCTGGATGCTCCGTAACAGCGGATTCTTCCCCTCCGACTGCAAGCCTGAGCTGCAGCTCGAAGCGGCCGCAGCAGCCGAGCCACACATCTTATCTGCTGCCACCTGCACCGGGCTGGCTGCACCGCCTGAGGAGGAGTGGCTGATTGATAAAGACTCCACTCCAGAGTTTCCCGAGTCCGCTCCAGAGTTTCCAGAGTCCGCTCCATTGTCTCTTGTGTCCGCTCCTGTTCCTCCAGAGCCCGCTCTAATCTCTCCCGGATCCGCTCCAATTTCTCCTAAGCCCGCTCCCAATCCTCCAGCGCCCACTCCAGAGCTCCCCGACTCTGCTCCAGAGCCCCCTTTATCCTTTTCAGGATCCGCTCCAGTTTCGCCTGGATCCGCTCCAGAGCTCCCTGGATCTACTCCAGACCTTCCGCCTCCTGGGCCAGCTCTAGACCTTCCGCCGCCTGAGTACGGTCCTGGGGTAGCTCCGCCCATTTAAAAAAATGGGGGGGGGGGCATATGTCCGGGGCTGTAGAGGCCAAAAAGGCCACTTCACCCTGGCCGCCACCCTGGACTCCGCTCTGGTCGCCTGAGGCCCTGGCTCCGCCCTGGCCACCTGACCTTACCGCTCCTACCTCTCTCAGATTGGACTCTTTTTGGTGCGAGGTCGCACCTTCTAGAAGGGGGAGGTAATGTTACATGTAAAGTTGTTCTGGACTCTGTTTGTTGTCATGTTCCACATGTGCTCTATGTTTTGTTTTTTTCCCGCCATTTATTAATTTATCATCATCATCAGCTGTGTCTTGTCAATTACCTTGTTTCTCCCTTTGTTTGCAACTGTATATATTCCTTGTGCTCTACCTCAGTCCTTGTTCCGTTCTCGTTTCTGTAAAGTCGTGTGTTGTGTACTATTACCCGGATTGTTATTAAAAAGACTTTGTTCGCTCTGACAACCATCGTCTTGTGCTTTGTTCACCTCACTTAACATATACAGGTGCTTCTCAATAAATTAGAATGTTGTGGAAAAGTTAATGTAATTCAACTCAAAATGTGAAACTTGTGTATTAAATAAATTCAATGCACACAGACTGAAGTAGTTTAAGTCTTTGGTTCTAAATAAAAAAATGTGATGATTTTGGCTCACAATTGACAAAAAAGTTAAAAAGTTTCACAATTTGAGTTGAATTACTGAAATAATTTTTCCATGACCTTCTAATTTATTGAGATGCACCTGTATATATCATACTCACAGTTGTGGTTTTTGTTTGGGAATCCCTTAAAATAAATAATTATATCAATGTCCTAATAATACACTAGTACTGAACGTGTACTATTTCAGTGTACAAAAGTATATTTTTACTTTAAGTGTAACAGTAGTAAAATTTGAGTACATTAGTTTACAACTGTTTTTCGTTTGTACTGCATCTACACTACAAATTAATCTATAGGTATACTGATAGTTTACTAGTTAAATGCTTTATTTCACATTTTTTAGTTTATGAAAGTAAACTTTTACTAAAAGTAAAGTTTACTCTCAGTAAACTACTAGTTTAAAAGATTTATATATACAGCAAATATACTTGTTAGTTTTGTCAAGGACAATGTCCGGATCGAATTTTCTTCATGGCTCGACATTTCATTCTTTAATGTTAGGCAGTTTTGATTTAAATGCTGTTCAATGTTTGATGAAGTGTCATTTTACGTGTGCATAAGCAATGCTTCTATTGCTTGTTTCTGCTTCTTCTTTATCTGTGTTTTGATCCAGAGATTCTGTACTCTTACAGAAGATGCGTAATAGTGCAGGGCAATAACAGACCTGCTCGTTCAATACTGCTTAAACATTTGTTGGTGGTGCATTGTATTGTATGACATCTGCAATATGTAGTAGGCTAGTGATCAAGTCAAATTGATATTGTTATCTCCTGTACACGTTGTCTCCTGTCTTTTTGCTTTGACATTCGAGGGTAATGACAACAGGACACATCAATACTCCATATAACAAACAGACGTATGTATGCACACAAACACACACACACAGGCAGTGTCTGTTGTGACATGAGAGCCAGATGTGGAATTGAATTCTAATGAAAGTGACAGCAGAGCTACAAGGGTAGAGTTGCCTGCATGCATATGTGTATGTTTGAGTAACCACACACTTGTCCCTTGAGCTTAGGGCTTTATAAATGCTTTGTTTGCACGCACACACACTGAACCACAACAGAAATAGAAGTAGATGCATCAACAGAATGCCTCATTACTCTCAATCTGGATGTTTGTTTTTGTTTTGTTTATTCAACGTAGTGTGTACATTTTCATTGAAAAGAAACATAAACACAATTATATATGTATATTGTTATTGTCAAGGGGTGGAAAGGTTCCTTGACTTGACCGTTTTGTAGTGTGTTTTAGTAGCAAAATGAGCATTGGTGAAATTTATATGTGTGTATTTATATAGATTTTTTGTGTATTTTAAATGTACATGATTTGATTGAATATTGCTTGAGTGACATGATAGATTTAGATAACACTCACTTGATTGCCGTTTCATTTCCTATTCACCCTGCTAGCATTGTTACAAAACACACAACCATTATGGTAAAGGGAAAACAAGGTTTAACATCTTTATTCATATAAAATATGTACATTAATATTCATTATCCATGGGAATTTACAAATATATTTATACAAAATCTCCTTGCAAGGGTTTGTCAGTTTGTGAATGATGCTGGGGGAACTCGCACACACACATACACACATTCATGCACTCACACGCACAGACAGTTACAAATCCACATAAAACATTTGTATTGCATACATAAATAAATAAAAACATACAGTATATACAGGAATTACATGACTGCAAACAAGTATCTCTACAGCATATTGAGCACACACCACACAAAACCCTCCTAATTAAATGCTTTTTTTTTTTTTTTTTTTGAAAGAGCCGGAATATTTTTCATTGATTCCTCATTTGTTGCTATTGACACAATGGGGATACAAACAGTAAAATTCCATGCTTAACGAACACATGCAAAACCACAAACAGTTGTATTGAGTCAGGCTTATTTACAAGTTAAAACCAAATTAGTCATCACATGCAGTATTGGATTAAAGCGGCTCCATTTGCAGCTCTAAGGGTGAGTGTAACCAGAAAGTCATTTTCTTTTTAAAGAGGGTGCAATTCAAAGCATGTCTTTTATGCATATAACCACAAAATTACAGTTTAAACTCCTTTTTTTTCATATTTGCACTTGTTTTGTTTTTATCCTATGACTTTTGCTTTTAACGGCCAAGTCTTTGTTGCAAACTCAATACTAATTAGTTTGTGGAAGCCGATCCCCCCCACCCCCCACGCCTACCCCTCACAGGAAATTACTGGGTCTTTAAATATCATAATGTCAATCCCAATTTGATTTTTAGATTACAGCAGGTCCCCATGTTGAGTTATGAGGCAGCTGACTGACTCAGGCTGAAACACGATTTGAAATGAACTGTTCTTTGGTTCTTCTGATACTCTGTGTTCCTGAGGAGTCAGTTCTGGTCCAGAATGATTCATTGCAGTGTGTTCCTCAGTGCCGTTCTATCACCGACCTTAGATGGTGTTTCTTAATCCTGGGTTCTGCGGAGTTAAATATACACTAGAGTCAGGAGAGGAAAAGCAATTCATCTCAATTACATGATTTATTGGTTGACCTCCACATAAAGAGCTGAGGCCACTTGCGCAAGACTTTTGACCTCTCATATACCCCTTGACCTTTTCCTTCCGATGAACAAGAATGTCTTTTCAGTTCTTCCTTATTAAGATTTAAGGGTTGGGCTGCAGTTTTTTGCACTAGAGAGCTCAGTGCCATATAAAATCCACAAAAGATGTTCAATAATAAATTGCAAAATAAGTTTAGCGATTACACAATTTTTTAAAGAGTATGTGATGTGGTACACAAATGTTGTAAAGGGTCTCGTAAGTTTATAGAGCTTACTATAGTGCAGGACTGGCCTGCTGTGAGCTGGTGTCTGGAAGGTTCTGGAGGTTGCTGGGCCTTGTCCTCCCGCAGTTATCACCTGCACCTCAAGCCTGTAGAGAGATGCCAACTGAAGACCAGGAACTACCAGGATATTACGCTCCTATTTATGATGAAAGAAAAGTTTTTTTTATTAGTTAATTAAGATCATTTGAGTCTGAGAAATTATTAAAAAATTTGGAGTCAGTAAGATTGTTTAATGTTTTTAAAAAGAGTCCCTTATGCTCAAGGTTGCATTTATTTGTTTAAAAAAATAAAATGAAAACAGTAATATTGTGAAATATTATTACAATTTAAATGGCTAGTTGACCCAAAAATTTAAATTCTGTCATCCTTTACTCAAATTATTCCAAAACTGTAATGTTGGTAATCAAACAGTTGATGGGCCCAACTGACTTCCATTGTGTGGGAAAAAAATACCATGGAAGTCAATTGGGCCCATCAACTGTTTGGTTACCAACATTCTTCAAAATTTCTTATAAGGGAACAGAGTGCAAAACACAACATAATGTATGCTTGTGACCAGTAATCGTTATAAACGTGACTTACTGGAGGCAGGATCTGAGACTGGGATATGAGACTGTTGGGCAGATTATTTCTGCGGCTCTCTGTGATGACCTCTGCCCATGTGACCTGATACCCTGTGACCTGTTGTGGCAGTTGAGGCATGGCTACCACCCATGAGAACAGGCCTGTCACGTTGCCCATGTAGACTGAGAACGCTGCCGTCAGGTTCTCTGCCCTGACCAGGACCTTTGGAAGAACCACTGCTGATTTGAGAAAACAAAGAATCATATAAGAAACATGATAAACAAATACAAGTGATGCTATTTTTTTCTGTATTGAAATTCATTTTGAGATTGTTTTGGGTGCATAAAGTGAAATATGTCACAGTGACATAATACAAGTGACATTACATAAGTAGTTTATGATTTTATGATATAATCTATTATTTTTTTCATAGAAAACAAAACATTTAATCAAAACTACCTCACTGCTTATTAATATGTAAAATAAATAAATAAATAAAATAATGTACTACAACCAACATGCAGAAACATGCAGATGAATTACACACACACACACACACATATATATATGTATATATGTATATATATATATATATATATATATATATATATATGTATATATATATATATATATATATATGGACACAGGCTAATGAGTGATGAGTCTTGAGTCCAATAGAGGAGCCAATAAACATTTCCTAGTAATTTCAAAATTGGTCAAATTTTCCTAAACATGGTATTTAAAAAATATATTATACATACATATTTCATAAGGTTATGTAATATTAAGGTATATATCATTGACCAGCAAGTTTGATCCAACATATCTCATAAATGGCTTTGTAGATTACGCGAATGAATTGTAGCAATACAGTCATCGTATTCTTTTAAATCTCACCTGAGACTGTGCAAGTAATGGGTTTCGGACTCTTGCTCTGGATGGTAGCACAGGATGGGGTGTAGAAGGTTGTGCTTTCCACCTGGGCTCGACCCTTTGTTCCCACAGGCTGGATGATGACCTTATACTTGCAAGAGAACTGAAGACCAGGAAGGCTAGCAAAATTCTCCTGTTCAGTGATATGAAAAAAAAAAAGACTTTATTCCAACTCCACTGAAAAGAATTCAAGGAGAAATATGATGACTAATCACCTATCACCACATGGATTGCATTGCTGTGGGCCACAATGGGAAAATCTATAGTTCATGTTTTGTATATGTCAAGAAAGATTAATATTCATGCTGATAAAGATATTTTCCCCTTTTTCAATGTGTCATAGATTTTAACACAATCTCTTACTTTGTAAAGGATATTATTACATACAGTTTAAAAGAATATTTTGTCTCATATTTCTCTGCAGTTTAGTAAAGAAACCCTTCTGGAATTGGGATGTGCCTCCTAATGGTGAGTTACATGCCATGAATGATCACTGAACCCCACACAAACACTCTCCTTGAAAATTCATCTTATGTATGAACTGTCAAAAATGTGGCCTTGCACCTGTAGGGAGGATAGAAGACACATTCTTGACTGGTTACCTGGGTGATGAGCTTCTCCTGAGTTCTGGATCCATTGTGACTGCAGAATTCCGGAGACCACTGCACACGGTAACGATTCACAGTGGGATCTGAAAGGGAAAATGTCAGATTCCAATATGTGATTATGGAGCACTCTGTGCAGGGGACAGGAAGTTTCTGTCACTTCGCTCCACTCACATATGTTGTTCCAGACCGGCTTCCAGTCTGTACGTGATCTTACTAAAACCTTGATGCTTTCCTTTCATTTGGCACTATTTTTTTGAGCTGGCTGAGAAGGATTATAAGAACTAACTAGCCAAATTTTGTCTGAAAAAAATTAGTTATTTGATATTAATTTGTTGTTTATAGAGCTGTTACTATTCTATATCTCAGCAAATTCTCACAACAAATTGTTCTGGTGAAATGAATATCAGCGCTCTTTCTCGTATGATACTGTTGTACACTTAAAAATGAAAATTATGTCATTTACTCATCCCCATATCGTTCCAAAAATGTATGCATCACTTTCTATTGTTAAACACAAAAGAAAATATTTTGTGGGGAAAAACCTTCACAATATCTTCTTTTGTGTTCTACAGGGGGAAAAAAAGAAAGTCTTTCTGGTTTGGTACAACATAAGGTCCCACTTTATACTAAGCATCTTTAACCGCTATGCACTAACATTTAAAACATCTTTTGATACAATGCACTTATTATGTACATGTTTTTAAATTGTATTTATATTATTATAATTACCTATATTTAATTATATCTGTAATTAATTTCTGTAATACTCTGTCTATAGTTACACTGTTGAAGCTTCTGTTTAAACCCACACTTAAACCTAACTAAACCACTGAGCCTGTCCCTAACCGTACGTGTTTTGCAATACAACATGAACACAATAAGTACATTATACTTATTTTTTGATGGAAGTACATAAGAGTTAAATACACCTAAAGTGTGACCCAACATAACAGCGAGTAAATGATGATTTTACAGTGTCTTTGTTACATATGTTACATTTAGTTATTATAGTAAAAATTTTGCATAATTACATGCAACTAACCCTAAACCAAACCAAGCCCCAATATTAACCCAATAGTAAGTACATGTAGTTACTTAATATTACTCAGTACTTAAATGTTTAATTACAGTGTAACAAAGACACCTTAAAATAATTGTATTTTGGGGGAGAATGATCCCCTTCAATTTCATTATAATTAAACAAAATCTTTTTGTCTCTATCAGTTAATGAACAGTTAATGATTCGCTGATAATCATCAGTAATGATCTATTCAGACGTTACAAGTAATCAGTGCTCAGTAATATGCGTCCAGAAAATATGCAAAGCAAAGCAATCTTGATAATGTGCCTGACAGATCAGTATGAGATAAATCTGTGGGACGTCCATTAGAGAGATTAAGGGATTTGACATGTGGCCAGTGTGAGTCTTAAGTTATTGAAATAATAAAAAATCCTTGCAGAGGTCAATGAAAAGATTTCAGCACCATTTTGCATGGCTTGATATGAATGAAATGTTTTCATTTCTATGACAGTTTTCATTTGTGGGTTTAATGTAGGATTAACTCATCACTCACCGACAAACCGAAACAGTTTAAATGTAATTTGCAGCATGCGAAGTTAGGCTGAGACATGCCTCATCAGCTCATGTTAGCACACAAACAGGTCCTCACTTACTTCAATAGTAGCTCTTATCTCTTCCCAAACAAAGAGCTATTGTTCTTCATTTAATTGCACATACACTGATGCTTAACTCTTTAATAAGCACAATGTTTACATAATTACAAATCATAGCTGTGAGGAACAGGACTGTTTCCCACATGAAAGACGAGGTCGATTGCATCTGTCATACCTTTCTTTTTCCAGTAAACCCGGACCTGAAGCTGTCCATCTTGATAGAACGGAGTGCCCACGTCTAATATATCTGACTGGGGTTTTATAAAAACCGGGCTGACTGTGGGTTCCAAATCTGAATGACATCAAAAATGGGGGGAAAGTATAACGTTACAAATTCAAAACATTTACAGCTGTATTTCACAACACCCAAATGAGTTCTGTTAAGTATCAAGCAAAAATGTACAGCAATTAAATAGTTTTGTACCAGATTGTCTTTGGCTTGTAGTAAACCGAAGAATGGCCTTGGAGCTCTTGAGAGGGACCTGACCCCAGTATGAAACTGCCTGCAACTCCAGAGCATAACTCCTGTTCTCTCTCAAGTCATCCAGCTCAGCATAAGTAGAGTCCTACACACACACACAAAACCCACAGGGATGCATTAGAAAAATCACAGCAATACAAATCCAAAAAGGTAAATGAGAATAGAAGATAAATCCATGAAGAATTGTTAACTCTCTATTAATCAAGAGGTGCCAAACTCATTTTAGGTCAAGGCGAGGGCCATACAAAACGGCACCTTACGCATGCAAGCCAAAAATACTTATTTGTTAAACCTTGCTGAAGCCTAATCACAAAAAGGGCATAAAAAGGACATGTGCTTTTGGATATAACCCAGAATCAACATTAGCTGCTTTAATAACCAATATTGGGAGCAGAGGTGTCAAGTAACGAAGTACAAATACTTTGTTACCTTACTTAATTTTGGGTATCTATACTTTACTGGAGTAATTATTTTTCAGACGACTTTTTACTTGTCCTCCTTACATTTTCACGCAACTATCTGTACTTTCTACTCCTTACATTTTAAAAATAGCGTCGTTACTCCTATTTCATTTCGGCTTGTTTTCATTCAAAAAAAAAAAAAAAAAAAACCTATTCAGATAAATCGCGCCATGAGTGAATTTGATTGTGCTTGGATGAGAAGTATAAACATATATCATTCCGACACCCTATTGGTTTGTACGCGATCCATCGCACCTGCACGTGACACAAATCACGTCACACTCCAGCAAGGACATAACCAGTGTTGGGGTAGTTACTCAAAAAAGATTATTTCTTAAAAGTTATTATTTCTCCACTACAGGCTCATTTATCAAACAGGTGCTTTCTCTTCATCCTCCGCAAATTAAGCTACAGTAGGTAGTTTGGTAGAGAGACGTTTGAATAAATTAGCGTTTGCGATTGACAACGTGATTGACAATGTTGTGATAAGTAGGCTATACTAACTTTGTAACTCGTTAACATTACCCCCAACACTAGACATAGCAGACGTGTGTAGCCAAGTACGAAGATGTCCATGGCAGAGACTCAAGAAGAGAACTTGAGTGAAATGTCCCAACCAAGGACCGAGGAGGTTGGAGCCAGGATGACCAGCCAACCCTTATACATCCCTGGCCATACCTGGAAGAATTTTTCAGGCTAGTCATTATGGCCTTTAGAAAAATGTTTTTTTGAAGAGGTGGGGTAGTGCACAATAGGTCCCTGTGGTGCGGCCTAAGCTTTTGTCCTTAATGGCATTTTTTCCCTTACATTACTTTTACTTTTATACTTTAAGTAGTTTTGAAACCAGTACTTTTACACTTTTACTTGAGTAAAAAGCTTGAGTTGACAACTTCTACAGAAGTCTTTTTAAACCCTATTATCTATACTTCTACCCGAGTAATGAATGTAGATACTTTTGGCACCAGTGATTGGAAGTAATTTACTGATTTCGGTCATCAGAGACCTTTAGATTACATTTTCACATGAAATAATTAATATTTTTAATATTAATCATATTAAAAAAAGAGAAACCCACTCATTGGTCTGCCCTGGATAACTTAAGTGGATTTAATAAGCCTCTGGAAACATAACTGAACAAGAACGCAAAGTTAGGCCATCAGTTCCAGAATAATTTTTTTTCTTAATGTGAAGACATTTTTAATGATCTGAAGAATCCTTTTCTCTACAATAAAGAACCTTTTGTGCAATGGAAATCTTCCGTGAACGTTAAAGGTTAGATAAAGAACTTTTATTTTGTGCTCATTTCAGTTGACAGGTCTACTGCTCAAACTCTGACAACATCAAATCAGTATTAGTGTATTATATTTATCTAATAATTTTTCAGTGGAAACAATTGTGAAATTAACTTTTTTTCCCAATAATACCATTTCCTTATATATGATCCATCTTCTCATTATTGCTGACAAACAAAGCAAATATGCAATAAATTGATTAAAGTGACAGTAAAGAAACAAATGTCACAATAATACTGTTTATAGCCTATTGTATTTTTGATCAAATAAATGCAGTCTAAGTGAACATTTTCTCTTTGGCCCTGTTTCCTCCTGGTATTAAGATGCGTTTTATTCGATCGGATCACATGTGGACGAGGGAAACATATTTTAATGTCCGCTTTCAACCATTTCTGTCCTGATTTCTTTTAGGGGAGTGTCTATGGGTGGGTAAATGTATGGGCTTTTTCAGATCTTTTGATCTAATGGACAAAATAAGCTTGCGTAATTTTCACATGAATGAGATGACGGAAAAACATGCAGAGCGCAGCTTTCGTTTCTGACAGCCGCGAGACAATGCCGAATGTGTGGTGAGTGTGTGTTAGAAATCAGAAATGAGAGAACATTGTGCTTGGTGCGTTTTCCGTCTTCAAACCAAACTTGCGCCTTCAGCCAACAAAATTTAAATCCAGTCTGGCAAGCGCGATTCCCGTAACACTTACATGTTCAGTAGGCGGAGAGTGGGCGGCCTTTTGCTCTTTTCAAATGCATTCAACCACATGAGCGTTTCCACTACGAAAGCAATCCGGTCAAATGCATTTTCGATTACCTCTGGAAGTGTTCGAAATTACACAAGCTCAAAACATTTTACACCCCGTTTACATCTGTATTTAGCGTCATCCACTTGTGATCCATTTGACCAAAATACATCTTAATACCAGGTGGATGCCTTTGGTGATGCCTCCTGTTACATGTCTTCATGTCCTGGACATGACCTTGTTGTCATGTTCCACATGTGCTCTTTGTTTTTGTTTTTTTCCCACCACTCGTTAGTCATCATCTTCATCAGCTGTGTCTCGTCAATTAGCTTGTTTCTCCCTTTGTTTGCCATCTGTATATTCTCCATCTTTGTTTGCCATTTGTATCACTGCGTGTTTTGTTTGTTACCTACTCGAATCTCCATAAAATGACTTTGTTCTCTTGACACCATCATCTGTGTACTTCCTCAACAAAGACGTACCGAAACACATCCTCTTTCAAAATAATTTTAAAAATGTACCGACCCCGTAGCGTATAATATACAACTTGCTGTAGATAATATTACAGAAATATCATTCCAATAAAATAAATTAATACAAATGTTTTCAGCATATTTTAGGTGCAAGATTTCTCCAAAATATCCCACAGGCCATATTAGATTCCCCTGCTTTAATTCAATAACATCAGATCTGATACGGTAGCTGAGTCACATATTAATATTAATACTTCTATTAATCACATAAATCATAGCAATAGATTACGCCAAATGCGACATTATCAGAAGTTTATGCAGATTGTGTTGTAATCTTATAACCATTGTTCACTAGAGTAATCTGTTTAAAATCAATCTGAAGCATTTTCTCCCTATACCATCTTACAGAGCCCAAAAGTGAAAGCAGTGTTGTTTGCATTAGTCTGCATTTACTCAGCAACCATTTAAAAATGTATTTTCTGAAGAAATTGTCCCTCAGCTGACAAAGCCCTCAAAAATCTAACATGCAAATATGAATCAAGCAGCACAACTGCCATCTCTTGGATTCCAAAAGAAGGAAAAAATAAACTCTTCAACATGATCTCATTCAAAGAAAAACAATTCAGCTGTTATTGAGAGATTTCCTTTTCTCAAGAACAACTAGAATTGATATGCTGTTTTTGGCAGTACATCAAATGGCGCCCAGAAATGTATGAATTTGCCAAGAGCGGTGATGCAATGCTGTACCACCCTAGTTTGGTGTCTGAAGCCCTCGAATTTAGGGCTTGGTGCGATCAAAGGCCCAATCCTGAGTTGTTTATCTTGCACTTATTTGCACTAAGATATCTAATTTGTTGTGGCTTGCTGAAAAAAAGGGGCTGGGGAGCTCAACCCTTGAGGGGTTTTGGGAACAATCCAGCATATGAAAAACTGAAATAGAGAAAGACTGAGAGAAAAAGAGAATGGGTAGAGGCATGGGCAAGTCATAAGAGTTACCCCGTTTGCAGTCTGTCTCCTTTTGAGTTTGGGTGGCATTGTGTGGTCAGACAAGCTCCAGGAGAGTTTGTAATGGTTAACAGGAATGTCTAAATCTGCAGACATGCTCCAGCTAAAGCGAACAGACACAGAGTGATCTTCACCAAAGGTCATGTCGCTGACATGAAGTTCAGATGGAGCCGGGGGAGGGGCAGGATCTGAGAGGAGGAGAAAAAAAGAAATAAAACTTACAGTGCAAAAACAGTAACAAAAATGCTATTAAAATTAGAACCCAATAGAATCACCATTAGATCTCACAGTCTCTTGATCTCACCTTTAGAAGATCTGAAGTGTCTGCTGGGGGTGGTGTATCCTCTTGTTCCATGAACATTGACTGCGGCCACTCTGAACTGGTACCAGCGACCGGGTCGAATGTCTGTCAACCACACACGCTCTTCTGATGTCTGCAGTACAGAACCACATATGAATGAGTGTAGGAGTGAGCATATAAATCACAGAAGGGAGTCAAAAAAGAATGACTAACTGAACATGAAGTTCAACACTGTAAAAATATCAAAAGCTGAGAAAACTTAAAGGTTTAAGGAAAGCAGCTGCAGGAGATTTTTGAGTTTTCTTAGCTTGTTGTAAACTGAACTTGTTATATAACAAGTTGAGGGAACTCAAAAATCTCCTGCAGCTGCTTGCCTTAAACTTGTAAGTTATCTCAACTTTGAAGGATCCCAAGTGAAGTTAAGCATTTAATTTTATGCCTGGCTTATACCATATTAAAGTATTTACAAACTTTTTTATGATGTTTACGTTTACAAATTATATTATATTATATTATATTATATTATATTATATTATATTATATTATATTGTATTGTATTGTATTGTATTGTATTACACATACTTTTACACTTACCCGTGCCACCACTTGCCACTCAGTGGCTCCATCCTCACTGGGGTGGATGCCGTAGTTCCACCTCCTCTGCAGAACATTTAGCACTGGCTCTGCTGACACATTGAACTTGGAGGACCAGCGCACTTCCAGCACACCAGACTCCAGCTCCTGAAAGACCAGCTCCTTCCTGGGCTTCAGAGGAGCACCTGAACATCAAGGGAATATGATATAATATAATATAATAGAAACTGAAACTTGGGAGAGGACAATCTAGCTATGCCTTTGCTCTATAGTAGTCTATCAGTAATGTATAATGTATTCATAATTGCTTTAGATTTCAGAATAAATATGTTGTACTGCTGTATTCGATCTGCTGTGACCTTTCCAAGGATAGGACTATTTGACACATGACTATCTATGGAAGTTTGTTTCCACAACTGAATAAAAAATAAAAATGGTAATTGTGACTTTTTATCTCACAATTCTGACTTTTTTATTTTCTTTTTTTTCTTTCTTTTCCTTTTTTCTTCATAATTCAGAGAAAAAAGGCAGAAGTGTGAGATATAGATTCAATATTGCGAGAAAAAAAGTCAGAATTGCGCATTTATATCATATAATTCTGTGAAAAAATGTTAGAATTGTGAGATAAAAAGCCACAATTACCTTTTTTATTTTTTTATTCAGTAGGAGAAACAAGCCACCCCACCCCCCAAATATTATGGTTATTTTGAGGATAACGGGTACTTCAAATTTAAAAATTAAAAAAAAAATAGTCCTCAAAAATATAATGTCAGGTTACGCCCCGAGTATACTTTATTTGTTTACGCGCACAGTCGAATCCACAGCCTTGCGAAGTATACTTTACTTGACTCATAAGCGTACACAGGTGATCAACGCATGAGCAGTTTTGAGAAATCTCTCGTTACGAGTTATAAATATTCTTGAAAGTAAACATCTTTCATGCTAGAGTTGTACAAATGAGGGTACTTTCTAACATCTTTGCACAATCTTTCATCTATGTAGTCCTCCATTGTCAATGTAGAATGCACGATTACAAAAATCCAGCGGTGCGTGTTCAGTATGCGTGTACTCTTCTGATGATGAAATTTGAAATTATTCTGATTCAAAATTAATTTTAAAGTCTAAATTCTAAGATTTTTAACTATTTGAGTGGTTTTTAATTAATAAGCTAGCCATTCCAGTCGAAAGGGTTAAATGCAAAAAGGTACAGTTATCAGTTATTAGTATCGACCACAGTTGGTTAAAGATGATTAAAAACTAATTGGTAACTGGGTTAAACCAGCAGTTTACCATCAGGTTCAGTAGCAGGTCTTACCCCGGTAGAGGTTCTTAGGTGATTGGCATGTGTGTCCGCAGCCGTTAGGGCAGCATTTCTTCTGGGCCGAGCACTCTCCGTCTTCCTCACATCCTTCCACACAGGCGGCTGCAAACCCGCTGGCTCTTTCTGGCGGCGGACAGTCACCTTGTTTCACTACCATCACTGATCGCAGGAACTCACAGCTTGTCACACACTCCCCATGACGCTTAGGAAACGCATGCTGAGGAGATGCCATAGAGTACATGACCAAAGTTTAACACTTGTATCTCATACAATTCTAGCAATTCATTTATGATATTAATTTGTCTATGCATTTTTAAAACACACCTTTGGTCTCATTCTCTAACCGTGTGTATGCATGTATTTGTACAGAAAACATCTGTGCATTCTCACACAGACTGAGAATATTGATTTATGAAACATGTTTATGTAATAGTTACATAAATAATGGAAAAAATAATAAATTCATAAATAAGTTAATATTATAAATATATAATATAATATAATATAATCCATCCAAACCCCTTGTCCTTTGTAGGGCAGAGGTTCTGGAGCCTATCCTATAGATTACATTAGAAATGTAATTATTGAAAATTATATTACTGAAAATTGAATTGTTACCCTACAATAAGTCTTATTTATGTCAGAGAAACAATAGCATAAAAAGCAGGATCTGTATAAAAATGTATATGTTCATGTGTAATTTAAGCTTATATGAAAGGTTTCTAATGTTTTTCAGCTGGCTTTTATAATGGCTTTTCTTTTTTGGCACTGTTCAAAACAAGATGATTATAACATTTAACATTTACATGAGTTGTGAATGAATTTATGCTGCTTGCTCTTATACAATTCTAAAATGATGGATGAAGGTCCTGATCAATGCTGGCAAATGAAATAACTAATATTCATTGGTTTAAGTCCCCATTGCCCTCAACAGTGCATTTATAGCCAAAGAAACAGGAAAAGCTATAGATATTACTAGGCCAAGAGTTTTAAAATGTAGAGTAACACCACAATAACAGGATTCGAGACCAAAGGGAAATGTTCAAAGAGATTCTCAGACTGTTTAAAAAGAAGATCAGAGCAGAACATTATCATTTTGAACAATAGGAAACCACTTATATGGTAGCCAAGCTTGTCAAGAAAAACAATGGAGGATTAATATTTGGAAAACCAGAACATCAAGGTCAGCCATTTTGTATTAGATTTTTTTTTCTGATTGAGAGCACATCCCAGAAACTACTAGATCTGTTAAGAATGCTGCGGTCAGTACCTCACATAAATCTCGACAAGGTCCATCTTTCAACTCCCAGGAGTCTTTGCATGGCTCCAGGCACTGTGAACAGACAGCAGAGGTTTGAGTATCAGGAAGCAGTCTCAAATGACTCTGGTATCATTCTTTTTCATACAATCACAGCCAAATATCAAAAGGTCAAAAGGAAGTCAAAAGGATTTAATTTGAGTAGGGATGTTACAGTACACAGATGTTGATGATAACCATCGTATATATTTTAAAAAATATATATATTTTGATATTATGTTAAAGCTACACTATGTAACTTTTGCAGTTCAAAATTAACAACAATGAGGGAATACATCACAAAATCAACTTACAATACTTTTTCCTTGACCTAAATGACTATGGTACACCTATAATAATTATTTATATTTTAGAGTTGTCAGGATAGATTTCCCAGGAAACTGCATACATTCATTATTTGCCCATGCGTGTTTACAGCATATCCAATAATAAAAGAAAGAGGCTCTGGCTACTACTATATGCAGTTGAAGTAGCTTCAAGTAACAACAACTGCACCTCAAATCAAGAGGAGTTTGTAGGCAAAACCCTAGTCAATGCATAACATTTCCTGTGCACTGACTAGGTTCACAAAAAAATGTTTATGTTGTTAACAATGCCAATCTCAAAACCAGTTACTGTCAGGATTCTGCCCAGGCAGCCTTGTCTGTGTTGTCTTTGTTTCAAGTCTCTATGTTTGTGTTGTGTGTCAGCACATGGCTTTGTATTTGTTTGTGTTTGCCATCTGCTCCTCTCATCCAGCCTCCTTGTTTCCAATAACCACGCCCTCTTGTTTAGTCCTTGTCTGGTCCTCGTTGGCCTAATTGTGTTCACCGGATCCTCATGTGCTATTCCCTTTATATTGAGCTCCATTCACTCATGTCTTTGCTGGTTTATTGTGTTAATTGTGCTTGCATATCTTGCATACCTTGTCAGTCAGTGCTGGATTGAGTTTTCTGTCAGTTCTAGCTTTGAATTTATTTCATTTTAATTTATTGGTTTGTTCTTTCCTCTAGTCTTAGTTGTCTGTTTATTTTGCTTTTCTATGTTGTTTCTCTTGTCTTTTGTGTTGTCTTATGTTGGTTCCTGCCAGCTCCCTGAGATTCCCCGCCTGCTGGGTTCTTCTGCCTGGCAGCTAGACTGGTTCTAAGTCTGTGTGCAGTAAGTATCAGTTCTCTGCTTCACTGTGTCTTGCCCTTCACCACAACTATCTGCCTGGCCCGGTCACATCCTCAGCAGTTCTTAAACCTGTTGTCCTCGAGTTGGTTCCAGTATTCACCCTCAGCTGCTCTGTCATGGTTTCCCCTTGGGCCTTACATTTGGACTGTTTCACGCATCACCTATCCTTTTGTGCCCTGTCTGTTGTTGATAAACCGTTTGTTCATTTTGCATTTGGCTCCTCTCAGTTTCTGACAGAACGAACCAGCCAACACAGGTTCTGGTAATGAGCGTCCGTGTAGTTCCCCCTCTGACTGCCCAAAACAGGCTGACACTCCAACAGGGGTTGGCATCACTTCACCAGCAGGCCCGGGATGTGCGATCCTTTGCCCAGTTCTTCTGTACCATGGCAAGGGGCCTGGAGTACCCTGAGTCAACCCTTAAAGAGATGTTCAATCTCTGTTTGGATGATCCCCCTGCCATAATGAGAGATTTATCAATTAGAGATCCTGGACTTCTGGGATTTTTCCAAGTATCTGCACCACTGTAAGGACTGGCAGATCCTGACACCACCAGAGCCTGTCTGCAATGACCACATCACCCTTCCTCCATTGGCGAGTCAAGCTCTCGATCCTCTTCTACATCCCACTATAAAATGAAGGTTGAGAAGGAAGAGGGCAGCCCAGGCTGCCTCCACAGAGTCTGCTTCAGTCATCCCAAGTCCGCAGAAACATTTCCAGTTTTCCCAAAGCCAGTTCCTGTCACCCCAGAGCCTGGCAAGCCAACTCTAGTCGTCCCTGAGTCAGTCAAGTCAGCCTCAGTCTGACCTTCCTGATGTGTCTTTTTGACAAATCAGGAGGGAGCCTCAGAGGGAGCTGTCCCAGAGCCCGCCTCAGAGGGAGCTAGGGAGCTGTCCTAGAGCCCGCCTCTACAGCCCAGGAGGGCACCCCAGAGTCAAGTCCAGTGTCTGTCCCTGAAGTTCCTGAAGATATCTCCGCAGTCCCAGAAGGTGTTCCTGAGTCTGCCTCAAACACCAAGACTAATCCGACGTCTCCATCAGTGATGCGTACCCGTGCCTCCAGAATGGCCAGTAATAATATCCCCACCCGTCCCTTCCCACCCTCTATGCTATCTGGCCCTTATGTATACCCTAAGCTGGCACCTCCCTCCAAATTATTCCTTTGGACTATTTACCTCCCTCCCAGTAATGCCCCCTGTGTTTCCTGGATGCCCCAGAACTTAAGTTTTGTTCCCAGCCAGGCCTCCCAGTTGGTACTTCCCTGGACCTCTTAATAAAGGAAATGCAAAATTTACTTTCATCAGAGAATATAACTTTGGACCACTCAGCAACAGTCCAGTCCTTTTTGTCTTTAGCCCAGGCGAGACGCTTCTGACATTTTCTGTTGTTCAAGAGTGGCTTGACACAAGGAATGCGACAGCTGAAACCTATGTCTTGCATACGTTTGTGCGTAGTGGTTCTTGAAGCACTGACTCCAGCTGCAGTCCACTCTTTGTGAATCTCCCCCACATTTTTGAATGGGTTTTGTTTCACAATCCTCTCCAGGTTGCGGTTATCCCTATCGCTTTTTTTTTCTCCCACATCTTTTCCTTCCCTTCACCTCTCTATTAATGTGCTTGGACATAGAGCTCTGTGAACAGCCCGCCTCTTTTGCAATGACCTTTTGTGTCTTTCCCTTCTTGTGCAAGGTGTCAATGGTCGTCTTTTGGACAACTGTCAAGTCAGCAGTCTTCGCCATGATTGTGTAGCCTACAGAACTGGACTGAGAGACCATTTAAAGGCCTTTGCAGGTGTTTTTAGTTAATTAGCTGATTAGAGTGTGGCACCAGGTGTCTTCAATATTGAACCTTTTCACAATATTCTAATTTTCTGAGATACTGAATTTGGGATTTTCCTTAGTTGTCAGTTATAAATCATCAAAATTAAAAGAAATAAACATTTGAAATATATCAGTCTGTGTGTAATGAATGAATATAATATACAAGATTCACTTTTTGAATGGAATTAGTGAAATAAATCAACTTGTTGTTGATATTCTAATTATATTATCCGATATGAATAGCAATCATTATGCCTAGTATCAGTGTTGCCAAACTTTTGTAACGTTATTTTAAAACCATTTCAACAAGTCAAAACAAGCTACTTAACTGCTCATAAGACATGTTTCAGATATCCACCATTCGTTACTAGGAGAGCAGTTAGTGACTTTCACACTGATAAGGTGCACTTCTGTAACCATGGGCACAGCTGTGCTCCTCAAACCATGGGCTTCATCTGCGCAGAATAACACAGCCAAAGCACAACTCACAAAATGACCAAAATAATGTTCTCCTGCAAGTTTTTTTTTCTTTTTTTTTTGCTTCAGCCATTAGAGCTTACCTAATGTATCTTTAAAACTGCATACAATATTATTATGAATAATCCAGCCCTGGTAACTATCTGGTTTACGTTCCAACATAGTAGCTAGTGGTATTGCATCTTAATGGTGGTTGCCACCTGTCATAAAATGGGAAAAAGAAAAAAAAAACACAGCATATAGCTACTACTGAGACTCCCACACCTGAAAAAAATATTAGCCAGTATGGGATTTTTTCGATTTTTGTGAGGTGTTTGACAGCCCATTCTGCAGTAAGTGCAGATAAACAGTAAGATCTTTTTTGTATATCATAAGATCTTTGTGTATATCTTTTTGTAAATCGTATTTCATTGGACAAAAAAAAAAAAAAAGAAAACTAAACAGTTAAATATGTATTTGACTGATAGCATTTCTAGTTTTCGAATCATTTTAGACAAAGACATTTTTGTTATTTTTTTTGCTGTTTTTGATCACACATAGCTGTTTGGAGTCTGTCATTAACTTCTCTTCAACTTGGAAGTGTCAGCGGAGAGATCCCTAAATGTATTCTGATCACTGACATTTGCATTCAGCACTTAAATGACATGCCAAAACTCTTTCATTTCAATGTCTACACCTGACTTTCTCCCTGGCTCTTTCTCCTTCTCCTTCACTCGGTCTCTCATCTTCTATTCTCCTTTCCTTAAAATTGACACTTCAATTCCTTGCATGAGTGAGCGTGGCTGCCTCTGGGGAATTCGAATTTCCAATTTCATGCCACGGTGAGACACAGCGGTCACTATGGTGCTGGGGCTAAACACTGCTCTGCAGGAGCATGCTGGGGAGAGATGTGAACATTACACATTATGCTGATCTAGGAGCTGTCTTTACTCCAATGGTCACATTTTCAGAACAGCATGAATGGACCTTTACCACCACCTTGGGAAAAACATACACTTCCTTCCGAAGGAAAGATTCTGCAGACGTCAGTTAGAAAGTTTCGCATTAAAATGCTTGTTAATCCAGGGATTTAGTATCAGGAGGAAACGATAAGGTCGAGACGCATTTCCGTTAGTGTGTGTGTGTGTCTGTGCAAATTGTTAATATATGTGTGTTTGTGCTGGGGGAACTGAGGTTGTCCTGGGGCGATGTTTCTGAGTGAGAGTGAGAAAGAGAGTGGGAAACACATTTATCTGGGAGGGCAGTAAAAATGCACACCTTTTAAAGACGGTGCGGGCTTGGGGTGGTGCAGTCGTAGGAAACTATGAATAATGGGAGAGGCACAGGGGCAGTTAGAGGCAGTTTTATGGAGCTCAGAGCGGCCAGAGCCCTGCTGAGATTGCCTGAAGCTTGTGTGCTCTAACACACGAAACGCTGTCTCAGAGTCGCCTGTGCAGCTGAGAGAATTCTGCTTTGCCTGCTTCTGTTTCCCAAGCACATACATATCAACTCATCATGCACATCACATTATGCCACATTAAATAAAACAGGCATTGCATAATTGAAGATTCATGTACTTACAATACAGTTTAGTACTAATGTTTACTGCATGTTTAACATTTGCAATAGGTGTAATAGATAAAGAAATTAGTATTAAATGACTGGTGAGTAAACTGCATTTTTTGTGTGTCCAAATCTATTCATTTATCTTTTTATTTTCATTTAATTAATTAATACTCAAAAATTAAACCAATTTGGCTGTATACTTGATACTACTGAATGAGATCACAGAATGAGTGAATTGAGTTGAGCTAAAATAATGACACTATACTGTCTCCTGTTAAGCTGCTTTATTGAAATTGAAGTTTTAATTACAACCAAATTTATTGTGTCCAAACTGAAGAATTTTACAATACTGACACTGTTTTTCCCTGTTCACTATAAAGCTTCTTTGAAACAATCTGTATTATATAAAGCACTATGTAAATACATGTACATGTACAATACACTTATATACTTATTTATTCATTTATCTCTGATATCATAATGCAGCATATCTTCCTTGAAAAGAAAAACTAGTTAAGTAATATAGCGTAATGTTGTATTATTACTTTTTTAGGAGCGTTTTTTAAAAAAACTGCTTCACTGCTTAATATTTGAAAGATTTTGTCTGCCAAATCAAGGTCATGTGGAGCGACCAACAAAGTCATGGTTTAACCAGTTTGCAGGGGGAAAAAAACATAAAACAGAAAATGATATAATAGATCTGTTCTCTTAAAATATCAAAAAATAATATTTTTGAATGAATAATTCTCTACAAATGTACATACATAGTTGTAAAAAATAATACTTTTTCATTGGAAAATATTTAAAAACGTTTTTGAAAATAATTATTATATGTACATTCACTTCAATTCAGTGTTATTACCTTTTATTTGAAGATCACACAAATTACAATTTTAGAGTCATAAAGGGCTTTTGCACCGGAGGAACCTTTTCATTGTTCCTTTAGTTCCAGGAACTCCTTTTTGGGGAAATAAATTAGCTCCAACTTCAGAGTAGGGTCTAAACTAGCACTATAGAAACTATCAGTGATGTAAGTGTATGCTGATTGGTCAAACACATATCAAACACTGGCACCCGGTATTTTTAAAAAGCCGTGTAAACATTTACTTCACGAACATGGAAAATAGCGATAACAGCATTTACTGCAAGGTTGTGTTCTTTTCTCTGCCTCGATGATATGTAATACTGAAAGTTGTCATAGGAGATTTCATCTCTCAGTCGCGTAAATTATGCGTTTACATTCCATCTCCGTTATCACGAAACCCACGACACACAACAAACACAGCCATGGCACCCTCCATCCACCCATTTTTAGTGTTTGTAAATGCCGCACTTAAAGACGCTGCTGTCTGCCGTTTTAGAGTTCCTTTTGCTCGTGTAAATACAACAAGGAACATGGCCTGGGGGAGAAACCACCCTGGGTGGCTAGTCGCTAGAACTAGCCGGTGGGAAAGCCGGTTATTAAATTAAAATGTTTGATGAAAATGGTATAAAAGTTTTTCATAATGTTTCCTTTACTGTAGACTTGCTATCATGGACAAGTTATTCATTCTTGACCCATACATAAATTATTAACAAAATTATTAGCATTTATTATTTACTATCAGTTTTACAGTCTTAAATAAAGTCCCAAATAATGCCCTTAAAAACTAGAGTCCAACCTTGATTATGCAGCGTCAAATGTGAGAGATGAATGAAATGTGATGCAGTTTATTGATAAACACCCATGTCTACTCGCTCAATACTCTGCAGGTTATGGATTTTCGATGCAGGGAAATGACCTCCTACCCACATATTTTATAATTGATCAAATATTATTCATATCTTTTATGACAAGTAGATTCATTGGCCTCCTTTTAAACTACATTTTTATTCAGCCTCACCCTTAAACCTCAACCATTGTAAACAATAGCTTGTTCCGAGGAACGCCACATTCACAACCCTAGTCTCATTTATCAGTCTCTCAAATACAGCACTCAATGGCCCTTTGTGTAACAGCCCTTTATGATGCATTGCATGGTGGTGGAAAAAGAACAGCACAGATCTAAGCAATAAATCACTTAAAGTATTCCAATCCAATCGCTTTCACCTTTCTAAAGCCATCTTTTGGTTTGTGCCAAACCCACTCCGCTTTTGTCCGTGAGGCACCTGTAATCTCCACGAAAGCGCTCGCTCCCAGTGTCTTTATTGTACCCCAGCGCCAGTTAGTTTTCCGCCCCATTTCAGACTCAAATCAAGCATTCCCTTCCACCGTACAAAATAAAGGTTATTTAAGAGCTGTGGACATGGAGATTGAGCTGAGAAGAAGCTTTGGGTTAGTTCCAGTTCAACTAAGATGCATTGCCCTTGAACAAACAACACAAACTGAGAAACAGTAACGTGAGTTTTGTACTTTTCAGCATTGTGTACAAAAAGGCCTGTTTCTTTTGAATAAAATGGTAAAATGTGAGACCGCACCCTCCACAACGCTCTTAAAAAATAAAAAAAAGTTTCTTTAGTAGCCTTGATGGTTCCATGGAGAACCTTTAACACCCATAGAAAATTTCCACTGCACAGAAGGTTCTTTATAGTGGAAAAGTGCTCTTTGGATTATTAAAATATTCTTTACAATAAGAAAAATATGGTTCTTGTAAGAACTGAACACTAAAATGTTCTTTGGGGAAGCAAAAATGGTTCTTCTACGGCATTGCTGCGAAAAAAAAAAAAAACCCCAAACAAAACCCTTTTGGAATCTTTATTAGAGTATTGACTGTGAGTCTGAATAATGATTGCTTTGGGTGTTTAATGCTGGGCGGAAACCCATGTCTGGACCGAACATTTGGACAAATTGCAGTTCCTTTAAGGAGGTTCCAAGCGTTGTTTAATCTACCACTGAGACACTCACTTTGCCAGCCTCAGCAAATTATGTACAGCAACTGTAATTGAAATCTTGCCCATACCATGCAAATTGCTGGCACTCTCAGTTTTTCAATTGCACTGGTGCCACAGCACTAATACTTGAACCAGCAATTAAACTGGAGGCTAAGAGAACTGTCAAGGCACACTAATTATTTCGCTGGCATTTGAATATCAACTGCCTAAAGGCCACGTGCAGCAGAAGGATAATAATATTCAAGAGCAGATCTTTGATTTGAGGGCCGTCTGTGTACTTTAACATTTGTAGACGTTGTTCAAAAACTGAGAAATTGGTGTATGTAGTTCTAGCATGCTAATCACTTTGAAGAGTACTTCAGTGAATAGCTTTCCAAGTGCCGTCTGAGTATAGTTATTATGAACCAAAAAGAGCCAACGAGAGGAGGCCACTGGGTTAACAGTCAATTTGAGGCAAGCAGCCTAAACAAGAATCATCAAGTTAACAGCCTATTTTGGAAGCTAACTAGCTTCTGAGCAGAAACATATAAGGTATTTTAAGTTCCAAGATGGCATTTTCAAATTCAAGTCTAGTTTGTAAACACTCTATTAGGAGTATCAATGGATGTTTGTGTGTTCATGCTGAATGCAAATGATAGTTCTGGAATGTAGACAAGGTCAGAAAAACAATAGCTGCAGTCTGTGTTGTGCATGTTCTGCATGGAGTGATATGATATGACACAGTTCTTTAATTAGATGCACACACTTTGTAGTAAGATTGAAGAATTAGTTACATTTAGTGGCCTGTTCACCTTTAATGTGGCATGAAAGCCAACAGGACTGAATGCAGTCTGTAATTCCAGTGCAAACCACCAATGTTATCCATGGAACTCCATCTTATCCTCAGAGATCCCAGACTGAGACTGATGAACAAGTTTAGTTTTATCAAAGCTATGATTCCCATGGGCCATATTTCAATGAGAGATTACTGGAACATATTTCTTTGTACTAAGAGCAAAAAAGCTTTTATTTTTTTAATCAAGGAAACAATACATTTAGGGACTCATTTTAAGCATAGGTCACGATGGTCAGCACGAGACTAGTCGATTAGTGAGGCTAACCTTTTATTCAGTTTTAATATTTTTTATATGCTTTCAAGGGGATGGATTAAAAGATTTTTTTTTTTTTGGAAATAATTTCAGAGTTTTGAAAGCGCTTGTAATTGAACATGCTATTTTACTTTCAACATGTTAATATTCTCTGAGAAGGTTTGTCTTCACATCCCTTTTAAAAACACAGAAACTCACTTAATTTGTTCTTAAGGCAAAAGAGCTCTACAAAAGCTAGTATAAAATATAAATATAAATATTAAAGAAATTCCTGATAATGTCAAACAAACAAAAAACATCCCTAATTGTTATTTAAAGGGTTAGTTCACCCAAAAATGAAAATTCTGTCATCAATTACTCACTCTCAGGTCGTTCCACACCTGTAAGACTTTCGTTCATCTTTGGTAACACAAATGAAGATCTTTTTTTGATGAAATTTGACAGCATTCTGTCCCTCCATTGACACCCTTTACAACTGGAACTCTGAAGCTTCAAAAAGTTCATAAAGAGATCGTCAAACTAATCCATATGAATTGAGTAGTTTAGTCCACATTTTCTGAAGAGACACAATCGCTTTATATGATGAACAGATTTAATTTAAGCTTATATTAACATGTAAACATTCATCAACTCAAATATCAGTTGTGGGAAACAGAAGCTCAAGCATGTTTGCTTGATTCGTGTGAGAACCAGTGAGGTTCATTTGAGCTTCCGCGAGAGGTCTGTTGTTGAGCATCTGTTTATGTTCGCTCATCAATGTTTATATATATATGAGTAAAAGCCTACATTAAATCTGTCCATCATATAAACTGTTTGTGTCTCTTTATTTGGACTCGCCCGCTCAACTCATATGGATTAGTTTTACGATCTCTTTGTGAACTTTTTGAAGAATGCTGTCAGATTTTATCAAAAAGATCTTCATTTGCGTTCCAGAGATGATCGAAAGTCTTATGGGTTTGAGGGTGAGTAAATAATGACAGCATTTTTAGAAACTAACCCTTTAAAGATTTACCAAATTTTGTGAGTTATGTAACTGAAAAGCTGCACATTCAGAAAACCCACAGACAATATGTAATTTTGTGCATTCCTGCTTCATGATGACAAAGCTAAGTGCGTTATTGAGTTACAGTATTCCTAAACGCATTATTACTGACACAGGGTTTCTAAAGCACATTGTCCTGAAGCTTTTGGACTTCTAACTGAACGTGGATCCTGTATAATGAGCAGAAAGAGTTTAAAAGGCATTGTCCTCGTTTAAAGGCAATGGAGGAAACTCTCTGGAGAATGCAGTAAAAATCCATGAACCAGTTGGCCAAATGTTTTCATGGATCATAGAAGAGAGGTCAAAACCCTGGCTGTTCCAGTGAACTTACCCCAAGGGTGATATGAAAACACGTGCTGCACTCTTTCCAACCATATGGACACATACATCAATGCATTAAAGATCTCAAATCCTTAAAGCCGCCCCTCAAGCCATGAAAAGTCTGCTTAGGCGCTTAACTGTAACATGCACACTCATGAACTGTTTTGAAATATTTCAAAACGTCCAGATGTGCATTCAAGAACATTTTCTGCGGACTGTCATTGTGCGGACTGCAATAGCTGGTTGATATGTAAAGGAATGCAAGCACAGAGCATTGAAAGGAAAGCAGTCCTCATCTTGAACAATACATCAAAGGGAGCTTTACATAATACCACAGTGAAATGTGTGGAAAATCTGCATTGGCAACATGTCAGCTCTATTCCCCCTGTGCTACCGGCATATTATTGTTATTTAATGACTAGGCTGCTAGAGCATGTTAATGTCCTCATTAAGAAAAGTGGGTTGAGTTCTTTACTGAAATTAGCATTTTGCCTTGAAGTGAAAAAGAAAAATAACACCGGCTGTATAATATAATGTGAATCAAAACACATAGCCTTTCAACTCCATTTGTATCAGTCTCATTACAGACGTGACCTCTAGCTTTGCTAGTGAATCATAATCTCATTTCTGTACGACAACCAGATATAATAGTCCAAGGCGATAGCTGACAAATACAGTAGCTTTTACGATGATGTATGATGTCATTACAGGAGGTGCACAGGCATACCAATGTTTTACAGTGATAGATCTGTGTTGGCTTTTATGTCAAGCTGCTGTGAAATGCTGTGTAATTTTGACAGAAATTACCTTTGCACACTGTTTATGGCTCTGACACCATCCAAGGGATCCATTACTCTGCGGACAGAAGAGACAGATGGAATTGCGTGTCAGAATGCTGTAATCACCAGTCACATCAGACAGGCTCATTTGAATCGTGCTATTTTAATGTGCCCCTGCTGAGCAGAGAGGCTTTAAAAAGGAAATTTCCTATTATGAACGCATTATTCTTGTTTAAAAACACAGCCCTGACTACAGCGATGTAAAAGTGCTCATAAACCAGAACAGTCAGTCTACATCCCCTCCCTTATTAAAAAGACTAAGCAGGGCACCTGAGCACAGAAACATCAGGAATCACTCGTCAGCACCTGTTTGCGTAGCAGATCTTGGAATGTTCCGTAGCGTGTCAGGAATCGTCAAAGGGTTTTGCTTATTTGAATGACAACTAGTTGTTTTAAGCTTATGTGCAGCGTATTTGATTGGCAGACCACAGGATAACGCCCTTGGCCAGCCTTCAGAATAATGGTTATTGAATAGCACAATAACAAAGACAGGATAAAACCTTTATGATGTACTCTATATTTTATTGCACATGGTGGGGACTCTAAAGTAACCACAATATTATCGCTGCCAGATCTTGCGACTACGCCACTATGGGGAATAGAGCTAAACAAATCTATTTTGCCTGTGGTGGGATCAATGGATCAAGCCGGCAACATAAGCCTGGTTAGTTCACTTGCACGTTATGCATGCGCTCACATCAGAGCTACACAATCCTATTCTCGTTACTAAAGGTATATGAGACATATTTTAACTGTTATTGGGTCAATGATTTATAAGAGCGTACACGATAAAACAAAAATCTTTCTCTTAGAAATTCTCTTAAAAATCTTTGAATTTTTTTATAAGATTTTCATTAAATGTGTCATGTAGTGTAACCATCAAGTAAAAACTAATATATATTTTCTTACACATTGAGTACATGTGCATGGACACATAAAAAAAGTATTTTTAAACAACTATTATGAATCACTTCATATATACTGCATTAAATTCTTGGGGGAAGTTGTAACACATGACATTTTAGAGCCTTGTCTTGTCATAAAAAAGAAAGTAGCTGATATTTTAAGAGACTTTTCTGAAATCTCTATGATATTATTTCCTAAGATATTTCTTTTTCCTGCGTGTTGGACTATAAGACTTGGTTGCTCCACATGACTTTGATTTAGCAGACAAACGTTGTTGTTTTTTTTGTTTTGTTTTGTTTTGTTTTCAAATATTAATATTTTTTTTAATGTCCCTCTTTTAATTAGAATCTTTTTTTTATTTATTTTTCTTTTCGTTTTTGACTTTATGCCCCTGTAAAAATATTTAAACATTAATTAGATTACAAAAAAGGTATATTCAAGTGTATTCATTTTTATTGTTTTATTGTTTAATTACAGAAAAAAGCATCAAATCATTGACTAATTTCTTTTGTGTATGAAATAATCGTATACTATACATAATAATGAAGTACTAAAACCAGCCCCCCATTATTTTGATATTCTTGATGCTGCTCTGCTGCATTTCCATTACACACCGCTCTGTTATTAGGATGACAGAAAGTTTTAAAAGTTCTATTTTTGGCTGATCTGCCTCCATGGTCAAACAAAGCTCATCCATGTCAAAATGATTGAGACGGCCAATCAAATCAACCAAGGCGAAGATGACTGCTAATTCTAACGCAATGCTTTTGTTTTAATGGTGAAAGAGAGTGTGGTAAGATGTAAGTAGCTAAACATTTAAAACATCACAACTGTTTCACGATAGAAATATCCAGTGATGCAAAAACATCCCCACCGCCTTGAAAAAATGCTCTCCCCCAATTTTCAAGCCAATTGACTAAAACTACTTCTAAATAACTATTGGTTGCTGTAAAAACGTATAATATAGTGAAGCAAAGACTGACGATCAAATAAAACAATGGCAGTCAAACCGGATATTGAGACAGCTGACAGATTTGTGTATTTCCACGTAACTGTCTGCATAACGCTAACAGATCAGAGGTTCTCTGAACCACATCAAATGCTCTCTAATTTCCCATAATCATTAATCATCAGCGATAGCTCCTCATAGCTCGATGTTAAGCCTTGCCACAGCATAACTTGACATTCAGCTCAGCCCGTTCAAATTAACCCATGACCCCGGTCTCCATTTGATACTAGAGGAAGGCGGATAATTGCCAAAATGGCCTCCCCCCTCGGGAGACAGCGTGAGTGGGCTTTAGGGATGTGGACACGAAGACAATGATCAGCAGACATGAAAAGCATTCATTCTGGTTTAGTCCCTGCTCGGACAGCAGAATGAAGGCAGCTGTTCAGGAACACTAACTGCTGTTTGATTCGGAGAGCTCTGGAACGCTTTGAACGCATTGTGGAATCGTGCTGGGACAATGAGGAGCTTCTAGAACAGTGTCTAATTTGATAGCATCTCCAGATGGACAGCTTGCTGTAGAGTAAAGCATTTGATAAGAGAGACTGATGTGCATAGCTTCCCTCTGCACTGATGTCTGGCTCAGATAACAACAAGGCCGTCACTGTGATGAGCAGACAGGGCATCTGAAGATAGGAGATGATTTAATTTGAATGGATATATAGATCTGGAAGATTTTTATTGGGGGCTTTTGAATGGGCATTGGACTTTTTAATTATTTGCATTGGTTCAGTACATGTTTGCTCATGTTGGTGCATATTATATAGCTTATATGTGAAAAATTTCAAGTTGTTATTGTGGAACAGAATAGCTTATTCGTGAAACAATAGGAGAGGAAAAATACTTTTGATTCTGAATAATGTTTGACATTTGCCAAATAATCTTTTTTTAATATTATATGTTGAACAAAATTTCTACAGAATTTCTCTATCATTCGTACTAAAGGTTTGCAAAAGAACTGTAAATGAATTTGACTAGCTGTGTATTTCTGGGTCAGATGTCGGTACAAACTCATGATAAAGATCAGGAAGGACATGAGGATGAATATAATCACAGTAACAAGGGAGTTTGTTGACAGCAGACAAAAAGTGCAGACACACGCACAAAGATCCCCCTCCACATGCCTTTGTGCAGATACAAACACACATAAACATATAAGGCACGTACACACACACACACACACACACACACACACAGGAAGCCTCTAAATCACACACCCCTCATCTACACCCCCACCCCAAATCCTCCCACGGTGTGTCATAACCAACATAAACAGAGAAGCAAGTAACTTTAAACTTCTAATGAAAACCCCAACCGCAGTGTTGAGACTGAGGCTGGCAGAGATTTGTACAGTTGTGTCTCCAGTTTTCCAATTCTATGCATCTGTTTGTTTATAGTGGAACTCCTCTGGGGGAATGGTTAGGAATTCAAATAGATGAGCTGATGAGTGAGCTTGCTTGTGTTCACTGGTTAAGGTATAGCACTAAAAATAACTGTCATTTGTTTAACAAAAGTACAGTTCATCTGATAGGGTGCAGAGTGATACATTTACACAAACAAATAGAAATGAGACAACGAGCCTCTGAATGATTTATCTGGAGATTTAAATATTAAAATGAAACAATCATTTATTATTATTATTTATTAAGTCAACCAATAATTGATTTGATGATTTTTTACAGGAAAAAAAAAACAACAACAAAGGTTCATAGGTAAAGTAACTTAGCTTATTTAATATATGATTTGTATAATTTCTGTACTTTTACAGTAATTCAGTCTCTACTCTTCCTGTCCATTTTGATGAATTTGAGACTATTTAGATCCCAAATCAACTTTGCCTAAATAATAATAATAATGCATATTATATTTTAGTTTATTATTGGTTGTCAAAAGGCAAACAACAATAATAAGTGATATATGTATTTGATAATATCAATAACATATGAATATCAGCAACACAATAAAGCTAAACAATCTGTACATGTTGTGAAAAAAACAATAAAGTTGATTATTAACAGTAATGAAGTATATTATTTTATAAATAAGGCAGGGGAAAAGACACTTATTCAATTATAAGTGACTGTCTTATTCAGTACATTTGAGTTTAACACTCAATAAACGTTTACTTGTCAACTCTTTTCTTACTTACCTGGAAATGTCTTGGAGAGAGCGCGATGCGCGTGCTGTGGAGGCTCAGGCACCTGGCGGCGCACCTCGTACGGAAAATACTGGCAAGAGCTGAAGACGAGTCCTGCCTCCTCATTACTACAAACCCGCTGTTTAATAACAATATAATCCCAATGCACAAACCGAAGAGCGCGTCACGCATCTTGACGAACAGAAAGTACTGTGTTGGACCGTCTGCTGAAGAGCTTGAAAGTAAAAGTGGATGTGCGGGCGCTTGATGCAAATAATGAAAGTTCAATGAGCGCGTGTGGGCGGGGCCTCCGCGGAGACGCGCGCTGCTATTGGACAGAGACTGTGCCCGTGAGACGCGCTGGATCAGGTGCACCGACCGCGCGCAGCAGCTGTTCTGTGAAGATACACAGCTTATTGCTCTCTGTGGATTGCCTACTTCACGGTTGTGACATTTGACGTTTAAAAATGTTGAGTGTAGTAAAAGTGAAATTTGTATTTAATTTTAACATATGACACATTACATCAACCTTGCACCAAACATTAAACCAACCTGTTTGTTTGTTTATGTTGATTTGTCCATCTCAAACTAATAAGCTTGTAAGAGACATTTGGCCATCATTGCTGCCATCTTTTGGTGACAGATTACAAGAAGACCAAAAAATAGTCACTTACATGTTTTACATTGTACTCATCCTTAAAATAATACCTCAAAATATCTTGTGTGATTGTAATTAATTTCTGTAATTACAGTTATATTTACACTGTTGACCCAAACCTGTCCCTAACCTTACCCATATTATAGTAGCAGCAAAAGTGTTGCAATACAACATGAACACAAAAAGTACACTGGACCTATCAATTTTTTTTTTTTTTTTATTACTACTACTACTACTACTTAGTATTAGTATTAATACATAGTGCTTACAGACACCTAATATGAAGTCTGACCATTTAGGTCTTCATGAATGAAGATTTCTTATTTTATTTTTTTTTTTTGCCCTTGACTTTCTCACCCAAAGTACTAGATTCACTTTTACCAGGGCTTTTAAAATCTCAGCCAACTTGTCATCCAATGCACATATTTTCCACTCAGTCTGTGTTGTTGAAATGCAGCTGTGCACGTGTGTGTCCGATAGAAACCCCACAGCATCATGGGCCAAACCCTGGGCCCATCTGGAGGGGAGCAGGAAGCATCCAGGGAACCCCACAACTATTAAAAGGTTTCACTGGTAGCTGAGAACAACAACAGTTTTATATGCGGAGCGTTTAAAACAACCACTAACGTATACCACAAGGTATCTCTAAACATTCTGGCACTGGTCCCTCGCCCAAGGAATGGAGAAAATATGACGTGCTGGAAATATTGAACAAAATGATGTGCTTTTTTCACTCTGTCATGCGAGTTGCTGTAATGGAGTGGGCTTCACAAGGGAGATCCCAGGGTGTTAACGAGACGCCCGTCCTCCTCCCCACTGGGTTTTATGAAGTAGCGAAGCTTCCTGGTGTTGTGGCAGCTGTGCTGTCAGCAATTTGGAGGACTTTTTTTTTTTATACAGGTGAATCACAATGGCTTCCTTTAGCAGGCTGAGCTGACATCAAGTTAGTGATAATTATCAACATTTGATTACTAATCTCAAGCTGTGTAAGACTAGCTCCCTAGGTTATGAATCAGTTCACTGTGTAGAAATTCGGACCCTGACTCACTACACATTGGGTCTTTCCTAACACCCATACTTTTGTTCTTTGAATTTGACAGCATGTCTACTTATATGAATGACATCTTTTCTCTGTATTTGGCCCAAGTGTTTGAGTGGACATGACGACCGGAAGTGTGCATAGTGTTGTAAAAATTCAAGTAAAGTTTTATTGAGCTTTATTTACACATTTTGATTGTCAGTACATTACGCTTTACAATAAACCTATATTTGTTTGTTCAGTAGTCCCTACTTTATAGAACAGATGACACAATTTTATTGTGGTGCATCTAGTTAAGAGATAAAAACATCTTTTAAATGTGCACCAATGTGTTTTACAACCAAATTATATGTACTATGTAAATGTGTAACATGTAAGTGTTCTTCTAAATCTTGTAATTTTGGAGTTTCTTAGTGAGATTTTTTTTTTAGAATTGACATTTTTCAGAGGGACAGTCTCACACACTTCCTGTCACATGCAAGACTGTCGTATTGCGACGGCTTGCGTTGTAAAACGTCACCACTAGTATTTATCGAGAACAGGTAGCACTGATATCTTTCTGACAATATTATTTATAACTATGCTGTTTAAAGTATATTATGAAAAATACTTTGATTGTTATGTCACATATTCCTGCAACATTTTAATAGTAATAAAACAAAAACACTGTTTAGACTGACATAATTAAATAACAGTTTTTCAAATCACACCACAATATTTATTAGATCATACGATTTATGTTTTGTGCTTCAGAATTTTCGTTAAAGGAGCTGATCGTGTGTACTCTGGTTTTTGTGATGCATTATGGGATTTTCTATGTAGCGGATGTACCAGTTCACTGGAATAATTTTGCGATTGAGACAAACCATAAAATGTCTGACTTCATGTTCAGTGCCTTGACTACTGAACTTGGGAGCTGATTGAAACACCCTGACATACTTGTTCTTTTAAATATGTACTTTGCAAACATTTAAAAAAAAAAATTGTTCTATATTGTGTTAATGTGTGTATTATTTATGCAATCTGGACGTACTATATTTGTCATGATGTCATTTTAATGTGACCTACCAGTGTCAGTTGTGTCTATACACTCTCTTTGTGGCCTTATGGGATGGTAAACTGTCTATTGGATGTGCACTGCAGAAAATAGCCATAAGTAGTAAGTCATCTGGGTACTTTTTGTCTACGGATTTATGAAAACTGTGAATTTGCACTTTTTTCCTTTCTTTTTTTTTTTTTTTAACACATACTGGTTTTCGCACACTCTATAGTAGAGAAGTATGTATATTTGGATACAGTCGGGTACACCATACTTACATGCAAGTATTCTCTGAATAGAAGAAACATTTCACTTGGCCAGGTTGGTGCTGCTGGTGGTCCACCCACACACCATAACATTTAGTAGGTGAGGTGTCACTCAGTTCTCCTAAAAATGTCTTTATGCATCAGTCTATGTTACTTACACATAAAAATAGCCGTCTGTGACGTGTTTGTGTTTGTGGTTTCCTTACAGCTGTGAATTCCTATGTAAGTGCCTATACAAGTGTGTTTACATCAGCAGGAGAGTGTGTAACATTGGTGGTTTGTGTGTGTGTGTATGCGTAGGCTACACATGGAAAACATGTTGGTGTGGGGTCCTCTTTTCTCCTGCAGCCTTACTGAATGGTATTTCCCATACCCCCTTTCTGCTTCCAGGGAAATGCTTCGGCCGTTGGGGAGCCCAGCTCGTAAATATGCAGTAGTACAGGGAGATCCTCATTTATTTGGGCTTAGTAGGAGAGCATGAGGTAGGTTGATTTTGTCATTTCCTTCTTTTTCCTCAGCATTAGGAAACAACCTGCTAATACGTGTGAATAACTTTTTATGGTGTTATTTTGGGAAAACCAAATTAACATGTTGATGTCAGCCTACAAATGAGTCACATTTACCAAAGAGCAAACAATCTGTGTAAAGTTAACCAACACTGATTTTAAGTAGATAATGAAAATGAACTGCTTTTCAAATATGAGTGTACAGTTCTTAAACTGATCAGAATGCTGAAACTACCCACCATCTGGGAAGCTAAAACTTTGATAAAATGAAAATGGAATAAACGAGGGGAGGTAGGGAGAGATTTCATCATAGCCACTTTGATTTATTTATATTCTGATCGAGCATAAATGGAATCTTGGCAGTGACGCAAGGAAACTCATTTTTGTTAAAGCTTTTTTAAAGACATTTTGACGTCTGTCAGTTCAGAATGGTTTATCAGGCCTGACAGAGATTCCCGGTCGTCGTTGTTTAATAACTCTGCTGACATCTGGTGGGCATTAATGCCATTACATTTCCAGTACATTTGGTGACCAGTCGCTGTCAGTGAAACAAAAACAGTTAGATGAAAGCAAATCCCTCAGGGTAGTCTGAGACTGTCACTAATGGATGCAGTATTAAACACAATATCTAAGGTTTTCATTATCCAAGTCATCGCAGATATCTGAAGATCACTGTGACAGTGAAGTCTGGACTTCATTTAGAACTTTACTTTATTTGAAAACATTACTGTCGAAAACACTCAACAAAGAATTTAAAACCATTTGAAGGATTGGAAGATCTCCAGTTCAAATACATGGAACAACATCTCCTTTGCATAAACTTCCAGCCTTTTTGACAAACTAATTTTATTCATGCTGCAGATTTAAAGATATGAATTTCGTATTGTTGTTCAGACTATTTAACTAAAATACAAAGCAAAAAGAAAATAACTTTATTACATTTATTATAGATCCGTAAGCATGGCACCATCTTTGATGCCTTAGTTTATTTTCCCTTCTTTTCTGTGCCTCCTTTGGGAATGCTGGGAGAAGCTAAATAAATCAATAAGAAACAATATGTATGTTTTGCAAAATGAAATACCAAAACATTTAATCAAATTGTCTGTGATCTAAAATTTTTTTCCTGATAGAAGCATCATTTGTTATGCATCTTTTTCTTCGCTTATTTCCCATCAATATTAATACTGTGTATCTGAAACTGCACTTTCATTCTAGTTTAAACACATTAAACCCATATCTGACTTCATGGCCACAGCCAACATAGACAATGATCTGTGGTCAGTCTTCACATTCTATATTTTTCAACAGTTTACAAAAATCTGAGAAAGCTACCCATTTTTATGTGATCTTCTGGGATAGTCTTGATTCGGTTGCATGTCCCTCATCTATCCAAAGAGCAATATCTTGAGCACAGTCATACCTTAACTTTCTCACACTGTTAATATTTTCAATTCAGTTAATTGCCTTATAATCTATTAATCAATTCACGGAAATAATTGATTTGATGGAAACGATTCACCACAGAGACAGTTCTAAACAAAGGACCGATATTCAGAACAATAAAACTATTGTGTCTGACACTTTTTCTTGGCATTTATGATTAGTATTTATAGATGTATACCCACATTTCTACTCAGTTCTTCAAATGTGTTTTACCCATTGTTATTTCAAAATTAAATTTATGGAAAACTCATGTACGCTTTTTTCCATGAAAGTCATCCGTATAACAAGCATGTATCATTTTATGAAGTATTAAACAAAGGTGCAGCTGAATAACACCACGTTATGATCCAACTGGGGATTGAACTGGCATCTTTGGTGTTTGTCCTTGATGCTGACTAGACCAAGAAACTGAGGTTTGTCTTTGGATCTTTACTTCAAAGAGGAAAACAGAACATTAGTCTTACGCTGCACTTTAGATGAATCCGAGCTGGAAACACAAACGGCTCTCCTTGAGAGGCTATACAAAACGAATTATCCAAACCTATAAGATCTCCTTAAACATCAGTCCAGTAAGAAAATTGAGTCCACAATCCACAAAAAGATGACCAAAACATGCAATCCAAGGACAACATTTTACATTTACATTTAGTCATTTAGCAGACGCTTTTATCCAAAGCGACTTACAAGTGAGGAAAACAAACAAGCGATTCTTCATGAATTGGCAAATGGACACAGGAAGTGCTCGCAATACAAAACCAAAGGCAGGATAAATCTGAAACCCTAATATCCTTAGGAATGACACCACATTGACAAACATCAGGACTGAACAACAACAACAAATAATAGTGAGGCCTTAAATAGGGTTCCTCATTAGGAGAGATTCAACACAGGTCAGAACGTTACAACCGTTGAACAATGGGAAATTAATCTGGGTTGAAACATCACCATCTAGTGGTGAAAATAAGGAACTAAAAACAAAACGTTACAAACACAAATATCCACGATTTAAACGTAAGCTTTATTTTATTTATTTATTTTTTATTATACATATTTTACTTTACTTCAGTTAATTAAATTGTGTCCTTGACAAACTGTCAGCTTTCCTGTTGATGTTTTATTCATTCACGTGACTGTTCTTATCATAGTAAAGTCATTTTATTTTTATAGCAATTTTCACAATCAGTGCAGCTTTACAGACTATCATACATTAATGTCAACTTCCAGAGGCAACTATGGCAAGAAACAACTCCACAAGCTGTTTAGGTAATGGAAGAAGGAAAAAAACCTTGAACCTTGAATAAGCAAATCCTCCTCTGACATTACAGTGAATTTACATATGCTAAATATTATATACAGAAGTTATTTTTAATACAATCCTCTGTTCAGTGAACAAATTAAAATTACTTCATTTTTCAATAGGCTTGCATTGAAGGGAAAATACAACTGTAAGCACAATGATGAAATAGTAAGAATAGTTATTATTTGTACATCCATTCTAAATTGACAGTGATCCAAATAGATAAAGTGTAAAGACTTCGTGTTTGAAGTGGAGACTTCAAATGGAGATGTATTTATAAAAAAAAAACCATTGGTCTTATGTTGGCTCCAGAAACCCACTCTGTGGATGCTTCCGACCTGGCTGAGAACATATAATGTGCCATCTCTAGTTCTGAGGAATTAGATGTGAAGAGAAAGTCTCCACACTGAAGTGTCAAGGTAATGGAGACGTATTGTCTAACTATTCGGGCTGAGTTAGCAAGGATACACGAGGATGCCCGGGATGAAGAGTTACTTGTGTGTTATCTCTCCCCGGCGCTGCATACACTTTGAAGGCTACCACCTTGCCAATGTGAGCGAGTGAACTCACTGTTATGGACACAGTGATGGAGTTCTGCTCTCGCTTTGGATCTTTCCTTGAGGGATAAGATTCTAGTGTCTGCATCTCACAGTCCAGGCCCATCGTCTCCTAAAGCTGTGTGGTGGTTTCGATTGAGGGTCACAGCATCAAGTTCCCTCAAAAGGGAACATATAGGGTTAATCATATAACCTAGTTCCTTGAGAAGGGAATGAGACACTGAATCATGTTGCCAGGCAAGTGAAACTTGTATATTATATTCATTCATCACACATAGACTGATATATTTCAAATGTTTATTTCTTTTAATTTTGATGATTATAACTGACAACTAAAGAAAATCCCAAATTCAGTATCTTAGAAAATTAGAATATTACTTAAGACCAATACAAAGAAAGGATTTTTAGAAATCTTTCCAACTGAAAAGTACAGTATTATTCCAGTCCAACCCAGTCATTTAACCAAAATTAATTAAATTAATTAACATCATTTACAATTACACAAAAGAACTAAATAAGTGAATTGCCACAAAACAATACAAAAACAAACAAACAAACAAAAAAACCTTGATGTTGTTGCATGTTTATAACAGACCAACAGATGGCGTAGTAGTGCAGTTATTGCAGTTGAATGCCATAGAGACAAAAATTGTATTGGGCCAGTGTGTAGAGGACAAACTTTTATATATATATATATATATATATATATATATATATATATATATATATATATATATATATATAGACAACATCATTCCATTGTATTGTATTATTCTGTATTGTCAAACCAGAAATGTAATTGCAAATTAAGTAGATTTGGTAACAACTAACCTATAAATCCATAAATGTGAAACATACTTTATCATTATAGCCTTAAGTTATGACAGTATATCAATCCATTTAGAAAAACAACTGAGAGCATCAGATGAGTGAATTGCGCTTCAGCATTTGGGAAGGTTTAGGTAAAAGAAATCCTCTTGCCAAATGCTTTTGCTATTCATACTGAATGCGACTTAAGTATTAAAACCAAAATTGTAATAATGTCTCACAGATACAGTGATCAGCCCAAATCTGATATATGTGCAGTTGCAGTTCTTAATTTAAGGATGAGAGCTGCAGTGGGAGAACAGTGATCAGTTAAGGGAGTGATGAAATTGAATGATGAAAGTCATGTATGAGTTGTGTTGTAAAGAGTCACTCACTGGTGGTGCGTTACATAATAACTGCAGTGCTGAGTGTGAGGGAGAAAGAGCAGGCAAACGTTGCAGTCTGACATCAGGGTGTGGTCATGCATGGATTTTTACCATGCACAGTCTGTGTGTGTGTGTGTGTGTGTGTGTGTGTGCGTGTGTGGGGGAGGGGGTGTCAACTGTTTCCTTGGGGATGGACATTTCATTGTTTACACCCATATTTATTAAAGATATTATTATAAAAGTCCTGATAATATATCCTTAACTATTTCAATTCGATACTATTCAAATAAGCAACTTTTCACTCAATCGTTATGCAAACAACTTTATGATTATAATTCAAATTTAAAATAGAAGCATTTTCACTATTGATTTCGGATTTTGGACTCCAGTAGGTGTGCCTGAGCATGGGTTTGAGTCTGACTATAGACCTTAGGTTATTGGTTTTAGAACACTTCATGTTTTGCTCTTTGATCACTTGCAGTTAAAAGCAAGAGTCAGCCGATGGCAATCTGCAATCATTACTGCTGCATCTTCCACCTGCCCTTTGTCTATTGCTGACCTGAAATCAGTAAAACATCTCTACCTTGCAATACTTCAAACTGCCCTCTCTTGTTTAATTGACATGTGTTTTAATCAAATACTGTGGAGACATGAATGGGAAAGCATTTTTATTAAGTATTTAATTTAGTTCCACCATAAGCAGATCGGAAAGTGTTAAAGGGAATGATGATGGGAAGAACGCTTTATTTAGCCCTATAAACTGATGGAGCAATATTCTGTGTTTGTATATGTAGGTTGGGAAGGGTTTTAATTGTTTGCATTTTGCGACTCATATATGCATATGTATGTTCTTTTTTTGTTTGTCACCTCCATGGGTTATGGTGTTTTCTCTCTAGGTAATAGGGCAAACATCCTCCACTCTCTGTCTTTGTCCTCCTGTGAGCAGAGACCTCCTGCTGAGCTGGCAGGGTGTGGCTCCCAGCAGCTCTGAATAATTTTGCAAGACACCATGGCACAGGCTTACTCCACAGACAGATCTTCCTGCAGCACAAGCTCCCCTCCCCCCTTTTTATTTAAATCATTGCATTTCGATCATATCTAATTTTGAGCGCAGCCATTTTTAACTGCAATGTGCAAGATTTCCTGTTATTTAAGCTATACAAAAACTGTAAATTGTGCTGCTTGATATTGCAAACTCTATTTGTTAACAGGTTATTTTAATGTATTAATCATAAATAAGCTAATCTCCCCCCAACAGGTCACTGAACGAGTCCCTCACAATGAGGCACAAAGTCACTCTCCAAAACCGTCAACTGTCTGCTCCTCACAGTTGGAATGAGCTGCCAACCTCCACCCGAACAGCTGAGGAAGAAGCATTTACATTTTTCCATTTATCAGATGCTTTTATTCAAAGTTACTTCCAAGAGAAGAACAAAATGATATTTTATTCACAAAGTTTGGGAAGAACACATTCAAATGATCTAATGACATCACTGCAACCAGCAGTCATTAATCAGCAAACATACCTACAGCATGAGTGGAGACCTAGATATATACCTAGATATAGATTTACTCATCTATGCTTTTTGACATTTTTTTATCATCCCTCCACCTCCCCGTCTCCTCACACTCGCCTGGTTACTTTCCTAAACCAGAAATAAAGGGGGGTTGGGGGGGTGGTGGTGGCTCGGAGCCCTCTCCTCAGACAGCACGCCAAATATGCATTCTATTACTACTCATATGCATATAATAACTATCTGATTATTTGTAAGTGTGAACTTGTGAAAAGCAATTCATCAAGGAGCCAACAAGATCCATAATATACAATGCCAGGTTTATTTGACAACTCAATTAGGTGGGTTTGTTTTTTGTTTGTTTTACACTTTTTTTAAGTGTAGTGCATTGGTTTAAGGATAGATAAGTGTTTTCGGAAGAGATGTGTCTTTAGCTGTTTCTTGAAAGAGAATGTGATGGTCTCAGCAGTTTGGGTGGAGGTTGGCAGCTCATTCTATTTGAGTCAAAACAGAGAGGGTAAAAGTTTTGGAGAGTGACTTTTTACCTCATTTTGAAGGAACACAATGCTCATTCATTCAGATCATTGATTAGCTGATGGGAGGAAGAATAAACTTGAGCTAGGTAGGAGAGAGGGTAGTCTGAAGTTTTCAACTCATGTAGGAATGAGTTTGGGCTTTTTGAACAGTGGGGGTACTGAGCCTGCTTAAATGGGGTGGCAAATTTGCTGGTAGTGAGGGATGTTGATGATGTGAGTCAGAGCAATCTGAAGACACGCCTTATTTGCAAGCGGTCAACCTCTCCACAACCTTAAATCAACGCTAAACACACTACATTGCCTATAAGTCACTTTGGTTAAAAGTCCAAAACACACTATAAACTATAAACACACATGCTAAATGTAAATGTAATTATAAACATGCTGGTAGTGCAAATAATAGGTAGTGCTATCACCTCCAGGTCCATATTTGCAAAATAATGTGGGTAGGCTAGTATGAAATATAGTGATAGGGAAGTCTGAACTAAATGTTCTCTGCGGATGTACATTAAATTTAGGTTATAGCACACACAATGCCTTTACTTTAAAGGGATGCTGTTGTCATTTACCTGTATGAATTTCTTTCTTCTGTTGAACACAAAAGATGATATTTTGCGTTAGGAGCCAACTGTGCACACTGAATTCCATTGGATGAGACATTAATATTTTTTCATGTTCCATAAAAGAAAGAAAGTCAGACAGTTTTGAAACGACATGAGAATGATAAAATGAAAACAGAATTTTCATTTTTGGGTGGGGCATTCCTTTAAACATTAGCTAACTTAATCTTTGTCAACATTGATGTAGTGGATATGTGTATGTTGTCAAGTCATATGGACTGGCTGATGATAACATTTTTGATGAAAAGCGTTTTAAATCTGTCAGCGTTAAACCTGCTCTTAATCCTGTTCCTGCAGTTTCATTATCAGGAAGTGTTATGGCTTCATTCCATGCAGTGATCTGACTTGTGCTGGGACATTTTATGACTCTGCATGTGCTAAAACTGTTATGGTGGCAGTTTTATTTGTGAAAATAAATTGGACTGCTAGTGGAAGGCTGCGGTTTTGGTGTGTGTGTTTGTGTGTGTGTGTGTGTGTGTGTGTGTGTATTTTTCAGTAACTAGAATGTGTTTGTATGCCTGTTCACGTCTTGTGATGAAGGTAACAGCAGAGCTGACAGAGTTTAATTACTGTCAGTCTGAGCATCCATTAATCTTTTGTCAGATCAATAGTGCTTCCTCTACCAATCAAATATCGCCCCTTTGCACAATTCACTAGTTTTGTTGTTGTTATTTTGTTTTGTTGTTTGCCATGTCCACTCAAAGAAAAGTCTGTAAAAATAGTACCAAATATACTGTAATTATTAATAAATAATTAAAATAATTAGAAATTTTGCATATTGATTTTCCACATGGGTTTTAGCCCTATTTCGAATTATGCATTGCATTGTGTTTAAAGGTTCAAGCCTTTTTAGGGTAACACACAATGTTCGTAAATGACTGTTAGTAAAGGATCAGTACCTTTTCCATTTTGTTTGTTTGAGACATTTGTGACACAAAACCAGTCTTAAGGGTAATTTTTTTTTAAATTGAGATTTATACATTATCTGAAAAATTTCTTTAAGTTGTCCAAATGAAATCCTTAGCAATACATATCCACTCACAAAAATACATTTTTATATATATATACGGTAGGAAATTTACATGATTTTTGGCATAAAAGAAAAATATCATTTTGACCCATACAATGTTTATTTGGCTATTCCTACACTGGTTTTGTGGTCCAGGGTCATATTTGTGTTCAAAAGAATGAGGAAATCAAATTAAAATTATAAGAATTTCTTCGTGTTGGTGTCACTTTTTTTCATTCCATGAAGTCTTTCTGTCCCATTGCATGATTTCTCTGGGGAGGAGAGTGAGAAAGAGAACAGTGGGAGGAAGAGAGAGACTGAGAGGAAGTGGGTGGATGAGAGAGAAATTTAAATTTGATGCAAAGGTTGTCAAGGGCATTAACACTTGAAATTTTAAGTGCCTTCTCTTGATGTTCCTAATATAAGTGTAGTATTGCGTATGAAAAGGTGTATTAATTTTATATGTCAATAGAAAAATGCACAAATATGTCTAAATACTGCCGTAAGTCCAAGTTATGCAACGAGATCCATGCATTGAATCTAAGACAATTACACTATAAAAAAGACAGTTATGTGTCTAAACTGTACGAGGGAGCTGTGGTTTGTGTGTATTCAATTACCCTGACACATTAAGATGACAAATAGATCCTACTTCTAACATGGATGCATAATTCATTACCTCTATTCTGACCTGCCGAAGGCTGTACTTGTACTTGTGTAAAGCCATGCAGATATCATCAAAATATAACCAATGAAATCATTTAAATGTGTTATTTTTCTGATGCTATTATATTCAGAACAGCTTCTAAAAATAGGGCAACATCATGTTTCATCTGAAGTTTCTTGGAATATATGTGCAGTTCATTTCAAAAGCCTTGAGCTTTAATGTTTCCCCTCCAGAATAATTCCTGCAACATCTATTTTTTCGCAAGGAACAATTTTAGAATGATTGGAAATTTGAACAACAACAGCAAAAATAAAACATCTCTCGCTGGAGGTGTTTTCTGCCTTATCTGTTCAACCTAACACCTTTATCATACAGATTTGCATAACTACAGAAAGAGAAACCACTATAGAGTACTACTGTTCCACTAATGAGAAGAGAGAGAAACACAGAGAGAGAGAGAGAGAGAGAGAGAGAGAGAGAGAGAAAGAGAAACAGAAACAGAAAGAGAAAGAGAATGTGGCACTTGAGAAAGATTTTAATTGGCAATAACCAGTCTAATAAACAAAATGATGTGAAATAATAAATAAATAAAAAAGGTACATGAAAACAGGCCTAGAGGGCAATAATCCTATTTCATCCGATGTTAAGTGCCAGATAAAAATATTTTTTGGTTTCACTGGTTCCCACTCATTAATGAGGCATATTAATCCACCAGATTCAACATTGTAAAATGAAACATTACTAGAGGCACCATTTGGTTTCCCACGGGTTCTTTATTAGCATCTGTGGTTCCATGAACAATCTTTATCATTCATTTTTACAAATGTTCACTAAAAGGTTCTTTGGGGAACCCAAAATAGTTCTTTAAAAATGTTCTTTTAGAACCCTTGTTCAGTGACATAATATCTGCGTTATCCCTGGTTTCCGCTTGTACTGCACAGTAACCATGGCATCAGACACAGCTGCGTAACATCTAGCGGCACGCTGCTGATGTTTCGTTCACACATTATGGACCATGGCAAGCAAACTTTAGGACAAAAGGACAAATAAAACAAGGATCAATATCGGCGTGGTGTGTCCGAGATGGCGAGAGCTTTGCGACAAACTTCGACTTGACAGAGGCGCCGCTCTTGTACGTTATTAGACAAGGTAAGCAAATGTAGGCTATAAAACTAATCAATGTTATATAGCTCAACACGACGAAGTGTTAGAATATCATCAGTATAATATTCTAATGTTGATCTATCTTACTGTTAAGTCTCGTACAGCCAACAAACTAATACACAGAATAACATTACAACTTTCAACACACTCAAATGCAGTTTTTAGTATGATAGTGAAAAGTTAGACCAAGTGAAACAGCGCTGCGTTTCCTCACAGTTTTGATTCGTCAAATAAACTGACCTGTATGAGTAATGTTTCAGCACTTATGAGTAGTTCCGTAGAATGAAATGTCCTCATTTCTTTATATCCCCGGGACTCGCGTGTGCCACTGATATCTGTCTCTCATTAGTAAACCACAGTCATGTTAAAAACATACTTTCACTCATCCATAAACATTATTCACCCATAAATATTATTAGATCCATCGGCGTGACGACAACTTCCATGATTCCATATTCACTGCGTCATCAATCTACGCCTTTGTTATTGTTTTGAAGAGTTTAGCGACCCCTAGCGGATGAAAAAAACTACATTGTGCACCTTTAAGAATGGAATGTATTATTTCCTACAAGAACTCTAAACACTGCCAATGGTTCCTTTGAGGCCGTCTGGAGAACTCCAAAGAGTGCCTCACGTGTTTTTCATTCTAGACAGTCAATACTGAACCTTATGCATTTGTAACATGTTATTGATAATTTATTACATTGGTATACCAAATGTTTTGACTGAAATCATTGTAGTTGCTGCATCAACTACATCATTGTCTTCTTGATAACGTCATACAGATATAATGTAGGCTCCCAAACTTTAAAAAAAATGAAAAGATGAGAAAGCTTAATGTAAAAAACAACCTGTTGCATTCCCACCCGTGTTACAAATACCATTCATGCTAAACGGGTTAAACACTCAAATGGGCCTCATTCTCTTCTGCTACACTCCCACATCCACTTCAAACATACAGCTGAAGTTTTCAGTTGAGGGGGTGGTGGACTTTCAGCAATGATGGGAGACATTCTCTCTCGATTTCCCTTCCTCTCACTCTTTCTCTCTGGTGAGTTGGGGGTTGGATGCTTGTTACCTTTAGTCCAGTGAGGCGTAATAATGGCAAGCTGATGCTTGCTGGTGCATTGGGATCTTGAATCACTGTGCTCTCAGAAAATGCTAGTCTGAATTATTGAACAAGGCCTTGCCGAAATTACGGAGAAGAGCATCACGCAAGCTCAGTACAACAACTTTCTTTCCCGGAATGAAGAGGGAGACAGCATGACTGTGTAAAAATGAATCAAAGCAACAACAAAAGCTTCAAAGTGTGACACTAGACATGGTTACAATTTATTAACTAGTCAATAGAGTTCAGTTAAATCAATTGCATTTGTTATTTTTATTTACAATTTATACAAACAATTAGTGAGCTGCAGTTTAAGTTGATATTGTTTATGTGTATTCTTCAAACCCTATTGACTGTGGACCATTTCACTACACATGTGTAAGTGCTACTGAGTAAGAAGGATAATCATGTGTTCATCATCTGCCGACATATTGTACACAAAAATATGATATGTTCGATTCATATAACTTTATTGGATAATTCAACAACAAATTCATGGAATTTCCAGGAGAAACAGGCAGAGCAGCATGACGTTGCAGATAGACATGGCAGGCAGACCCAGTATCACTTAAAGACAAATATTAAAACATATAAAAGGAATAAATTGGCTAAGACAACACATTAAAGCTTCAATTTACATAAAACTATCATAATATATTGAGCAGGGTAAAACATGTTATATGTGGCAGTGTCAAAACTTGACATTACAGACTATTGAATTTTATAACCCTGTTCTAGCATTTTGTACAGTGTTTTTTTTTTTTGTTTTGTTTTGTTTTGTTTTTTACTAATGTTTGAAATATATCACATTAGAGGAGCAGCCGTTCACATTGATTTTAGATTTAAATACATTCCTAAATGAATATATTTGAGAAGAGTGGTGAGGCCAAATATATAATAATATGAGAAAAAGTATTCTAATTGAATGATCATATTCATCAAAAAATCACATTAGTCAGCTTCTGTCAGCTGCAGAAGTAATGTGGGTCATGCAAACACAGTCAGTGCGTAATTAATGGGCGGGAGGGATCTGACACAGATTGATTGATGTATAATGGATGGTTAAAACTAAACACAGGCTACATTAACATCAGTGACCTGTGATGGACGAGTCTTTTTCTAGGGGTGGCACGGTGCATGAAAAAACACCCGAACCGTTCGGTTCGCTTGTCTCGGTTCGGTTCGTGTGTGCGTCGCACGGTTTGACGGTTCGACGCATGCGCAATGTAGCCCCGTGTTCAGACAGTTTCGCCTCAGACAGTTTCGCGCGGACATACATAGACAGTAAAAGTGGAGTAAGGGGCCGTTCACATATCGCGTCTTTTGCGCGCGCATATTCATTATCTCCTATAGGCGCGCGGCAAGCGCGCTCAAAATGGAAGCAACTCGGCCGCGCTTTCCACGCTTTTTTAGGCGCGATATGTGAACGGCCCCTAATGAAGGCTGCCCGGAGTTGGCGGATGCGCCCATGTCGTTCAAATCCGGTGTGTGGGAACATTTTGGATTTCATGTTATTTACGATGACAACGGAAATAAAACAGTAGATAGAACTGCGACTGTGTGCAAGCATTGTGCAAAATGCATTCAATATGCTAATGGAAACACTTCTAATATGACAGTTCATTTGAGAAGACATCACGCCAATGTGGCGATAAGCACAAACAGGAGAGAGCCGGTTAGGAAACAACTTCTACTGACCGCAGCATTTAAGCAACCTCTCAGTGATAACTAAAGCATTGGGGATGTTTATGTTATTACATTTATATTATATATTTATCTTTAAAGTATTTTGACTTGTTTAAAAGATAGAGCTTTAAGAGTTCCTCTCTTTGTCTATTAAAATATTTTTTTTTTTTGTAAGAGCTACACTGAAGTTGGCAGTTTGATAAATGCAAGTTAATTGCAATCTTTGTGTGCTAAAAAGGCACAAGTTCCTGTAGAGATAACAATACACATGCTCCTTTTTTGCCAAACAAACGAAAAGCATGTCATCATTGATGTCTTCTCTCTTGCTGTATCAAAATCTCACCTAGCTTTTACTCAGAGATGGTCCCAATAATGTGCTGAAAGTCAAGTCAAATTCAGTTAGTGCATGATTACATTACAAAAATGTTAATACTGTATCTTAAATTGTGGATAATTGTACAGAACCGAAAACCGTGACCCTAAAACTGTGATATGAACCGAACTGTGCGTTTTGTGAGCCGTGCCACCCCTAGTCTTTTCTCACTTAAGGATCTTCGGATGTTTACAATATATTTCATTTTTATATATAATACAATATACAATAAATTTTATTTACTTTATGCACCCGATTAGAGCAAAAGAAAATCACAAACAACAAAAATCACTTTTAATTTATCCTGAAACATCTCAATTACAGACTGTAGCTGACGATTTATGTTGTGAAAGGCAGCGGCTGAAGTCTTTGGAGTATCATTTTACTTGTATGTCAGCAAAGACCTATTGCAGCGAGTGTTTGCCAGGGACGTCTGCCAGACCTCAACTTTATGGGTTTGGCATTGATCCACTACGGTTCGTTTGGTACGGATCCAACTAGGGTATCCCAAAGTACATTATAAAAACATCATCCTCTATGTATCCAATACACTTAAAGGTTTAGATGAATCTGCAGTAACCTCCTTTGATCCTTTATTATACATTTCATTGAATTTGTTTATCTGTTTAATTGAATTGATTTAACATTTCATTGAATTCATTTAACCATTTCATCTGATTTGTCGTGGCTGCGAGGGTAAAGCTCAGCTGTGGACTCAGGTGTATTGGTTAAAAGAGCTCTGGGGTACATGACAGGGAAGACCTCCCCTGAGACAGTTTTGTCACAGACAGCTCTGAGCACCCTCTGCCTTCTAGACTACTAATGATCACCAGCTTCCTGTAGGACACAATAGCATAGAAATGGCCTCATTTTAGAAAGACATGAGAGAAAAGGGACAGGGAGTACAATTGCTTGTTATATTAATTAATAGTTGAGGTAATTTGGAAATAAAGAAACAGATCTATCATTATTTACTCACACTCATTAGGTTCCATTAATGTATGCAATGTTTTTACAAAGGAACGCAAAAGAAGTGCTTAGGCAGAAGTCAGAAAAAGTACTAGTGATTTTGTGGCGATATCCTTTAACACTACACAACACAATGTAATGTGTAATTCACAGTAAGGATAAAACACCTATGAAAAAATTGATAATACTTTACAATAATGTCTAATGTACTAACTAACATCAACTAACAATGAGCAATACATCTGTTACAGTTTTTGTACAGTATTTATATATAGTAGTTGTAGTTGGAAATCTGCTTGCCTTCTGATAAAATTGGATATATTTCACATATTTGCAATATTTGGAGCGGACGTGCATGTTTAAAAAGCTGTTGTCGATGCCCAATTATGAATAAATTAGCCTACTGTATTATATTTAATATACAAATTTCCAGGGCCTATAATTTATCAAATTGACCAAAACTTTGCTGAAAAACCTGTTGTACACAATCATGCCTTCTGTCCTCTGTATCACAGATCTGCCAGGCTCTGTCACCAACCAATCACAGCGTGCACCATCACCGGCGTTCTAATCACACACACCTGCACCTCATTAAGCCAATCACCACACCAGTTATAAGCACACACCTCACATCATCTCATTGTCCGGTCTCGTTTCATCGAAGAGGACTAATGTATGATTCTCCTGTTGATTCCCAAGCTGTTTCTACGATCTCCATTTGCTTACCTCCAGTGTCTGCTCCAGTATATCTCCAAATCTCCACTCCTGGATCTCCTCCTGTGTCCTGTTCCTGTGTTTGTTTTTATGTTCATCTACTTACCGGTCTCTCTGAGGTGTGTGCTTCATACTTTCTCATCTAGATCGATCTGCATGACCATCTGTAAGAGAAAGAGACTCCGTTATTAGCATTCCTTTCATCTGTATCATGTCATCGTGCTGCAAACTTACCTGTCAATTCACTTTGCTGCAAATAAAGATGATCTTTATTTGCCTTCTCCGTCCGTAACACTCTGAGAGTTAATACTTTTTTTTTTTTTTTTCCAAGTCTTTACTCCTAACTCTAGAATGCTTTTTATAAAGTAAATGTAAGATAAACATTTACTGGACTGAAGCAACTTGGGTTTACTTAATTTTTTTAATGTTAAAAATAAATTGTTTAATGTTTTTTTAAAATGACACAACAGCCTTTTGGTGAAAATTTATTTGTCCACTTCTCAATTATCATTGATTTGCATATATGACCCATAAAAGTATATGTATGAGTGTGTCTGTGTGTGCATGTTTTTGTGATTTATGAGGACACAAATTTGTATAATGACATTAGCATTACAACGTAAACATGAAATATAAGGACATTTCATGAGTCCTAATAGCTTTAAAAACATACTAAATGTTTTAAAAATGTAAAAATGCAGAATGTTTTCTGTGATGGGTAGTGCAGAAAACCATTACGCCTATGGAATGTCCTCAATTTAATAGCAATAAAAAAACCTGTGCGTACTTGTTTTGACTATACTTGTGAGGACCAAATGTCCTCACTTATATTGTGAAATACTTTCTCAACCCACTAGTGAGGACAATTGACTGGTTGTCACTAGTTAAAAAGGCTTGTAAATCAACCAAAAAAGGTTATGTAAATGTAGTGTAAATCTAGTGATGGTCACATGTTTCTGTGATGGGTATGTTTAGGAGTAGGGCTTGGGTTAGGTGATAGAAAATATCATTGACCTGATATAAAATTCAGTGGAAGGCTATGCAATGTCCTCACTAAGATAGCAAAACAAACCTGTGCGTGCGTGTGTGTGTGTGTAGACTAAATTGGCAATTTAATCATAGCAGTCCTTGACATATGTCATTAAGAAAACAGGGCAGGTGGCCCAGAGTAGAGACAGGCTTCTTAAAAGCTGCGTGTGTGTGTGTGTGTGTGTTTGAAGATAGCTCTACAAATCACACCCCCACCATTAAGCTCCAGAGGTCTGGCTTTAAGCCAGACCATCTGACCTATGTACGCTTATTAAAACAGGTCAGCTTAAACATTGAAAAGGTCACCAGTAGAGAAAACATCAGTATACCCAGGAAAGAATTGATTAATGCATTTGCTGAACCAAAATCTTTAGTCTTTGTATTTATGTTGTGTTTTTATCTTATTTGGGGAAAGATTGAATGTTACAATATACATTTACCAAAATAAAATGAAATGCATTAACAAACACATGGATTGGATTTGCCATATATTTTCATGTAAGAAACACTTTACAATTTGTTAGCATTAGTAAACATACACTATATTATCATGAACTAAAAATGAAAAATACTTCTAAAGCATTTTATTAATCTTAGTTTAGTGTTAATTTCAACAATTACTAGTACATTTTTAATCAAAAGTTGTATCTGTTAATATTATTGGACCTGATCTAATACAACCCAACAATTAATAGTTGTATTTTTAAATAAACTTAATAAATACTGTAACAAAAGTAATGCTCATTGTCAGTTAATGTTAATTAATGCACTAACTAATGACTACCTAGAACGTTGTTGTAAAGTGTTATCTAAGTGTTTTTTAACAAAATAGCTTTAAATATCGCCATAAAGTCATGTAAATTCATCACAATGAAACATAACATAAATATTTATGAAAATCTCCGTCAATGTCATCTAATAGTAGTATCATTTACTAATTGTATTTCATCTAGTTTGATTTGTTAAATACCTTGGCATCTCTTTTTCATTTCTCTGTGAAAATATTTCAAATTGACATTATACATGTGAATTTTATACATGCCTTTTGAAATAAATTCTATAAGCCTTGAAAATAATAAAATCTTCTGTTAAATCTCAATGTGTCTCCCCTCTCAATTCCATCTCCCATCATCCTCCCTGGCTTTCACCTGCACACTTCACTATCACCTTTCCAGTGCACTAACCATGCACACTTCATCAGGACACTCATCAAGCTGAATTTATAAGCACACACCTCACCTCACTCCAGTGTCTGGTCTCATTTATACGTTAAGGACTCTTTCCATGTTTCTCTTATGTATTCACCAAGCAAGTTCTCAATGTGTTTCCTGTACTTACCTCAAGTGATTCTCCAGCGTGTTCTCCTCTTCTTAGTCCTGCATAGTCTTTGTGCGTCTCAACCAACCTACAAGTGTGTGTGTGCTTCCTCCAGTCATCTGTCATCCACGATGTCATGGTCCTGTAAGACAAAGACTGATATCATTATCCTCATCCTCACTGCTAAAGTATCATTGCACAGTTTACTTCCCTGATTCCCTGCTGATTCAACGTTGTGTTTAATAAATCTCCTGTTAACCGTCATCTCTGTGTTTTGAGTGTACTTCCGTAACGCAGTGATGAATACTCTCGAATAATTTCACCAAAAGGATGCAGATCCTATCTGAAAATAAGAAATATTTGGTTAGAAACCAAAAATATTAAAATAACCCCTCATGTGAAAATCTGAACATTCAAGAAAACATGTGTAGGCCTACTTTATGGGTTGTGTGATATCTGGGTTTTGGAGTAGTGGAGGGCCAACATTTGCAATAGAAAAATAGAAATAGAAAAGATTCAACTGACCTGTAATTGACAATGTAAAATTGCTCTGTAAAACACAATTGTCATAGTTATGTGTCTGTTTATCTGTTCCTTGTTTTGAGTTCTAGTCCTGTCACTTGTCACGTGGTCTTTGTTTTGAATTTCCGTCTGTCATTGTCACTTTATTAGTTCATTGTAGTCAACTGTGCCTGTTAATTAGTTATGTCTGTCACCTGTGCCCCACTCATCATCCTCATGTGTTCTTGTGTATTTCTACCCTCTGTGTCTGTCCAGTCCTGATTCATCGTTAACGTTTCATATCTGAAAGTAGCCTGTCTGTATCCAGTTCCTGTTTATGAATAAACCGTTTTATGTTAAAAAGTCTGTGTTCTCCGTGCTGGTTCTTGTATCCACACACATTACAACAATAAGTTCACAATACTAATGAACATTTAGTCATTTAGCAGACGCTTTTTATCCATCTACTGTACTTAAAACTTGTTTCCCCTTTTTCAATTATTTTGATGCAGTGGTTGAAAAACTTGATAAGTTCAGAATACTCTTAATAAAATATTTTAGAAAAACTTAAATTTATTTAGTACCGTACAAACTCGCTAATTACAATGTAATTGAGATGTTGAAGAAACTATGACCTAATCTTTATGGATAAGTGTTAGTTATCAACAGCACATCAGCATGCACTAACGTAACCATAAAAGTAATTATCATTATGTATTTGCATGAACTGTTCATCAACATGCAGTTTATATATAACCTTGAAGATGTACTGCCCATTCTTGACCTAACCATGGGTACTACTCTTCACCAGGATGGTACCCTACAGAACTTCAACATCACAGAAACACCGTTAAATACCAAAATAATAGAATCAAAAATTACATTTTGCCCTGTATTAATCTTGTACAAAAACACACAAAATAACACTCAAATTCAACATTTATTCTCAGAGTGACGCAAAGTATGCAGAGAACGTGAAATCTGCTGCAACTCAGTTTAATGCGTAATGGATTCTTCTGATAAACGTCGGTTAGAGCAACGACGTGCTATGGACATCACTTTATGTCGCTCAGTAAACTTAAAAATAATATATAATAGTAGAAGGGTTTACTCAAAAATGTGAGTTAATAAAAATAAAACTAAACTCCAAGTTCAGAAAATGTAATTGTTTTAAGCTGTATCAATGATTCAACAGACTTTAATTGCAATGTACTCAATCTTTATAAGTTGATACACTGTTCGGGTTTACAGTGGTGCAGGTGAATTATGGAAATGTGATAGTGTTATTTGTAGATATGGGAGCGTTAGAGAGTTAAAGAGAGTGTGTCTACTTCCTGAACAAGGCTAGGAAGACTGTTCCAGAGTTTGGGTGCTGAATTGGAAAAGGATCTACCACCTGCAGTTGATTTTGATATTCTAGGTATTATCAGTTGGCCAGAATTTAGAGATCACAATAGAGAATGACTGTGATGCCTTGGAGCACTTTTGACATATACTGACCACTACAGACCCAGAAAACCCCACAAGACCTGCAGTTTTGTAGATGTTCTAACCCAGTCATCTAGCCATCACAATTTGGCCCTTGTCAAACTTGCTTAAATCCTTACACTTTCCCATTTTTCCTGCTTCTATCACATCAACTTTGAGGACAAAATGTTCACTTGCTCCCTAATATAAAATAAAGAGATAATCAATGTTATTCACTTCACCTGTCAGTGGTCATAATGTTATGCCTGATTTGAATATACATGTATGAAACTTGACAGCTGTACGATGCAAAAAAAAAAAAAAATCACAATATATTATTCATCATATCTCATAAAAAAATAAGTCAATGTTCATCACATTTATGATCTTTAATTACCAATGTTGTTTTGTTTTACAACAATAGTTACTGTGCAACTACTAAATAGTCATTAGTAAAACAAACTCATTTGTCATGTGTTTAAGCCTTATGGGATGTGTCTGTCTGCCTCCACAATGCCCAGCAGAGAATGTTCAAGAGAGAATGTTTTTACTATGTAAATTAAAAAATTCACATTGTGACATGACTGACTGAATAATTAAAATGCACAGTGCCATACATGGTACTGTAACAATTATTATTTATCAGATTTTTCTCTATTAGCTTGAATATGGTATGATGGTTATTTCTCATATCATAATGTACAGCCCACGAATCCACTGCAGCAAATAACATGTCTGAACACCTGCGATGAAGGGCAGTGCAGCATTACCCCTCTCCCCTCCTCCTCTGCAGTATGACATGTATGCAACACGGGTGGGATGTGCCTGTGTGTGCTAACAGCCCTGCACCCATCACACATCACATCACATCCCCCCACCGCACACACACATACACACATACACATTTCACAGGGTGTGGCACCCTGACACTTTTATCTCCCCAATACAATCTTAATCCTGTTCATTGCTTTTCCCAACCTTATCTTCTTTTTCTCTAATCCATTATTGTCTTCCAAATAAAAAATGCATGCAATGTTTACAAATGGTCCTCTCCTTCATTTGTATTAAATGTTGTCTTCATAGTGTTATATAAATATTAGGCAGTTTGCTAAATAGTAACACTTCATTGTGTCAATGTGTTTTTGACATATTCTGTTATGTAATTGTTAATATGTAAGTCATCATGTGTACCATGTGGGGGTAGTTTTGGTCCCCACAAGGAAAACTGCTTATAAATCATTCTAAATGGTGTTTTTTGTTTGTTTGATAATTTTGGTTTTCTTCTGTAACGGTTGTGTTTAGGGATAGGGGTAGGGTTATGGGATAGAATATGCAGATCATGCTGAGTTGTACCACCCAAACAACAGTCCTGATTTATTTTAAATATTTAAAGTTATTTATTTTAAAATTAAGGTCACACTTTATAATAGTTGGCCTTATGTACTAACATTAATTACCAACAAGACTATTTATTTCCTTTGTAACTACATGTGGCTGTGGAATATTCCCACAGTCACTGCTGAAGAGTTATGGGTTTAGAGTAAAGTAGAGTAGGGTTAGGATTAAGGGTTGGAGTTGGATTTCTGGGGTAAGGATTTGGTTTACTGGTTGGTGTACAGTTACCAGTGTAACAAAAAATGTTAATTAAATGCAAGTAATGGACTGATACATAATACAAAGTTATATACAGAGTATATTAAGTATAAGGTATATATTATTAAGGGTGGTATATGGTTATAATATGGACATAGTTAAGGCCACCTAATATGCCAAAATAACAGTATTTTTATTTGAGTTTTGGTTATTGTTTCCATCTAGTGTTTCAACTTACACTTGTTTCAATTGGTTGCAAAGAAAAAAAAAATCTTTTTGTTTAAGTTACCTTAGAAGCCTGTCTGAAACCAGTTCCCTTTAGTAGTGCTTTTTTATTCTTGAATGTAGTCTGTGAACTCATTTACTGACTGGGCAGTGACTGAGTGCCTTAGGTTTTGGACACAGTCGTTGAGGACAGCACAGAATGACTTTTGCTGTGTAACATGTCAGTTTGAATTAGTGCCACTGTTTTTACTGCACTATTTTTACTCTATATTACTGGTGTTGCTGTTGCTTCCTCTGGTTCAGTTGTGCCAAACAAGCCATGTTTTGTCACCTACTTGTAAGATCTTATTAGCAGAAATAAAGGTGTAAAGTCTCTTAAAGCTTAAAATATATGCCTGAGGAAATGGAGGCCATCTGTTGTGAGCAAATTTTCTGTAGAATGCTCACACTAAAGGAAACACCAACCAGCCATAGTGCATTTGAGGAAACGTCTCAAAGGGAAGGGTTGTTGTCTGGGGCCACTGCAGCCAAAATAATGAGCCTCCTCTGAATAGACACACCTTTTGAAAGCCACTAGCTAAAGGGCTAAACTGTCAAAAAGCCTTGTTTCAACAAAACACAACATAAAGCTGGGATATTTTGAGAGAGAGAAGAAGAAGCAAGAAAACTTCTTGTAAATCTCTCTAAAATTGCAGTTGAATGTGAAGTACAATTTCCTTTGGATGAAAATATTGCATTCTGCTGAATGTCAAATGCAAAAGTTTCCCACCAAAAAGTTCCGCTACATCTTTGAAATTTCTGTGGAGGGCTTTAAAAGATTATATATAGATAATATAGATTTAAAAGGTATATATATAGATGTGCTATTACATCATATCAGGATTATCAGGATTATAAATATGGTATACAAGATCAATTAATTTTTTACTCTGTTTTTTTGTTTGTTTGTTTCCAATGAACATAAATCGATTGCTCCAATAGGAATATTCCTTTTTACGGAATTTGTATGTTAGGGGTATAATTAATTATTATTATTAATAATCACTGAGAAACATTTTATTTATTGCATTATTTTTTCATAATTAATTCAAATAACATAACTAATTGATAGCCGTAATCATAATATATATGTATATGTATTATATACACATTATAAATATATTATGTATATATTTAAATGTATTATAAAATGACTTTTAAAATACTTCACATAATAAAGGGTAACACCTCTTGTGAACATTCTTTTGCATTTTGAGATTGCATTTTCATTTGTGTGTGTGCGTGTGTGTGTGTGTGTGTGTGTGTGTGTGTGTGGGTGGGTGGGTATTCCCTACGTTATGGGGACCAAATGTCCCCACAGGTATAGTAATACTAGTAAATTTTGATCTTGTGGGGACATTTTTTTGGTCCCCATGAGGAAACAAGCTTATAAATCATTCAGAATTATCTTTTTTGAAAATCTAAAATAGCAGAACATTTTCGTGATGGGTAGGTTTAGGGGTAGGGTCAGTGTAGGGGGACAGAATATACAGTTTGTACAGTATAAAAACCATTACACCTATGGAATGTCCCCATAAAAAATGAAAACACAACATGTGTGTGTGTGTGTGTGTGTGTGTGTAAGTTAGTTTGTGAGGCATCAAGTAGAATAGTCACAGTACCTCACTGTATACAGAGCTTAATCACAATGTCTGTCTTGTTCTGTTGTGTCTGTTTGTGCTATTTTTAGCTTTCTCTCTCACACCCAGACACACGCAGACAATCCAGAAAAAGACAGCATCCTCAGGATCTACAGATGGGATCAGACTGCCAACACATTTCTTTTGTCACTCCCAGTATCAATGAACTATAGCTTTGCTTCTTTTGAATTTCCTCAGTGTTTTTGCATACGTCAGATATATCTGTTCAAGAATTCTTTCTCATTCCCTCTCTCCCCAGGATACCCATAAGCTGATGACTCATGGTATACAGTCTCATTTCACAGTATCTAGTGATTTCCCTCAGGAAAGCCCTGCAGGTTGCTAATGTTGTTGGGAACTCAATTCAGCTGCATCATGGGGCCTGTATTATTTACCATCTGCATGGAAATACCATCTAATCTACAGTCTAAAAAAAAATGGATCTTTAAAGTTTCTTTACACATAGTAACAGTTCCATTTAGAACTGTATCGTCCTGAAGAACCCTTTATATGCTGAAATGGTTCTTTGTTTTAGAGTTTAGGGGGGTTTTTTATTCCCATTTCCCACCTTTTTGTTTTTCACCTCATTACTGATTTTCTGGAGGTCAGCCATTCAATAACACAGACTGTCAGCCCACTCTCAACAGGCAAATGATTTATTTCTTAATGTACAGAAATAGCGAGAGTGGTGGTCTACAGAACGGATTCAAGTGGCTTGAGAAACAAGTCCATTTCTCTCGTCCTATTTTTAACATCTGGATAAGCATTTCCTGCCACATTTGAAACAGTTTTTAGGGGGTGATGTTGTGGAACACAGACAGAAGCACAATACTTTAAGAGACTATGATGTGCTTATTGAGGACTTTTAAAGTCTTTTTTCCTGCATAACTTCAGGCTGTTCTTTCATCTGACTTCTTATAAATCCATTTTCTCTTGATTACTCACCGTCTGGAGGGTGGGCTTGTGAAGTGTGCGTGCGGCTTCCCACAAGCATCTCACAGTGCTGCAAGAGCACAGCGGGTTGGGGCTTGGCAACAGTATCCACGGCAACAGTTGCTGCAGCAGGCCGGTTAACACTTTGCTGACAGGTAACTCAACAGCCCTTGATGACTCTTGATGGTTTCATCTCTCTATCAGTTTGAGAGGCATTTGTGATGACCAAATTGATTGGTTCATTGTGCCTGGGGCATGACTAAAGAACTCATAAAGTCAGCGTTAATGACAGATGTTTTAGGTTGTGTCTTCTCTTACGGATAGTTACTTTTTTCACCAAAGGAGATTATATTATATGACATCAGCTAAATTTGAACAGATTGCCATTTTGTGCATAATGTACGGTAATAATAAAATGGGTCATTCCATGAAATCGGTACCTTTTGCGTCCATAATAAATAATCAGAAGTACTAGAAGAAGTATATATAGAAGTACTATAACAATATATATTACACCAGAGTAAAGTCAATCAAATATTGTTTTAAATAATTAAAATGGCTTTTATTCTGATAAAGGTAAGGTTTTTGGCCTGTCCATTGCTGTGATTGTTCTTTTTCAACAAGATGTTTAATTAGCATATTATATAAAATATATATTTATATTTGCATTTTTTAATTAAAATAATTTTATGTTTTAATTTTTCAAAGTTGAAAAGGCACAGATTTTATGGAATGACCCAAATATCTTTTGTTGCAGAAAATGACTCTGTCATCATCCCCCGCACCTCCTCTGCCCATGTGCAAGATGACCGCTCTCTGAAAGGAGAAGGTCAAGGTGAGAACACTTTGAAGTGAGAATTTCCCTCTGTTGCCTCATCCAGTCATTGTCCTTCCACCAGCTCAAACACACCAGGAGAAAAACATGAATAATTCAGCATAGCTTCTGTGTGCATATGCATGTTTGATTACGTTAAAGGGATAGCTCTGTCATCATTTGCTCACCCTTATATTTCTTCTGCAGAACACAAAAGATATTTTGAAGAATGTTGATAACTAAACAGCTTAATTTCTCATTGACTTCGGTTGTATTCTTGTCCACACAATGGACGTCACTGGGAACTGAAACTTATTTCCTGTGGACCACAAAAACATTTTATTTTTGTATTGCATGCTCAGCAGTGAAAATTAGTTCTTTGCTTTGTTGTTTTGGAGTAGCTATTTGTTTATTTGTTTTTTCTTTTCTTTTCATTGGTGTCTCATCAAACTTATTTGAGTTGGGCTTTGTTTAATAATTTTATTATATATATACATTAAGTAAAATAAATAATTCCAAAAACTCTAATCATTTTTGTCATTAATGGTGTCATACATCATACATGTCACAATCTGTCTTGCACCTCAATGGTCAAGTGCATGAAAGTGGATAGTTAAATATTTCAATTCTACTATAATTTTTCTAGGTGGGTGTCAGAGAGTCACAGCCATCACAAACAATACACAACCCATCATCAACAGATGAGCATGTTCCACCCACTTGTTCACTCTCCCCAGATTTCTAATCACCTGCAAAAGCACCTCATCAACAGCACTCATTATATGAAGACACTTCCCCTGCACTCTCTTGCCTGGTCTCGTCCCTACGAACATTACTGAGACCTTATCTGACACTTACTGGATCTGTTGGACTACTGACCCGTATTCAGTCTTCTGTCTGCTACTAAAATCCATTCGCCGACCTGGCTCACGTTGTACGCAGTTCCAGCCGACCTCGTGCAAGCAGCGCGACAATCACTCCTGCGCCCAGCACCCGCTACTTCACCAGCTGCCTCTGTTAGTCCCATGGCTCCACCAGTGATATTCACCGGTGAGGTGGAGGATTGCATACGGTCAGTGTCTATACGCTCCAGTTTCCCACCTTGGGCGCCGCTAGTGGCTGGAATGAGACTGCATTACTCACCACATTCCAACAGGGGCTTAATGCTGATGCACAACAACTAATGGTGATATGAGTGACACTATTTGACTTGAGAACTTAATTAAGACCATCAGAGTTTCTCAATGTCTAATGACTTGCTGTCTCCCGAAACCCGCTTTGCATCCCCCGCCTTCCGTATCCTCAGTTGGCCTTCCAGCACCTGAATCCATGAAGGTGGACTCATAACACCTGACACTTGTGAAGTACCAGCGGAGAATTCAAAACCAACTGTGCCTATACTGTGGGGGAGAAGGTCACCATAATCACAGCCTGTCTGGTACGACCAACGCACCCAGCGGTGAGTACTATTCAACTTCCACCTCAAATAGCTCCTTTATCACAAAGAACTGTACATATCTTAACTCCCCGAATCTGTGTTTCAGCAGAAGCCCTCATCGACTCAGGTTCTGCAGGGAACTTCATCTCAACCTAGCTTCTCCAGAAAATGTCAGAAGGAAACGCTCCTCCCAGGAATTGAGAAATCACACCATCCAAGGAAAGCCGCTGGGCTGTGGTCACATCCGGAACTTCGGAAGGATCCACTGGAGATCCTGGGACGCCCATGGATATCACAACACCAGCTGGAACATTGGGGAAATTCTACTGTGGAGTGATATCATTCGTTCATACATTCCTCGTTCTCAAACCTTCTCCAAACAAGAACTCAATTCCCTCTCTCTCAATTCAACCACCATTGAGAGTCTCAAGGTTGACAGCAAGGAGATTCCATCAGAATACCGGGCATTCCAGGATGTTTTCAGCAAGCAATTGGCAACTCGGCTTCCACCACATCAGCCATGGGACTGTGCAATCGATCTGCTACCTGGGGCTGCTCTACCCAAAGGCAGAGTTTACCCACTGGCCATCCCAGAGGTCGACCAAAGTCTCTGTCCTGGAACCCATCTGCCCTTGAAGCTTTCTGTCAGCCCTAAGCCTTCCAAACCAATCTGATCCTGACTCATCCCAATCCAGATCTCCCATTCATCATTGAGGTGAACGCCTCTTCCACTGGGCTCGGAGTGGTCCTATCACAGCGACAGGGTGATCCTCCATGACTCCAGCCCTGTGCCTTCTATTCCAAGAAGCTGTCCCCAGTGGAGCAGAACTACGATATCAGAAATAATGAGCTCTTGGCCATCAAACTTGCACTGGAGGAGTGGAGACACTGGCTGGAGGGAGCGAGTCATCACTGATCACCGGAAACCTGGAATATCTGAGTGACGCTAAGAGACTGAATCCATGCCAATGCCCTTTATTCATTACCAGATTTGATTTCACTGTGTCATATCGAACTATAGGGCTGATGCCCTTTCACACACCTTCATCAGCTGAATGTGAAAACAATTCACCAGAACCAATACTGCCTCCAGCCATGATTGTCAACCTGATCAAATGGTCCATCGATGAACAGATCACTCAAGCTAATCTCTCTGAACCTCATACGTCTAAGGTTGTAGGCATGTAGAGGAGGAGGCAGAGGTCCAGAGGGGCTCCTCTACATACCACCAACCTTTCGTCTGCCCCTCATGGACTCAGCTCATACATCTCCGGGCTCTGGACACCCAGGTAGTCAACGTACCCTCTCGCTCTCACGCCATCACTACTGGTGGTCCACCAATGGATCATGCTCCCCAATTCATATCTCATGTATGGCAGGTTTTCTTCAACCTGCTGGGATTGTCAGTAAGTCTATACTCCGGATACCAACCACAAACTAACGGCCAGACTGAGTGGAAGATCCAGGAGATTGGGAAGTACCTAAGGTCCCTCTGCCACCAGAACCAGGACAGCTGGAGGCAATTCCTTCTTTGGGCAGAGTACGCCCAGAACTCTCTGAGACAATCCACAACAGAGCTCACCCCGTTTCAATGCATCCTTGCGTACCAATCTCCATTATTCCCCTGGTTGGGTGAGCCCTCTGAGGTTCCAGCTGTCAACCACTGGTTTCAGCAGAGCAAGAGCATATGGGACTCGGCTCATGTGTATCTCCAACAGGCAGTGCAGAGACACAAGAGCCGAGTCCCATGACATCATCAATCCAGCACTTCTCACACAATACCACGTGGAACTCCCAAATCGCCCAGCTCCCAGGGGTTGTTGTCACCCCATCCGGCCATCAGGAGCCGCCCGTGTCTTATATATATATATAAGACACTTCTCCTGCACTCCCTTGCCTGGTCTCATCCCTACGAACAATACTGAGACCTTATCTGACACTTACTGGATCCATTGGAGTAGCCCATCTTCAGTCTTTTGTCTGGCATCTTCTGCCTTCTGTCTGCTTCAGCTTGTTCACCTGCAATAGAGACAATACTATAATAAACCAGCTAAGTCTTCATTTATTGTTGTCTACTCACCAGTCTGAATTCCTGTCAGGTTCTGGGCCTCTGTTCAATAAACTCTGTGTTTACTAACTTACCTGTCTGGATCCTTTTGTTGTGTGATAATGGGATCTTAACTGGGATAAATGATGATGATTACTATTATTGTCATTATCATTGCTGTATTATTTATTTATAGGTTTAACACATTTGCCTGCATTCACACAATGCCTATCATTCTGATTTTAGGGTACATCTCTAAACTCTAATTTCTCTAGAAATGTCTGGCTGCTCATATCAGACTGGTCTCTAAAGGATAGCTGAAGACGTCATTTAGAGTCTGTGCACTGAGGTGTGAATAACACATCCAAGTAACTCCAAATAAGTCGATTTCTATACTGTCACAGAAAGGAAAAAAGATACAGAGAAAGAGAAACAATTATACATTGTATGTGTGTGTCTGTCTATGCTACAGAGAAATGCTGACACTGTACAGTAGGAATTTAGTCATCATCAGTGTACAAATTACACAGTCTTTGATAATGTTAGTTAAATGGAAATGATGTACCATCTGATACAGAGAATGGAAATGGCAAATGAATAAAATAAGGCCTCTGTGAGGTGGGTGTCAGTGAGCATTTGTCACTATGGGACATTCATAGCTTGTTGGCAGCATTGCAGGTATATAAATCTTTGAAGAACTGCAGCGTATGTTAGAGCCCACACAGCTCTCTACATCAGCTAACAGTGTAGAGGTGCTTTCATGAGTGTGTTACCACACCATATGTGGGATTGATAAAGGCAAAGGTTGAGTGTGGCTGCGTATGTGTTTACATGGCAGAGATATAGCTTAATTCTGTGTGTCCTTTGTACAATAAATGTTTAATTTCTGAATGTATTTCATACTCCATTGCTTTTTACTGAGAGAAAAAAATCCACAATGGATTTGTCCTAATCCTCTTCACTCCTGATCCCTAAAGACTCACATAAACTAGAACATGATGGATTATGGGGTCGCTGGATCACAACAGGCACAAAGGTGAAGGTAGGTTTCCTGCTGTGTTCTTACGCTCCATCCAATCAACATTCAGAAAAAGACTCATTGTTTAGATATTTAATTCAATTGCTTTTGTTTAGTAATGAACAATTTTGAGATTTTTAATTGCTTTCACATAGATTGGCAATTTTACATATACCACTGAAAGCATTAAAAACCGTTTCATTTCTTGAAATAAAATAAACTGTTTAGTTTGACTTTAAAGACAATCTTTAAATATGATCAATATTGACATTCAATGAGTTATTCTGCAACAGTGAATAAATAATTACAATGCTTGATACAAAATAAAACAACTCTGTTTGCAGTATGTAACAGTATAGGATCATCAGACCTCTCAGAAATCACTTTAAATTAACAACAACCGACACATTAAGATGGGCTTCATAATGTCAAGTCTTTATTGGTCATGTGCCATACAGCAGTAGATAATGATTAAATAGAGACATCAACTACATTCAACTCCTAAAGTTTTCAGTCATCCAGTACACAGTGGCCCCTACACACTAAATAGCAAACAAGGTCACATTCATAGCAGAAGTAAAATGTTAATGCACACTCTGCCAGATTCAGAAAGCTGCTGGTGGCTTAAGGCATTTTTATAACCTAGCATAACATTAACAGTAGCATTTTTAGATGGATTGTTATGTATTGGTGTAGAAGTGGGTTGCCTTTATGGGGGAATGTTGATCGCACATGCATTACAAAAGTTTGGCAGTGCAGGTTTGAAATTCTCCTTCTTCAAACTGCATTGTCGCTACGCTTTCTGCAATCACCTTGGACCCTCCCAAAAGTAATGGCGCAATTCCCAAAACATTCAGATTTTATGCAGATTTTTGTGACAAGGTTACCAATCTAGTTAAGGAGCATCTGTGAGAATGGAAAGACAAATTTCCAGATTTGCCTGACATTCCCTCGCAGCTAAGCATGCCAATGTCACAGTGTTTATCGGAAAAATTTATTCCGACAGAGAAAGAAATCCATTTGCTTCCTATAATACAATTCTTAAAGTAAATTAAGTCCAACTATCTCAGTCCGTTCAAACATTGAAAGAGTGCAGCAAGTCAGGCTTAACAAAGCCATGACATAGAGGCAAGAGGCAAGTGGTATCAAAACCTGGCAGTGTAGCAGACGTTTTATGATGATATTTCACTAGCATTTATATTTAACATGTTAAAAGTTTACCAAAGGGATTTATTGTTGACCCATGGTTTATGGAGTTTCACTATGACAGTGGCTTCTTTGCATGAGAGTACACTGAGTGTTGACAAATAGATTCAAGTATGAAGTTTAGGTGTCTGAGACACATTGTGATAAGTTGTGTTAGTGACTGTGTTTCCACATTGTCAATGTGCTTCAGGCATCCATAAGTATACAAGGAGAATGTTGAGATGTTTATGAATACTTCTAAATATAGTTTCATTTGTTTTATCCGCCCAAACACAACCAATTCTGGACAAACTCAGAAGCGGCAGGGTACATTGAACTTAAAACTGGCTCAAGAATCTCCTGCCTCTCCATTTCTTGTTTCTCATTCAAACTCACACAATCTTTTCAAAATATCTATCTCGCTATTTTCCCAATCATTCTACCCTTTCCCTTTTGTTCTGATAGTTGATATGGATGAGATGCTGTTTACATACATTTAAGTGTCCTGACTTGATTGACTATACAGTATTTGTCAAAATATTTATTGATCACAAGCATTTAGCAGCATGTGAAAGGCTTCAGCAGTATTGTGTAACATTCTCGCTCTCAGTCTTGCACATTGGCTGGTGAACTAATGCAGCCTTTAAGTACTGAGAGGGATGGCAGGCACACTGCAATAAAAGTATTGGTAAACTGCTATTGGACCTACATACAGTCACCATGCAAACTGCAGACACACCTCATGCAGTGAGGACTTGCGATTAGGCTCAGATCCTTGTCATTTTTAAAGGGTAAGTGGGTCGGTGTTGGAAGAAGATACTTAAAAGGGAATCAAGAGCAGCCTTGGAGAGGAATTTGGCTGAGTGGAGTTTTTTTGAAGCTATGCATGTCCAGTTTTAGGTTGTTGTTTTTTTTTTTCAGGAATGTTTGAGCATGCTAAGTAGTTAACTGGAGTCAAGAAACAGATGCAATTGTTACAAGGGCTGGCATGATGCAAAGACAACAATAATTGCTTTGTCATTGCATACAGCTTACATTATTAGAAAGAAAACATTATTGCAAGTCAAGTTTTGTGCTGACTTTTGAAAAAACTACTCTCACCAAAGCTAAACACTTAAACATTACCTTAACAAATGCGCTAAGAGAAGCGTATTATAGTGCAGTTAACAGCGGCGACATGACTCTGGAAATATATGCATCGAACAATGTGACACCGGGGGTGTCTTGAGTAGTTAGTGGTTTGCTACAGAAGGACTGCTGCCCTGTGACTGAGTGGGAGGTTAGTGGTGGAGAATATGTTGAAATACACTAGATTCCTCTCTGAGACCCTCTTTGTGGAGGGAAGTTAATTGGGAAAAGGAAAGAGAGTAATGGAGAAGGCAGAGGGAGAAGAGGATGAAAGTAAGAGGGGTGAGACATTTAGTTTTTCTGGTTGGTGAGATTCATGTCTCCAGAGTCGTTCTTGTCACCCTTCTTGGAGTCGTCAGACTGGGAGGAGCCTTTGACGGATTTGCCGCTCTGCTGATGTTTGTCGTCATCATCCTTGCTTTCTTTCTTTCCGCTCACGCTAGTGCTGCTGTACATACGGGACTGGTAGCTGTAGCCGGACATTGAGCTGGGGGTGGAGTAGTTGATCCCAGAGCTGATGCGTGTCTCCTCCCCTTCCAATAGTTTCCTGAGATGGACAATAAAGGAGAGGGTGAACAAAGAAGGCGGTGAGGCAGGGTGTGGTGGAAAGGTGGGATGACAGCGCAATAAATTTCTGTACACTGCAAAAAAGAATTGTTGGTTTAACTTAAAAGAGTAAATTACCTGGTTGCCTTAAAATTTTGAGTTCATTGAAATGAAAAATTTTAGTTAATACAATGAAAGCGATTTATTTGATCAAAAGAAACTCAAAATACTATGTTATCTAAACCACATTAATTATCTAAGTTGAATAAGAATAAGAAAAAATATGATAACAAATCATGAAAATATTTTTTTGCAGTGTATGAAAATCACATCAGATTCCATAAGAGTAATTCTCACAATTTTCATTTTAGGTATGTTGATAAAGATAGATAGTATTACAGAATGGACATTTTACTGGCATTGCACATGTCAATAGCAAACATTGTTTATACCTGTAAGCAGCAATTTCTATGTCAAGTGCCATCTTGACATTCAGCAAGTCTTGGTACTCCCTAAGATGACGGGCCATCTCGTTCTTAGTGGTCCTCAGCTCATTCTCCAACTGCCCAATTGTATCCTGGGTAATGTTACATGATATAGTTATAATAATAATTAAAAAAAAAAAAAAATTCTGCATTTAAAACAATGATTTGATTGGATGAAAGAAATATTTACACTTAAAATGGAAGTTTCTACAGTGATGTCATAGAAGAACCATTTTTGAGTTCCCCAAAGAACCTTTCAGTTAAAAGAACCTTTTTGTTGTTGTTGTTGCTCGGAGTAAATAGCATTTTAATAATCTAAAGAACCTTTTTATTTGACCTTTTGAATGTCTTGTGTCATAGACAGGTTCCGTGAATTTTAAAGGGTCTTAATGCAAAAGAAAGAAAGAAAGAAAGATTTTACAGGCTACTTTTACCTACATGCAAATTTGATGCTTATGGAAAATCTTTTCTTTCTTTCTTTATTTTTTTTCATGGGCTAAAGCACATTCATTCATTATTTAATGGAACTTTGTTATCGTTATTTTATGATAACTCTTATATAAAAAGGTTTGGTTAAATAAAATATCTAATACGCCTGTTTATTTGTCTATTTATAGCTTTGCCTGGTGAGTAACTAATTTTAGCACCATGGACAGAGCAGTAACATTAAGAGTCAGTTGCTGGTCACGCCCATCTCACAGGGATCTTTTGTCTGCTGTTTCGTTCACAGAAGCACAAGTTTCAAACGCTATTTTACTTTTAAAAATATTTGTTTGGTTGTTTATTTGTTTTTTGTTGTTGTTGTTTTAAGAAAACGCCAATATCCTCGGTGTTTAAATCATTTTTAAAACGTGAAACTCTTTACCGACATGCATGCCTTAAGTCAGTTGAATCAAAACCGAAGCAACCAACCTGGTAACCCATGACCTCAGCGTTGTTCCTTTCCTCCATTTCATGAATCTGCCTTTCCAATGATTCGTTGGTTCCCTTTAAACTCTCGATTTCGATGGTCTTGGACTGCAGCTGCCTCCTGAACTCGTTCAGCTCTTCCCTACTCGCGCGAATGACCTCGTTGCTCTTGTTGGCCTGTTCACTAAGATCGGCGAACTTGGACTTGTACCACTCTTCAGCGGACTGCAAGTTCTTACTCGCAATCACCTCGTACTGACCGCGGATCTCCTTAAGGGCGGAGGTAAGGTCGGGTTTAGTCACTTCCATCTCAACGGACACCTGGGCAGCCTGGATCATGCTCATGAGCTCAGCCACCTCCTCCTCGTGCAACTTTCTCGTGAAGTTGATCTCATCCAGAAGGGATTCGACCTTTTTCTCCAGGTCCAGGCGCACCATGGTCGCGTTGTCCACGTCCTTCTTGAAAGCTCTGAGCGTTTGCTCAGCTTCCTCGCGCAGTCTCATCTCCTCCTCGAACTTCTCGTGGAGTTTCTGAAGCTCATCTTCGATGCTGTCGCGCTCGAACATCATCTGATTCTTCTCCGCGTTGAGTTCCTCGAGTTGCGACCTCAGTTCCCGGATCTCCTGCTGGTAGAGTTCAGCCAAACGGGACGGTTCTGTCTGGCGCTGGCGCAGGGTCACGAGTTCGGCTTCCAACACTTTGTTGTGCTGCTCCAAATTGCGAACTTTATCAATGAACATCGCGAAACGGTCATTGAGCCCTTGCATCTGCTCCTTCTCGTTGGTACGGATGATTTTGAACTCATTATTAAGCGCTGTGCTCTGAGTGAAATCGAAGCTTTCCAGAGACAAAGATGGAAAGGCGGATCGGGTGGTGCGCTTGTAGGAGCTTGGGATGTTGGTGCGGGTCACGGACTGGGACTTAAACCCGCTCCGGGAGCTGCCCAGCCGGGATGGAGAGGCTGAGAAACGGGTTGAGTCCCCGAAAATCTTCCGGTAGGAAGAGGCAGAGTAGATATCGGATCCGTAGCTCATCTTGGCGTTTGAAGACAAGAGCAGAACCCAGGCGGCGTCTCCTTTTATAGCAGGACCGTCCCAATCAATAATTTACCCGTGCTGCTCTTTGCATTCAACCTTCCTCACTGCAGATGTTTCTGATGGACACACCCCGAAGAAATACGACAAATTAGCTGATTTATAGTTTATTTTTAACTTTTAAAGGGGCAAAGAGTGCTTTCTTCCCTTGTTCTTCTCAGTCCTTCGCTGGAAACTCAACTCGGCAGAAGCGAGCGGATGGAACTGTCCGTTTTGGCGCAGTGCTGATGTCAGCAAAACACCGTATCGTTTATTTACTCACTCACACACATCAAGACACATCTGTGAAAAATACCTACTGCCACCATCTCTGAAATTAACACACATGTCAAGAACACACACACCATACACATATCACTGTGGTAAATCAGAGCACTAACTTTATTATTATTATTATTATTATTACAACAACTACTACTATTATTATTATTATTATTAATCAAGAAAAAGAAAATAATGATGATAATAATAACTGCACAATTATGTTCATAGATCACTGTGGTAAATCATGGCACTAACTTTATTATTATTATTATTATTATTACAACAACTACTACTACCACTACTATTATTATTATTATTATTATTTATCAAGTAAAAAAAAATAATGATAACAATAATAACTGTGTTATGTTAATTTACAATTGTATGTTAATTCTGCTATTAATTAACTGTTTGTAAAATCTGTGTGTGAAAGGTCAGATAGGTCTAATGATGAGTTCATTGAGTTCAACTTCTGCTAGTATTGCCATGAGACTTCTGAGAATGCCCATCTCTATATGGTTTAAGTATAAAACAATGATCTATTTCTCATGAAAACCATAATTTTTGAATGTCCATTGATCTTTCTCTATAAATATATGTAGGTAGGCTAATTCATATTGTAGCCTACATCTATTTTTTTACTGTGGAATTTTTATTTTTAAATTATTTTAACAAAATTCTTAACATTTTTACAGTGTAATTATAGTAAAAATAGTTTCATTTTGTGCATTTTGATCCGAGTTATAAAAATATTAATGCAATAAGAATCTGCTACATAACTAGTGACTGTGATTTATTGGTTGATATATGAGGAACTAGGATCCTCACACATATCAACCAATAAATCACGGACAGCCTGTCACAGATTTAACCTGTCTATAGTCTTTGAATATACTGTTAAACTCAACACTACTGTAAATGTAAAAGTAAGACATAAGATATCGCTACACAGCCATTTCATTGCAGTTGTACACTGCTGCCATCTATTGGCTGCTTCGAGATCTCGACAAATTGAAGGCAAACGAACAAACTGTCCATGCCTTATTTTACCTTCCTGTTCAGACGCTCTTTTTGTGGGGTTTTTTTTTTTTTGTTTTTTTTTTGGAGATTGGGAATTTGGGGGGACTGGAGAAAACGCACCACATGAACTAATGAACCCCATAGTAAGAGTATGATGTGTCATAGGGCTCTACAATAAAATAAAATGTATTAAATCTAAATGTATTAAAATGTATTAAATGTATTAAACTATATTAAACACCATATGAGATACATTTGTGCGTTATTTAATAAAATTTAAACATCTACCATTAAAATATTGAAAGTAAACAGTTGTATATATTATACTATATATATATATATATATATATATTATACATATTATTACACACACAGACACACACATACACACACACACACACACATATATATATATATATATATATATATATATATATATATAGAATGACTGAATCTACTCATTGACTAAATTGACCCATTGACTACTCCCTTCTCCCTTTTTTTTCAAGAATAATAGTGTGAGGTTAAAGTTGATAAAGGCGATTAACTCAATTAACCACCAAGGCACTAATTATATAGTGATAAACCATGGTTGCTCCATGGGGTTATCACTATATAATTGACTTTGGATAAAATAGTCATCTAAACAATATAGAGTGCTATTAATTAGATTCATAAATAGATAGATGTAGGGCCTACTTTATTGATCGCTGAAGGTAAAGTTGTCTAACTTCAACAACACTAAACAGCGACAGCACAGTATAATGGCATACAATGTCATCATATACAATACACAGGAGACCATGTGGGAAAACATCTGTTAGGTGCTGTGTGAGGATAATATAAATACATATCTAAATATATATGTGGTGAACCTATATTTCACAAAGCAGATGGCAAACTGTGGCATTCTGTGAATGCTTTATGATCTAAGGAAGAGACATTGCAGCAGCAGGCAGAAGACAACAAGAACCTCTTGGAAACATCTGAAGCCGATTGTTAAAGATACTCTAAATAAAATAAACATTATCTGAAATAAAGTAAATTACAAATAAATAAACAAACCTAAAGGAAACTAAAGGTTTCCCAGGTGGCCAGGGTGAGGCTGACAATGCAGGTGGCCAGGGCTGCGGTGCTGAAGTCCACCAGAGCAGAGCAAATGGGACTAAAGAACCCCTTGGCGGAGCGGAAGACGACCACAGCAGTGCAGACTGGGATGAAGATCTCCATGGTGGAACAGCGGACCACCACAGCTGGCAGGAAGTTCAGGGGCGACCTCCGTGGTCAAGTCAGGGTAGGCAACCAGTTCAAGGACGACCTCCATGATCACGTCAGAGTAGACAGGCAACAATAGAACAGCCTCCGTGGCCTTGTCTGGGAGAGTGGGCGGATTTTTTTTTATCCCACATAGAAAGCAACATAATCACATTCAAGGTCTAGAAAGGTAGAAAAGACTTTGTTAAAATAGTCAACGTGACTGCAGTGGTTCAACCTTAACGTTATGAAGTGACGAGAATACTTTTTGTGCGCAAAAACAAAAAATTAAAGCTGCAAGCAGCGTTGAAAGGGCCCTCGCACCCAGTGGCCATAGGAAAACAGTGAACCGTGGGCGACATGCGTTTAAGCGTGTAAATACAGAAGAAATGTGACAGTCATTTGCTAGCATGTGGCACATTGACTATAACTGAATATTGTCATGTAGATGTCTTCAGGCCAGGACTATTATCAAACATGTGAAATTTGGGGACAGGTTGGACATTGTTCCAACAACGAAACACATCAAAACCAACAAAAACTCAAGATCTTCGCAATGTATCGCTGCTAAGGCATTAACCCTCTACAGCATAGCTGCCCTCAGGCAACGCAAAGTTTTCTTAAGCCCTATTTAGTACTTTTTCTTTAAATGATTGCAACCAATTAGAAACGTCGAAAAAGTGTCAAAGAACAGTCCAGTAAGGTTTATGAGTCACTATAAAGCACCATTTGAAGGTGTGACGTCCTTTTCAGATACATGGTCACAGGAGCACATGGCAAGACAAGCCCAAAGCAAGATTATTTGCTTATGTAATTTTATTTAAAATCACATGAACTGTACCTAAAAATATGTGTCTGTGTATAAAGGTGTAGAGAAGCCTTTTGTCAGATTTTATGGAGTTTTTTTTTTATTTTGCATGTTCAGAAATTCAGTTTTTCTTTTTGTTGTGCGATAAGGATGTCTTTTCAAGGATTCGACAATATCTCATATTGGGAAATAATGTGTGATAAGAAAGGAAGTTGCAGGGTTCCTGGGTGTGCAAGAACACCCAAAGTGATGTGCAAAAAGTGTAATGAACACTTCTATTTCACAGCAGAGAAGAACTGCTTTTTGAAGTTTTGTACGGAGTGAAATCTTATTACATGAAGTATATATATTGTATATTATATGACATGACACACTACATGCCAAACCTATGCATGCAGCAAATCCAATATATCAATGTGTTTCAAGTGTTTTTTCCCTTTTTACTCATTGATTTCTTGACATTTTTGAAAAAGACTTGTGATTTTGTATTGCTCTCTGAGCATTGTTTTTTCCTAATTTTCTCTATGTTTCTGTACCATTGTTGCATTGTGGCAACGAAAAAATATTTTGGGGTGGGGGGGGTCAAAAAAATGTTTTATCAATAAAATGTTCCCAGATGAACCAAAAAATTATGTGGAATATTTTTTTATCACGTGCCATCAAAATGTGTGCAGTTGAGGGTTAAGATTAGACTGATCAAATATGATGTTGATCTGGTTAAATCTCTATGAGGATCACATTATAAAAAATGTCATTTCCTGTTGCCCACGGGTGGCGCTATGACTGTAAATGAATATTGGCATGAAGATGTCTTCAGGCCGGGACTCTAATAAAACATGTGATGATTGGGGCAGATTAGACATTGGTAAAAGGCAACAACATCAAAAATTTTGCAGAGAAATTCTAAATATCTCACTTTCTGTTGGGTTTTTAGATTTTGCTCTCGATGATTTTTTTGTAGGTATTGGGTCACATGTTTCTACCGAATTTCATACTTGTATGTGAAACTTGGCATCAAGTGCGCTTAATTGAAATTTTGTAGGTGCCTCTATTTTGCCAGACCTAAGTCTGAAACCCATATCATATGTAAATGTTCACCACTTCTGATGCGTTTCATGAGTTTTTGAACATGTTTAGGACCTCAAAAATGCAGTTAATTTTAGAGAAGGATAATAGTAGACAGAGCAATTACAATAGGGTCCTCACACCATCGGTGCTTGGGCCCTAAATAGCGTCTTTATTCAATAATTTCAGCTCTCCGCTGTCATTTTCTTACGCTGTTTACGTTACATAGACAGAGCAGGCTTCCGTGTTCTACATAAGAACGCAGACTCAGTATTGGCCGACGCTGTTCATGTGAGCAGCACGATGCATGTGTAACGGAGGCCAGCTAGTAGTTGCTGTGCGAGTAAACCTCACTCCTCTGACCTCAAGAGATGCTCTAGCGACAGATGCTAGAGGTTGCAGCCTTTAGCCTCCTTGTTGGAACGTCCGACTCCCATGCCGGAAGACCGGGGTTCGAGGCCCGCTTGGAGCGGGTCGAGTAGGACCCGGGTGTAGGGGTTACACATGCATGTGACGCTGACGCAGGAGCCGGCCAATAATAACTCTGTTATTTTATTTTTCTGTGTTTTATTAAAAATATTCACTTATTAACTATATCATGAACTATATGATATATTCCGATTGTCCAGTATGTGTAAGTTAATGTGTTTGTCGTTTAAAAAACTTTATGATGCTCATTCGGACCTTTGGATTAACATCACGTAATTCACCCATTTCTCCCAAAATACATAATAGTACATCACAGTTGAATCGGGAAAAGAATAGAGTGAACTTTATAGCTACCTACACAATGTGTAGAGACCTATAATTAAAACGCATCGTCAGATTTTAATTGAAAGGATTATTACTGCCACTTTCCATAAGCACCAGTGTGGATTTAACAAACTGAAAAACAAACATCAGTGTGTATTTAACAAATGTCTTTTTTGTTAGTACTTAATTTAAATGTCTGAAACCTAAAATACATTTTATGTGGTAGAAAACAGTAAATCATTGTGATATAGGTTGCTCTGAGTGAGTGCGTGTATCTCTTAGCAGAGAACATTCGAAATACACCAGTTGAATGCATCGAAAGGTTAAAAATCGACGTGTTTCTTGTGGAGGGGTGGCACAAATCAGCATACCGACAAAGCTGCGGCGTTAGCAATAGCCATTATGCTTTTTTGGCTAAAGGTTGCAGGCTTGCCTTCCAGAGGCTTTGGTTACACCCATAATTCGCACAAAGCATCATGGGACATAGGTAAGGTGAAAAACGCTGTTGAAAGTGGATCAGACAGAGAACCACAACAAACTTGTAGCCAATCAGCAGTAGAGGGCATGTCCACTCATGATAGGGGGGTGGGGAGAGAGTGAGCAAGAGGGAGATTTGAAGAAACACTGTAGAAAGAGAGATGGCTGTGAGACATTACAAAAGAGAAAAAGATCAGAGGAACATCACTGGGAAAAGAAGGGTTATGATCAGGCAAGGGTTTAGGACCCACTTTAGTACTACAAAAGCTTTCCAGTACTGGAGAGATCTGAACGGGAAGGCCTGAAACACGGATGCAAAGGTTGTGTTGTTTCTGCTCTATACGTGAGTAACATTGGATTTGGTATGTTTCACAGAACCACAGAAGATGTTGTTGTAATGTTAGCAATAGTAACAATGAACTCCAAGCTTGTATAGGCCTACTCTTGTGTACTGTATGTTCATTTTTTTCTGCTTCCTTGTCTTTCATTTGTCAACTTCGCTATATTTTTCAAGAAGTATTTTGCTTCACTTCAGCTATGATAAAGACTGAAGCGTCCCACTGCATTGTGTGTTTGTGCATTCTGGGGGTCAATGTTTCACAATGATTCTCAGAAATCGCACACTGCACTTTTAATTCTAATAATAGCTGTGTTAGTGCATTAGGTATATGAATGAACAATTACACAATTTATTAATCTTAGTTAATGAAAATTATAATTCATTGTTAGTTCATAACAGTTAACGTTTAATATACCACAATCAATGTTAAACTGGGTCTTTTAGATCCGGATGTAATAATCCTGTTGTGCCCCATCCTAAAATTTAAGATTGCTTTACATTTTCATGTAAACATGCCCATTATAGCTATGTGAAAATTATAGTTTTGAATAAACGTGTAAAATATTATTTTTTTTTTTAAATATTTAATTATATGTAATATTTTATGATTATATAAGAATGTCCTACTCAATAGCCTAGCATATAGGCCTACTGATTAATATTTATTTTAATCCATAAATATTTTTGTTATTATTATTTTCAAATTATTTATTTAGTTAGTCAGTTCAATCTTACTTATATGTATTATTTATATATTTTTACATGCTTTTTCTCAACTTTTACACCCCCCCCCCCCCCCCCCCCGCGCACACTCTTTTGTGGCCTACTTTGACAACACCTTGTTTACTACATTTACCAAAACAATAGGTAGCTCATTTAAACTACTGCGTTAACACCTTACAGTAAAGTATTGGCGTAAGCAATCAGGCTCAAAATCCTGTAAACAATGATCAGACTGTCAGTAGACCAACCATCTTCAAGAGTCTGGCGGTTCCGCCTTCGCATTTCACCGTCTCTGATGTGTTGACAGGTTTTGCTCCTCCTCTTCTGGATGTAGCACAGCGCAAGCACCGCCTCGTCCTGCCCCTCAACAACTGCTTACAACACGGTTATGAAAAGACGAGCTTTTGATTCACATTAACAGTAAGACTTCCAGCTTCACTTGAGAAGCTATTGCTGCTATTTTTGTTTCATTGATATTTCCTGAAGTCATCGCGGTTTACAGCGCTGCCTGTGCACTTGAGCTTTTGTGCGTTGACGGAAGGTGAGTGAGCGGATCGGGGTGAACTTACAGTTGTTGTTAGTGTCAACGGTTGTTTGTGGGGTCTGCGTGCATTTCTCTTCGCTTGTGTTCCACTTGCATGAAAAGGTCAGAGATGTTTGATGTTCTGCGCGAAGCTCAAAATGCCGTTTATCGTGTGCTTCATTCAGGATTTGACGAACTCCGGTCAAAATATGTTACTAAAGCGTAAATAAACAAGACGCGATACCGAATGTTATGAATGCTTAACGTTAATACATCCTTTACACATCAAAACTGGTAAATTGTCAAGCTCTGTTTCAGCCATTTTCGTGGGAAATTCTATAGCTGCTTAGCCTTAGCCAGCCCTAATGTCCTCGAGGGCTTTGTCCTTGTTTTTCAGCTGCTAAATGTAACCTGTGGTTATGACGTGTAAAAAGCATCTAAATGGTGCAAGCATCAGGTTAGTAGTTTGTATGAGTAAGCTTTCGTCTGCAGTGTCTTCCTGCTGCTGGGAGATGTAAGGAGGTAATGACTTGGCATAACATTTCGAAGCTAAATTTGGGTCAAACTATTAGTTATTTGTGAATACTTAATCTGTACTATTTGTGAAACAGTTAAATATTGCGAAATATAGAGCTAGCCGATGTGAGGTTACCAAAACCCATCAACCTTCAACTTCTCCCATGACAGCTGAACATCCTGCCAATATAAACAACTCTCAAAAAAAAAAAAAGAAAAAGAGAAAGGTTTTCTGTTTTTTGTGTGTCTATTTGGTGTTCAAGGACCAAAAGCACTCAAAAGAAGAAAAACCTTCTTTCTTTTTCTGGTTTTCCCAAAAATTTAGATGCAAATCCAGACCAAATAGACCACAGCGAGGCATTATAGCTGTCCGCTTGGGGTAAATTTTTGCTTATTAAATGAAAGAGTTTTAACCTACTTTTTTTTTTTTTTTTTGGAAGGAGGCCTGTTTTCTGTTCCACGTCCTAAGGAGCATGTCTAAAAATTTGAAAAAAAGAGAAAGAATGATAAAATGCTTTTCTATTCTATTACAGAAGAGAAAAATGCCAGCACCGCCTGATGTTCTTTTCAAACCCTACTGTCTCACATCCCCCTTTCCCTCAACATTACATCATAAAATAGACTACTGGTGGGAAAATCTCTTCTCTTTGCCCTTAAGGTCTCCAGCTTGTTTGTGCAAGTCAGCCTTTGTGAAGGCCACTGGCCCCAGAATGCTGACTCGAGCTTCTATGCTGAATGTTATTCATCTTGCGTCAATAGTTTGGATGGTGCTTAATTTTTTTTAGTGAGGTGTAATTTAACTTCTTTCAAGAGAAAGAGGGTAGAAAATATCAGCTCGGCTGGTTGCTTGGTTGCATTTTGCTCATTTACTTGAACTGTTTCCATACCAAAAATGACATTTTCAGACACAGAGGTTGTTTATATTGACAAACTAATTTTTGGAAGCCTAGTATCTTTACGAGAAGTTGTGAAAGCGTGATATAAGATGCCATACATGTCAAACATTTGTCAGGAGTGAGAAATGGATTTCACAATGACCCTAGTGGGCTTTTCTTTTGTGAAACAACCAGACAAATTGTTTCAAGACTTAATGCTTTCTATTTAAATTGTTCAGATGATCAAATCAGTCAGTTGCTATTCTTGTCTTTCTTGATTCTGATGCAATTAGATTGGAATTTGGCACATAAACCAGCCCAGAACTTGTGTATTGGCTTGCTTAATAGGTGATAGACTCTACAGATAATAGCTAATCCAATCTAGTGCATTCATTCTTTAATGGGATCTTTGGTGCCTAAGATGGATAACAAGGAAGAATCACTTAAAATGCATTGCTTTAGGTGTTTTTCATTAAAATATTTAATAGGTCTTTTAAATCTTTTTACAGACTCAGAACTGACAAATTTAATGATGACAACATCATGGAGTGATCGACTTCAGGACTATGCAGACCTTCCGGCAAACATGGATGGCCTGGCAATGAAGAAATACAGGAGAGAGGCCTATCATAGGTATGTCATAAGAATAGACTGACTGTATAATGACTGTCTAAAATTTGATTGATAGGCTTAGAATACAGAGACATCTCTTCAGTAGGAAATAGCATTTCGAGTATTTAAACAGATACTTTAATTCTTTCTATTTAGATAAAGTGTCATTTGTTTGCAATCCACTCGTTTTAGAAGAGCCCATTAAGTCTCATTAAGTGAAATATAGTTTTCACTGAGCATTCCATTAGGACATTCTTCATGATTTTTGAATTTTATTTGCTACATTAAGAATGTAAGCAACTCTGTCAAGAAAGGATACTAGTATTTAGACAGCAGCTCCTCTAGTAAATTGGGATTTTCGGCTAAAATAAAGAATGATGTTACCTAATTATAGGCCAAACCCTGCAGCTATGGTTCAAACTACACACTGGAAATGGGCTTGGTGGAACACCTGACTGAGAAGCATAGAGGAGCTTGTGCAACCCCATAAATATGGAGTTGTGCAATCTTCAATAGATAAAAGGAGTGTCATTCGGTTCTTTGCAAAAATCTGTCCCTTTAATACACACCGTCACACTTGTGGCATTAATCCAACCAAAGGTCATGTCTGTAAGGCTAGTTTGCTCTCCCTACTTTACATGAACTTTGACTTTACATTTTTTCCATGCTGAAGCCAAGAGTTCACTGTCTTTTTCCATTACCCAGATAAGTGGGTTGAGATAAGGAGAAGTAAATGCGAGTGTCAAGGCAAGGATTCCACTGTCTGTACAGTCTATTTGAGGTACAAAGGCAGTGGTGTTATCTGGTGTGCGTGATGCGCTGTGAAAACTCTGTGGAACTTAGTGGTGGAGCTGTAGAATATACAAAATAGAAACAAAATTACAGTCCGTGTATATTAACGACCAAATCTTTGTAAAGTCAAAGTCTTTTTAAGGCAAGTCAGTTCATGCGGCGACCGTCTTTGAAACACCCCCTATTTATATAGATAAAAAGCATACAATAACCTGAAAACCATCCCAGGGTGGATTAAGGTCTACACAGGGCTAGATTTCTGGAACGGTTGACGAAATTTTGGTGTATCACTATTTGAAACGTCATTATTACATAAGAGATTGAGATATTAGTTTTCAAGGGCCGAAATCATTGACCAAAACAGTTTATTTCTCCAGTAACGCGTTTGGACAATAGCAGGGTCTGTTTCATGCACACAACATGGATAAGCTACAAATATTTCCAAAAATTTATGCTAAAGCAGCAATATGTAAAATTTGTTCAGCTGGAATATCAAGAGACAACTCGTTTCTAAAGAACCTAAGTATGACTGGTATAATTTATCGCCTGAGAACACAACTCCCAGAACAGCAAACCAATTACTTAATTTCCTAATTATCCAAATTTTAATTGTGGTTTTGGTAAAAAAAAAATAATTTGGGTGCATCGCTAATTTGAACAAAGTAGTACTGAACAGAAAAACAAAAATCTGACAACAATACTCAAATCACTCTAAAAGCTTTATTTTTCACATGCACATTCGGTAAACAAACTCAAAAAGGCGGAAAGGCGGAACTTCCCTTTTTACCAGTGCCATATATCGTCCATTCATTTTTATACGAGTGATCCGCCTCCTCCCCGTTATAATGTCTGTCGTACGATATAAGTAGCCTATTACAGAACAGGGAAACAATGAGGATCCATTTGAGATACAAGAGTAATCTGTTTACCAGCTGTCTCTAACTAGTGATACACACTCTGTTGTCTGAGCCGATGCGCCCGCCTGGTTCTTCCTGCTGTTGTTGATTGTTCTAGATGTCTTTGAAGGGAAGCAAACAACCCCTAACTCAACAACTGGCACAACAACAGAGAATGCTTTAGAACTGGCACAATCATTTTTGCAACAAGTCAGAAATTCAATGACAAGAAAGCAGAGAGAGGGGGCTATTGTTTGAACTGTGGGGGTAACAGGGTGAACAGGGAAATGGGCTTGACAGGCCAGATAGAGCAGTGACATCCACTCAGAATGCAGCGCGCAGGTTCTACCTGGAAAAGGGAATCATGGGATGTAGTCCAATGTTATGCCTCCACAAGGTAGGTTTGATCAAAGTAATTTTTTTGTTAGTAATGATTCTTTTTTTTTTTTTTTTTTTAATCGGGACGAAAAAGCATTTAGCATGAGTCAGTTGTCTCTTACTATCATTTGAATTTTTTTCTCTTTGTTTTTGGAAAAATTTACTTAACATTCAGCTGCTATGTGACAATTTTGAATGTGTTATTTCATGTCATTGAATTTGCTTCTGGGTGCAATATAAACTTTAAAGCTCCTGTAAAAGCTCCTGTAAAATTATGGATGCAATGGCAGTACATACAAAAATATCCGTCCGTTGTTTTCTGTGATTTATCTGTGTCAGTGTCAGACATGCACAGAGAGTGATTCAGACTTTCCTTTGTGTTCATATGTTTGCATTAAATAACATGGCTCATGGACTAAAGCATAGAGCTGTCAGTGTGCAAAATAAATGCAGATCATTCTTAGCATGTTGGCCCCGTCCTAGAATGCCTAGAATGCCACACTATAGCGGTTTTTGATATTGTTTTCTGAAAGGTATCCCTTTCTCTGAAATGTAAATATCTTTAGATAACTTTAGAAATGATCCGTTTTGTATTATTATTTTTTTTTATAAAATTGAGACATGTTTTAGCATCTTACTAGAGTTTGTCTTAGTCTTGTAGAGCTTGATAGATTGATATAATTCCTTCACTTCAAGAATGTTTGAATAAGCTCCTTACGTTTAAAATTGTTTGTTTTATAGACCTGAATTCTTATAAAATTCTGGAAAATCAGTTTGTTTTAATTGGTTCCTAATCCTGGCAGAATATTGCAACCAAACACACCTCTGACTGTTTCACCTTCTTCTCCAGAGTGTTTGTGAACCGAAGTCTGGCCATGGAAAAGATTAAATGCTTCGGCTTTGACATGGACTACACTTTAGCAGGTGAGGTTTCCTACTTTACTTGATGATCATGCTTAATTGTTTACAGTCAAACGTCTCTTTTGCATCTGCAACAGTAGGAATGTGCCGATTTATTAAAACCCAATAGATATATCCTTATATTTATGTCTCTCATGATTCCAGTAACACTCTTGCTTAGAATCTCAGGGTAAACATACAGTATATTCTTGGATTCTTGGGTATATTTAGCTACTTCTCATCTGGGTTTGGTATCTGGAAAGCTGAGGTGATGTTTCTTATACACAAAGTGCTCTATTTTATGTGACTAAAAACTAGAGTTTGTCAACCATCAACACAAACAAGCCACCTTATTTACAGCTTAATATATTTGTCGTTTAGGTCAGCCAAGTACCTGAAATAAGAGAGGGTTTGGTTCTTATGGTTTAACAGTTTAACATGGATCAGATGCATTGGGTTTCTGAAATCCCTTTGCTTTCTGTTATTGGTCCCAGGGACTCAGCTGCTGGTGGAGGATAAAGTCCTCTCTAAATCCGGGCTGTGGGCCCTGAGAGAGCAGATCAGTTCTTTGACAGTTAGAATTGATAGCTCTTAAGAGGTGGATAGCGTGTATCGTAGCCAACCGCCTAATGTGGCCTAAGCTAAAGGCTGCTCAGCTGTTGACATCTTCAACATTACAGCTGGCTGTAACCAAGTGCAAATGTTTACAAGTACAACCCCTATATTGTTTCTTATCCTCTGATCAGGTTGCAACCACAGTTCAGAGGTCCTCAAAAATCAATATAAGTTCCTCAAAAATCAATAACAGTACACACAAATTCCTCGGCAAACATACAAACTTGAGATGTGCTTTTTAGCTAACTACAGAATACAAAATACAAAAACTACAGAGTACAAAAGAAGATATTTAAAAGAATGTGTTAAGGGTTTTGCCCATACATTGACTGTTTGTATTGAAAAAAAAAAGACATACAAAATATCTTTGTTAAACAGAATCATGTCATACAGGTTTGGAACAACATAATGGTGAATAAATGATGACATAATTTTAAATTTTTGGGTCATCTCTTTAATACATTTCTTAATTTATTTTTTTTCACTCTCGGTGGAGACCAATGTTCTTTCTGGCACTACAATATATTAATAGATGTTAGTATTCGTTGTTGATCTAAAATCCCGGCTACTAAGAAGCATTAAACCAAACCAAACAGGGTTTTAAGACCACTTTCCAACACAATGCTAGAACCAAGCCCTGATTAATATTTCCTGTCGCTTATTGAGTCCATTGCCCAACCAAATCCCCTTTGTGATTCGAACCAGCGTGCAGGATAATACCCTGCACGTGTACAGAGCTGTGGAACAAACTCTCCATCTAAGCTTGGTGTTGACAGCTCTTCAACCTGACAGTCCATTAAATCACAGAGGAAACCCGCCACCTTTGCATTCTTTGTATAGACCAAATGCTTTTTCACATGAGAGAGAAATAAAGCCCTGTTAAATAGGATCATTTTTACTTCAGAATATTTTTTAAATCAATTTAGTAAATGAAAGACATATTCAGTACAGTCTATATGCTGTTGTTTAAAAACCTGACAGCAGTCCAAAGTCAATCAGAGGTTTAATGCAGCTAGAACGTGTTAGTCAGGGAGAGCCTGATGGATGGACTGAGGGGTTGGGGGAGTTTGTTTACCCTGTACAATATAAATTACATTTTCATGCTAAAGGTAACATGAGCTAAGAACTCCAGCCTGACGTCATACCCTCATGCTGATCACGTATGCTTGTGTAATAATCTGTCCAGGAGTGTATTCAGTGTTTGGAGGAAGAAACAGGAATCTTAATGCCCTGAGTGGCCCAATAGGGTGACACACAATGTATTATATATTTGGAAAATACAAAAATAATTTTACTGTCAACTACTAATAATTAATTTACCTAAAAGTAATAGAGTGGATTTATGTGTCATACAGAAGTCTAAGGCATAATTTAGCTGGCATCATCTTACTGTCGTCAGTAGTGGAGGTGAAAGCTGTCTGGCGTCGGCTTAAATTAGTTATGATGAAGATTTGATCTTGCCCATTAAAACTCATATCCCTGTTGAAAAGGGGGCTTACTGGTCTTTACTGGGTTTGCTGACCAATAATCTACCTCAAGTCTCTGCAAGCGCTGTGAGTTTAACATCATTTTGGAATGCATTAGGTTCACTTTAATTGCATTCACATTTGCATAATTGCCAACATTTATGTGAACAGAAGTTTACAGCATTTCACCAATATTTCACCAAAATAAAAGCTTGAGGATTTGACATGTTAAGGGGTTAGTTCTCACAAAAATGAAAATTCTCTCATTGATTACAAATCCTCATGTGCGTTCCACACCCAAAAGACCTTCATTCATCTTCGGAACACAAATTAAGATATTTTGATAAAATCCGATGGATCAGTGTGGCCTGCATTGCCAGCAAGTTAATTTACACTTTCAAATGGCCTGGTACTAAAGATATATTTAAAACAGTTAATGTGAGTATGATGGTTAAACCTTAATTTTATGAAGCGACGAGAATACTTTTTGTGCTCCAAAAAAAACAAATATTGACTTTATTCAACAATATCTAGTGACGGCCGATTTCAAAACACTGCTTCATGAAGCTTCTAAGCTTTTTGTTTTGAATCAGTGGTTTGGAGCGTTCAACAACTGATTTCAGTGAACGAGGCTTCGTTACGTTATAAGTGTTTCGAAATTTCAATGGGTCACGTGACTTTGGTAGTTTGATACACAATCCGAAATACTGATTCGAAACATGATTTGTAAAGCTTCGAAGCTCCACGAAGCAGTGTTTTGAAATCGTCCATCACTAGATATTGTTGAATAAAGTTATTTAGTCCTTTTTGGTGCACAAAAAGTATTCTCGTTGCTTCATAACATCAAGGTTGAACCACTGTAGTCACATGGACTGTTTTAAATATATCTTTAGTACCTTTCAGGGCATTTGAAAGTGTAAAATAACTTTCCGGCAATGCAGGCCACACTGAGCCATCAGTGTAGAGTTTTATAGTAACTCTTATGTTTAAATTTGCTTACATATTTTTTTAATGATTTATCACCCATGGACAGTGACAGAAAATAGCTTTCCCATTAAGGGCTGATATTTGCCCCATTAAATTGATTTCCAACCATTTAAAATGTATGCATCATCGAGTTCCGGCGGAAGAGTGACCTCTGACCCGACGTATGATGTTTCTCTTTAAAAATTCTTGTTTCTAATTTTGTAATTCATGACCGATGTTTTGTTTTGCTCTGTCCGCTGCGCTTCCGCGTTTGTCAATACATAATGCGTCGAGTCAGAGGTCACTCTTCCGTCATAACTCAATGATGCATACATTTTAAAACACACGGAAGCCAGTGATTATAGCTTATAAAGTTATAAATTGGATCTATTTCTTACAAAAACCCATCAGTTCACTTTAGAAAGCATTTATTAACCCACTTGGGTTGTATGCAGTACTTTTATGATGGAGAGATGCTATTTTTGGAGCTTCAAAAACTCTGGCGCCATTCAATCCCATTGCAAAGCTGGGAAGAACCAGGAGATTTTTTTATATATATATTCCAATTGTGTTCAGCTGAAAGAAGAAAGTCATATACACCTATAGCTTGAGGGTGAGTAAATTATTGGATAATTTTTATTTTTCGGTGAACTATCTCTTTAACTTCTTTTTTTTTAATTATTTAACTATTGGGTAACACTTTGCAATAAGGTTCATTTATTAAACATTAGTTAATGTATTAACTAACATGAACTAACCATGAGCAATACATTTGTTACTATATTTACTAATCTTTGTTTATGAAAATACAGTTGTTCATAGTTTGTTCATGTTAGTTCACAGTGCATTAACTAATGTTAACATGATTTTAATAATGTATTAGTAAATGTTGAAATTAACATTAACAAAGATTATTAAATACTGTGTAAGAGAAGTTCATTATTAGTTCATGTTAACTAATGAACCTTATTGTATGGTGTTACAAACTATTGTATGAAATCAGTATCACATTTGCAATCGTTTTGATATTCTGGAAATATTACTTAAATATATGATATAAATATAAAAAGATAACTCGTTACTAATTGATAAACACTGTGATATTGTTAATAATTATCTATATTGTTTACCATAATTTCAAAGGGGGACATGTTTGACATTAAAGCACTATGATTTGAAGAGGCAAATGTCAGAGAATTTGAAGTTTGACATCATGTTAACTACAAAATGTGATTAATCGTTAATAATTTATTTCTTGAAAGGCCTTGTTAAATATGAAAACATAATTTTGCATAAAGTTAGCTTATACCTTTCCTTTTTGAAGTGCAGATTAAAGTTCAAGTTTTTGGATACAGCTGATCTCCTTTTATGAATATGGTCCAAGGGTTTACATGTCCAAAAGAAATTATTTTGGGAGATTCTGTTCTTCCAGTGGTGCCTATTGATATAATATTGCTGAGGCTCCTTTACTTCAATTGAACAGTAGATATGTTACATTTGAGGTTCTGAGGTTTGATCTGTGTTTCACAGCAATGTATACCTTGTAACCTTTCTTTTTGTTAATAATCATAAGCTAATTTAACCCCTCAAATCTTTACCGCACCTTTATGTAGGCCACACATAATGAGGTATAGGTATTTTGTCTGCAGACCTCAGTAAACCAGCCAAAATGTTTTCCTTTCACCCTAGCAGTAGTATGCTAGCTGAGGGACAAAATTGTCCAAGGTCAACACTGGTATGCAGTTAAGCAAAGAGTGATGATGGGAATAGTGACTGAGAAGGAAAAAGAGGCTCAAAATAGGTTTCGCTGTAGCTTCATGGAACATAGTGAAGAGGAGAGAGAAAAACAGAAAGGGAAGGGGCAGTTGGGTTTATGTACAGCTGCTATCTGGGTGGAAGAATCTGGCCTGAGTTAGTGTCTCTGTTGGGGTTTGCTTGCCTATGTCCGCCAGTACTTCTGCTGTGGCTCTCTGGGGGATTCAGTTCTACCCACCTCCCCCTCAATAGCCTCTCTGTTATACATCTGTAAAGATACAATGCCTAGAACAGACCTGAAACTCACCAGATGCAATTCTACAAATAACTTGCAGTCTCATTGAACTCATATTGGTAAATTGTGGTTGGTTAAGTCATTTTGATGGAACTAAAAAAAAAATAGGTTATGACAGTCTGTATGGTTTAGAAAAATAACAAAGCTATTAGTAGCTATGGAGAAAAAAAATAGAAAATGTCCATTAGATCGCTATAGTTTGTAAATCATTTTATACAACACAGCATTTAGGTCAAAGCTCAACAAAGATCTACGACAATGTGTGGAATCTTATCTCTATTTTTTCAGTTTTATTGAATGTGTCACTAATCTATTACCGTCTAAATGGAATTTATGTATTTGTTTGTTGAGAATAATAGCTTTGAAAGAAAAAAAATGCACATAATAGAACAGCTGCAAATACAAAAGTGTCCTCAAGTAGTGTAACAGAATAAATCTTCATCTTCAGACATGCACAAACACAGGCCTATTGTAGAAACAAAGAATTCTGGCAAAAACAAGCAGGTTGTTGTGGTCAAACGTCTTCATTATCAAAGGACCCAGGACTTCACCCTGAGGCACTGATTTTCTGCCCTTTGACCTGCCGCCTCATCAACAAGAAGTTAACGCATTTCCAGCTCTTTCATAACAACATGTAATATGAACTGAAGTGTCTGTGTACAGTACTGTAACCCACAGATTTGCTGAAGCTGTTGTTGTACACGTCCTTCATATTTTAATTTCTCCTTCATTTGGGTGTGAGGATGGAACAACAAATATAGGAGTTAGAGTCATGCAAAATGCCTTTTGTTGCTGAAATACCACACAAATCCCTCTGCACAGGCTTGTGATCTAATTGGGTTTAAAACTTTTTGGGTAAGTGGGTCCGGTTTCATACTGGATTAGATCAGAGCATACATGGCCCTGCTAAGCCTTTGTAATGTGAATGTTCTGGTACCCCTTGCTTGCTCTGTGAAAGGACAAGGTTAGGGTCGACACGTATCACAGGTGCTGTTCTAAAGAGCGCTCCCAGAGAGTATCTTTAAATACAACACTTATGCATGCATCGTTCTGTTTTATTTTTGGTCAGTGGTTATTGAGCTCCCTCCCCTTTAGCTTCGAGGGAATTTACAGAAATTTCAGCCAAAAATGTTAAAAAAAAATGTAATGTGGTGAAGTGGTTGTAAGGCATCATACTAAAAGGCGTAGTTCACCTAAAAGTGAAAATTCTGTCATCATTTACTCAACATGTCATTGAAAAACTGTGTGACATTCTTTCTACCATGGATATACGACCCCTATAACTGTAATTGTATAGGCAAAAAGAACAAATTTCTTGGTGTGGGTGTTCCACAGCAAAAAGAAAGTTATGTAGGTTTTGAACAACATGAGGGTGAAATCAAAGGATTTTCATTTTGAATGAACTAATCCTCATCTTCTCTGGTTGTTACAGGATTGTACTGGATGTAACAGGTGGAATTATTTATTAGTCTGTTAATTTTCTTTATGCAGTCCAATGTGTCTCACTGAGTACTTCTCTATCTGTAGTATATAAATCACCAGAATATGAATCTTTGGGGTTTGATCTGACTGTGGAGCGGCTGGTCTCAATTGGCTACCCACAGGAACTGCTCGGTTTTGTTTACGACCCCACTTTCCCTACAAGGTAATGAACTCTCATTTGCAGGCCATATTTGAGAAAGTTATCAGTACCAAGATTATTTTGTGATTTTATATTTATAGGATAATTAGCACATTTAACCCTTTATTGCCCTTTCTTACAGAGGTCTTGTGTTTGACACCATGTATGGCAACCTTCTGAAGGTGGATGCTTACGGAAACATCCTGGTCTGTGTCCATGGCTTTAACTTCCTGCGAGGGTGAGTAATCCCGACCCCGATGGATGGGCTTGGTTACTGATCTCTGATGAAACCAGTGGAGTATGTGCTCAATGTTCCTGTGTTCCCTGCCAGTCCTGACATCCGAGAGCTCTATCCCAACAAGTTTATCCAGCGTGATGACACAGAACGCTTCTACATCCTCAACACACTTTTTAACCTTCCAGGTAGGCACTTTATCACTGTCCTACATATCCCTGTCACTGGCTGCCATTCAGAGACACATTAATAGTGGCTTTTTAACTTTTAATACTTGTCTCTGTGTGTAAGTAATGAAGTGATTCATTTTTATCAAAATTGTTTTTTTTTTTGTTGTTAATTGTCTTTACAATTACATTTAAAGCAGGAAATTGTTGTTATGGACTAGTATAATTCATTTTTTACTGCTTCTTTTTTTAAATAAACCAAGCAAAGTTGCATGCAAAAACACATGCAAAAGCAGCTTTGCCGTTTTGTTTGTCAAATTTTCAATGATTGTTTTTTCAAACACTTTTTTACCTGCAATATTTGTACATAATTTTCAAAGATAACCATTTTTGTTGCATTTAAAATGCATTTTGTTAAAAAAAAATATATTTATGAAATTGCCTACATATACACTACCATTGCCTAAAAAGTCACACTCACTAAAAATCAATGTCTGCAAGTATATGAAAGTGTTACTCACCAGTTGGTTGCTAACCTTTTTCATTCTAACAATGACTGAGAACACAATATTCTTTAGCACAATTATCAAATTGCAAAGACTATATTGTAATTATATAAATATGTAAACTGATGCGCTGCATGCTTCAGAGTGAAGTGCAGCACTGGGATCTTTCCACATGATTTTTTGACTGTCTCAAAGCAGCTCGGTTCAAAGTAAATGCTGTTTCACACGAACTCCCATCTGCACAAGTGCTGTGAGTGCCAAACATCTTCCTAAAAAAACGTAACAAAGTCACTGCACACTTACACAAATACGCGTTATCCAGAGCAAAACAAATTTTTTTTTAAATTTCAAAAAGCTGTATTGTCATAGCTAATACTTACAAAAAACTCATTAACCACCTTGTGACAGCAATGCCCTTCCCAGGTTGCAAAGACAGGTGGACTACAGTGTAGAGCTGTAAGAAATCAAAATAAATTTGATTCAGCAGCTGTCCCAAGATGTGCATAAATTCTAAAAATGTGCATAAAAAATTATGCGCTCAAATGAGTATGATAAATATTTTATCCAATACGAAAACATGCGTTGCAAAAAAACAATGCATAACTGGACCAATCAGCAGACCGATCTCATTACACAGCTTCTGAAATGCTGTTTTGGACATTCTGTAATGCCTGAGCAAAGTCTGTCGTTAAAGTGGTTCGATATAATTCCCTCCCAGAAGCGCCTCACACGATTGCGTTCACAAACACCAGGCATCTGAATGCAAGATGACATGACAGCATTTCTGTTTCTGTGCACTCTGAGGTGCAAGTAATTTATTATATACAAAAATTATTATATAAAGTGGCTTCTACTGCATCAACTTCCATTTTTCTTAGTGATATTTAGCACCAGTTTATCAGGAAGTGATAATCTCTTCGACTGGATGGAAATGTTTTATGCGATATTCCAAATTTGCACACAAATTAAATTCGCAACTTTGGATGGAAACATGGCTAATGATGCTTGTTGAGGATGTATAGGCTTACACATACACTGTTGCCTATACATATGTATTTTATACACTCCAACAATAGGCTAGTAAAAATCATATTCATATGATCATAATTATATTACACTTGACCGTGCTGAATATTTTGCCATGGAATGCATTTTACTCGTCTTTGTTGCCTAATAGATCATTAGTATCATTAGCCACAGAATTGGGTCTCCCGCCAAAATAGTTGCAGTAATAACGTGGTACCAGCGAGGTGAAACTGCAGGTAGACATCTAACTCTGTAACAGTGTTTTCGACCAGAAATTACTGAGGGAAGCGATGTTTTCTTGCTAAATTTGCCATTTCATTCCACACTAAAAATGATGTACACTATAGCATAAAAACCTTTGGGTGAGAGAACCCGTGTCAGGAACAGTGGAAGCTTTGGGGCTTTTTTTCCTAGTGCCAATAACACAGGATGCATCCTAATTGGTTGCTGATGCATTTAATCCTGACAAAATTGTGCTTGGTAACCTTCATTAGTCAGCATGGCATAGAGGATATTAACGTTCACATAGTGTCAGCAACTGACGCAGCGTTGACTTCCCTACGAAAGAGAACATCTCAGGTTATCTTTGTAACCCCAGTTCCCTACACATACAGTTTAATGGCTGATAAAAATTATTTATGGCTGGTAAATTTTCACTGGCCGTTGGCAGATGTGACAAAATGTTACTTTTACGCCCACTACCATTTAAAAGTTTTGGGTCAGTAAGAGTTTTCAATATTAAAGTCTCTTATTCTACAGTAAAAACGGTAATATTGTGAAATGTTATTACAATTTAAAATAATGTTTTCATTTTATAACTTGATCAATTTAATGCATTCTTGCTGAATAAAAGTAATTAAAAAAAAAAATCTTACTGACTCCAAACTTTTAAACGGTAGTGTATAATTTAAATGAACGCAACAATTGTAAGTTATTCATGCTCAATATATCTATATCTGTTTCTCTCTCTCCGCACAGAAACATACCTCTTAGCCTGCCTGGTTGACTTCTTCTCAAACTGTGACCGATATTCTAGGTAAGAGTTCCAGTGACTATGATTCTATTACTCTGTTGCCTTGGACACTGCATACAGCCATACCAGTGATTGATAATCAGTATCATTTACTGTGGGTGAGGACTATTTAACACTCTATATCAGTCCACCAGAAAGCACATTACGATGTGATAAGAAAATCTTAATTCAGCATAAACATTTTACAGCTATGCTATAAAACAGGATGACTCAAGCAAATTGTTGTCTGTGATTCAACTATGATTCATGTTCATGCATGACATAATTTATGATCAGCTTACTGTAACTTTCTAATGACTAATCACAGTGCATGTAAATAGACAGTTAAAAATGTATAACTTTTAAACAGCATGGAAATAACTTTATTCATGCTCTGGGGAAAAAAAGCAGCCAGACCTATTTAGTGTAGATTAAGTCTGTTAAAACGTAATAGTCTGTGATTTGTGTTTTGGTATGGATGCATGTCCTCTGAAACACCTGTTGGTCCTTTTAGGGGGAGAGAGCTTTCCTGTTTGGCTCGGACAACCTCAAACAAGGGAAGACTGTCCCATTTAAACATGTCTGACTGTGGATAAAATGTGTCATAGCTGGCGCTCGGCCTCTTACTCTGCTGTCCCTTTGTTCTTCTAAACCTTTAGCTGTGAAACAGGCTTTAAGGATGGAGACCTCTTCATGTCCTTCAAGAGCATGTTCCAAGATGTCCGAGACGCTGTAGACTGGGTACATTTTAAGGTAAAAAGAATCTCTGTATTTCTTTCTTGCTGAAGTCAAGTCACCTTTATTATATTTAGCACTTTATACACAAAAAGAAAATAATAATCAGTGATGCACACAGAGTTCAATTCTGGTCTAAAGCAGCTCGAAAAAGAGAATGGTGTCATTATTCAGCTGAAGTCCGTTGGGTTCAAGAACTGTGTAAAGTTTGTCAATTATGAAGTTCAGTTCAGCTATAAGCAGCTCTACAGAAAACCGTGATGTCAATATTAGTTGTCACAGGAAGTCAGAGTAATCTGCCAAAGAAACATTGATGTGTACATTAATAGCAAGCAGCTATGATAAATAGTAAAATGGACAGTAAGTGTTTATTGGATTCTTAATTTAAGTTTTTTAGATGCATGTCATAAACTTGCTCTCTTGCTGATTCACTCAGGGAACATTGAAGGAGAAAACAGTGGAAAATCTGGAGAAGTATGTTGTGAAAGATGTAAGTTTGTCTCTTTTAATTGTTTTAAATTACTGATTTGCCTTTTTGTATTAGTTTTTGCAAGGAAGTATAATTCTAAAAAACACATATCCTTTTTTTTTCATCTAAAGGCAAAGTTGCCATTGCTGCTGAGCCGCATGACTGAAGTCGCTAAAGTTTTCTTAGCCACCAACAGTGACTACAAATACACAGAAGTGAGTTTACTGATGCTAACACATTCATAAGCTCTCTTTCAGAACCTAGTGAGCTGCCTTGCTGCATACAGGCAACACGACCACCTATGGCAGCATGCTTACTATAAGGACAGATTTGGAATGCTTTATATTGGCATCTTTATGTAAGCTAACGGCTCAATACTCTAATAACATAGCACACACAAATGTTGGGTAAAATAATCCATTTCATCGGTGTAGATGCCATATTTTACTTGGATGAAAATGAAGCTGTGAGGAATAGACCATATTTACAGTAAAACTTACAGTATTTTTAAGGTATGCGCTGTAATAAGGTGCTACATCACATGTCATTTTCACAACTCACAACTTTCAAAACTGTTTTAAATAGTTTTTGTGTACTGAAAGCCTTTTGGGAAGATTTTGTCAGCTATCAATTATGTTGATGACCAACAGTACAGGCCATTGAACACTATATTTTAGCCCATACCTCACAGCCTCGTTTTCATTCCTGTCAAAAATTAAATATGGCACTGCCGCTACCCACACTAAAGTCTATTACATTCAACTGTTTTTATCAGTACATTTTGGTATTATCAGGACTATTAGTATAAATACTATTACTTTATTATTCTGAACATTTATGCCTTAGATATTGGCTCAGTCTCGCATCGATTTCTAACCAATAAAATATTTTAGAGCTTTACCTAACTAGAAGAAATTCTATTTCTTAAAAAATGTCATTACTATATATATATATATATACTTTCCCTAATATTTCCAGATTTTCCAAGACCATGAGAACCCTGGTTCATAAATAAAAATGACAGAACGAATGAAAGAGCTTTTCAAACAGCTTTGCGTCAGAACTGTGTCTATGATTCCTTAAAAATCCCTCTGTATGCAGCTCTTTAGGTTTTGGATCTGAGCAACAGACAACCACACATGCAACTGGTTTGTTTCATATTTGGATGCACATACAATCTGCCTCATGAAGCTATTTGTTTAAGCCGTCATCATCTTATAACAAACCCAGCTTTTGTTTTGATTTCTTTTTACAGAAAATTATGACATACCTGTTTGACTTCCCCCATGGCCCAAAGGTATTTATATTTTTTCAACCTCTATTTAAACCTTTCGAAAATGTTTCCTGTCATATATTGTTGCTCATTGTAATATTTTTCTGTTGTAGCATGGCACTCCACACCGTCCATGGCAGTCGTACTTTGACCTCATCCTAGTGGATGCTCGAAAGCCTTTATTTTTTGGAGAGGGAACGGTTCTGAGACAGGTGGATACGGTGAGTATATAACACCAAAACCCCTACAAAAACAGAAGCCAAGTCTCCAAGCCAGCAGGTGTAGTATTGCACATTGTGGAACATTTTATCCTGCTGAATGCAGTCACAAAGAGGGTTAGTCAGCACTGAGTGTGGAGTATTTTTACTGAAGTCTGCTGAGCACAATATAACTAATTAGGGAGGAAATTCCCTGTTCTGTCTTCCCTTTGCTATATTATGGTGCTAAACAGTTGACAGCATGAATAACTAGCCGGCAAGAGCCAATCTGAGCAGTGCAACATGCAAAATGGATTTCAGTTCTTATTCTGTGGGTGTATTTGTACCATTACCTGATTTGCATAATTTGAGTTGGACGATAAGACAGTGCAGATGGTGTATGGACATAAAAACTGTGCTTTTAGCGGGCACAAATGATTCTTAATGATTCTTTATTTATTTGTGCTGAGAAAATGGTAAAAATGGACAGTAATAAAATTCTCAACCATTTTGACTCCAAGGCCCCTGATCTTTCAAGATGATATTCAAAGGCTGATATTCTGATGTAATGGCAAAGCTGCTGTTTTTTTGTATGTATATTAACTAATAGTGGCCATATTTTCAAATATAATAATTCTATTCTAATTCTAATTTAATTATATAAGGGGTAGTCGTGGCCTAATGGTGAGGGAGTCGGGCTTGTAACCTGAAGGTTGTTGGCTCGATTCCCACGCTGGCAGGAATTGAAGGTGGGGATTGTGAATGAACAGCTTTCTCTCCACCATCGATATTCATTTTTAATTTTACAAAAATTGTCATGACTTTTTATAATATTTAAAATTGCCATATTTCCAGATTTTCCAAGATCCTTTTCACCCTTTTCTCCTTTTCACCCTGGTTCTTAAAAATAAATACATTAGGAAATATAATAGCTATGTTTACATGGACACTTTTTGTTTCAATTCAAAACGATGAATCCGAACATAGTGTTTCCATGAAGGCTAAATAAAGTGATCGGGTTGATGTGCACGTTTATATGTCACAAGCTTCAAATCGGATTTGATCTTTTGACATGCGCACGCTGCATGAGTTTCCAGCTGTTGCCGCGTACTAACCATCATTCTGCCATTGCTTCGTTTCTTTGTTTTAAAAAGCAGTCTTAATATTTATCTATTTCGGGTCCTGATTAGGAAACAACGGTCACATGAAGCTTTGTGCCGTGCTGCAGTAAAAACGCACCCTTCCCACGCCCAAAACAAGGCGTCTGTGGATGAGAGTCTGAAGCAAGGACTGATGGGACAACGCTGTCCTGCATCACTTCACAGACGATAAGTGGAATGAGAATTTTAGAATGGCACGACAGTTATTTATTACACTATATTCACCAACGACAGCTCGTTCCGTGCATCATAAGTCATCAGGTCATTTCTACGTCTTCGTACATTGCGCAGAGCTTTCCAGTTTCTGTTTTTAATCCGATCAAGTGTTTACTTGTCATATCGAACGTGTTAGAAAAGGTTTAAACCACCCCTTACAATCTGAATTAAATTTGAATTGGATTTGGCCCATTCATTTCAATTCATTGGCAGGTAATGTGACTTTTTTACTCTGACTGTGCTAGTAGTCTGATTATTAGTGTCCATGTAAATGTAGCTAATGTCTGTTTAGATCTTGCTTTTTAGTTGTTTTAGCATATTTTGAAGCTTGTTTGTCTTATTTTAAGTCATCTTGCAGCATTTTCTGTTCTCTATCCCAGACCACGGGGCGGCTGAAAATAGGAACATACACTGGACCTTTACAACATGGCATTGTTTACTCTGGAGGTACTGGGAATTCTTGGATAAAGATGCAAATGACACACACAGATGTATCTCCTCAAGGCGCTGTGGATGACTAACGTTGAGATCATAAGTCTATTACAGATTAACACTTTATCACATGATTTTTTTTTACTGCATGTATAGTCACTTAGTTAATACTTTACAATACAGTTCTATGTGTTGACACTATTGAAAAATGCTCCTAAAGCATTTATTAGATTCAACATTTACTAATACATTATTAAAATCAGTACTGTGCTCATTGTCAGTTCATGTTAGTTAAGGCATTAAGTAATGTTAACTAAAAGGAATTTGTTGTAAAGTGTTATCCTTAGTTCTGAGATATTTATGATAAAGTCATATTGAGATTATTTTGACAAATATAGCGATTGTGGCCATTAAATATGCCATTGAAATTATATGTGAAAATGTCACTATTTTAAAAATGTATGTTGTCATCTCTGCCCAGGTTCCTCTGACACTGTATGTGATTTGCTTGGAGCAAAAGGGAAGGATATTGTGTACATTGGGGATCATATTTTTGGAGATATTCTTAAGTCCAAGAAGCGACAGGGTTGGCGGACGTTTTTGGTGATTCCTGAATTGGCTCAGGAGCTGCACGTTTGGACAGACAAAAGCTGTGAGTGTTACCATATTTTAGTAAAATAATACTTCAATTTGTTTCTCACAACACTCATATTAACATATTACAGCATTGTTGGCATAAGCACATTGGTGATGTATAGCTGCAAGTAGAGATTTGGTGCAGAGCTTTGCAGAAAATATACTGAATATCCTCTGTAAATCTATTTGTTAATATGATCTTTTGCAATATAGGCTTTTATAGCAGTTTATAGCTATATTTTGGGATTCCAAACCATGTAGATTTATTACCATTTTGATGTAAATGTAACCCCTCTCTGCATATAAATTAGATTTGTTGACAATCAATTTTGTAATAACTCTCAATGGCCTATTTCCGATAACTATTTTATATATTATGACCATTACTACAGGAATTACTTGTCGTAACCTAGAAATTACTTCATTTTCTGTACTGAGCAGCAGTTCTGTTACAAAGCAAACACTGTCATTGTGAAAAGCACAATATAGGCAGTTATGCTCCTGCTTATGTTTGTACTGTGAAACAGACCTTCTTTTGAGAAACTCGATAAAGAAAGGAATGCTCACAAAGAGAAAGAGAAAAAGAAATTAAGATAAGATGTTTACACTTGAAAGGCTAAGAAAAAGAGATGTGAAACCCAATCATGATAGGGTTCTGCCTTCTCATTCACAGCTCTGTTCGAGGAACTACAGGGTTTGGACATTTTCTTGGCAGAACTATACAAGTGAGTAAAGCTGCCTCAGCACCTGTGTCTGTGTGTCTGTGTGTCTGTACACCTGCTAAACCCTACATTATGAGGACCAAATATCTCCACAAGGATAGGGCATTTTTAGGGCCCCATGAGGAAAAAACAGCTTATAAATTAGATTTTTTATTATTATTTATTTATTTATTTATTTTGGAAAATGTAAAATTACAAAAATGGTTAGGAGACTTATATTAATTAGATATATTAATGGTTAATATATCTTACAGAATTAAAATCAGTACACCTATGATACACCTATGGAATTTTCTTATAATGATAAGAATACCTGTGTGTGTCTGCACACAATTTGGTGAGTATATATCTCAGAGATGTGCAAAATTCAGAATTTAAAATGGGCTCCCTTTTATTTCATTGAGGTGAAATTTGAATTGAATTGGCCACACCCCACACGGATACAGACAGGAATTGGAATTCGACTGAACTGCAATTATATAAAAATAAACAGTCACAAAAGAGAGGAATAAACATTAGCAGCAACAAAATAAATATTTACATTTGAATATATTGAATGCATTCACGGCATTTCTGAATTACCGTAATTGTGAGATTCCTAGAAAGCGCTTTTATTTACAAATTACAAACTTTGAATTTTAAGCTCTGACTTGTACCGCTTAATCAGTAAAATGTAGTTATTTCATAATATTTCTCTAATTGGCTATTGTTGATATTTTAATAAAATATCATTAATCTGAATAAAATACGTACAGTACTGTTTAATGTAGCTAACAGAGTTTGATAACTAATGACTGATGTCCTGCTAAATGAACTAATAAAAACTAAATAAAAAGTTTATTAACAAGGCATTCGCGTAAAAACTATTGTATGCGTGTTGTATTGTGGTTTTGTCTGTTGATTACTCAAGTTACTCTGATTAATTTTGCCATTTTAGTCTTAGAAATGCATATTCCAAGCCAAGTAGCCTATGTGAACAGGTTGAAATTATGGTAATTACATACCATATCTCTCTTGCTATCCTTATATGACCTCCTAAGGTAAAAGGGCTCGAGCCTATCCCAGTTTCTTGACCAGAGGCAGAGGAAAGCACCCTGGCTCTACTTTTCTCTTGCTCACATTCTTTCTTTCTGTAGGCATTTGGACAGCAGCAGCAATGAGAGGCCAGATATCAGTGCCATTCAGAGAAGAATGAAGGTACACACAGATGCACATTAAATCGCACCCGCAAATTCCACATATTTCAATTATGATCTGATTTTACTAGATGTGAAATGTCTGAAATTGGATCTTATTATACAGTATGTATCTATTGGTCTCATTTATTATCAATTGTCTTTAACTGCTATATACTAACATTTCAATTAATCATTTGATACAATGCACTTATTGTGTACGCACATTTTTTTTTTACATTGTACTTATATTTAATATACTGTAAACTGTAATTAATTTCTGTAATTACTGTACATCTGTAATTACACTGTTCACCCTTTCTTTACACTTTCTTTAACCCACCCTTAAACCTAACCAAACCACCAACCTGTCCTAACTTTACCCATATTGAACCTCAATAACAGAAGAAGTGTTTTGTAATACAACATGAACACAATAATTACATTGCTCCTAAGAAGAATGATTTTTTTTAATGCAAGTACATAGTAGTTAAAGACACCTAATATAAAGTGTGACTTATCTATCTATATCCACATCCAGGGACATAGGCTTTAGTTATTCATACAAAGACATTCATTCTTTTCAATACACCAGTCCAACAATATAGGACATAGGGAATAGGGACATCAAATATGCTTGTAAAGTCTTAGAAGTTTAATTATTTCCCATGGTAATCAACAGCTTGTCACATATGCTGTCCATAAATATTTGTATGAAATTAATTAGCTTCAAAAGTGATGTTGTATATTACATGTTGATTGAGTAATTCTCTCTGTGTCTTGGCTCATCAGAGAGTAACTCATGACATGGACATGTGCTATGGAATGATGGGAAGCCTGTTCCGCAGTGGCTCTCGGCAGACTCTGTTTGCATCTCAGGTGATGCGTTATGCTGATCTGTATGCTGCCTCTTTCATCAACCTGCTCTACTACCCCTTCAGCTACCTATTCAGAGCCGCCCATGTGCTGGTGAGAACACACACCCATAACGAACATTATGTGGTACAAATACCAACAGCTGATACCAATTTCTGTGCTCCAGACTACTACTACTACTACTACTACTACTAATAATAATAATAATAATAATAAGGTTTTAAATTATAATGTTAATATATAAAAAAAGAATTGTTTGTAGCCTTAATATAATATTTCTCAATTAAACATGCCTAGGATATTAAAGGGTTTGTTCCCCCAAAAATGAAAATTCTGTCATTAATTACTCACCCTCATGTAGTTCTACACCTGTAAGACCTTCGTTCATCTTTAGAACACAAATGAAGATATTTTTGATCACTGATTCGAAACCAACGATTTGTAAAGTTTCGAAGCAGTGTTTTGTAATCGGCCATCACTAGATATTATTGAAAACTCATTATTTTGTTTTTTTGGCTCACAAAAAGTATTCATGTTGCTTTATAATATTAAGGTTGAACCACTGTACTCACATGCACTGTTTTAAATATGTTTTAGGACCCTTCTGGGCTTTTGAAAGTGTTAATTACCTTGCTGGCAATAGAGGCTTCACTGAGCAATCGGATCTTATCAAAAATATCTTAATTTGTGTTCCGAAGATAAACAAAGGTCTTACATGTGTGGAGCGAAATGAGGGCGAATAATTAATGACATCATTTTAATAAAAACTAACAAAGAAAACTAATAAAGGGTGAGGGAGGGAATTTATTTATTTCACTCAGCAAGGATGCAGTAAAATTTGATCAACAGTGACAGTAGAGATTTTCAATTGTTACAAAAAAAAGAGCTCTTTTGAACTTTCTGTTCTTTACAGAATTCTGTTTCCACAGAAAATAAGCAGAAAAACTATTTTAAACATTGATAATAATTATAAATGTTTTTGAGCACCAAATCAGCATATTAGAAAGATTTCTGAAGGATCCTGTGATTGGAGTAACGGCTGCTGAAAATTCTGCTTTGCCATCACAGAAATAAAGTTAGTTTAAATTGTAATAATATTTCACAATATTTCTGTTTTACTGTATTTTTGATCAAATGAATGCTGGTTTGGTGAGCGTAAGAGACTTTCAAAAATATTTTTAAAAATCTTACCAACCCCAAACATTTGAACAGTAGTTCAAAAGGTACTAGGCGTAAGAACAAGTTCCAAATAAAGTCGGTTGGTACTAAAAATAGAAAAGCCTGGAACTGAAAGATATTGTTACATTTAATAATACCATCTGGTACTGAAATACCGCCTACACAAACACTTCCTCTCAAGCCTACGGACACACACCCACATTTCTCCTATTCACTTGGTTCTCTCTTCTGTGCCCAGTAATGTACCTGTTAAACATGTTTTTGTTTTTTAACTTTTGCTGTCTTCTCTTCTCTCTTTCCCAGATGCCCCATGAGTCCACAGTGGAGCACGCCCACGTAGACACGGAGACGGAGTCTCCTCTGGCCACACGCAACCGCCACTGTGTGGACTGCAAGGACATCGACTGCAAACGAAACCAGCTCACACGCTCCATTAGCGAAATCAAACCGCCCCACCTGTTCGCTCAGCCGCCACAGGAAATCACACACTGCCACGATGAAGATGATGATGAAGAGGAGGAGGAAGAGGAGGAAGAGTAGATGTTTTTGGCCTATTCTAGGGTAAAGATTCATAGGATGATGATAGAGTGATGATGATGATATCGAGTGAGGTAGAAAAGGAGGAGTGGAAGTATGAAGTAGACTATAATTGCCAAACCAAGCTCAAAAAGCTGATGTTCATAGTACCAGAGTTCAGTTCACCCTCCAGTAAAGATGACTAAAAGGAATGAACTGAAGTTTGTTCAAAAGAACGTTGGATGGTATCTGGAATCGTTTATCAGTCACTATATAAGCACATGTGATAAACATCCAATGGAAACAAAGCGAAAGGACACTCATGAGTTTACACAAGACTGTCATGTATGTATCATACATGTAGCATGTTGGCTAAATCTTGCATTAACTGTTATACAAAGACTCGAACTCTGTTAGGACGAATGTTCAAGTCAGTTATTGGATCCTTACAGATACAACACTTAGTTTATAGGTATGTTATAGTCAGATTTTACTGTTATTTTATAGTTTTTAGCAATTTAGACAACTTTTGAGCAGCCAGTCCATCCAGTCATATTAGCTCGGTTACTACCTGCTGCAAAGGCTGTATCCAATAATTGTCCATTTATAAAAAGTGTGTGTGTTTGTTTGTATGTTGGCAGAGTGTCTGTGTTGAAGTTCTGCATGTGTTGGGAATCTGAATGAAGCACAAAAAAACCGAAGCATGGTTCATTGTGACGTACGTGAGGAAATGCGGCCAACACAAGAATCCAGTTACTTGGCAACAGCATGTAGCCGCTTTTTTTTTTTTTTAAGAGGTTTGTTGTTAACCTCTTGTTTTTCATCTTTTTTTCATGCAGACATTTTGGCTAGAGCTAGTGCTACAGAGTAGTTGAACAGATTCCTCTCGTGTTAGGGTTCACGTAGGCGCAAAATAAGTCCAAACACACAGACACATCATTTCAGTACCTGCTCTGAACTGTTATGATGTCACAAACAATGACATACTGTATTTTTATACTATATAAGCTAAAGCTCAGACGTTATGTGCCATTAATATCTGCCTGGCAGAAGACAGATGCAAACTACTCAAACATCAAATATACAGTAAGTGACCTTGATATGCAAAAAAAAAAAAAAAAACGTATAAAACTGTGTTTTATGGCCTGAGGAGCTTGTCAAGATGTATCAGTCATCGAGAGAATACTAGTAAAATGAAGTTAACAGCTGGACATTCTGAAACTGAGAAAGAGAGTGCTGTTGTTCTGGGGACTGTTTCTATGGAAATGAATATAGTCCTGGCTAATGTTTGAACTCTGTTGATGGTTTACTCCCACGTGGACCAAAACGGTGTTGAGAAATTGTGTTTGATTTAGCTTCAAGGAACCCATTAGACACTATTAGGTGTCCCTAAAAGCAAGTAAGTGGAGTTTTTAAGAAATGAATGTTGTTCTTGAGTGTTACGGTGGCTCACGGTTTAGGAAGCGGTTTTAGCTCTGGGAAGTGTTCCAAGTGCATGAAACAGGTACATTAGGACGGTTAGTGTGACTTTTATATGCATTATTCTAATATAATAGTATGTAGGGTCTGATTGAATGAAGCTACCCAATCCATAGTGCAACATGTATTACTTGTATGCATACTGTAACTGTTTATTATTTTTATTTTAGAGAATGTAGTTTTTCATGGGTCTGACTGTCAGTTTTCAAAAGGGAAGACCAAGTAGGTCTTATAGTTTAAAGGTTTGTGGTGAGGCACAAAAATAGTTTTCTAGGTTTTCAAATGTCTCTTTCAAGGAACCAGTTAAACAAGTTTAGAGATATTTTTAAATGTACAATGCATATTTTATCTGTGTCAGTTTGTGTTTATAGTTTAAAAACAACTGGACATCCGAAAATGGGGCAGCTCTTTCAAAACCTTGTTCTTGGTCCCAGTCTTTAGAGAGCGTAGTGTAGAGAAAGTGTTTGTGTCCTGATATAAAAAAAAATAAGATCCAGCATTTCTCTTTCATTTGTTTTCATTAGCTTTTTATACAAACTCAGTATTGTATTTTATATGGCTGGCTCCCTGGATATGGATTAAAACTAGTCCTGGGCTAATTTGCACTGGTGTTGGCAGTTGTCCTTTTTAGTTGTCTATGCAAGGGAAACTGGCTTAGATTATATAATATATAATAATATAGCTTAAATAATATAATAGAAAAGGCATTGTTTAAACAGTGTTCATCCAATAATCCCAGTAGTCATTATCCCAGATACCTCCTTAACGGGTGAAGATCTCATCGGTTTAGTCATAGATAGCGTTGTATACATCTGTTTCAACCAGTGTTTTCATTTTATATTTTGGCATAGTTTACAGTATAGTTGTGAGTTAAACATGCCAATAACTTACTAAATATACTGAGTTTTGCTTCTTTCTATTTTTTACCTTTTTCCTAATTTCTGACATTTTTTTTTTTAGTTTATGATGAAGGCAAACATTATTTTTTGTGATTTTTATTAGCTTTCAGATTCCAAGAGGCAAAACTGTTGTCTGTACAAGAGATCAAGAGCAAAATAGCCATGGCATTTATTAACCCCATTTCTTTTGTTTTGTTGTCCTTTGTTTAGGGCATGTGATTTCATGTCTCCAAATTTCGGTTTTGCTTCCTGATTTATGATTTATAGAGTTCTAAACTTATACAAATGGGTAATTGCATTGCAATGTAAAATAAAGATAATTTTCCTTAAAAAAAATCACCATTGGTCTCCTGTCATGTTTACTTTTAAGAGCATATGACTACACTTCATAACACGTTTTCTCCACTCTATCACAGCCTGAGCAGCAGGACAATAAGTCGGCCACTTGGATTCTATTTCAGATTTCTATAATTGTCAAAAAATACCCCTCCGTGTAGTATGCACTGCCTATTGAACATTAAACAATCTATAAAACATTCACACACACACAAAAAAAAAGTGATCACGAGCAACATGGTTGAAAAAACATGAGCCTTACCAGTCCTGACAAGTCATTTGTCTATCCATACTGAAAGTAAAAATCATCACAGTCAATCAGAATATATTTGAGGTTTAATATGCAAAAAAGTGCAGAAAGAACACAGTACCATAGTGAAACTGATGAATGTTTAATAGCACTTTCTCTAGAACCATTTACCTCCCTAGGGTTTACATTTTAGTTAAAGTAGCTACAATTCATTAACAAAGCAAATTAGAAAAAAATGTAAAAAGCCAGAACCTGTATTTAACCCCACAAGAGCATCTTTCTACGAAAAAATAATCAAAGTTGGCTTTAATTTACTAAAGCCCAACAATCTCTGATCTCACCTCTTATGTAAAATCTTTGGTATAAAGAGCATCAGCTTTAAGATTACAACCTTTTCAAGGTTTAGTTTGGCTAAATTGTTAGACCGTAGTGCCAAGCAGTGGCTGTCTCTGGTACTGAGCCATGTATAAATAATTCCTGTTATTTATCTGTTGTGGTTCAAGTAACCATTGGAACACATCTAGTGTGAAGTCTTAAAAGCTGCCTGAATCAGATTTACCACAAAGTCTGACATTGTAGAAACAGGGTCACGCAGCTGCCACCTATAAGAACATATAGGAATAGTTATTGTAAAGAGTTATATGCCGTTTGGCGCTCTGAAGAAATGGGATTGCTCAAAAAAACAAAAACAAAACAAATATGACTAACATTTCTGCGAAACCTTACTGCCGCTATTGGTCATTTGGAGTATGGCTAGGGCTCACTTTTGTGACGTTTCAAGGTGAAAATGTAAGCGGTTTATCGTTAACAAAACAAATTTATATTCATTTCTAAATACAACTATGCATAGCAGGAGTTTCCAGTGTTCATATAAATAACCATTGAAATCAACATACAGACATAAAGGTAATCCAAGTAGAGCCATTTAAACTGAGTGGGGGAGCCACCTCTCTTACAGACGTGATGGGTAGAACAATTTAATGTAGTAGTTGTTTTAATGACGTGGTAAAAACTCATTTTGTTACGTGCTAGATTCAGTTAGGAATCGCACGAATGCATATGGATTCTCCCTTGCATAAAGTCCTGACAGGTCTTTTGTTTAATTGTGCCTTTGACAGAATTAAACTTTTAAAGCAGACAAATAGGACCTGTTCATCCTTGGAAGTGAATCCAAAATATCAAATATACAAACATGATACAATATATGCATAATAATCTAAAATTTATAATACAGTAATCATGATAAATCATCTTTTAAATAAAATGTGTTTCATTGCACTTGTTAAAAAAATTAATATGATTTTTTAAAGGCAATATAATGATTCATTTAAAAAAAAAAAAAAAAACAGGTGTAAAAGGTACTGTGGAATATTTCTGAAATATGTAACGTAAAAGACCCTCAACAGTACATATACAATCAGGGCTTGACATTAACACCCGCCAACCTGCCAAATGCGGTTGGATTTCAGCAGTGGCTTGTAACGTAGTCAGGTTGAATTTTATATATAATATATACATATTTCAATTGTAGTCTTTTAAAAAGGAATCTGAAATAATAAACTATGTGCAATGTAGAGTTGTCAAAAATATTGATTTTTCTATACTTAGATACTGAAATATCTGAAACGCTTCCAAAACTTATTTTCCGCAAAATAGATACATGATGCCAGGTGTACTTTCTCACTCTCTCATCTCTCCAACAGCGAATTGACACACAAACCCGCCTCCCCTCACTCACTCGTTTTATTTGCTCTGGATGTGTATTGTTATTGTTACAGGGCTTGAATTTCGGAGTGGTATTGTGCGTATTATGTGTAATTTTACTTATTCCTGATCCATATCAGGACTCAAACCCAAAGTGCACACACATAAACCCACCTCGCAGTACTATATTGAGCTCTTTTACGCTGCTTATTGAGCTTGAACATTCAAATACACACAAAATAATGTAAAAATGCCGTTTTGAGTGGAAATTGTGGCCAGTGAAAATGCTGAGTGGCTAGTAACTTTGAAAAAAAACTAGCCACAGTGGCTGGTGAGCAAAAAAAATGTCAAGCCCTGTATACAATGATGTCTTTGAAACTATGTATATTTAGCATGTGCATGATATCAGTGACACTCATAGAGGCACACACATACACATGCACAATGTACAGTCAGGTGTTTGCATGTGCCGACAATTATATCCTCAGACATGCACGTATATACAAAGGCATACAAAATAAATAAATATGTGAGTAGAATGCTCTTGGTTCACGGTTTCCTTCAAAGCAGTATTTGGAACAGTCTTTGATTTACCCTATAACAGCATCTGCCTAGAGTATTTCTTTTCTGTTTGTGAACATCACGGGGCAGTTTGAGTGTAGCTGGAGGGGCTCGTCAGAGCACAAGACTGTCCATCCTCCGAACTCTTTGGCTGGGGGATATAAACACTGTGGTTTATCTGAAATCTTAATGGGATTGAAGCGTGTCGCTGGACTATCCCATTTTGCCTTGGGTCAACCCAAGCTCTGGCCCCAGTAGTACTGCACTACCAGATTAGAGTCGTTTGGGGTGGTGAGGCAGCTCTAGGGTTCTGTTATTGGCTTTGCTCCACCACCCCACTGAGGGCTAGATGGCCCCCTCACTATGTCCTGTGTGGTTCGACTTGTTGTGGGCGACGCAGTTCTGTGTCTGGTTGAACAGAGCGGTGGTTTCATCGGTCACTCTGTCATGGAGCTCTGTCAAAGTCATTTCGATTTTGGTGTACTCGCTCTCTGAGGACTGTGGCGTCTTGTCAATACGTGATGCCATTACGGCATTCTGATACTGCTGTCGTGTTACCTGTCAAACACATGGAAAAGGGGGTTACAAAAAAACGTTTGAATATAATTTTACATAACATTTGTAGCCATACTGAAGCAACAATGGATCATTTCAGATGTTGCAAATAAAGGATACACAAAGATTTATTCAGACAAAGATTATATCATATTTGATACACAAATTTCTAAGGCCTCAAAATTATCAACATGATCAAAACTTTGTTGGAAAACCTGTTGCTCACAATCTTCTACATGCCTTCTGTTGTCTGATTGATAGCTTATACTTTTTTAGCAAGTAAAAGGGCTATTAGTATAATCGTAAAATGTCTCAGGTCATGCATGTAACAATGGTTCCCTGAGAAGGGGAATGAGACACTGCAATCCTCTAGAGGAAACTTTCCGGAATGCCACTCCAGAGTGACCAATGTCTGAAGCACGTGTTTAAACGTCTATGCCCACAAGAGGGAACTAGAAATGGCAGCAATAAAAAGCTGTGCTATAGTCTCCAAGGTCTGCCTGAACTGTAACAAAGCGTGGAGGTACAAAGAAAAAAAAAAATAGCACTTTTATGTACGATTGCACCTGTAGTGGGGATCATCTCGAGCTCTCTTGTAGGAGCAGGGGACCTACTTACAGACCCCAAGGAGGTGGCCCAAGCTCGGCTACATTAATGATCTCCGGTACACGAGGAAACAAACTGCTTAAGTACACCCCAAGTGGGGGAAGCTTTTTCCAAGGGAGCTGCCTACTTAGTAACCCATTTATGGGAGGCAGCTATGACCCTGTGAGTATGCTAGAGTTTGTATCCTAGGGAAACTGCCTATTAAAAAAACAGGCAAAATTGGTGGTTCCCTCTGGATAAATGAAGGAGCCTCCTGCTTAAGGGACCTCACCTCGAGAGGTAGCTATGACTTCATTGCCACAAGGGAGCTGCTTAATTATATGACCCCGATAATTAGAGGTAGCTGCAACCTAGAACTTTAGCATACTACAAAAAATAAGCTCCTTGCTAAAAACTTGGAGACGGCTGCCCAAGATAATTATAAAGGGGCTATTTGCTCATACATATTTTCCCCTTACCTTGGAGATCGTGAGCGCTCAGAAGCTGCGACAAGGTGCATTTATTTTACCAGCCTCAAGGTGGGCTTCTTGAAGCCTATGTAAATTTGGGGAAGCCCATGCCTTGGCAATACCTAAGGGAGCTTCCCACTTCCACAAAATCTGACACTAGAGGGAGGAGGCTAGCACCTGTTGGTATTAAGGAGCTTCCCACTTAAAAAGAACCCCCTCAGGGCCCAGGATGTTCCATTAAATACCCAATGAAGAACTTCCTATTTAACAGTTAGGGAAGGAAGTTATACCTCATGAGCCATAGAATATATTGCAATGACTTTGTGAAGTGCCTGCTTAGTGACCCAACCTCTGGGGAGGCAGCCTCAACTTCATGAGATGTAAGGGAGCTGCCTACTTAAGGAGCCCACTATATGAGTAGGCAGCTTCAACCTAGAACCATTGCAGTGGCTCATGAATGGGCCACCTGCTTAAGGCCCTGAACTCTTGGGGAGGCAGCGGCAACTTCACGAGACATAAGGGAGATTCCTGCAGAGCTGCATAAAGAACCTGTCATTAGGGGGAGGTATCTTCAACCTTAATATATTTGAAATGGCTCTTGAAGGAGCCATCTGCTTAAAACCCACAACTTTGGGGGAGGCAGCTACCACTTCAAGACCTAAGAGAGCTACCTCGCTATCAGGGGGAGGCAGCTTAACCTTAGTACATTGCAATGATTTGTGAAGGGGCCGTCTGCTTAGGGACCCAACATCTGGGGAGGCAGCCGCAACTTCACTAAACATAAGGGAACTGCCTACTTAATGAACCCACCATTAGGGGGAGGCAGCTTCAACCTTAATACATTTGAAATGGCTCATGAAGGAGCCATGTGCTTAGGAACCTCAGCTACAGCTTAACCTTAGTACATTGCAATGATTTGTGAAGGGGCCGTCTGCTTAGGGACCCAACATCTGGGGAGGCAGCTACAACTTCAAGACCTAAGGGAGCTGCCTGCTTAAGGGACTCACTCTCAGAGGGAGGCAGCCGCAACTTGACCTTAGTATACTGCAGTGACTTGTGAAGAGTCTGCCTGCTTAGGGACTTCACAAAACATAAGGGAGCTGCCTATTTAAGGACACCTTCATTAGGATGATGATAACAATGCAATTCAGTACAATGCAATTAATGGGAGCAGAAGTGTCTAACAGAATAACTCTCTATAGTGAGAGGAGGCTTAACAATGCTCTGGATTAAGTTCAGTAGCCAGGGAGGCTCACAGAGAGCCTAGAAACTTTGCGCCTTGCTGAGCTCATGGGATGGAGGTCTCAGCACTATGTCCTATGCCTGTCAAGGAGGCTACATAATAGAGCCAGTAGCTTGACACAATATTGGGCGGTGCTCAAGGGAGTGAAGGCCTCTAACAGAACTACTCTCTGTAACGAGGCCTAAAAACACTTCAATTTAAGAGCAGTAGCCAAGGAGGCTCACAGAGAGCCTGACAATTTGTTACCACAACTAGCCCTCCTCAGAGGGGAGAGTGCCACCAAACAAGATCTCAATCTGTTTGTGGAGCAGGCCATTATTTCCCATTATTAAAAACTCCTAAATTGATATAACAATGACTACACTTTTTCTGCCCCAAATCCTCAGAATTAGAAGCAACACTGAGCAGTAACAATATTTGAGCAATACCCAAGGAAGCCTCTTACTTACTAAATCCAACACTAGGGGCAGGAGGCTACCACCTGTTGGTATTAAGGAGCTTCCTTCTTAAAAGGAACCCCCTCAGGGCTGAGGATACTCCATTAAATACTTACTTCCTATTTAACAGTTGTGGAAGGAAATTACACATCATGAGCCATAGAATATATTGCAATGACTTTGTGAAGGGACCGCCTGCTTAGTGACTCAACCTCTGGGAAGGCAGCCTCGACATCACGAGACATAAGGGAGCTCTCTACTTAAGGACCAATGAGGCTTCAGATTTTTTTCTTCAGAACTTTTCTTTAGAAACAACACACTGAACACAGCAGTAGCAATATTTGAGCCAACCAGAGGAGCTCAAAAAGGAAAAGTTCCTGTTTGACTCTTGCATGCTGCATTCACAACCCCCAAGCTCGATCCTGCCTCACCGCAGTAGCGGCCGTGGGACCCGAACCAGATGCTCAACTCTTATCTCTTAAGAGAGAGTCAAGCCTGGGTGGAGCCAATTACTGTAAACGCATTGCAAAAAAGCATTTAACCTCAAGCGCACTTGTTCAAACGCCAGATTCTCTGAAAAGATCACTCTGTAAAAGAAACAAATGCATTGCTTTGAGTGCCTTAAATTCCCTCAAGAGCCATGCAAACATGCCCATGCAAACACTAACTCTTATAGTCAGTCTCGTGAATGCATCATACCTAGCACATCCAGCTTCTTCGAAGAGTCTTCTTCAACTGCATTCCACACAAATGGTTGTCCTACATCCCTCGAGAACAGGGACAGAGCAAAAGGATCTTTCCATTGAGAAATCCTCACGTGCGCATTCAGCTCCCTTGAGAACTGAATGTGCATGCTCCTCATTCATGCACAAAGCATACCAGATGCACATGCTTGTGAAAATGCTTGCTATATTTTCTTCATGATATTCACATTCACACATACGCAAACAAACAGATCTTGAAGACAAAAGAAATTGATGACGTCTAATACAGGTGCCCGTTTATACTCACAGTCGTAGTGACGACAGTAGAGACATTGACATTGTCCCATTTAAACACATGCTTCAGAAGCTGGTCACTCTCGAGATATTCCCCAAAGTGTCCTACAGAGGACGCAGTGCAAGTTCCCAATTGAAAGAGAACTGTCTATCCTCAGGTCGTGGTACATATGTCTTTGCTGATTTTTATAATGTAAATGTAGGAATAAATGTTATATCATTGTAGGTTTACGTGATTATCCATACAGTTTTTTTGTTTATTTGTACATCTCTCAATCATCATTGTATTGCATTGCATTATGTTTTGCACCCCACAAAAAACTACTTTGATCATAAAATTAAACATCATCTTACTAAGGCATATTATTAGGAGATACTGAGCGACTACTGATATTTATTTACTTAAACATACATATATATATATATATATATATATATATATATATATAATTTATTTATTTTATGTACTGTAAGTAGTCTGCTATACGGTTAGAAAAATCTCATTAATTTCCATTTAAAGTTTTCTGAATCTTCCTTTTTTTAAGAAATATGCACCATATTGGGATCTCGATAAGATTTTGGTGTTTTTTTCACTTTGAGTACACACACCTATATCATACTATGAGCCACAAAACCTGATGTATCAAATACGATACTCAACAAAAAACAAATATGTAAACTTTTTCAAGAAACAATTCCAGATTTATATTATTTCAGGTTCCACAAAGTGTAGGGGTGCAACATATCGTAGTTGATCCGTGATCCATACGAACCATGCCCCATGGTTCGAAACACGTGATTCGCGGATTAATTGCATTTAATCATTATATAGTGAAAGTTTATTTTTTGCACTTGTTTCTAAGTCTTGCCTATTTAAAACACTCAAGCATTTTTAAAACATTCAAGTGCAAAAGAGGTAAAAGAGATCTCGATTCGCAATCAGGTGCTGTTTTCTGTGCGCAAACAGCAAAAGCATGCACTCTGTGATGATCTCTGTTTTGCAACTCGGTGCACTTGAACGGACACATACAGACACAAAATGACCTCAAAATACCCCTCTCGACAATTTTTCTTGTATACACACAATAATAATAATTCCTTACATTTATATAGCGCTTTTTTGGGTACTCAAAGCGTTTTACATAAGGAAGGGGGAATCTCCTCAACAACCATCAATGTACAGCATCCACCTGCAGCCATATCGCCCACCACACACCATCTTGTTGGTGGAGAGGAGACAGAGTGATGAAATCAGTATATGGGGATGATTAGGAGGCCTTGATAGACAGAGGCCAATGGGCAAATTTGGCCAGGATGCCGGGGTTACGCTTTTTTTTTCGAAAGACATTCTGGGATTTTTTATGACCACAGAGAGTCAGGAACCTTGGTTTAACGTCTCATCTAAAGGTGTTGGTGCTATAGTGGTATATAGGTGTATAGTGTCCCCATCACTATACTGGGGTGTTAGGACCCACACAGACCACAGGTTGAGCACCCCTTGCTGGCTTCTCTAACACCTCTTCCAGCAGCAACCAAGTTTTCCCAGAAGGTCTCCCATCCAGGTACTAACCAGGCTCAACTCTGCTTAGCTTCAGTGGGAAACCAGTATTGGGCTACAGGGTGATATGGCTGCTGACAGAAAGAAAGATATCAGACGTGTTTCATCAGATGTGTTTCATCATATTGGTTCCGTGCATTTGTACATTTTTCCATGCATTTAGTGACAGTAGTCTACAAATAAAATAACTGCAATGTTATTAATTGTCAAACATCAAAACACAGCTTTAACAATGATTAATCTATATTTAATTTATACAGTGAACACTATGCATGCACTGTAATTACAATTATATTTATATGACTACATTTCTGTACCTTAATACTAACTGTTCTAAAGTGTTTTAATTTGTGTATTTTTATTTTTACCTTTTTGTCTGGTCTGTCTTTAATGTTTATTAGTTAGTGTTTGCTGTGGTATCAAAGTACTTAAAGTGTTATTTGAGTAATAAATGGGAAGCAAAGTTTCATTTGTCTCAAAACCCCCATTTTTATTTATTTATTCTTTTTTTGCTGTTCCGAAAAATGATCCGATCCGTGATTTGAAAAGAAGACTATGATCCGAATTGTGAGTTTTGTTATCCATTGCACCACTGACTAAGAGCCTTTAACATCCATGGAAACTTTTCATTGCGTTTGAGCTTTTTGGGAGCCAAAACTGGATCTTCTATGGAATCGCTGTGAAAACCTCTTTTTTTCAAACCTTTACTTTTACATGGCTCATTCCATTATTTTAAATAGAGTTCATTTCATCAGAATCCATGTTAATGACCACCAAGTCAGAGCTCATGTCTCCATCTGCCACAGACACTAAACCAGTGCCCATGTATGTCACAGACCTCTACTTGGTGCCCAAGTTCACATCTGTCCCAGTATGCCAACACCTAAATCCACACCTGCCATTAAGCCACAGCCAAAGATTGTAATTGAGCAATTAGGCCACAGTTTAGGCCACACTAACACCAAGCCCCGCAAAGAACACCACAGTTGCACCAAAAATGTGCAATGGTTGTCTTCTGAAGAATTATATAGATTCTGATTTTTTTTGGGCATGTTAGTTATGTAAATTGCAAGTGAGTTGGTGTGTTTGTCCAATTCTGTTTACCTTAATGTACTGGATATCTGAAACAGCTCTGACAGAATAGTCTGGCACATAGATTTGCAGGAAGGCATTGAGCTGGTTGTTACTGCTGCCCAGTGATGGTGTGATGGCTTCAATCCGCTCGCTACGATTTAACGAGTCAGAATGGTTCAGTCCAAATGACCGAGGCGGGGATTTGTTTTCTGCAGAGGAAAAAGAAAAGCATTGGGACTTCAGTAATCAGGAAAAAAAACAAAACAAAAAAAAAACACGTAAAATCAAGGGCACGATGGGGAAGGGAACACAATGTAAAACTTATTAAAACTTAATATTAATATTACAACTTATTATAATTATCTGACATAATGTTTGATGAGCCTGATTTAGCAACAATGGCTCAACCAATGACATGAGTTTGGGGCTTTTTATTCTGAATTACACACTTTACAATTCAATTAATACTTAATTACACTAGCACTTTTTAAATAATTGATATGAACACATGAAAAATTGAACAAAATAATACTTTTATTGTGACACTGAAAATTGAAGTAATGGCTGCTGAAAATTGAGCTTTGACATAACAGGGGGAAAAAACTATTATTTCACAAATATTAATATTTTCAGTGTATATTTGATAAAGTAAATGTAGCCTTGGTGAGCATAAGAGACTTCTTTCAAAAACCTTACTAACCCAAAACTTTTATGTTTATGGCTTTTTAGTACCCTTTAGTGACTAGACCCTCAAATCCAAATTTATAGAGACAAGAAGTAGCACATGGTATAATATTATTTTATAATAGCACGTAGCAACTTTTTAGATCTCAATAATTGCATTGCTAGTTATGAAGGGAGTGTTTCATGTATGTAAAAGGGTTGCAGCTGGCAAGAGTATGATAAAAAGCCTAAGAGCTTTCAAAGTGAAGACTGGCTTGTTTTTAATTAAACACAGCTTATGTTTTCCACTTCATAAAGAGGGGGAATTTACAAGTGTGCACACACACAAACATTCACTTTACTCACACACAAAATACTTGCTAACAGACACTCAAATATGCACACTTCCACACTATAGCACATACATTTATCCTTTCTTTCTCACTCCTACACAAACACACATACACATATACACACGCAGGTTTCCACAGTGGGGTGTGTAAATGCCACAATTTGGTTGGAATGTATGTAATCCGTGTTTGGATGTGTGAGTGGAGTGGGGGAGCCACCACGTCTTTAGTTCAAGGCTCCAATGCTGGCCTGAAGGGGCCCAACTCTGAACCCTACATGCTGGTAGTCAGCATGGGGTATGTGAGAACCGGGAACAGTATGTGTGTGCATGTGTGTGTGGGTGACTATGTACAGAGGTGTCTGTGTGTGTGCGTATGGCCCTGCTGTCACCCTTTACTCCAGGAGGCCTGTGTGTGGGAGGGATTCTGTGGGTTTACTGTAACATACGGTATGATTTACAGTGAGTAACACACAGACTAATGTCTGACCTTTTCAATGTTTGATTAGTCATTTTGGTTTAACTATACCTGGAGATCCAGCAACAGACTCAGCCCTACTGACCACAAAGGTACGAGGAACTGCAGAGAAGTATAAAGAGTAGCAGGCAGAGAAAAGCATCTGAAGAGGGTGTGAAACAAATCTATAAGGTGACTGAAAAGAAGAAATGAAGCGAGTAGAACTGAAGAGCTCTAGGAGTAAAGAAATCACTAAATAGCACTTGTTTTAATCCACATTATAAAATATTCTCACTCTCTAACAATGGACTTTTGGTATTACTGTAGGCCCATGTTCTCACCACCAGAGGTCACCTATGTTCTGTGATTGTCCCCTAACTTGGTTATAACTTTTAAATTATAATATTCAAGCCATATCAATATCTGATGGATCTAAATATATCCAAAATGATTTGAAAATACCCTAAAGTTATTTCAAAAGAGTCAGTGAATGCTTCCCCCAAAGACTTTTATGTACTTTTATGTCCAGTTGGATCAATACAATTTGCAATATATGAAGTAGAAGAATGGTTTATTATGATTAGCAATAATAAAAATAACAACAACAATTACATACATCCACCCTTTTCCAAACCATGTATTTTGGTAATAACAATAATAATAAATGTTATTATTTTTGAACATTGGTGTCTTTTATCATTTGTATTTATATATTAATCAATCCTGAACACTGCAAAGTACTGCAAAAGTACTATATGTCTACCGTGGAATAAACAATATAGCAGAATCTCGATTGTTTCACAGATTTCTTCTTCAGAGTACAAAACAAATGACGGTCTTAAAATCTCTCGCCATTCTTATTGCCACGTGGCCTCTGGAATGAAAGCTTCTGTGATATGGTGTTATTTTCTGATAGTGTCTGAAGCACATTCTGCATACAAAAATGCCTGACTGGGATTTGTGCATCATAATACCAAATCATAGTGCATTGAAAACAGTATGCCAAAAGTGCCAGAATGAGGCTCTGCCTTCTGTGGATCTTCAAAGTATGTATCTGTGCATACTTTTTGGGCTAATACTGCCCACAACTGCTTGCACGTTTGCAGGGTATGTGGGTGTATCATGTGGTATAGATGGAATTTTGCATTGCAGTATTATGTTTTAAAACCACCATGAAACCTCTAATGTAAAGTATGTAATTTTCTAAAATATTTAGGCCTACATTTAAGATTTATGTATTTAAATTCCATATGAAATATCCATCTATTTGGATTACACCGTAATACATTTAATGTGAAATATATTTGTCAGTCACACTCGAATGAAACGAGCAAGAAACAACTAAAATGTATGCACTCAATTCATGGTATAGTTTATTATTAGCTATTTGAATCTATATGATTTTATTTGAATGATCATATTTTCAAAAAACTATTCAAATATCTTAGAATAAGCACAAATCCGTTCATTGTGAAAAAACAAACAATTTCATTTATTTTGTAAAAGAGCAAATATGTTTAAAATATGTCTAGCTGTTTATTAGTACTATTACAGACCTACTACTACTGACAAATATGAATCTATTTAAGTTTATTAGATTGTTTATGTTAAAAATGTGCAATCCAAACATATGGAAATTTTATATGCAATTCAAATACATAAATCTTAAATACCAGTAAGTTCCAGCGCATATAGTACATAGCCTACTTTAGAACATTGTATAAATATGCAATGAATGACTTTTATTTATTTGTATTTACCTGGAGAAGCGGTGAGAGCCATGATCCCATACGAGGAGAAAGCTCCAGCTTCAAATTTCATTCCCTCCTTCCCTGCCTCCACTTCCACCTTCCCCTTAGAGAACAGATCACATTGAAGGCCAGACTTTCAATACAGCTAAGAAATGTTTTTAAACAACTTCAAGTAGATACTTTTACTACTAATGGAGTTTTTTCTGCAAAAAAAAGTCTTTCTGTAATTCTTTTAGAAGCACGGCTATCTTTCACAATACTCACTAAACTTAACATTCTTCTTTCACGTAGGTACCTTAGTTCTTTCATACTGGGCGTGTTAAATACTTGCGAAAATCCCAGCTTGTTCTAGGCTAATAACCTCAATCCTTTCTCTCTATGCCCTCCACGGCCCTGGACCAAGCAACCAAGCTGACCTGCAGAATGAGGATGAAATAGTCCACGGGCTTGTTGCGGTGAAAAAGGTAATGCTCGATGGCCTTCTTATTCTTTTCATTATATTTGACCTCCTGGATGACATTGGGGTGCTTGAGGAGACGCAGTAGGATCTTCTCAGACATCTGGCTGGGACTGAATGGCTCAACTTCTGTAAAGCAAAAGAAGACATGACATCATCTTCCTGTTCCTATGCGGGTTTTTTCGCAATTGAAATTGTTACCTCAGAGCCATTCTAAACCATGGTTAAAGGTAATATTGCATTTTCAGGTTTCAAAACTTCACAAGGTATATTAGTAAACCCTGGGTCAATGATGCTTTAACATTTTTTAGATCAAACAGAGAGCTAAACGCTGTTGTGTCTACTATGATGGTTGTCTGCTGCTAAATAACTCACTGTAACATTGTTCTGTTTACAGTATCTGTGTCACCTGGCAGCTGGTCGCTCCTTGACCAGGGAACGCTAATAGTATTCTATTTGTTAATCAATGATTAGCGTAAGCCACAAGGGGAAAGTTCTTACCAAATCCTGGAATTAGGTTTAAAGGGGAATATCACTCAGAATGCTTGGCATGCCCTTTGTGTCTCTATTATACACAAACACCCTTGGGACCATTTAACTTGATGGATAGTAATGCAAGGGGAAATGACTTGTAGGGGCTGTGCCAAATGCCTGAAGAGTTTTGCAAGAATGTAAGAATCAGCAATTATACATCAAGGCTGCATTTTTTTGATCAAATATTACAGAAAACCTTAATATTTTTGATGGGAAACCATGATATATTGATTCGTTGATGAATATAAAGTTGAAAAGAACTGCATTTATTTGAAATGGAAGTCTGCTACATAATGTCTACAGTGTCATTTTATATATATATATATAAATTTTATGCATTTAATGCATAATGCACAGTAATATTTTCTTAAAAAAGAGAGAGAGAGATTACAGTTTCAGGCAGAAACTGGTCCGTTGCAGTGGAAGAGGTAATGTCTTATGATTAAAAACAACAACAACAAATGTATTCTACACAAATATAAAGTGCTTTCTATGAGACACATACACTATGAAAGAAAATGTGGTAGTTAACATGTCAGTGATCATCTCTGCTGAGAAAAAACAACAACAATATGTTTTTAATTCCTTCTTTCAGCTGTTTGCTGGCTTTTTCCAGGGCTTTAAGATAGAGATCATTCTTTTTATACACTAATCAAGCAGGCCACCATTCTCTAAACATAGCCTAAACTTTAATACACAAACAACATGACTTCCACCAAAAACTGCTTAGATTTATCTATAAAAGAATGTTGCTTTAGATGTTGGTTACGGTAAAAGTGGCAGAAAGACTTTTTACAATGTTACAAAATACTGTAATAATACTTGGTCAACAACTGTTGTTTTTAATGGTGCTATATAAATAAAGTTGAGTATAATATATATATCTATCTATATATATATATCTATCTATATATATATATATATATATATATATATATATATATATACATATATATATATATATATATATATATATATATATATATTCGGCTGTTCTTTTTTTTTTTTTTTTTAAGAATCCTGAAAAAATGTATCATGGTTTTCACATAAATATTAAGCAGAACAACCATATTCAACTTTAAAAATAATATAAAATATTTCTTAAACACCAAATCAGCATATTAGAATGATTTCTGAAGCATAGTGTAAAGCTTAAGACTGGAGCAATGGCTACTTAAAAATAAGCCATCAGAGAATTAAATTACATTTTAAAATATAAATAATGGAAAACGGTTATTTTAAATTGAAATAATATTTTAAATATTGCTGATTTAATGTATATTTGGTCAAATAAACGCAGCTTTAGTGAGAATAAGAGTCTTTTTTCAAAAACATACCAAAAAAAAAAAAAAAAAATCGACCCCAAACTTTTTGAACGGCACTGCATGTTAAACAGAATATATTGCATCCGTAGTTGCTCCTGCAGTTCCTGCTTGTTGCAAAGCATCACTGATTTTTATCTCACCTTATTTATCTAATACGATATTTCATGTTTAATCAAATTGCTCCCCACAGTCTGGCTATAAACAAAAAATATCTGTCAATGCAGTGCAGCAACAAAAAATGTTAACAATAGAAAAAATCCTCCTCGGGCTTCTACACCAAATCCTTTTCCTTTCTTGGAGAAACACACTTCATGAAACAACAAGGTAAGAAACAAAAAGTAAGAAAGAGTGAGAAAAATGTGGTGTTAGCAAGGTTTTTACAGTGCTCGAAGTCATTATTTTATACAACCCAAACAAGATGCTTCTTTTTAAATATAAACCTTAGAATGCAAACCCATTAAAAAAAAAACATCAACATCATGGCACGACTTTCACCAAAAACCAAAGGCAAAGCTCCTCCTCTGTGTGAGTGCCTTAACCATACTACAGTCACAGGACACACTGGGGTAAATCAAGCAGCAATGCAGTACACTTGCCTGTTGCTAGGAAACGCAGAGTAGCCAGTAGAAGCTGAGGTGATATTTTAACCTTCATTTCATTGTCCATGTGCTTGAAAGCCGAGAAATCCTGCTTCCTCTCTCGATGGGTGATTTTCTTTTTTGTTTTGTTGTCAGCTGTTGGAAAAACGGGATGACAGTGGAAGAAAGTTTTTAAATGAAATTCTTGAATGATGTGTATAACATCTTTCCTCACAGATTTGTTAAAATGTTTACAATGATGCTTAAAAAAGTTTACAACAAGGTTTCATTTGTTAACAGTAGTTAACCACAATGGTTGACATGAACTAAAGGAAAATATTCTATTCTAAAGTATTCTAAAAATATAAAAAATATTCTAAAATAGCATTTATTAATCATTTTTAATGTTCATTCAACATTTACCAGTACATTATTAAAATCAAAACTTGTATCTGTTAATATTATTTAATGAACCTGAGCAATAACATTAACTAACAATGAACAGTTGTATTTTTATTAATCAACATTAACAAAGATGAATAAATACTGTAACAAAGGTAAAATGTAGATTTAATTTAACAAATGTAGATAATGTTAGTTAATGCATAAACTAATTAACCTCAGTGTAAAATGGGTAACACTTTACAATAAGGTTTCATTTGTTAACATTAGTTTATGTATTAACTAACATGAACTAAAACTGAGCAATACATTTGTTGTAGTATTCATTAACCTTTGTTAATGTTAGTAAATAAAAATACAGTCGTTCATGTTAGTTTACAGTGCATTAAGTAATGTTAACAAATATAACATTTGGTTTTAAAAATGCATTAGTCAAAATTAATATCAACTAAGATGAATGCTGATATATGCTGTAGAAGTACTGTTCATTCTTAAATCATATTAACTAAAGTAGTTAACGTTTGGCTATGGATGGTTGTAACCTCGGTTCTCTGAGGGAGATGAGTTAGACATCTTACTATGGAAAATGCCTTCTGTGGCCATCCATGAATCCCTATGCAATCATGCCTATCAGGCCTGCGGTCCCGTGGCACTAAAATGGCATAATTTACAGCTCTACAGAGCGGATGAATAATGGGCCTTCTGGTGAGATTTCTCACTCATCTCCCTCAGAGAACAACATTCTCTTTCGGTCAGAGTCAAAGCAGTCCTCTCTTAATTTATATATATATATATATATATATATATATATATATATATATATATATATATATATATATATATATATAAAATCGTGCTTCCAGCACTGCCTGTGTTAAGGCGAACTTTGTGATATCCAGTTTATAAAATCTGATGAACGTGTGCGTAGAGGCCCAGTCTGCCGCCGCACATATATCATCCATAGATATTCCTTTAAATTAGGCCCAGGAAACAGTCATTCCCCTTTGTAGAACTCTCAGGTTTCCTGATAATAGCTCATCCTTTACTGAATATGCCAACTTCATAGGCTCTATTATCCAATGAGAGAGAGTCGTTGTTTTGACAGTGCTTGCCCCTTCTTAGGGTTTACAAAACACACAAAGAGATTGTCTAAGAATGTCTAATTGTCTAAAACTTTGTGTCCTATCCAGATATATCCTCAATGCCCTCACAGGACATAAGTGCTGCAGATTTTTTGACAGAGGAGGGTGAAAGGCTAGAACCTCTACTTCCATGCATGACTAGCCCGGCTTGATCACCTTGGGAATAAATGCTGGATTTGGGCATATGCAAAATATACCTGCATGTCATTTTCCAACCCGTTTTATAGAGGCCAAAGCAAGCAATAAAGCTGTCTTGTATGAGACAATTTTCATATCTGCCTCCTTCAAGTTCAAATGGGGGTTCCTTGAGTGCATCCAGGACCAAGGACAGATCCCCTGCTGGTAACATAGTTCTGAGAACTGGTCCCAGATGACGCACACCCTTCATAATTCTAATTATGATAGGATACTGTTTCACCATTATATCCCATGTGACATGATGAAACGGCTGCCAGGTACACTTTGATCAGAGAATGCCTTCCCTTCATCTAGTCTCTCCTGATGGAAGGTAAGAATGTCAGGTACTGAGAAAAGAAATGGTATCTTTTGTCTTTCCTGACACCATGTCTCAAATTTTCTGGTGGAGTACACTCTAGCACTCTGGATGGTAAAAATCACATTCTGGGGTAGGCCTAGAGCATTCACATTAAACCTCGCACATTAAACCTCGCCAGACCCTGAGATTCCACCTCTGTGGATGTGGATGAAAAATCCTCCCTCCTGCTAAGGAAAGGAAGTCTCTGGGCTGAGGAAGGCTCCACAGACCTGAATACAGTAGTTGAACTATTTCCGCTGTCCATTGCCTCCTATTCACCGGCGAAGCAAACAGATCCACATCTGCCTGGCCATGTTTGTCCAATATCTCTTGAATCTCCTGAACCACCTCTGGGTGGAGCCTCCATTCCCCAGTGTGATGATTCCCTTGATATTTTACTAAGCCTGGAACGTGTGTTGCTCTGAAGGACAGCAAGTGTTTCCTGGTCCAGGGCATGCAGATGTCTCGAACAGATGCCTCCCTGCCTATTTATACCTTGTCTTGCCAGATGAGCAGAGCCCTGAGACAGTGGGCTGACATGTGCACCTCCTTGTGCAGACATCTGGAGGGATTAAATTTCAGAGAAGCGGTCCATCTCTGAAAATCTCTTATGAACAACAGCCACTACTGCTATGACTGAAGCCATGAGGGCCAGACTTCTCAGACATAGCCAAAAAGAGACTGTCTTCCCCAGGCGAAACTGATTCACAAAGTTTCATAATCTCTCCCTTTTCTGCTCCAAGAGTGTTGCCAAACCAAGAAATACCACTGATTGTTTTGGGGTTAATAAGCTCTTCTTCTGGATTACTACAACCCCAGAGAATTAAAGTGTATTAATACTGCCCTTGTATGCAACTCTGCCATTTCACTTGATCTGGCAAAGATTAACCAGTTGTTGAGATATGCTAATATCCTTATGCCCTATTGCCTCAATGGTGTCAATGCAGCTTCTATACATTTTGTGAAAATGTGGGGTGCTAGAGAAAGGCCAAACGGTAGAACCCTGAACTCATTTGTCGTGCCTTTGAACGCAAATCTTTGTCTGGGTATGGTTCTGTATGGGAAAATATGCATCCTTTAGATCAAAGTTGAACCAGTCTCCCCTCTGTACAGAATGAAACGGTTTATTTTGCGTCAGCATTCTGAACTTGAATTTACTCAGGTATTTGTTTAAAACTCTGAGGTCCAGAATAGGGCATATGCCTCCCCCCGTCTTTGGAACAAGAAAATACTAACTGAATAACCCCTTCTTTGATTCCTCAGCTGGTATCACCTGAATTGCTTCTTTGAGAAGGAGAGAATTTATTTCCTGTCTCAAAATGTTTGCATTCTCTCCCTTTACTTTTGACTGTCTTATTTCTGAGAACGCTTTTTCCCTTTTTCTTGTGTGCTTTACATGAGAGAATTGTCTGAATTTAGAGAGGGAAAAAACAAGAGGCCACACTGTTTTTTTGCACGTAAACACACAAGGGAAATGCATGTGTGACGGTGCTTCTTGACATTCTCTACCTGGACCCGGGGTGTGTGCAGTAGTTGGTGAGTACTTTTGTTTCACAGTCAAAGTGAGAAAAATATAGGGGTTTGCTAAACCGCCTGTTTCTTCCTTCTGCGGCATTGCCGCCTGAGTGAAGGACTTTCATTGCTAGGAGGGAGGTTGTTTTTCCGGGTCATATGGAATTTCCCCCATGAGGATGAGTTTTCCCTCCTCAGGCCCTGCCAAAATGCTTGTCCTCCTGCCACTCCTCCTTGTGAGGTCCAGATCTCCGTCCACACCTTGGTGACGTCTTTTCTCTACGATAAGGCGCCTGACATCTCCTTCTCTAACTCGGTGCTGTAAACCAAAAGAAAAGTGATTGCGTTGATAGCACGCTCCCATCTGAGCAGAAAATGTATAAATCTTCTCAAAAATCAATGATGAGAATCGATCAGATCTTTGAGGCAGCTTAAGGGCAACGGTGGATAATCTGAATGTCGACTCTGGATGACAGTTGTATTTTCCAGTATTTGATTAGATCATCTATGCAATTCCTGAAAGGTGGATGTGTCTGATGCACTGTCAAGGTGGTAAGATGTAGGAATTTCCGGTCTAGTCTTGAGCATTTTGTGTCGGGAAGAGCCAACGGCCAGTCAATGCCCAACAGGTTCGCCACCCAATGTCAAGCCTCATGCAGAGTTACACACCCTGCTGCCGTCTGCTGTTCATCTACCACTGTAAGGTAAACCAGGGAGTTCGTTTGGGGAACAAATGTATCTTTCGCCTCCTCGTCCTCATCTGACAGATCTTCCAAGGTAGCGTTGGAAATGGAATCATTGTGAAGTGAGGTGACGTGAAGGCCAAGTATGGTAACCCATGATCTGAACTTGTTCTCTGCACTCACATTAGGAGCAGTGGGCAGCCATTTGCTACGGCGCCCAGGGAGCAATTAGGAGGTTAGGTCCCTTGCTCAAGGGCACCTCAGTTGTGGGTACTGAGGGTGGAAGGGTGCTCTGTTCATTCACTCCCCATCTACATTTTTCCTGCCAGTATTGATAATCGAATCCACAACCTTTGGGTTACAAGTCTTGACACTCTAACCATTAGGCCATGACTGTATCCAGTAGGACTTTTTGGAATGGCGAGATTTACATCACGAAAGTGACTGGTTTTCCAAGCAATCTGAAGGTGGTCAGCCAAAATTGTCATCAGTATAGGAGGTTAATTTTTCTTCAGGGGATGCCATGCTGTCTCCACCCTGGAAGGGATCATGGCACACGTCCTGTACAAACACCTCTCTCTTGCGCAGCAATCCAGTTGAAAGTTTGCTGCACTGCTTATATGAGACTGGTGTCTGTAATGCTGCTTGGGCATGCTCTAGACCCAGACATGCCAGGCATACCACATGCATATCCCTAGCTGCAATAGTGAATCTTCGTGCGAGACGGTGCTTTGGACGTGTTGGACTTCACAGAAGAAGCCATGTTCAAATGGTAAATTAACATTTTGTCTATTATATGATTGGTTAAACATTTCAATACATTTCTATTTTTATTTGGCCTAACGCCCTACGATAAGTGGTAGCTTGTCTTTTGAAAATTTTAGTATTACAAAATAACACTAATCATACTGAAAAAAGGGCTCGTAGCTTGGATGCCACGAGAGAAAAGATGTAGGATGCCATTTTGGGCAAGCTGTTTATATAGGATGGGGTGGGGCTTCCCGGGAGCCCTCGCCTTATAAGCGTGATTGCAAGAGCTGTTTCCCATTGTGAGATGTTGAAGGAGTCAACTGAAAGAGAACTAATGTTAACTAATGAAACCTTATTGTAAAACGTTAAAGTAAAAGGTTTTTCCAATTTCAAGCTATTGAAATTGAAATAAAATTAAACTAAAAGTACTAAATGGGGAAAATGCAACATATTTTAACAAGCTAGTATTATTTTTATAATGTACTATTTAAACTTCTCTTTGTAAAACACATGCAAAAGTTCAATATTCAAGGCACGTACTATATAAGTCTGTCTCATCCAGGATTTCAGACTTGATGATTTCTTCAATGACATCCTCAAGGGTGATAATGCCAAGAACTTCGTAGAATGGGTCACCTTCTCCTTCGTTGTTAACCCGCTGGACTATTGCCAGGTGTGATTTACCTAGAAAATAATAGGCTGATTAAGATGCACGATTCTTATTTTAAAACAATTTAAGCTGTTTGCATATAAACGGAATATGTAATGTGTTTTTAAACTGTATTAAAAAGTAATCAAGCTTAAAGTTATAGTTCACTCAAAAATGAAAATTCTGTCATGATTTATACTTTTACCCACATACGCAACTTTTCAAAACTATATGACTATTTTCATTTAGAAAACAAAATAAGCTATTTTAGATCATTTCCCAACATTTTTTGTCCATAAAACAAAATGAAAGGGGTCCAAAAAACACTGACTTTTATTGCCTTTAGGAACATAAAACAGGTTTGAAATGACATGAGAGTGTTAAAATAACGTCATAATTCTCATTTCTGACCACACGCACATATCCTACAATGTGTGACTGCTGTTGGCAGCCTAATAATGCTATTGGCATCAAAATGTTTGGCAATAACAACAATCCTTTTGTGGTTTCCACACCAAATCTTAACAAATTATCCAACATTTGTACTGTACACCTTTACAACCAACACTATAGAGTATCACAGAGCGTCTCTGGCATGAAGCCACACACACTCTTTCTCTGCTAAGTTCAAAAGTCTGACCCTGTTTCCCAAAACACTGAAGTATTTTGTCTTTGATATTGAAGGTCTAGAGGTCTAGAGTAACTGGGTTCAGTCTCAAAATATTGTGTATTGTGTCTTTGAACAAAAGTGGTCCAGTCTTGGTAAGATATCTCCACTACAGTGGACAAACATTGTGGTGTCTAAAAAACTTTCAAAGAAAGTTTGAATGAGCTCCTGCTCCTGATAATTGGTTTATTTCAACTAAATAAAACTGAAACCCTGTAAAAGGACCAGGCTGAACCTTTCAATTTCTCCTGAAGCTCTAATACATATCCCAAAGACAAAAGAGAAAACCTATTTTTGTGTATACTGTCAAGAAAAACACCAAACAAATTCTTTGCCTTTTCTCAGCTTGTGAACTTTTAGAAGGAATTTTCCAGAGGGCCAGGCTAATATTAGCCCTGAAATGAAGTTTCCATTCCACTTGGGCAATATTCTCACCAAAGCGACTGCTGGGTGATCTGATCTGTCTCAGAGCTGGTCGTTTATATGCAGATGGCCATTTGCTAAAATACTAGGAAGCCTGGGACGCACTTGTGGCAAACCCCATGACAACACACAAACAATGATTGGCTATAAATCTCTGCTTAAGGAGTGTGGCCTTAACTTGAGTGTGTGTACCTTCTTTTCCTTATTTTGCCACTGCAATGACTTCAATGAACATACAGCATGTAGCTTGATTCACTAAACATCCAGGAATATGCTGGAACAAGCGTTATTTATGTTTGCAATCTTATGTTATCTTATTTTTTTATATCACCAAATTTTGGAGTTAATGAAAATATTATAAATATAACTGAACTGTCTTATTATCTCATGTAATTTAATTTTAAAAATCAAAGGTCCGTTATACTGATGACCTGACCAGGAATTCTTGTCCAAAACCCATCTGCATAACTAAATCTCATTTAAGGTCAGGTAAACCTATGACTAAAAAAATGACTAAACATCAAAAGGAACACTAACTAGGAAACAGTTACACTAGTTCTAAAGGGTGATAATGTGATATGTGACAATGAAGTAACTTGATGGCAAAGGTTACCAGTGTTACCTCAGCAAACATCTCCACAAGATAGTATTTAAATAATATCAGTCAATCCTTTGTATGCAAGTGGAAATGAATCACCCTTAAAGAGTACGTAAGGGCAAGGGTCAAGGGGGAGAAGTTACAAGACTAAATAAATAAGTGCTCAAGCGTTAAATCTCAGCTCAGAAATAAGGGTTTATTCAAGCCACAGTGGGAAAAAAACATGTTTACTTTATGTATTTTTCCTTCATAGGTTCCCTGGAGTACACCATATCTCACCCCTTCAAGGAAACAAGGATATTAATTTCTCCTCTATTCTCTGCTGGGATTATTTCTATCCCAAGGTAGAAAAAAAGATGAAAAGATTACAATTTTTTCTTGTCTTATTTGTGGTGTCACAACTTGAAAAAAAGAAAGAAAACTCACTGGATTGAAGCTATACTGTTGAAAAAAAAGAAAAAGTGTTTTATAATTCTGAGGATAGATATGCTTTTTTAATAAAATCACTGCAGTGATTTCTAATAAATACCAGTTTGAATAATGGAAGATGGAGAAAACGGACACAGTCATTGTGTTTCCAAAGGATGCCATTAGTGGTACAGTAATATACAAAGCAGCTTTAATGTTGCTTTGATGCTTTTCATATTGAATATTTTGGGCAAAACTTTGTGATCAAAAAAATTATTATAGTGTAGCAATGTATGAAGCACTGCTCACAAAGTAGTAAGCAAACAAAACCTAACAGGAATACAGTGGAATACATTGCAAAATTTTCATTGAGAAATCTTTTGCCCTCACATGAAATTCCTAATAGTGTGAATTCCTACTGAAATTGGATTTTACCCCTGAGAATTTGCCAAACAAGGGTAAAAGTGACCACACTTTAATTATAACCAGACATGTACAATACAAAACCTAACTTTTTTTTTAAGGTATTCTACATGGGATTTAGTGTGAAATCCAGAATTCAATCAATTTATTTCAAATTTATACTTTATTTTGAAATTATGAGGGACAATATGTATTATTAAATATAATAGGAAAAAGTACAATATTATTCTTTGGAATGTAGTGAAGTAAAAATATAAGTGTCCCAAAATAAAAATTCCCAAATCATAACATTACTTCACTACATTTCATAAAAACGTCTTAGGGTTATGTATGTAACCCCGGTTCCCTGAGAAGGGAATGAGATGCTGCTTCAGTTGTTGACACCATGGTGACATTTCCTCGCAGAACCCGGTGTCTGAGGGAAGTGTAACTTCACTTCAATGCCATTGGGCAACGTAGCGCGATGATGCACACAGCGCCTAAGCGCTAATATAAATAAGACAGACATACCCTCAGCTAAGTCCACAGCACCCCATCCATCAGCCGAACAAGGTGAAGATGAAATATGGAATTGTTCGCAGCAACTCTACATATGATTCCAGAACTGAGCACAAGCCTAGGAGAACAGCGTACAGAAGGGAGAATTCCCAACTTCCAGACTAGTAATTGGGAAGCTGACTGCGATTCAAAATGTCAAGGCCTGCTCCAACCTTCAAGTAGTCTGTTAGGATGGGGACCAATTCATATACAAGGAGCATAATCCTGCTACACTATCAACGATTGACAGCTTGGGAGGATGACAAGCAAGAGAGTGGAAGTCCTGCTCTATCTAAACTACCACGCTCTACTCAAGCCAGTCTCTGCCAGTTGATAAACTATGAAGGGCGACAGATTTTACCTGTCAAGCTCAACCTAAGGTGGATATCTCTTGCTTAAATAGTCAGCAGAAAGGATGGGGTATAGAATCTTTGTCCTACTTGAACACCCAGTTTATAAACTTGGATTCCATCGATCAAGCTCAAGATAGGGAGGATCAGCCTTAACCAAGTATAATGGGAAGAAATTGGGCCACCCGGGAGCACAATCATATTTCAACTCCTAGAGCAGTGGTTCCCAAACCTGTCCTGAAGGATCCCCAGCACTGCACATTTTTTATGTTGCCCTTATCTGACACACCTACTTCAGGTCTTGCAGTCTCTACTACTGAGCCGATGAGTTGAATCAGGTGTGTTAGATGAGAGAGACATCCAAAATGTGCAGTGCTAGGGGTCCTCCAGGACAGGTTTGGGAACCACTGTCCTAAAGAATAAAAGGAAGAGCAACCAAGGCAGGACAACAAGTCCATCTGCCCAGCTCAACCTCACAGCCAAATTCTGGAGTGCAGCCTTGATTAAAAACCTCAGTCAAAAAACTGGGGAAGGCAGCAAATGAAAAATAGTATTGGTTATTCCTAGTTTCATCTGTCAACTCTATCAATCTCTCAATCATCTCTCAATCTCTCCGGAAGAAAGGGAAGGCTCACTGGGGCTGGAGACTTATGACTTGGCAGATCTCTTTCAGTCAACTCACAAGTCATAAGCTCCAATAGATCATCGTATGGAGGACTTTGATAGGAGAGGATAGTATAAGACTTCGATATAATGTCTGTTACTGACTCCATATCTAGTTCCTCAGAACCAAAAGCGAGCAAACTGCTCTCGTCCGCTACATTGAAAACCGCTACATTAGCTTCTGGGCCAGATACGCGAGCTATGGAGCCTGCTAGAGAAGCTAGACCCCTTCAAGCTCCTCTGCTAGCTCCATCAGAGATCCCCACAATCGCAGCTACCATGCTGCCTCAGCAGACACAGGGCCAGAACCGCAAGGTGCAGAGGCTTGACTCCCACTCCAAGAGAGCCAAGCAGGAGTGGAGCTGAACGCATGTGCTCTGCTCCTACTCACCTGACACACAACTTGTGTGTATTGTCCAATTTAATATAACAATGCCATTGTAGGTTATTGTAGGTAAAAAAAAAATAAAAAAAAGAATGCCCAATCATCTTCCAGCAGCTTCAAATTATAAAAAAATGGTATGTTTGCATAGTGTTCTTCTTTAAATGTTATTGTCTGAACATGTTTTTATACTATCTGTTGACACATATTAACAGAAATTTTGTTTCCTCATTTTTTAAATACTGTTATATTAGTTACTTGTTTGCACACTTGAATTAATATTTACTGATATTTTAGTATGTCAGTGTTCAAATAGATACGGTTCGTCAATCAGTACTTTTTACTCTTAATGCTTAATTATTTTTACTCAAAATTAAAAATGAGTAACTGTAATTTTACTTGAGTAATATTTTTGTTTAGGGTATCTGTACTTTAACTCAAGTACATGATACTTTGTCTACCACTGTTTGTATGCGTGTGTGTGTGTGTGTGTGTGTGTGTGTGTGTGTGTAAACCATGCATGTGTGTAACCAGTTGCGACTGCAACAAGCTACATTCATTGATTGTTTCAGTGATTGATTGATTCATCATATCTGTTATATCTTACTGGGTAGCCACATGCCCAAACCCACTGTAAAATCTCACAGGCTCAAACAAACACTCCTCATATCCATACATTAAGCATCAAATAAGCTAATTCAAAAAGAACATTATTTCATTAAAATAAATCAGTACAGGTTAAAAGATAAATGCAATATAATGCTAAAATCATTTGGTCACATTTGTTTAAATTCATCACCATCACAATCTTCAGCACTATCATCGGCAACATTATCTTCATTTTTATTAAGACACTTACACTATATTGTATTTCATTTAGTAGGAATAATAGCTAAGCAGTAATTTGTGGATGTGAGATGGCCCCACAACCCTGCATGAGAACGTCTACTGCTCCCCCTCAGCTCTTCTGAGACTCATTGTGTGCTCTTTTCCACCATTTCCAGTTTAAGTCTTGGAATGCAGTTTGTCATATTTTTCCATAGCGTAATTCCCACCATAAATAGTCACGTAAGGCAACAAGGCCACTGTCTCAGACAGACAGTGATCAGCCTTCTCAGAACATATTTTAGTTCTGACAACTACTGGGACACTGGAAATGAGCGGTGGGATATCACAGATTAAGTGATGTATTTCATAAGAGGACTTTCTGAGAAAATCATTACATTGTTATCCAAAAGCTTGACCCTAAATTTCATTTGTACCCTTGTAACTCTAACCTATAAATAGCTTTAATTTCTTAAAAAGATTATCCGATAAAGGACCAAAAATATTAAAATCTGGGTATATATACATAGACTGTATGTCAAGATCAGTAAATAATATTAGATAAATATCTTAATATATGCACAAGTTTGTACCTGACATGGCAAGTTTAGTTCAGATTGTAAAACAATATGTAGTGCAACTCCCCAAAAATTATATAATTATATATTATATTATATACAAATATATAATTTTTTTTTTTTTAAATAACAATTAAGATGTGTACACACATGTATACAATGTATAAGGAAAAATATTATTATATTAGATTATTACTTTCATGGTGACAGATAACCATGAAAAAATATGAAAATAGTATGTTTTAAAAATATGAATAATAATAATAATAAAAAAACATTCTATGAACACATTTTTTTAAAGATTTTTTTTGCAATATAACTTACACACAGGGTGAATTATTTATTTTGTTTATTTTTATTTCTATGCTGATTCATTAGAAAACTTGAACATGGTATCAGCAGTAGTAGAGCAATAGTTAAGCCTCTGCACGTTCAGAAAAACAACAGTTACCAAGGAACTAAAGTTACCTTGTTATTAATGAGCCCTGGAGCAAGACTCCTAACCCCAGGCTATTCCAATCGGGACTGTCCAGCAACTGGTACACTGCTGTTCTCAATGAACTTAATAAGAAATAGTAAAACTAATGTGCTGTTGAATCCTAATCAAATATGAATGCTACAAAATATACTAAGCTGTAATTAAAACCCCAAATAAAATGCAGAAGTAAGGAAAAAGATTTTTTTTTTTAAAAATAAAGTAATTTTAAAGTCCCAGTACAAACCCCCACAGTGAGTATGAACTCGAGCCAAAACAACCTCCAGATAACAATGCTGCTGCAAATCAGCCCGTTTTCTAAATATAAGCTTCTCAGAGCATGTCACTAAACTTGTTCCTTTTTTCCTGACAAATATAAACGGACTTCAAATAAGACTGATATCATCTGAAGAAAACAAATTTAGCATTTCCATCTCATCGCTTTGTTTACATAAACTAAACTACAGAGTGCAAAACTCAGTTTACTCACTACACTGACCTTCAAGGGCCCTTGCTAAAAATGATTCACTTCTTTACTCTGCAACTAAACCAACCGACGTCTTTGTTTCCTCAGTGAAGGTTCACAATGAATAACAGTGATCTGTCTGTGAGCAGTGTGCTACAGCAGCCTGAGCTCTGGGTTAATGCTGCTTACAGATTCAGCATCATTAAGGGGCCGTTTAAGCACAGACAGACACAGTCACAAGACCTCTCCACTATTTTAAACACTAAAATGGTATTGTTAACAAGCAGCAGAGCACTATGCAACAAGTGAGATCCTTTCAGCAAATATTTTAGAGAACGCTTGAGTCAATTCATTTCTACTCAACAGTTACTGGCTTGATAAACAAAAAATAATTGTTTATTGGAAAGGTACAACGAGGAGTTGTACTGTTACTATTTACTAGTAGTCATACAATAAATGTAATAAAATACTAGTAATACAATGAATAAATTACAGTATAGATAACATTAACAATAAAAAGACTCCAAACCACACTGCATGAATTCTTCAGGTTCATTTCATGGCTCAGAAAAAAAAAAAAAAAAAAAAAAGAAATTACTCCCTTAACTTTTATCACCATGGGTTTGACTCCTTCATGCCATTCCCAGGATTTGCAGGACTTTGGTTAGGCTAATTCGGGAAGCATCATCTTCATAGGTGTAATTATCTAACAGCGGTTTCATTGTGACATCCAGTCTGTTGGAATGATGAACTAAAAGGAGTTATACAGTAGATAAGACTGGCAAAGGGAATGAAGTAGATACAAAGTTGCTAGAAATGCTCTGTGGATTAACAAGGTCAAACAGTTTTTGAGTTTTTTTTTTTTTTTTTTTACTGATAGCATGTTTGAAATCCTCACTCAAACGTCACATTTTTTAAAAGGATAATCCAACCAAAAATGAAAAAATCTTTCATCATTTACTCACTCTCATGTGGTTCTAAAGCTGAATGTGTTTCTTTCTTCTGTTGAACACAAAAGGAGATGTTCTGAAGAACTTTGGGAACCAACAAACATTAAAGCCCATTGACTTCCATGACAACAACAACAAAAACCTAGCAGAGACATTTCTCAAAATATCTTCTTTAATGTACCACAGAAGAAGGAAAGATATATAAGTTTGTAACAACATGAGGGTGAGTTCATGATGACAGTCATTTTGGGGTTCTCCTAAAAACAGGTCATAGTTACTGTTCTGTCTGCATCAGTAAAAGGACACTGACATTTGATTGTCAACAAAACCAAACATTATGAATATAATTCGGTTTCGGTATTTACTTATTTAAAAAAAATAAAATAAAATTGGAGTCAGCTCTGAATAAGGAGCAGTTCTCAGCCCCGCTACACTCATTTTGAACAAGATTTTAAACAAAATCAGGCCAAAACGAAGTTTGTTTTGGGAGTGTGAAACATCTTGCCAAAGTGAACTTTCTGGAAATGTTTACTCCAGCTGGTAAACACCAACATGGAATTGGCCAGTGGCACTGATGTTTATTTTGTTCATTCCTTCGAGGTCAAACGTCGGCAACTAAAAACATGAACCCACTGGAGAACCGCTTTATAGTAGAAATTGAGTTTGTATTAATACTATAAAGCAGCTTGCTTTAAGCAATCTATAGTATAAAGTGCTTTATAGATCAATGTGACATGTCTGGAGCACTGAACTGGAACTGAATTGCAGAGCTGGTGCACATATCCATATCACTGTGATCGGACGCTTTCTTAACTGCTGTTTTCTCACCACTGTCATTGTGTTTGGTTTAAGTTTTTATTTTCATTGAGCGCTATTGAGAGGAAAGCTTGAAGCACATACTCATCTAAACTTGCTCCAAGCAGTGAGGGAGGCGTCAGTATTTTGCTGCAAAAGCATTTAAAACTTTTTACCTCTAAGCAAAGAACAAAAAGAGCTTTGCCGTGAAGGAATGAGAAAGAACTTCAGGGTCTTTCAACACTTTTCATGTCATCATGCACATCTTGTCACTTTTATAAACTGTTGGGAATCATGGGAATCACACCTTAAAAAGTGGTGGGAGAATTGCGCACAAATGTATATCATTGGTATAAATTATATTAAGTACAAATAATCATTTAATGTTTTGTTAAATAGTCTGTCATGTAGTAATCAGGAGATCAGGTCTGTAGTACTGAAATATGAAAAATAGCATAATGATTAGAAATATCAATAAGTTAGAAATAACTCCAGTAGTACATCGAGTCGCTATTTTTGCATTAATAAATCATTTGAAAAAACAATCATTCTTCCTGACCAATGTAATGAATCCTTTGATTGAAATGGGCCAATGAATAGATGAAGACAGTATTTTATTTCTAGTCACAACAATCGCTTTAAATATGTCAATGTGTATCTATTAGCTACGGTTAAAAAAAACAAAACAAAAAAAACTTTATTTATATATACTATAATGAAAACAGTTCACTGTGGCTGGACTCCATTGATCTAAAAGCAAAATTAGAAAAGAAAGGTTTTTAACTGTCATGCCTTACCCTCTACAAGCAAAGGTTAGTTAGTTAAAAATGTAATTATATTAAATTAATCTAAAGCTTTAACATACTGTATGTCTTCAATTTAAAATTACAACACTAGCAGTCTAAGTAAAAAGTGAACATAAACAAGTATTATACACTTCATGCAACTGGTTGTGAAATATAATAGATGCAACTAAGAGTCAGCCTACTACAACCATGATCACATGATAAACTGCTTAACGTGAGTTTAGTTTAGTCATGTCTTGACACATCTGACACTGGCGCTGTATTTTATAAACCTCCATGGAAGCACCCGTTTGGCATGGCTGTTTTTCCTCTCACTAAGAGAGGAAGAGAGAACTGCTTACCACAATCAATGATGCCAGCCAGAGCTCTTCTGGTTGGAAGACTTCCATGCCAGAGCATTAGGCAAGGGTTTGTGTCGCTTGTAATTTACGACATTGAGGGAAATGGGCAAAAGGACAATATGGGAGGGGGGTCGGGGGGAGGGGGCATGGCACGGAAGCCTTGGGAATGCCAGGGGGCAGTTTTGAAACCCAAGTGGGTTCTGCAGCTTTGAATGTTTTGTGAAGTAGATGGCAGAGAGAAAGAGTGAGAAAGGCAGAAGGAGAGTTTGGAAGAGAAGTGTTATTTTGAATTTGCTTGATCTTTAATTACAGTAAAGCACAGAGCTGGATCCAAATTTCTTTCCAAGAATTGAAGTACAGTGGCAGAACTTAATTTGAGCAGAAGCTTAAAAGGAGTCTTAAAACACAGCATTAGTGACATAATATTCCTCTGATATTCACAAAGTATAATGAGGTATGAAAACTAAAAAAAAAAAGAAAAAGAATAAAAACTAAAAATAGCTACATAAAACCATTTTATAACTCATGAACATGAACAATCTGTCCTCCCAAAAATATTACAAACTGTAAATAAAAACATCCAAAAAGTATTTTTGGAAAGCACATGTTTCCGTTTGTATTTTTATGGAAGGTTTCCAGCTTCCAAGCGGAGACAGATTAATGAGTGAGGATACAAGCAGACGTCTGAATCGGAACAATCCGATTGCATAATAGTCAGAAAAATAAAAGGCCATTACTCAGCGCTCAGTCTTTGATTTGACAAAGATTCACTAAACCTAATTCTATTAGAAGTGATTTTGCCATGCGACTTCTAAATTTCTATTTCGAAACACTCAAACATTGAGTCCATCAATATGCTTGTCATCTTGTTAAAATGAACAAGACACAACAGAGGCTAGTAATGCTAGATCAGACGGACTTTGTTGGGGTACTGGCACTACTCAGTTGTTTTACTAATCGGTTTTAAGGCCATTTCATGTTCATGTACCAGAATTTAAGGAATGTAGGCCATTTGAAAAGCCACGTCTTAGCATGCGCTTGAGCGGCACACATGGAATGACAATGGAGAGCATGCTCACTAACATTTAACCCTCCTGATAGAACGGACTACTACTACTACAGATAGCCTGACAAAATCAAAATAACACATTACAACAGCCCTTGCCATATACCAGCCATATACTTTAATGCTGAGTATATGAATATAGCAGCCAAAACATTTAAAGTCACCATGAAACTCAAGTTGCATAATTTTTTCTTCCCTATTGTCACAAACAAGGTAAAACAGTATCTTGAACAAGAAAAAAAAAATTAGGATGGGACTTGATCCATCGGGAAGTGATGTGGTTTGCTACTGCAGTGATCTCACGTGAGCGACAGGTTGTCCCGTCCTTGCACCAGTAAACACATCATTAGAGAAGAGACAGGGGCTACATCCAAAAACTGTGATATCAGGCAATGACTTTGCAGGCGAAGGTTCCTAATGAAACTGATTTCAGACAGGCAGCGCAATGGTTTAATGATCTACCGCAAAATAGGGCGAGTTTTGGTGATGACTAAGCGAATATTTTACTATTGTAAGTATTACAATAGTAATTTCTCTCTAGAAATGACATCAAAAGTGGAAATCAATGGTCAAAAACGTTCAGATACCATTTTTATTTTTTAGCTCAACAGTCACAGAATGGAAAGCACAAGATTTTTTATATCAAGACAGCGAAGGATACATCTATGCTGATTTCAAAAATCGATCAGATGAAGGTATCTCATGAGACAGGAAGTGAAGCGAACTTTGGATCCAGACATGCCTTCATGCTTTCCTACCTTGGAATGCGTCCTCCGAAGGCAGCATTTTAGGATGCATCCACTATGTCATTGTGGGGGGAAGGGAAGTTATTTCAAAGGGAGTTATGCGCAAGAAACTTCCTACTCCTATTTTTTTTTCCTTCTTCTCACTAACATTCAGGTATTAAAACCAAATAAAATGTTAACAATAAATATAACAAGCTTGGTTAGCTGATTACCATAAAAGTCCACATTGCCGTCAGTTCACACTGCTGTTGACACTTTCTCCAACAAGCAGATGTTTTCCCATTTGATCATGTGACATTCAACATTAAGTATATCAAAATTACAAGGGCTAATGAATTTAAAAAAGAATATTATTCTTAGATAAATCATTTATAATAAATACTGTAATATTTCATAAAAATTAAGAATTGTACGCTTAGATTTCATGGAGACAAGGACAGTTGATCATCCTTGCAGTGCCAAAACCACATGTAACCACATGCGCTTGTTGTGTTCTGTCTTCTGGTTTGTGTTTAAACAGCATAAAGGTAAGATCTTACAGATTTATGAATGGACCGCTCATTTTAAAATTTTCCCAGTCTACTGACATTTTTTATGATATCCGCTTCAAACACTGCTCACGATTACTTTCGTAAACTCTACAGTTAGCAAATCCCCTTCACCAGCTAATTACTCTTCAATAGCAATTCCATAGAAATATACAGAGCTACCGCAAAAACAGACATTCAAACACAAAACTGTAACAATGACTGTGCACATATTTCTCTGGTCTATACACAAAGTACGTGTGATCGTGAATTCATTTAAGAGTGATTTCAATATCGATCCCAGCTCCCTGATTCCAGCAAATTATATACAATATAATTACGCAACTTTATAATTGCGAGAGAACGCAAAACCATTGAAATATATTTTTTACTCCTATCTCATTTTATTTCCATTACCACAACCCTTTAGGGTTACCGTAGAATGTGTCATTTCCCATGTATATACTTTTTGGCCAACATGACCAAAATTTTATATGAGTCAAAGTGTGAAATCATAGTGTGCTCATAGGGAATCCCACACACTGCACCCAGCAGAGTTCCTGCCAATATGACGCCACGTAATTCCCAACAGCAAAAGCAAGTGTTACCAAGTACTGTACATGCTCCAACATCTCAGCAGAAATCACTACACTGGTCGATTGCTTATCAGGTCAACAATGTCAAAACTGAAGATGCGGGGTGCCACAAAAATGAATCTGATTTCATAGAAGAGGGTGTTATTTGGCTTGAGCATAACAGTTAAAGGAGGAGGGATGCCATCTATTATGAGACATAATGCAGCCATAACTAGGCCAAGTGAAGTGAAAAAGAATTCCCACGTTAAAACAAGAGGGAAAGGAGGTTGCTGAATCTGAATTAAGCATAGATTGGCCTACATTAGCAGGCGGGTGGATTGGTTCAATACGTGCAAGAACTCATGTGGAGGCCAACCACCTTCAGTAGCCCTGCATTACAATACAGCAAGTGCTATACTGTAAATGAACTACTGTGGTTTATGACATCTATAGATGTCACTACTGATAACATACCAGGTGCAATCTAATATGCAGGCTTTTTCAGAGTATTGAGCATTTGTGATATGTTTTAAAAGGTATAATAACATGAATATGACATAAGATGAATTAAGTCTCTTAATCACAGATTCCGATAGCCATAATGGCAATGCACTCATAATGGCAAAACACTCATTTTGGAGATACATATGAGTGCGAAGACGCTCCAAAAAAAGAACCGAAGGCCAAGAGTTCATCCACATGATTTAAAATGATAACAGATCTTCCTATCTTGCATAAATTAACCGATTGATCGCCTCAAGTGTGTGATAGCAATGCTGGCACTGAACCAAGTCATTTTGGAGGGTTAGTGAGTTTAAGAGAGTCCTATTTTATGACCTTTGTCTTTATGTACTTTGTTCTATCTTTTTTCAGTGAGAATGTTTTCTACATCCATCTGCAGCTAAATGAGTTTGATGAGGCAAGTACTACAAAGAAGTCAGTAACCAGTTTCTCTACTAGATAAAGCATTAAACTAATTGACAAGATGTTTGTTGAGATTTGATGAAGCACGATGAAAGCATCTAAAGTGCTGGTCAGGATGCCTTCTTGCTTCCATCTGTTTATTCTAGATGGACATCTTTGCCTGCCGAGATAAATCTTGTTGTTTTTCAGCATTTTGTGCCAGGAGTGTTGCATTTTTATAAAGCTGTGGCAAGTAAAAAAAATAAAAAATAAAAAGTTTAACTTAAAAAGTTGCATTGGGTTCCATTCCTTTGGATATTAAATGACCCCTATTAATGTAAGTTAAGGGATCAACAATATGGATTTTGTTTGTTAGCCAATTGGGCAAGTAGTTCTGATTTTTACTTGCCCTGCTACTAAAGAATGATTTTTATGTTTAGCAAGACACTTTTTTAATTAGAAAAATACTAACATTTTTCATTATATGATAAAGGGAAAGCCAAAAACGTTGTTCCAAATGTGGCAGCATGTCGTTCACTATATAAACGCACATACATGTATGGTAAACATGGAAATTTGCGAACACATCATGTGTGAATTATGCTCTAGAACAAAGCATGTTGGTCTTTGTGCATCACACACACATTTGAGCATGTAATGTGTCCATCATAGTTTAGAAGTAAATAAAAGCTCTGTCCATATAACATCTCTTCCCAAGACTTGGATTAAACTATTCGATTCATATGGATTCATTTTATGATGCCTTTGAGACCTTTTCAGTGTACCTGAACTTTTAATATAGGTACAGAAACCCCTCAGGTTTCATTAAAAAAATATTTGAATTTGTGTTTTGAAGATTAAGTCTTGACATGAGAGTCAGTATTTGATGACAGAATTGGTTTCTTATCTAAGGTTTCTTAAAGATACATTTCTTCACTATTTCTTTTTTAATTCATTTTTTTTATTTTTTTTAAGAATATATTTATAAGACAAATTTGACTCCAAAAGCCCATATTTATTAATCTTTGTGACAAATCATCAGAATTTGCAACAAAAATATAGAATACATTACAGAAAAAAAAGGTTTGCAATGTTTTTTTTAAATGGATGTACAAGATCAATGAATGCAAAATGTATTGACATTTTTCTCAGCTGTCTCACATTGAACCCTGGCCAGTGGGCAATCCTTATTGCTAAGCCCTTACGTTATTTAAATATTTAATCACAATTTCCCACAAATAAGAAAAAGCAACTCTGTTTAGCATGGGAAATATTTTTACAAATAAACTACCACATGCTAAGAGAGAAAAACAAAATACACACTCAACACGTAAGAATCTTTGCAGCAGCAAATGCCTTCTGAACTGCACAGCTTTGGGTTAAGCCCAGATGATGAACAATGCTATTCTCATTAAACACAAAACTGCTGTTTGGCAGGGGTCCCTTTATGACACACTAATTATTTCAATCATAAAGGAACTAGTCTGTAGCTCTAGGAATTTTAGGGCTGACCTTCAAGGTCATGATTGCAGTCAGAAGCCCTTCTCATTCTGATCCTAATTAGTTGACTATTATAAGACATCTGAGTCCCTTTTCCTCTGTCAGAATCGAGCATCATCTACCTCATGTTCAAATGCTATCATGTAAGTTGGCTGCAGAAATAATAAAAAAGCCATTTTTGCCACTCAAAAAGCAACATCAAAGAGAAACAAATTACACTTTGAAGGTGTGCTTGGCAGGAGTGATGTATTTTGTTCCTACTTTGGATGGCTGAGCAGCTCCACAAGAGGCATTAGATTAATTAACACTGACTTACAATACAAAGCACTTTGAACTGAGAGAGTGCTCGAACCACAGCCAGATTGACGTGAAACTTTGTGCCCACTCCCCTAATCAGTCATTAGAATACCAACAGCCAATCGTGAGTTTCCTCTGGAGAGAAGCCAAGAACAAAAGAGTCACAATCACAGCCAAGGTTGCTAAAATTCTTAAAATGGCTTTGTATTCTTGTAGTCGCTAAGTCATGTCAACTTTTTGATGCCTTTTATGATTAATACAATATGAGAAACTACTGTAGTTAATTTTGATATTATATAAGCTGGTTTGGCTTTAAATAAAACATCAGATTTGCAGGGGTGAGCATGCTGTCATAAAATCTTATGCGGTGTCTAATGCAAATTGATCATGTAATTGATCCTTCGCAAAACAGTTTGATTGACAGGTGATCTGACCAATCATAACCTTGAATCCGCCATTTTATACGACAAAGCCGTCAGGGAGTAGCCTATAGTAGATTAACGTTGGTGAACTTGAACTTGAAATATTGTGCGTACTCGAGTCTTTCCGCGCTTGAAACAACATTCCTTCTGATGTCCGTTCACGTTTATTCGATGCTATAAATGAACTAGTATGAAGAGATGATCGGTTCACGAGCCGCTTGAAGGATCTGTCACGACACATTAAAGAGCCACTATACGGTATTTAGTGTTTAAACTTCTTTAAAAAAATTACAATATTTTAAATATGAAACTGTTTCATACATTGTCAGTGTCTTCTTTGCTCCACGATGTATTTTTCACTGCGGGAGAACATGATGTGTGGCGTGAGAGAGCATGGCTTGTCGGGCATAGAACAGTAACTAAAGGGGGCGGGTCTTTGCGAAGGGTCAATTGGTCATTTTTATGTTTAGTCTATACTTTAGGGTTCGATTCACACCATTAAACGTTAAATCTACTCTGTCTTTTTAAAATCTATGGGGGGGATATGCTGTTAAATACTTTTCTCTTACATTTTCTTTTCTTTACACCACTGTAATGATTTGTTTAGAACTGTTTTTAGAGTTATCAAGACATTTTTGACTACTTACAAAATTCCCATCAGGACTCTCACAGTTTTACTCATATAACACAAAATACAGATTGTTGAACTGGCATGTTATTTCATGCATTATGAAGTATTACTCCTAATAACCCCCCTGAGTCATCCTTTAGCAACTGTGAGTACACCTGCAGTGTATTTCCATTGCATCACTACATTCTCACCACTGCTGCAAGCATTAACCCTTAGCTATGTGAGGGCACATCGCGATACCGCACTTCCCTGCACTCCAGCACATTGTAATACGTTTGTATGGTCCTGAGGGCAGCAAGTGGGGTCAAACAGGCTAAAGCCGACAACTTAAAACAGTTTTAAATAGTGCAGGAGCACTCAAGAAAGAGCAAGCAATGGGTATGGATAGGAAGTATTTACCAAACTCTGAAATGGGATGACCATGACTGATAAACCTGAATATATATATATATATATATATATATATATATATATATATATATATATATATATATATATATATATAATTTACGCAGAGTTGATAAGTTCAAATTAAAAATGATCCAAAAAAGTGAAATCTATGTATTACTGCAAGTTGCTTTTACTTAAAAAATTAAAGCAGCATTTAAAGTTGTCTCAATTTTAGCCAGTTTAAATCATTATAGGTGATGAAAAGTAGGAAGACAGAGGACTTTGCAGGATAACATGGGACGAAATGATGAGAGGGGACAAACCATATTCAATACGATATTACATTATTATAATAATCTATTAAAACTAAATATGTAAGTACCATCCCTTAGTATACTGAATGAATGAACTGTGCAGGTTGCCTACCAGGTCAATGTTTAAATACCTCAATAGACATATGTTGGACAACAAAAAGTACTTTTTAAAGAAAAAAAAGTAAATGAAATCTAGTCAGCGCGTAATACAGCCGGTGCGTAAAAGGCGCGCGACTGCCTCAATATGTGACGTGATGATAATGTATAGAAGTCTAGCTTTCATATAACAACAAAACGTTTAAGTAACGAAGAATTAAAATAGTACGAAAACACTCAGTGCGACATTGTTCAACAAACACATGTCCGGCATCAGCGCGAGCGCTTTCTCACCTTTCTTGAACTCCTCCAGCATCGCGTCGAGTTTAGTGTCGTTGAAGACGAAATGTAAGGGATGGCTGTAGAACTTGGTTATCGTCTTCAGCGGGGTGCAGTCGTCGGGATCCACAAACGCGAGGTCCTTCACGAACAGCAAGTCCACGATGTTGGACCGGTCTCCCTCGAATACCGGAATGCGCGTGTAGCCGCTCTCCATGATCTCACTCATGGTGTTGAAGTCGAGCGTGGCCTCGCTGGCGATCATGAAGCAATCGCGCAACGGGGTCATCACATCTTCCACGGTTTTAGTCCTGAGCTCCAGCGCGCCCTGAATGATGTTTAACTCCTCTTTCACCAAGTCATTATAGGGATCCGTGACCCTCAACATCTCCAAGAGCTTCTCTCGGTTGTACACGGTGCCGATCTCCTGTCCGAGGAGATAATCAAGCAGTTTACTTACCGGATAGGACGCAGGGAAAGTGAGTAGCATGAAGAATTTGGTCAAGAAGATTGTATTCGCACCCACAGCGAGACCGTGTCGTGAACATATAGCTTGAGGCACAATCTCCCCAAATATCACAATGCCAATGGTGGACATCACTACTGCTATCAATCCAGAACCGGCAATATCATCCAACAAAATGGTCAAGGTCGTGTTGACCAGAACATTCCCCAGAAGAAGCGAGCACAGCAGGTAGTTCCCTTGACTCCTGACAGGTTCGATCTTCCTGGCGTAGTTCTTCTCCTTCTCCGTTCCGCAGTTCTGGACGATCTGGAGCTCCATGGGATCCAGCGCCATCAGACCCAAGTTCAAGCCGCTGAACATGCCCGAGAGGCAGAGCAGCATGGAAATGAAGATGACCTGAAGCCAGAAAGGGAGCAGGAACTTTTTCTCCTCCACCACGATCACTTTGGTGTCCTCTCCATCGTGATAGATCCACGTGGTCTCCGTCCACGGGTCGTGCATGCCGGCCACAGCAGGTGTGGAAGTGGCGATGCACAGGTAGTACGCTTTGCTCCTCTCAGTCTTTCGCAGAGGTTTGACCTCGATTTCAACGATTCCGGACGTCTTGCGATTTAAAATGATGTTGGGTAAGATCAGAATATCTGAGGTCCTGATGCCACAGGGGTGCAAGCCCGACGTGTCCTCCTGACTCTTGTTGTCTCCCGAGGAGCTGTCGATGTTGCCAATCACTCGACTCCTCTCGTGTTCCGTAAAGGCGATTTTGGACCACGTCTCGTTGTTAATGTTTTGCCCGTACACCCTCAATCTCACCCGAGACCTCTCGCTGACCCGCAAATAGCCCCTGTCCATGAAGGAAATGTCGTCCGTGTCCTCCAGTCTTAGCCCGATGATGACAGTCTCCTCTCCCCCTCCTTCCTTGCCACTTGTGGGAGTAATTAAATAACTGCTTGCAGTTAAGAAAATCAAAGTAAATGCTCGGACCCGGCTAAGTGACGCCATTTTTTGAGGGGGTACTGGAACCGACGGTTCTGCCATGTTGATAATGGACAGCCTCTTGAATGAAAGGGCTTTTAAAAATCAGAGCCAATCCGGCTTCATCTCCGCTGCGCGTCGCCTTGACTTGTGCATCAGGTCTTGCTGAGTCCCACTACGCGGCTGAAACTGATCACACTTCAGCCAGAGCAGCGCGAACTCGTGCCTCTACTGATGTCTCGGTGACAGGCGACAGGGGCAGCCAATCCGGGGGCGCAGCTGGATGGGAGGCGGGGCCTTCGCTGCTGGAACAGCCAATGAGCTCCGTAAACAGTCGCACTTAATGCAAATGAGCGCATACAGAAGTTTCCTCGTGACTGTTTTTGCTGTTTTGAGAAGGCTCTTTGGTGACAGCATCTTTGAATAGTGCCAAGATACACTCAGGAAATGTAATAAATAACTAAACAAGATTATAGAGACTACTTTAACAGTATAATTACTTCTACAGTACTTTATGGACAGCCTATATACACAACCTGTGGACTTTTAGAAAATGCATTGGTTTTTGTCTTTTTACAATGTCCAACAGGCATTACAGGAGATTTCTATCATCTATCTATCTTTCTTTATCGCTTTCTTTCTTTCAAATTAAATTGTATCTAATAGCATTCTGGTGAAAATTCATTTTAAACATGTTTGAAAACAAATGAATGTATCCTAAATTAAATTGCCTGAAATGACACACAATTAAAAAAAGAAATCTACAGAGAACATTTATTTGCCTTGGTTTTTCTTTGATCATCTCAAAAATCCTTTTCACGGTTTCCTCATTATAGAAATCAGTACACTTAAAAAATTGTAAAGGGGCAAAATTATTGGTTGTGCAGGAAATAATGACACACTGAGGAACAGCATAATTTGTTTAAAAGATTAAATGAAATTGTTGTGTGATTGTTACATTTATGAACATCTCCTATACATTTTTGAGGGCTTTTTCCTAAAAGAAAATAAATTGTAGAGTGTAGACAGGAAAGTATACGAGTAAGAGGGGGAAGTGGGTTCACAACACATTGGGCTCTCAAGGACCCATAGAACCAGAGCATGTGCACAGTCCATTTCTCCACAGATCTTACAATAATTCATATCTTTATGTTAGATTGAAAGTTGGGATCTGGGACAAGGGTGAAACAATAAAATCTGCACATAACAAGCATTTAAAAAGTAGCAAAAAGTTGTGACGGAGGGAAAAAAAAAAGTTGAAAAACATTAGTTATCAACCCTGAGACACAAACGTTCTCACAGTTGAAGAAACACCACAACGCAGACATATTGAACAATATGATTCAGTCCTCGGTCATCCTAATGGAAATGAACAAAGCTATATATTTATTGTGATTACTCAAAAACCTATAATAGGTAACTATTTACCTTATATAGATAAGGCAGGGATTAGAGGGATCTTGAGAAATGCAAGAAGTGCAAAACCTATGAAAGGATGTAAAAATAATCATGGAGTCAGATCTCTATAGAGTGTGCATTTTATCATTATCAGGGCCAGAGATCAATCCAGACAAGGAAAGTTGATTGTATAGAGTTGTGAAATATTTTATAATCAATCTTCACAGGTGGTAAACGTATACTCAGTAAATTAGAGAGAATATTTAAACCTATGTTGAAAAGCTTTTACTCTACATTAGAATTCTGTACAAGATTCTTTGAGTTTCTATCACCTCGAATTGTGTCCTTTTCAGAAAAGAGCATTTGTCCTAGAATCACAGAAAAGGTTTGATGTGTTCCCCTTCTCACCTGAAAGTCAGGTCGTGAAATTTTAAGGAATGGGGCTAAATTACATTTAATAAAAGGTGATTTGCATTGGAGTATTATTAAATTATACTGTATATCACAGAGACAATGAATATCCTCCAGCTGATAGAATAGCCAGGCAGTCAGCAAACATTTTTATTACAGCAGTAGAAAAAGTGATTTGATTACAAAAGTTCAATAAACCATATGAGTTTTCAGTTAGATAATATCTAGCAATACAATAAAGATTAAGTCTGGCAGATGAATGCTTAAGATAATGCAACTATATAGACCTGTGAGATGTACTAGATATTGCTATACATTAATCAGTATGATTAAAAATGTATGCAAAACATCACACTATACTGATTGACATCCTCGTGGTTTGAGGATTATGAAATAATGTTATATTATGTACATATCACTGATTTTATTTTTTTTATTTTTTTACAAAATTACAGTTAGTAATTACATATAATAATCAATAATTTATTCATTTCAAATCATAAAAAAGCAAAACTGATTTTAAATTAGTTTCGATTCACTTGCAGCATGATTCCTGGCCTGCACAGCACCCCCCAGTGGAAGGAGTCACACTTGCACTGCCCAATTGCTGGACCAGTTCAAAGGGATTCATTGACACTGCCTGAGGAGAGAGGAATATTCTCAGTGGTTGGAAGTACAGTGATTAACATTAATCATAATTTAAAGTTATTTGGTTCCACAGTACTCAATGACAGAGTATTTAGATGGATTCATCATGCAACTGCAGTCCATTTATCACCAGTCTGTTAAAGTTCATTGCATTCAGGGACCTAATAAGATGATGGAATGTTCTGAGAATATATTTTTTATATATATATATATATATACATATATTAATCTTGGTGCAACACTTCGTTCGTTATGTTTTAGTGTTGGTGTTTTCTGACTTGATAGAGCGAACAGGCAAAGAGCATGCCCATACCTTTTTAACTATGTACATGTAGCCTTGTTTTGGTTTACCATATTAAAAAAAAAAAAAAGATTTGAATCATGCAGAACATATGTCTCTGATATAAAACAATGAGATTACATTCATAGGCTGTCCGTGTGAAAGTAAAAATCCGGTGAAGCATGGAAGGAACCTTTTTAGCTCTTTAGAAGTTTAAGAATCTTTTAGATCTTTTTAGAATAATAAAAATTAAACCAAAAACAATGGTCAAAAGTACATTTAGCTAAATCTTTAGTTCAGGATTTCTAAAAATGGAATAAATCGGATCCAGCCACCAACAGTGATAGTCAAACTGCCTGAAGGATGACCACATTGAATGTTGTTGTAAGTCAATTCTAAATAGTCCTTTCTTGTGTTTGCAGACAGAGACTGAATCACCCCCAGCACTGATAAGATGGCATTCTTTGTTTGGAAGGGCAGACATTCTTCCGTGGTCAAGGTTTTGTGGTACAGCTGGATGACCTTGTGAGATTGTTTAGAGAAACCAGACCCAGATATACTCACGGCAAAGTTCTTTTTCGCTCTTGGCTTTAAGGTAAAAAGAACTTCAAATTACTTTTTGGTAGTATACTGTTAACAAAAATTCTAATCGCCCACATACTGCTGAGAGCACCATTGAGATGAATATGGTAATATGTGCTGCTCCTTTTCCTCTCAATAACAAAAACATGCAACAAAAATGAAAGCGGTGAGAAAACCGTGGTTAAGAAAGCATCTGATCACAGTGATTATACAGTAGACTGCTTTAAAACATGCAGCTTCATGGTATTTTAAAAAAAAAAGCGTCAGTTTCACTTTCAGTTTCGGACGGAACAGAAGAAATGAACTGGAGCAGATTTTCATGTCAAAGAAAGCAAAGCCCCACAGCAAACCTGCCAATTACGAAATCATCACAGACCAACGATAACTTAAAGGTATTTACTGGAAAGTTTGCTTTGGCAAGCTTTTGCGCACTCCCGAAACACTCACACCAGTTCGTTCTTTGATTATTGATCATTTATTAAGTGATTATTGATTAATCGGGTCTTTAGTGGCCAGTAAGACTTATTTTTAATGCTTGATGACAGTTTGATGATGAGCAGTTGTTATTGTGAAAAATGATTGTAACAAAAATTGATTTTACAACCGAAACTCAAATGGAACATTATAATAGTGTATGCACAAGTGTGATATGCTATAAGTGCGTTACTGACAGACAGAGGCTAAATGAGGCGTGGTAGGAAATGAGTGCCTTACCTTGGGTTTGGCCCAGCATCCTCCAGAGGTGGAGGAGTTCACCCCCTGAGGTTGAAATGAGAATTCTTCAGCAAATCTGGAGTTACCCAAGATGCTGGCCACATCACCATCCACCTCCATCACTTCATCAGCCTAGACAAAGACCCAAAATTGCCTTGATTGTGCTTGTTCACAAAGTACATGTCTTTCAAAAGTTTGAGATCAGTAAAGATGTTTTTTTTAAGCCACTTATGCTCACCACGGCTGATATGTAATATTGTAAAATTTTATTACTATTTAAAATCGCTGTTTTCTATTTTAATCTATTTTAAAATGTAACTTATTTCTGTCTCCAAAGCTGAATTTTCAGCATCATTAATTACTCCAGTGTTCAGTGTCTTACACTTACATGATCCTTCAGAAATCTTTCTAATATGCTGATTTGGTGCTTAGTAACATTTATTATTAATGTTGAAATAACGCTGTTAATATGTTTGTGGAAACAGTGATATTTTTAAGCTCACACTTACTATCCAGACAACATAATAGTGACATATTGTCAATAATCAAATAATGTTAAGCCATTATCACTGTGAAGCTGCTTTGAAACAAACTGTATTGTGAAAAGCACTATATACTGTCAATGAAGATGACTTGACATGGATCATGTTACTAAAACGTTACTGTTCACTTATTCAAAAACATTACTCATTACTAATGGCGCAAAGAAGAGAACGAATGTACATGATCTAATATGCGTTATGAGCTCTCGTGAATAAGTAGTTCAGTTCTGATGTACCTTAAAGGTAAATTGGGAATCAAACTCGAAGCTTTCCTTCACTCCAGTAATTTCTCCATTGTACATGACCAGACAGGACTTCTTCTCTGAACCTTTTGGTAACTTGAAGAGCCGGTATGTGGCAGACACAAATTTGTAGTCACCTAAACAAATTTTACAATTCAAAATGAATCTAAAAATATCTTTACATTTCATCAATATGAGAACGATGACAAAGGTTTAATTTTATGCAAAAATAGAATGACTATCCATGGGAGACAAGAGATCAGATGATCCTGTCAGCAAGATAGAAAGTTTAAGCGTCAAAATCCCAATTTTTCTCTGAGCATGTACAGGGACAACAGAAACAAAATGATGCTTGAAATGTGTCGTGAGATTGTGAGTTGCATCTTTGACTATAAATGTGTGTGTGTGTGTGTGTGTACCCAGATCATTTGTCATTTGTGCTTTCTGAGCAGATAGATGGTTGCAAAGGCAAAGAGAACAAGTTATTTTCATTCATATTTCTTAGGATGTATTATGCACTGGTGTAATTTATAACCTTTATTCATCCAAAAATGATTTTAAGAATGTGGCAGGAAAGCCTAATAAAAATCTCTTGATATTAACATATGCAGTATGTACGTGGTAACTGTGTTATAAGAGTAAGAATTTCCTCCAGACCGATGCATTAACCAATATCACAAGAATAATAGTGATGTGGGACTGAAGACCAGCATGGCTGCGATTGTGCCTTAAAGGGGCAGTTCATCCAAAAATGAAAATTTACACAGTCATGTTGTTCTAAACTGTATGACTTTCTTTCTTTGGTGGAACAGAAAAGAAGATTTTTGGCAAAATGTTTTCATTTTTTTGATAAACAATTGACTGATTGTATTAATAACATTGTTAATACTGGAAGTTCAAACTCAATTTGGTCAGAAAATCTGTTCATTTTTGATCTGCTACCAACAAATGTTCCAGAAGAGACCAAAGCAGAATCAAACATTCATTGTTTTTTTGTTTTGTTGTTTTTTTAGCAGCAACAGCAAACACAGAGAAATGGAGTAAGTGCAACAGTCTAGAGCCAATTAGCTTTTGATCACCATTAAAAGATGGCACATTTCACCATTTTAATGTCTTACCAAGAAGTTTCTCTAGTTCCTTGTTGCCCACAGTGATGACACTAGCAGTAACCAGTCTGGGTTTGCAGAACCCAACCTCTTCAGCCAGTCGTATCAGGTCTTCCCACCACAATGCTCCACTGATACACTCACCTGATCAACATATGCAAACAAGCCTATATCAATGTCAGTTTTAATTTGTGACATTTAACACAGTGGCACAACTAAAGTTAAACTATACGTTGTAACATTTAGAAAGAAAATAGACTAATTTGGATAAATGTCTTTTCTTACCCCATAACACTTTGTTGGCCTTGAGGTCTTCTGTGACTCTAGCATTACTATAAACATCACTAAAGTACAATTCCCCTCCATCCTAAACAAATAAAATCAAAATCCTTTTTGTTTGTTAATGAGCTAAATGTACAAAACTGTCCAGTGTCATGTCTTTCTTTCTTCAGTCGAAAAAAAGTAACATTCAAGGATTTTTCTCCATATAGTGGACTTCAACGTTTACCAACACGATCCCAGCCGAGGGATAAGGGTCTTATGTAGCGAAATGATCTGTCATTTTCTAAAAAAAAAATAAAAATGTATATACTTTTTAAACCATAAACGCTCGTCTTGTACTAGCTTCATGCATTACGTAATCGTGTTGGAAATGTTATGAGTGATGTAGGCGAAAGTACTGAAAAACTCCATCTCGTTTTCTCCTGCAACTTCAAAATTGGCTGACATCATTGTTTTACCCTTTTTTTTCTTTGTAAAGGGCGTTTGTAATGCATGAAGTCGTGGACACTAGTGCAAGATGAACATTTGTGGTTAAAAAGTACAGGTGCATCTCAATACATTAGAATGTTGTGGAAAAGTTCATTTATTTCAGTATTTCAACTCAAATTGTGAAACTTGTGTATTAAATAAATTCAATGCACCATATTTTTTTTATATATATATATATATATGAACTGTTGGCCTTCTGGAAAGTATGTTCATTTACTGTACATGTACTCAATACTTGGTAGGGACTCCTTTTGCTTTTTATTACTGCCTCAATTCAGCGTAGCATGGAGGTGATCAGTTTGCGGCACTGCTGAGGTGGAAGCCCAGGTTTCTTTGACAGTGGCCTTCAACTCATCTGCATTTTTTGGTCTCTTGTTTCTCAATTTCTTCGATTCTTGATTCTCTATAGAGTTCAGGTCTGATGAGTTTTCTGGCCAGTCAAGCACACCAACACCATGGTCATTTAACCAACTTTTGGTGCTTTTGACAGTGTGGGCAGGTGCCAAATCCTGCTGGAAAATTAAATCAGCATTCAAAAAGCTGGTCAGCAGAAGGCAGCATGAAGTGCTCCAAAATTTCTTGGTAAACGGGTGTAGTGACAAAAAACACAATGGACCAACACCAGCAGATGACATTACACCCCAAATCATCACAGTCTGTGGAAACTTAACACTGGACTTCAAGCAACTTAAGCTATGAGCTTCTCCACCCTTCCTCCAGACTCTAGGACCTTGGTTTCCAAATGAAATACAAAACTTGCTCTCATCTGAAAAGAGGACTTTGGACCACTGAGCAACAGTCCAGTTCTTCTTCTCCTTAGCCCAGGTAAGACACCTCTGGCGTTGTCTGTGGTTCAGGAGTGGCTTAACAAGAGGAATACGACAACTGTAGCCAAATTCCTTGACACGTCTGTGTGTGGTGGCTCTTGATGCCTTGACCCCAGCCACAGTCCATTCCTTGTGAAGTTCACCCAATTCTTGAATCGACAATCTTCATAAGGCGGTTCTCTCAGTTGGTTGTGCATATTTTTCTTCCACACTTTTTCCTTCCACTCAACTTTCTGTTAACATGCTTGGATACAACACTCTCTGAACAGCCCACTTTTTTGGCAATGAATGTTTGTGGCTTACCACAACGGTGTCAATGAAGGGTGTCAATGATTGTCTTCTGGAAAACTTTCAGCAGTCTTCCCCATGATTGTGTAGCCTAGTGAACTAAACTGAGAGACCATTTTGAAGGCTCAGGAAACCTTTGCAGGTGTTTTGAGTTGATTAGAATATGGTGACATGCCAGTCTGCTAATTTGTTGAGATAGTGAATTGGTGGGTTTTTGTTAAATGTGAGCCAAAATCATTACAATATTACAATTAAAAGAACCAAAGACTTAAACTACTTCAGTCTGTGTGCAAGGTTCGACAACATTCTAATTTATTGAGATGCACTTGTATACACTCACCTAAAGGATTATTAGGAACATCTGTTCAATTTCTCATTAATGCAATTATCTAATCAACCTATCACATGGCAGTTGCTTCAATGCATTTAGGGGTGTGGTCCTGATCAAGACAATCTCCTGAACTCCAAACTGAAAGTCGGAATGGGAAAGAAAGGTGATTTAAGCAATTTTGAGTTTACAAAGAATGGTGTGAAAAGGGAAAAACATCCAGTATGCGGCAGTCCTGTGGGCGAAAATGCCTTGTTGATGCTAGAGGTCAGAGGAGAATGGGCCGACTGATTCAAGCTGATAGAAGAGCAACTTTGACTGAAATGACCACTCTTTACAACCGAGGTATGCAGCAAAGCATGTGTGAAGCCACAAAATGCACAACCTTGAGCGATGGGCAACAACAGCAGAAGACCCCACCGGTTACCACTCATCTTCACTACAAATAGGAAAAAAGAGGCTACAATTTGCACAAGCTCACCAAAATTGGACAGTTGAAGACTAGAAAAATGTTGCCTGGTCTGATGAGTCTCGAATTCTGTTGAGACATTCAGATGGTAGAGTCAGAATTTGGCGTAAACAGAATGAGAACATGGATCCATCATGCCTTGTTACCACTGTGCAGGCTGGTGGTATTGGTGGTGTAATGGTGTGGGAGATGTTTTCTTGGCACACTTTAGGCCCCTTAGTGCCAATTGGGCATCGTTTAAATGCCACGGCCTACCTGAGCATTGTTTCTGACTATGTCCATCCCTTTATGACCACCAAGTACCCATCCTCTGATGGCTACTTCCAGCAGGATGATGCACCATGTCACAAAGCTCGAATCATTTCAAATTGGTTTCTTGAACATGACAATGAGTTCACTGTACTAAAATGGCCCCCACAGTCACCAGATCTCAACCCAATAGAGCATCTTTGGGACGTGGTGGAACGGGAGCTTCGGGCCCTGGATGTGCATCCCACAAATCTCCATCAACTGCAAGATGCTATCCAATCAATATGGGCCAACATTTCTAAAGAATGCTTTCAGCACCTTGTTGAATCAATGCCATGTAGAATTAAGGCAGTTCTGAAGGCGAAAGGGGGTCAAACACAGTATTAGTATGGTGTTCCTAATAATCCTTTAGGTGAGTGTATATATATATATATATATATATTTTTTTTTTTTTTTTTTTTTTTTAAATGACCAATCATTTCACTTGATAAGACCCTTATTCCTCGGCTGGGATCGTGTAGAGCCCTTCGATGCTGCACTGAAAGTGCAATTTGAACCTTCAACTCGTTGTACCCTGGTGAAGTTCACTATATGGAGAAAAATCCTGGAATGTTAATTTATTTTCGACTGAAAAAAGAAAGACATGGATATCTTGGATGATGTGGGGGTGAGTAAATTATCAAGAAATTAATTCTGTGAACGAATCCTTTAACAAGTTCTAGTATAACTGTTATAATTAGTATAGTATCTGAGTGTCAGGGATGGGAAAATATGTAAATTAAACAATAGAATTCTGAATGACTCAAAACACTGGTGCAAGTATGAAATAGAATTACCTTCAGTACATGGTAAGCCTCCCTCAGGACACTGGCTTTATCTGGTGACAGGTTCACCACACAGTTTGATCTTTTGAAATAAAAGAACCAAAACTGCCAATTAATTAGCTGTTTATGTTAGCTAATAATAGAAACTGAACAGACTGCAACTAACATGCTTATGAGAATAGTCTCATGTCAGATAAGAATTTAGAATTTTTTTCTTCACGTTAAAGTATAGTGCAGTATTTATTATGAATTTATCCAAATACATCATTTTTATTTTTATTTTTTAAATTTATGTGCCCTCATAATATTTAATCAAATTAACTTCTCTTTTGTAGCAACATCTCTTCAATGATGTTTGAGGGGACAAACTGTCACTCACATGAGATCACAGCAATAACAAATGATCTGATGGACAAAATCAAGTCCAGACATATTTTTGTCTTGTTCGAGAAGCCGTTTCATTTGGATATATGCCACAATAGGGAAGAAAACACAATCACAACTTCCATTTCATGGTGACTTCTATTTTGAAACTGTGAAAGCTTACATGATGATATCATATGATTTCTCCTCAAGACCTGCTTCTGCCAAGGCCTCAATGTAACCATGAACAAAATTCACATTTGGCTTTTTGTACCCAAATCTTTGCATGTGGTAGTCAATGTACTTCTGGGCCACTTCAAGCTAAAAACAAAACAAACAAAAAAAACATTTATGTAGTTAACATATCCTGTTTTTTGCCATTACATCTAGGATGTAATATATATATCACACAAAGAACAATAACTATAAAAATAATATATATAATAACTACATTAGCATCCATAACAACGCACAATATCATTCTGTTTATTATAAGCACCCACTACAGTTATGTTTTCTGCTGCTTTAAATGCTTGAGCTATTTAAATTAAAGCAGGATGGATTCTGACTGGCTGTCAATGTTTTGATCGTTCATGAGCTGAAAAAAATCATTGCGACAGTGGTTCCAACGATATTGTTCCTCTGTGCCATTATTAATATATTTGTTGTGTGGACTCATATTTTCCACATATTCCACAATCAAATTTTTATTGTTATCGTTATAGTTCTTGTCCTTGGTGTGAACAGGCCTTTAATCTCAATTCGTTTGGAGAAAACTAAACATTTTTTGCCTTTTGAAATGAAAGGAACTGAAATATGAAACACACTAAATTACTCCTTCACTAACTGTGTACATTAGTATCTAAAACCCTTTAACCCTTATCTGTAGTTCAAAGGTATTTACCTGCTCTGCAGTCATGTCGATGCCGGTGACGTGTCCCTTCTCCCCCACAAGCTGGCTGAGCATGTAGCAATCCCGTCCACTCCCACAGCCAAGATCAAGCACCCTGCAGCCCTCCAGACACTCAGGGACCACCAGACCACAGCCATAGTACCTGAGAGGACGGAAACAAGTCATTCTGCCACCAAGGGCTCAGCATTGCAACGTGGTGAAAGGCTAAATGTAAAAATGCAAAGAATGCTAAAAAAAAAATACCTCAGAATAAAGTTATAATAAACGGTTACAAGACGGTCTAAAAATAATCATCTAAAAGTTGGCTTTACATTCAATAATTTTAAGTCTGTTAAAATTATATTCATTATATCCATTGTTTTGCGAGCTTACCGAGGTCACTTCCACTCCATATCATTATGCTGCCATGTTTTACTTAAAGACTTAAGTGCGTATTGCATCAACACAACATTTCTCATGTAAACCTCACTTTGCAATGACATCTGGATGGATCTCAGCAATCACTTCTCTCACGTATGCAGGGACAGGCTTGGCTGACGGGACACAGGCATTGCTTTTCAGGTCAGCTGTCTGCTTCAGTGTCTTCCCATAGTACTCCTGTATTAATGCCGAATGTTATTATGGTGAGTACGTGTCGGTTTGCTGCGATGTGAGCGTACTTAATTAATTTACTATTTATTTTTAACAGCCCTATAAAGTCAACAAGTTTTTTTTTTTTGATGTTTTGAAAAATACATACCTTCACGTCATTGTAGAAACTTGTAACAGCCTTGTTACTGTGAACAATAATAAAAATTGTACATATCTAACTACAACCAAACTGGACGACTCGCAAAGACTCTCTGTAAACTCTATGTAATATATATTTTGTTATTACAAAATAAAAGCTCAGCTACTTTGCAAGCTTGAATGATGCTGCAAATCAAATTGTAAAATATTCGAGAAAGCCAACTGATTAACATTAAAAAATAAGTATCACCTCGCTGTTGGTGCGTCTGCCATGATCATGTGCGGAAAAGGTGTTTGGGCCTTTCTAGGTTTCCGTAGTTTGACAGGTTCAGCCAATCAGTGAGCAGTAAGCTGCAGCCCACTCGAATGATTTTATTTCTCAAACCAGTTCAGCAGAAATGAATGACCGGTGATGACCTTCTGTCATGATCATGTATGCAGTGCCGGAGTAATTGATTAATATAATGTAACTGAGAAGACTGCTGTGGGTTTATTTACACTAAGTCGAGATCAGAGTTGACAATGACATTAATATGTTAACAAAATACCGCAGTGTGGTTATTTAAAATAAAGAATAAACACAGATCTATTGGTCCTTGTTAAAGTAGGCCTAATTCTGATTCTTAAGATTGTGATTATTCAACATGGTACTAATGCCTGCTTTTGAGTTGCTACTTTCAAGGGCAAGACGATATGGAGGACCAGGAGTGCCACATAAAAATAAAACGAAGAATCAATTAATTAATTTAATAATTCAAACATAAAAATGTATATAAATAAATCACTTTTATATGGGCAAATTAATAGACATATTTAAAGTTGTTTATTTAATTCCTGTTTTTAAATGTAGTTTAATAAAACAATAAAACTATAAATTTAAAAAATATTTTTTGAATGTATAAATAAATAGACGAATTTGAAACTGGTTATTTAATTCATTTTTTAAAACATAGATTAATAAAACAATAAATAGTACATTATCAAATCATTTTAAATGCGCATTTGAATCGCTTTTTAAAAAATTATTATAAAATACATGCTTTAAAAAGTAATTTGTAACATATTTCGTTACATTACTCAAGTTTAGTAACTTAATCTAAATACTTTAGAATACTTTGGAATACTAATACGTGTGGAACAAACACAAAAAAGGTAATTGCAAGTTTTTATCTCACAATTCTGACTTTTTCCCTCAGAATTGCGTGATTTAAAGTTGCAATTGCGAGTTATAAAGTCAGAATTATGAGATACAAACACGCAATATTGAGAAAAGTCAGAATTATGAGATTTAAACTCGCAATATTGAGAAAAGTTAGAATTATGAGTTATAAACTCACATACTAAATTCACAATTGCAAGAAAAACAGTCAGTATTGCAAGTTTATATCTCCCAATTATGACTTTATAACTTGCAATTGCGAGGGAAAAACAAGTTGTGAGGAAAAAGTTGCAGTGACCAGTGAATTATAAAATAACTCTCAAACAACTCTCACAAAACGTGAAAACAGTCGTGGATCATCCAGGTCATGACAGGACAGTTAAGTTGACAGTTTGGCAATTTTTTTAATAGATTCAGTCATTTTGTCTTATTCAGGACAGTACTAAATAAAAATAACAAAATTATGATCCCTCTTAAAAGTATTAAAATGTTGATGAAACTTAACTCCGCTTTTTCAGACTGTCAGAGTCAGAATCACCAATTGCTGTTCAAATAACATTAAAATTCAAAGTAATCACTTTGGCAATCTAAAATACTTTTAAGATGTAACTGTAATCTGATTACCACCCATTTAAAATGTAACTGTAATGAAATACAGTTACTCAAATTTTGTATTTTAAATACGTAACTAAGTTACTTGTATTTCGTAACTGACCAACCCTATATATATATATATATATATATATATATATATATATATATATATATATATATATAAAATACATTGATATAACATCACATTTGACTCTATGTTTGAGACAAATTATGATTAACATAACAGGTGTTTAAAAATGCCACGATTGTTCAAGAAAGAGTGCTCTCTACAGGTCATACAGATTATTGTTTCATGACAACAATATTGCAAACTTCCCTCATTTTGATGGGATGAGCTATTTTATGCGTTTTATAATTATATTTTAAACAATATAAAATAATTAGAAAAGTACATTAACACAAATGGATGGAGAGCCGAGATCCTTTTTATGTAAGACTTTTATTTTGGCACGTTGGATTTTGTGCATGTCTACTAATCTAAGGTTGTCCAATAGATGGAGTGGTTTCACAACACAATGCTTTTTAGAGTCATTATTAACATGTCAAGATTCCAAGAAGTATCAAGGTCATTTTAATCAGGAATTCTGAGACTCACTAATTCTGAGAAATTCACCATGTGAAAACGTAAAATAACATACTCAGCTTCAATTTTCAATGAGATCCACTATATTTAATGTAATTTTAAAAAAAATGGGATGCAGTCTCCTTCAGAATGATGTGCAAATGAAAGTCATACCCACATGAGTCTTTTTAGCCTTCTGATTGTGCTGCAGCTTTGATTCTTGTACATTGTCATCTATTTTGCAATGAAATATGCACATGAATATTCTCAAAATACAAACTTTATTTCTTACATTTGTGGCTTTAAAGCTCACAACTATGCCTTTATTTCTCATACTTTGTCAATGTCTTGTTACACGGATATTTCATCTCACAACTGCAGCAAGTTCCAATGAGGATTGCGTTGTAGGAGCTTGTAAAACTATAATCTTTATGTCAGGGGATGCCATGGACCCACAACTATGATCATCCCCATATAAAGGAACTCCATTCTAAATTTTAAAAGGTATTTTTTATGTATAAAGACCCAATTTATACAGTTATTTAACCACTTATTTTAATATAATGCATTTTATTATTATTGTTTACACTCAACTTTTCCACTCCCTTAGGACTTCCTTGTGGCCTCCTGTGGGTCAGTTTGAAAACCCCTGGTTTATGTTTAATTTGGTTTGGTAAAAAACAAAATGTTGTATAATGTAGTAACTTTACTGTGACAGAAAGTGACAGTGAGCTATTGATTACTTGTGGGTAGATGCAATTGAACTTTTTAATTAGAATGAATGATTGTCTGTATTTCAAACTGTCAATACAAGAACTTAAAGACCAAAAAAAATGCATAATGGCAAAGTCCTTTTGGGAGGATACATATTTTCTTTGTAGCTGGCATTATTGTTCAGTTCTGGCAGGCAGTATAAGTCATTTTGCCTGTGTTTTAGGTTGATGTTAGTAAGCAACTGAACAGATCTCAGATTCAAACAGATTCAAAGATAGCACTGGAACGAATCAAAATCCCAACAGCTAATATCAACAGGAAACAATGGAAAACATTTGCACGTGTTGTGTTGATTTGTGTTTAATGGACAGTGTCACGATTAGGTTTTTTGCATAACAAAAGATAAACAGATACAAAAAGAGCTGCAGCAGAACTCACATCATTAGATGATTGCAGTGTTAGACAAAAGAACTGTAGGCCGTACAACCTGACATCACATTGGAAGTCTAACGTGAGATGCGCGTGATGCATCTATAACTTTCTGAAAATCAGCCACTTGTTAATATATCAGAGAAAGAGATCGATATGTATTCGCCTCCAAGCACAGCTCTAACATTAGATTGTCATCACAGAGACACCAGTAAGAGCAGCACATCTCTTTACTAATAACATTCATTAGGGCAGTGAAATAAATTAATAGTTACCATAGAGTTTTAAATGAGTGCTTCAGTGGTCATGGAAAAACTTAAAACTGAAGCTACTTTGGTGCAGAAATACAAAAATGAATCATTTTATAATTACATATGTATGGCTCATTAGTTTGCATATGAACAAAAATCAAGGCACTTTAAAATGTTACCAGAGTACATGAAGTAAAAATTTAAAAAGGCACAGATTTTGAGCTTCCATGAGGAAAAGTATTTACATAAAAATATATAGATTCTATTAGGCTAATGTCCACGATGATACTGGACAAGTGGCATGCGAATTGCATTTAAGAGTGGTTGTAACAGAGGCAATTCATGTTACACCATACAGCCTTAGCAAATCTGTACCCATATGTGTCAACTAGCATCAATTTTACAAATAGAATTATGCATATTATCATTTTAAAAATATCAAAATGGAGTTCATTTGAATAGGTTTCAGTGTGAAAATAGTTTATTTTACTTTGCAGCTTAAATCGACGGATACGCACCTATAAGAACTGACTTCCGGCAGTTGAACACGTGTACTGAGGACAACTCCCTTTGGCAAGGCTTTTATCCCTACAGATTCAAAGAAATGCATCATGTAGTGTTTATATGCAATCAGTAAATGATGGTTAGTAATAATGCAACACTTTCAAGCTCCAAGTTAATGCTAACATTTGTCCCATGTCATCTGTATAGCCTACTTTGGCTATGAAAACTGAAATTTATGAATCAAACTTGTTCTGAATACACATTCATCAGAGCTTACAGCAGCAAAAACAAAAGAAAGACAATATAAACAGACGAAATGTGAATTATGTACTTAAAAGTATGTACTTAAATACTTTGTATTTAAAATGAATTATCATGAATATGATGCATTCAGAAGAATGTGATTGTGCAAAACAAAAACGTAATAAACACCATTAAGATTTGTCCCATTACATTAGGGAAAGATGACAGGGACACACTGATGACACACTTTTTTTTCATCTGGTGTTCAGTCAGTTTTTACATTTCTCTCTGACTGTACTGAAACACTGATAGTTCAGCACACCAGTGTTTACATATTTTGCATCTCAATCTTAAGACTGCAGTTAAGGTACGGTCACATTAGCGAAATTTCAGCGAAAGTTCATTGGCAAAAAAAGCTCAACAGTGTAGTGATGTATAAAGCACCGCAAACACAGAAGAAACTTTAAAACCAAGCAGCTTTCTGCTGGAGATCACAGCAAAATTCACACGACCAACTTGAATAAAAGCACAATCTGTGTGGGGAACTTTTCCGCCCTTATGCAAATCTTTTGAGCACACAGTTTGCTATTGAAATGACATTTCAACTGTAAATGTAACCGCATCTTTACACGGAGGATGTGTCTCATGATGCCTACAAGCCATGCCCGAAAGATCATATTTACGAGCTGAACGCACACAAAGTCATAATTACAAAGTGGGAAAATGTGAATTTCCTTTGAGCCCAGAATTTCTAAGTTTTTTCAGTGAAAATAAGCATGACAGAAAATGTTAAAAGTTGCATGTACAAAAGTGCTGTACAATTATGATTCAGTTTGCAGCACCTTTTTTTTTATAGAAAACTAATGGCATAACAGCATCTTGCAATTGCAATCTTTTTTGTAATTACGACTTCTCAGCTCAAAAATACGAACCTCCCAGGAGGATTTGAATGCGCCATTACAGCAGCACATGTGGTACATCATCTTGTGGAGCAAGTAGAGCCCATCCTTGTGCAATTTTGGGCTTTTAACTGCAATAAATAGATGATCTGTACATAAAACAAAGATGTGGAGAACATCTAAATGTTTCTAACAGTATGCTCCTCCACTGCATACTGCAGCTTCCCTATATCTCAGTCCTCCTCTCTCTTTTTCTTTCACCATCTCACTCTGTTTTTACTGGTCATGTCATGTATTCATCTTTAAGATTCTGTGTTTCTATGGTGTGGACCCTCTTGTTCATTAATGGTATGCAAGTAGAGGCAAACCGGATGAGGTCGAGATGGGGCCAGGGGCGATGCTCCACACTCCACTCGGTCTTCTGGGGATAGAAGTCCCTCATTTTCCTCTCCGAAGGAATTGAGGCCACATTCCTCACAGAAATCCTCAGAGTCCTCTTGGTCCTCCTCGCTCAAAAGCCCCTCGAACTCTTTGGGTTCTTGGCTTTTCGAGCCTCGCCCACAAACACACACCTCGATCCCAGAGTCCCCTGTAAATCTGCGGTGCCTTCCCACAATCCTCTCTTTCTCGTCAGGCATTGCCACATTCTTGAGCATCTCTTTCTTGCACTCGTTCTGTTTGTCCACGCTGGGAGGCTGCTCTAGGGGCAGAGCACTCTGTGAGGACCTGCTTCGCTCTAACTCTATCTCACTCTTGCTGTCATCTTTCTGATGGTACCCGTTAGAGGAATGGATCTCTTCTAGGCTGGGTCTTGAACAGAGCGTGTCAGATACAGGGGGCACTGGAGTGATCTGTGTGGGTGGGCAGTGCACATCCTGCTGGTCAGTGGTTAAGGGGCCGGTGTAGGCTGGAGCTCCGGTGTTTAAGGCACTATATGGGGGAGGGGGCGTAGCAGGCCGATGCACTACCTCCTCATATTCTGGAAGGAGATAGTTGGGTAGGAATCCTGAAAGAGCAAGAATGGCAAGAAAATGTCTGAGAACATTTGAGAATTGAAGCATTCAAAATTCAAAACTAATTTTAACCATCTTAAAGGGATAGTTCACCCAAAAACAATCATCATTCTCTCATCTTTATGTTGTTCCGAACCTGTATGACTTATGGAAGGATATTTCTGCCACACAAGAAAAAAAGTCAAAATTATGACAAAAAAACTTCACGTTACGACATACTGTAGTACGTCATAGTTTTGACTTTTTGTATCATAATTTGAACTTTTTTTCTATTTATTTTTTTCTCATTCAGACTTGGTATTACAATTTTGACATCATATTGCTCTGCAGTTTGACTTGTGTTATAATCTGATGTTATAATCCTCTACTTTTTGTCTTAATTTTCAAATTATCACTTAGTATGTCATACTTTTGACTTTTTGTCATATATATATAACGAACAAAATAATTCTACCCAATTATATGAAAAAAATAAATAAATAAATTACCAACCCCAAACTTTTGAATGTTTGTGTACCCAAGACAAGTGGTCTAATTTAATTTTAGTGGTTGTCATATAAATATCATTGTGCGCTTTTGTGCTCTGTTATTCTGCGTCCTTGTTTTGATCACAAGCAGTTCAATGAATGACGAGAATATTTACTAAGAACAGGAATACTGACATTACTCATAATACCAATCATGGTAATGGTTGCCCACACAGTTTGTCCTTAAAAGCAATTTCAGTTTGCTTAATGTTGTAAAAAAAAAAAAAAATAGGACTATTTATAATAGGACTATTTGTGCTATTCTAAAAAAATAAGAATATTATTGTGACTAGTTGGTACTGGAAAAAATAATAATAAAATAATTCAGCCATAATTGAGCCTGCTCTACTAGCTGAGACAATGGGCAAAATAAATAAGTTTGAGCCAAGAAAAAAAAGTTTAGATTTTGTTGCTTGTTTGACATTATTGAAATGGAATCTTAAACAAGTTTTGGAGATTTGGAGAAGAGAGCAGCTCTATTTGCATGCTTATTGCCTACATAGAAATTAATTGAACAGGGCATGCCCGACACGTGAACTGACATGCTGTAAAAAGGGACTTTGATCAAACCTTGCATGCATTGTGTGGAAGAAAGGCTCAAGCTAAATGTTTGAGCACACCATCTTTCACACGTGCTCTTACAGAGGGTAAACAAACAAAAGGCAGCAGATGCTGAGTAGATGGTGTAGGTGTATGCGCATCTTCTCATCTTTCAGAAAATCTAAGTCAAGAGTCAAGACCATCAAAGAAATCTTTATGAGAAAATCTTTTCCTTTCAATCCAAACACAGCTGCTTTCTTTTACAGGACCTTTTTAAAACAGTCATGAATACAATATAGGCCTAATGTCTTTATATACATACATATCTATATATTTTTATGGGGACAGGGGCATGGCACAACAGTTACAGAGTTAGTTCACCCAAAAATGAAAATTTTAGGGATGCACCAAAATGAAAATTCTGGGCTGAAACTGAAACCAAACATTCTGGATGCACTTGGCCGAAAACGTTTATTATTATTATTTTTTTTTTTTTTGTATAATTGTATTAATATTAGATGCTTTAATGAAATTTAATAATTTTAAGGATACTGAATTAAGAAATACAAGTCAATAAAATAAAATAACTACACTTGAAAGTAACACTAAAACTGGACAGTAAAAACATATTAATATTAAATATCAAATATCAATATAACAGATTTATTTTTTGATCAATTATCCACATAATGTATACAGCAGTCCTAAAAATCTATTCTCAAAACGTGAGCAGCGCAGCAGGGAGCAGATCAGTGAATGAGAGGGTAGCGTCATTTTAGCAGTATTGCCCACCACACCATGTCACGTCACATCACAGTAGGGCTGTAGCAAACAGAAACTTCTATACTGCTACATAGAATTTTCATGTCGCCACATTATTTGAGCAGACTTCGCTTTGCATGCAATGAGCATGAGCTGTAAGTGAGAGGAGCGTTCGCATGGGCTGAGAGCATTTGAGTGAAACGCATGTGCATAGAGTGGAATATTTAGCCATGCATGGAGAGAGACTGAAACCTGAGTGCTGAACACTGAGGGGCGGCATATATTTTCGTTTTTTTCTCTTTTGGCCAAAAAACGAAAATGGAATTTTCGGCCAATTTTCACCGGCTGAAATTTCGGTGTGTCCTGAGAAAAATCATTAATTACACACCCTCATGTCATTCCAAACCCGCAAGACATTTGTTCATCTTGTTCATTTGACATTTGTTCATCTTCTATTATACATAATTTACTTAAAACACTTATTTATATTTCATTTGCACTCATCACAACTGTACATACAATCTGTCTATATCATAACTGTACATACAAATTGTCTATTTTGTCTATTTGTATATTATTCTTTTATTCTTTTTATTACTTGTGTTTTGTCGCTGTCACTCTGTTGCACTGTGGAGCTTCTGTCACTAAAACAAATTCCTAGTATGTGTAAACATACCTGGCAATAAAGCTCTTTCTGATTCCGATTCTTTGGAACACAAATGAAAATCGTTGTAATGAAATCTGAGAGTTTTCTGTCCCTCCACTGACATCAAAAGCAACTAACACTTTCAAGCCCCAGAAAGGATATTATTAAAATAATCCAGTGATTCAAGTGGTTTAAGTGGTGCGAGTGCAAAAAAAATTTAAAATAAAATAAAATTAATTATATATATATATATATATATATTTATTATTATTTTTTTTTAATATATATACACACACACAACCACTTTATTTACAAAACATTAATCTCTGGAAATTAATATTTTTTGACAGGCCAGAATTTGGATTGCCAACAAAATCTAATCTACACAAGCAAAATGTAGCAAAATAAATAAATTATTATTATTATTATAATTATTTTTGTACAGAGTATTAACAAAAGAAAATGCATATTAAGCTGCAATAGGTGACTCTTTACAGAAATATTTTTGTTATACTGGTTGAAAGTTTCATATCTTGATAGAAATCATTATGTTACATTGTCTAAATGCATTTCTATATATATCGTCGGTGGAAGGTGTAGGGACATAAAACATCCATCCAATTATTATATTTAGTCCGAATGAAATAAAACCACGTCCTACCTGCCTGCCTGTCAACATGTTTTTACATATCCTCGCACACCGTGCATCATACGTCATCAGCGCGTTTCATGCTATGCAGATTATACAGACAGACCTCAGTCACAGAACACCGCAAACGCACAGCAAACACCATTTATAGCTCCTTCAAAACAACAAGCTTACGCTGCGTTCACACCACAACTACCATAATTAAGAGACGGCAACCCATGACATTCTAACCGGAGTTGTTCGTGTCCTCAGATTCAGAATTATGCGTTTCCATGTCAACAATATCAACACTGAAATTATTCTGTAGAAGTCAGGTACAAGCTCTCTAAGTTGTTTACATTCATTATTATAGTAATGTTATGTGCTTTTGAGATATGAGGTAGATTAATTCTGTTGTGACGCTTTGCCTGACAGCAGCTCTGTGTGTGTGTGTGTGTGTGTGTGTGTGTGTGTGTGTCTGTTTTTTGGAGGAGGCACGGCTTTGGACAGCAATTTGCAGGGAGGGTCTTTAAATGCTAGCAGGCTAACGTTAGCATTTCCCAGATCACTTACAGCACCTTTAACAACAGAAACTTTTCCAACCTTAGAATATGTGAAGTTTATTATTAAATGATGTGTAAGCTTTAAAGTAATAAGTATTACTTCAATTTCCCTTATTTTTCTAGATTCTCTATAAAAAGAATGAATATAAGAGAGATGATATTACTGAAGTAGAAGGGGAGAGAGGTGTTGTTGTGAACCTCTCTGTAGGCAATGAGGTTGATCTCGTGCTGTCGTTGTTGCTGTTGCAGTCTGTGTTTTGTGCGACGGTGATGACACACACAGCAGCAGCTCAGGATGAAGATGATGGCCCATACCAGCCAGAACCCTGAAAAAAGAAAGAAAGAAAAAAAAAAAAACACACACACATGGAATAATCCCAAACAGAAACAAAATTAAAACATTTAAAGTAGGCCTTTGTACTCTATACTGCTACTTAAAACCTGACTAATTCCTCTTAGACTAAAACCACAGCTCATGCATAAATGGTCACACATAAAGATTTCCAAGACTCATGTCATTCATACCCCACAGTTTGCAGAAGGTCGAGCATCTTAACTCACTTCCTGTACAACAGCCTTTTCTCCTTATTTCAGCTTTTACTTTGTTTAGTTCTTCTAAACCTCTTAAGACTTGGTCACATTTAGTCTTGCACAGCGAAATTACTCAGGCAAAATACATTCATCTCAATGAGAATAAGCACGATCAGGAAATACCCATGAATTTCACGCAGGGTTGAAGTTTGGTGAATGTTTGGAAGTTTTATTTCATCATCACGCTTGCATCAGATAGTCCCTTCATCACTAGGGCTGCACAATGTATTGTTTTAGCTTAGTCACGATAGTCACGTCGCTGGATGTGCGATGTCAAGTATGGGATCGTAGTGCTTAAGTGAACGTAAACAATTGAAAAAGAAAATGGATGTGTATAGATCAGTGCATTAGGTCTTAAAGTAACAGCAGCGTTTGTCATTAATGCTAATCAAACAACAAAGAAAGAGACAAAATTATACAGTGCAGACTTTGCAGTGTTACTTTACATAATTCATTTTCAGTTAGACTTACCTGAAAAACAAAGCACTGTTGTTTTTAACTGTATGCTTGCAATTTGTTTATTTTCTATGCAGATTCACTCCCCTACAAAATCACCTGAATAATTCTTTCCAAATAGAGCTATTCAAGTCATCTGTTGAAATCTGGTCAATTTTTTCATATTACAGAAAAACAAAATATCGCAAAGTCAGTTTTTTCCAATATCTTGCAGCCCTATTCATCACCATTCAAGGGTAAATATGATCAAGCCTTTATGAATTCCAATTAAACATTGTGACCCCGATAATAAACATGAATATGTGGGCTACTTACACCATAGTTCATAGTAGTAGCTACAGCACTGGGACTCTCCGCAACAGTGTCCAGTCTCACACACATAGCTTTTATTATTCACACCCTCACAGCGAAGTACCTGCTGAAAAAAACAAAGTTGATACACGATAAATGTCTCGTGGATTCAGCATTTCTTGACCAAAAAAAATTCAGGTGACCTTTTTTTTTCCTGAGAAATGAAAAGTTTTGGATATGGTATGGTAACTGTGATTTTTGGACTGAAATTGTGGTACTAACCTCATTCCTTTGGTTATCATTAAACACAGTGTCTACAGTACATGTACCATGGTATAGAATTATTCCATAATTATTCAGTACTATTATATTTCTATATTATACCATCACTATACTATTTTACAAACAAAATAACTTCAATTTAATAATCTGTGTGAAATAAAACAATAAACATGCTTTGTCAGGTAAAACCCTGAATCAGCCAAACATTTTACCAGAAAAGTGGGTCAATGTCTATTATAATGCCCTTTAAAATCAAATATCATTTTGCAATAATATTTTTTACCGCATGACAATTTACAACCTGCAATAACTGGCTGGTAAAAAACACAAAAACAAACAACAACAACAAAAAAACATTTTTCACATCACTGAACAAAGCACTGGTTGCATAATTCTTGATTCATGTCAACTATTAGACATAAAATAACAAAAGCTACCTGGACACTTAGAATATTTTATAGCATCGAACTTTTAAGTAATCTTTTCAATTAACTTTCTTTCTCTTTCAGTAAATCCAGTTACACATCAAGCACCAGACACTGTGTTCCCCTCAAGAAAACAAAGACTACATGTTCTGCAGATCAGAAATAAATAAACAGAAACCTTCAAAAAGGTAGGCACGCACAATAGGCATGTTTGTTCCATTTCATGAATTAGTTAATGATTAAATAAGCAAGTTAAGTGATCCGCTTCTCTACCATTCTTGTCTCCTGGTGTGGTACAGACATGCTGCTCCAGATCCCTTCAGCCTTGTGAAAGTCCTTTTAGCACAATAGTAGTGATACACAGGAGAGGAACAGGGGAGCACACACACACACACACACTCTTCACTCAAACAGGGGACAGGGATTGGTCTACGGAAAATTCCAAGCAGCAGAGGAGTGTAAGGAGGTCTGCATTATAATGAGATGCTCCCTCAATATTATGGGAGTAGTACAAAATAAAATGAAGAGGTAACCAAAGAGATTGCTTAACATTCTGTTCTCAATGCCATCCACTGTTTTGTTGTTCCAGTTTGTTAGATCCTACGCATATCTAAAGTAGCATTTGCTTCAATTTTTTGCTATTAAACTTGCCTATACATTGTAAAAACATAATGTAAATGAGGGGGCTGCAACAGTAAAACATATGTTGATTGGAAAAAGTTACATTACCAAAATGAAGTAAAAAGTCCTATTTGATTTAATTAAAAAATAATTGTTAAAATGACTGCAAGACACTAGATTTGGTTGTTGTAGAATTTATGGTGAAACTACATTTACACAATTCAAAATTATATTCAAGAATATATGTACTTTACATTAAAATCTTTTAAATTATAGTTCGTTATTAAGTATATATAGTTAAAGTATTTTGCCATTGTGTGGTTAACATCGGTTGATGAATTGTTTCTTTGCTAAGCTTTCGACATATGCATGTGACCTTCAATTTTTACATCCTGTATTATTATGGTGTATCAGTATAATCAGTACATTAGTACATTTAAGCACTTCATGTAAGCTGTACAAGAACAAAATGTCTTCCAATTATGCCTGAAACATTGCCACCAATTTGTTTTAACCACAGCTGCCAGTTTTACCTCAGTTTACTCAACACACACAGCCATTACCAAGCATAATGACTGTGTCCACCATAAAAGCAAGACCAGATTCAATACCAAAGTAGACACAGAATTCCCGAAATGTCCTCATTCTGCTGAGCATCCAAGTGTAGCCCCATGACCCTGTGCCTTTCCCTTGAGAACATTCTTTTCAAGGACTGTCACAGCACTTTGAGTGCATCATTTATCACCAACCACAAATATCAGCAATTAGCCAATGCTGACTGCAACATGAGACAGGACACACTGTTTCTGGATATTATTAAACACACAATGACCCAAAAAAAGCATTTGGACACTTAAACCACGCAAAATGTATGAATCACATTACACTGTGACTGAACACAAAATATCAAGCCATGTGGAATCTGCAAACAAATGACGCAACTCACAAGACCTTTTCTCAGAACTAATTCTGCTTTTCTGACCCAATTTTTTTTTTTAATTTCTACTCTCAACCAAATGGTGTCAAGGTCATTTTATCACTTTATTTATAAAGCACTTTATAACTGCACCTGCAGACCAAAGCGCTGTACAATTAGCATAGAGAACCAAGTAATACATAAAAACAACATGTGCTAGCACAACCTCTCTGGTTAAAGACAAGAAGTAATTTTTAACACCTGCTTTAAAAGCATTTTAAGATGTGACTTCTCTAATTTCATGAGGCACTGCTCCAGAGCCTCAGACACGACACAGCAAAGGCCGGATCCCCTTTTAGCTTTAACTAAGTTCAATGGACAGTAAGCAATATCTTATTATATGATCTTAAAGACCTAGTGAATGTATGATGTCCTAGCAGAGTAACCACAAGAGTTGTTCATCACAATAACAATGAACACCAAATTTGACTTCAAATTTCTTTTCATTGTATTGCGTGAAAAACGTGCCTTCTTTCAACTAAATGGCACTTGTGTTTATGTGTGATTTTTAAATGTTCTACATGTGTCCAAAAGTATGTGGGTAACATGAAAAACGTATAAATTAAACAACTTGGCACACCTTGCGGAGACTGTCCGTATCCGGTTTCAGTGCCAGAAAACATTATATTAGAAAACTAATTAAGTTTAATAGGTTATAATGAGAACTTGCTGAAAGCAGAAGATAATGTTGGCTAGTCTAATAAGGATACTTGACTGGCTAACATTGTTTTCCACAGACTTAGTGAGAAGTAGATTATCAGTGACAGCATATGATACTATTACTGAGTCAGCTAAAACTCAAGAGACTTTTGGGCAATGAGGTTTTAATTCTTAATGGGAGGGAGGAACTGTCAATATGACTTGTGGGCTAACTGGTTAGTGTGGTTTATCTTTAGGTTATGTGGTCATCTGATGGAACTACAGACGTACTTCAGGACTTTGAGAATGATTTACAGGTTGAGCCACTTTTTGTGGCACCAAAATGATTAAATGTTAATAGCTCATTTCAAGGAAACCAATAGCATAGCTTAAACAAAGCAATTCTACATGCTGACTAGTCCTATCCAGTTACAAAAGGTAAAGCATCATATGCTGTATGTCCCCAACACTTTTTGGAATGGCCGGTTTTGTTCTATCACTCAAAATAGCGTATGTCAGAACATGTATACGTTACGACGAGCAATTTTCTCTCCTGCACAGCACTGACAGCAGCCAATCTATCACCTGCAATCTATTCCAGTGAAATCCCAAAACAAAATGTTTCGCTACTGCTGACCTACAGATGCAACTTTGGTTTAGTAAAATAAATGTAGAATATAAAAGATAAAAGCTAGGGTTATAGACCCCGTTCACACTTGTAGTTTGGTTCTCTTTATTCTTTTGGTCTGACAAAAAAGAAAATTGTACATTTAGTCCTGGTTCGCTTAACGTTCACACTGTCATTTTTAAGACTGAACCTAAAGGCACAAAACAAAAATGACGTATGACGTATATTTTGGACCAAACCTCCCAAACAATGCTGTGTACTGTGCTAAACACGCTCGTATGTGCGTACACATAATGGTGATATTTAGCAGAGAATTCCTCGTCAGGAATTCCTTTGTTTCACACAAATGAAGATCTGTTGCGTCTCCACGCCTGTACTGAAATGTAATGGGCAACATAGCTCCTACGACGAGGAAAAACAGGTATGCTTGAGCATTCTGGGTCGCAACTTATGAGATCACATCCTGTTTTCTGGTACAATTAGGATGTTTTTGGTTGATATTCTGTTCATATTTACATTTTTTTTTTACATTTTTCATCATTTAGCAGACGCTTTTATCCAAAGCGACTTACAAGAGGAGCAATTAGGGGTTAGGTGCCTTGCTCAAGGGCACTTTTAGTCATGGTATCGAAGGTGGAGAGAGTGCTGTTTATTCACAATCCCCACTTTCAATTCCTGCCGGCGTGGGAATCGAACCGACAACCTTCAGATTACAAGCCCGACTCCCTCACCACTACCTACCTATTTCAGTCCAACCGCACCAGACTTTGTTTGAAAGTGGTCTCGGTCTGCTTGTTTGGAGTGCACCAGGGTTCAGATGGCAGCGTTTACAGGAGGGGGTTTCACACTGGGCATATTTGCTGCAGTCCGAATCCGGGTCCAAATCCAGTTCCGAACTCTGGTGCATTTGCATTCGCCTTCATAAAAGTTTTTTTTTTATGTATAAATGCAAGATGAACTGTATTAATATTCTATTTAGCCTGCTATATATAAAATGTGCAAACATTTTGTACAACCATATTGAACTATATTGTGGACTTTAGCACATTTCCAAATTATCTTATATTATTTATCCAGGTCAGACTCAAGATGCTTTTTAGTAACCAGACAATAAAACATTTTTTTTAGAACAATACTGAAGCCATTTGTCTGATTTTGTAATACTGTTAATAAGTCCATAAATTGCTGTAGGACACGTTTTTGCGCCTGGATAAAAAGACATTCGATGAGCCTGACGTGTATTTGAATAATATGGAGTATGATACAATCAGGAAAACAAACCTGCATTGAACCAAGTTGTACTCTGATAAAAAAAAAAAGATATGCACAGGGAGATCCCTCAAAGGCCATTCAGGACATTACACTCAGCACATTTTAGTGATAAATTCACTTCTTTGAACTACAGACAAGGAGAGCAGCACTATCTTCAACAGAGATAACAAAATCCATAGACCGTTGTTAAGGAGAAAGACATACGTGTGCTAGACAAGACGTTGGTAGATTAATTAATGACTTCTTCGACCAAGTTACACTGTACTTCTCAAACGGATTCTTGTCAACACAACTGGTAACCGACAGCTAGTGTATTCTAGCTCAAATCAGCTCATTTATTAACGCCAGCATAAATATCTAGATGTCTGACAGTAGAATTGTTAGCCACTGCTAACGCTGTAGTTTTGTTTACTGAACTTAGTCGTAGGTCGTGTCTCCAAAACATAGGAAAGTGTCTACCTAGACAGCATTTTGGCCATCATGTTGTCCAAAATGGTGTCAAATAAGCGGCCAATTAGGATTTGAGACACAGTTCTACACTTCCGTGACTTGACGCAAGACTATTGGTTAGCACGCAAGACTTGTAATAAACAGATGTATCAGATTGCAAAAGAAATAAAAACGAAGGCTGAACGCTGAGAACTCATACTTATTAACAAGCGCCACTAACTGAGGATTAAAATGTATGCATAATGTTTAATCGGCGAGTCAACAAGTGCGTTCAAAAACAGTAACGGTACACATAACCGACATAAACAACCGGCAAAGTTGAACACATTTAAGAGTTTTTCTCACCTCATAGACAGTGGCCTCGGTGGGGTTGGCAGATCCAGCGATATATAAAAACAAGCCCATTTTAAACAGGCTGACAGAACATTACAATGTATCAGTGTTGACTTTGGTCACAGCGCGAGAGTTGCAAATGTGTTGTTCGTTAGTCGTGTCGAGTCAGTTAAAGGCTCTCGCTCGAGCACCGCTGCCTTCTGCTGTTATTTGGACATGAGGGGAGGCACTGCAGTGGAGCAGCAGAAGCGTGAGCTCCGTGCCACTGGTTGCCCCCAACTATTACACAAGCGAGTCCCTGCGAACTGCAGTTCAGGCACAGCTGGGTGTGGCGCTTGCCATATCCTACGCCATGTGCGCAACGTGATGATGGGACAAATTGTGCTTCGGTCCGCCCACCGAGGGAGAGTTCAAAGTAGTACTGGAGATTTGATTCTTTACAGTGATTCGAATCATTTGACTCACCGAGTCGCTTATTGACCCTTAGGTTACATCGAAACGCCAATAGGTGGCGACACGCGAGCAGGTGCACAACTGAAATACAGTAATTAAGGTCTACAGGATTACTGGAAAATCATTGGTAGTTGTGTTGGAATTACACACTGCAGGTGGCTCTTTAGGAATTGGGTTTGAGGTATTTATTCATTTGGCTAAGATTTAGCAGTTGTTCCCCAATGGTTACAGAGCCAGGCTTGTAATCCGAAGGTTTCGGGTTCGAGTCTTAGAACCAAGCAGTGCTCGCTGCAGAGCATAATAACCTCCAGCTCCACCTCTCTGGAGCTCAAGGGTGTTTAACAGGTGGAGCGATAGGGTTATGGGTAGGGTTAGGGTGTGGTTGGGGGATGGAGCTCCACCCATCATGCCCACAGTGGGTCAACAGAGGGGGAGCTGGAGGTTATGGCTCTGCAGTGAGAAACCTCTCCTCAGTACCGGCATGAAATGTAAGTGTGGGACAGAAATGTTGACAGTTTGGTAAAACACAAGAAATAAATATTGAAAATTTAAGCCACAAACACTTAGTGTAAGAACAGAGTGTCCTAAAAACAGTCCTTCGACCAAATCAACAAATGTGTCGACAGAACCTACTAATAGACTACAAAGAAAGTTTTTTTTTTTCACCACAAATAACAACCAAAAAAGTAGTGCTTTTTTTTTCATTTTGTCAACTACTGGACTTGGAAGGTTTATAGAAAAAGTCAGCCAAATGAAAGATAAGTTTCAATAATGTTTCAATAAAATCCCCTTGTTCACCTATGAGACGTGTTGTTCATGAATAAATTGGATGAGCAAGCCAGGTTCATACTTTGAGGAGTTTTAATAATTTACATATTTTTAGTAGCATAAATCAAGAGATCATTTTCTAATTAAAAATATATCCAATAAAAAGTTATTTGATGTCATTATATAAGGATAAAATTCTAATTCATCCATACAGAACAACCCTCCATGTACTCCAACATTAAAAATGTGATTACATCATAATTCCATAAAATCATAAGGAGGTTCTCATGTAAATAATATGAATCTAGCCTCGTCACCAGTCTCGCTCATGTGGTTCTCTGTAAGGTATGCCCAGGTGTTTGAAGACATCCTTCTCCGTCGGTGTGTGTAAAGGACTTCCCGCAACCAGTTTCACGCCACGCTGCCGCACGACAGCACAGTTCAGTGAGTGCTCTGAGAGGCTCATTTGTTTGGTCTTAGCCAATGCCCTCATTGATCGGTTAAAGTGGGCGGAGCCAGTGAAGTAGAGAAGAGCACATGCAAATTCAGCATAGGGCACTACAATGATGTCTAGGCGTCTGTGGCGCTGTGAAGGGCCTGGAAGCCGGCAGATGCCCATGTACTTCTTTTGCTCACCGTTCTCCTCATGGCTAACAAGGTCATCTGTCAGGAAACCTGGATGGTAAAGTAAAAAAAATGATTTGATTTGTGGGTTTATGGAATCATTCTAAATTCTTCTAAATTTCTCTGTAATATCACAGCCTACCACTCTGATGGAGGAAGTGCAACACTTTGCTGAAAACACCCTTGTGCGACTCTCCATCAGGGTGAGTGATGAGAATGTCCACATCTCCACATGTGGTCTTGCCCCTGCGGTATGAGCCACACGCCATAACCACCAGCTGTGTGTCCACACTGTGAGCTGCCTCCTTCACCTGCCAATCACAAAATAATAATGCTTTTTTTAGTTGTATAATTTATTTGGTTCATATGTAACTGTTTTTATGTAATTGATATGATTTAGGTGCACACTACTGAATAAAAACATGGGGTGATTTTTTTAATTACTACTTTTATTCAGCAATCATACAATTTTTTTAAAATTAAAAAAATAAAAAGACAAAGCAAAGGCTTTTTTTATGTTCTTTTGAACTTTCTGTTCATCACAGAATTTAAAAAAACTATCATGGTTTCCACAAAAACATTTAGCAGCACAACTGTTTTCAACATTATTAATAATAATAATAATAATAATAATAATAGGAAATGAGCACCAAATTGGCATTTATTAGAATGATTTCTGAAGGTTCATGTGACACTGAAGTAATGATGTTGAAAATTCAGCTTTGCCAAGACAGGGGAAACATTTTAAAATATAATAGAAAATGGTTATTATAAAAAGTACAAATATTTCACAATATTACCGTTTTTACTTTGATCAAATAAATGCAGCCTTGGTGGCAGAAAAGACTTCTTTCAAGAACCTTAAAAACAAAATCTTACCGACCGCAAACTTTTAAATGGTAGTGTAAATGATTTTTATAACTCTCTGGCATAATATACCATCCTTTTCATTTGGAAAGGAAAACATGAATTTAAAGACTGCAGAAAAGATTAAAATAATTAAAATCATGTTTGTCAGGTTTAAGCAGTGTTGTAAGGACAGGATGGTTAAAAGTTGTTTGTTTCAATCTGGCAAATTGGAGATGAAACGCTGAGAGTTTACATGCTCTACATATCATTCTGTCAAGATAGGACAGCACATGCTGCACTCATCTGCCCTTTTTATCCATCAGGTCTGTTAAGAGGAAAACTGGAGGAAAACTTATTCTTACTAAGTAATAGTAAGAAAACAACTGGCTTGGGCCAAAGACTCCGTAAGGGAGCTCAGGAGCTTCTGACTTATGAAGCGCCAGCTTTCAAGGACTCCCACTCTTCCTATGGGACAACAGACTCACTAACAATCTCTGTTATGTCCATCAGCCAACTGAGAAAGATTGACAGTCTTGCTGCTGCCAACACTTTTTTTTCGTACTTTAGAAATTCAGTTCTATTATTTACTGCTTTGAAAATCAAGTAGATACATTCTTGTTTTTCACAACCGGATGATGTTGTTATGGATAGTAAGAACAAAGGAAATGCCTCTGTTTAATTGCTTGGTAATGGCATTTTTTCTTCTCTTACTGCAGGCCATTTAAAATAAAGTTTGTACAAACCTTTTTCTCGATCGCATTTGCTTCACTTCTCGACATCCGCTCAAGGAGATCATCATAGTGTTTTAGTCCAATCCTTAGAGTGTGATTCAAAACCGCCTTAGTGCGAATATCCTCCAGCGTGCGAAATCCCTTTGATAACAAAAGAAATCAAATCATCCATTTAAACGTAAACATAAAATTTTTAGTTGTTGCTTAATATTACTGAATACTGTATGTTCCAAAGAATACAAAGCTGCTGTAAATGTTCTGTACTACTAATAACACCAAAGATTCTCCATCTTGGCTTGGTTATTTTCGACCGCTACAGCAGACACTGAGGAGGATGAAGGCGTTGGAGGGAGCCTGGCATAGGCTTGCGCACTTCTGAAAGGAATGTACTGACAGTTTACAGATGACTTTCATGTCTGAGAACTCAAAAGTGTGAAGAGTGCCTATTGTTTGGACCATCAGGTAATCCGGCTCTAAATTCACATTATTGGTTGAAATTGGCAGAGAGCTGCCTCCATTTTTCCTGATTAGCTAACAGGCTCAGAGTTATTATTATTATTATTTACTTTTATTTTTTTGGCACGTACAGACTTTAGTGAAATGGTGGCCACAAAGCCAATTCTTTCTCTCATTTTAGTTCAATTTCAACTACGTAACCACAATTTAAATAATACAAGGAAACAAATTAAATTTCAATTGTGGGGATGATGTCTTTATTCAATATCTTGCCATGTCATGTATGGGGCTTTATATAATTTTTAATAATAATGTTGTGTTAGAGTGCATACAAATGCACGTTTACACACAATAAAAGGGTTGGTTCACCCAAAAATTAAATTCTGTCATTAATTACTCACTCTCATGTTTTTCCACACCCGTAAGATATTCGTCCATCTTTGGAACACAAATGAGGATCGTTTTGATGAAATCTCTGACTCGTTCATAGACAGCAATTAAACCACCCCTTTAAAGGTCCAGATATACACTATAGACATCATTAAAACGGTCGACGTGAATGCAGTGTTTCAACCTTAAAGTTATGAAGAGGTGAGAATCCTTTTTGTGTGCAAAAACAAAAAAAATAACGACTTTATTCAACATTATCTTCTCTTCTATGTCATTCTGCTATGCTGTTTACATCCTTTATTACCTTTCTGGACCTTGAAAGTGGTGGTTAAATTGCTGTCTATGGAGGAGTCATATCCTTCATCAAACATTTCTTAAATTGTGTTCCGAAGATGAAGGAATATCTTACAAGTTTGGAACGACATGAGGATAATTGATGACAGAATTTCCAATTTTAGTGAACTAACCCTTTAATATTAAACTTCCAACTTAAACGTTGAACTACAGTTCCCTTGTATGACGGTCTTACCTGTTGATACCACATCTGTGCAGTCTTGGCCCCAGCACCCCAGATGTTAGTGAACATTTCAAGAACAGGCACTTCCTCCCCAATGTGATCCAGTTTACGCAAGTGCCCGCTTTCCATGATTTCCATGATCTTGTCTGCCATGCGTTTACCAATGCCTGGAATTTTACATGCTTCCTATAAATAGAAGGGGTAAAAAAAAAAAAACATGTTTATGTGCAAGTTATAGATTTTTTGTTTTTTTTATTGTATTTTTTAAATGAATAAAACTGGTAATGGTTATTAAAGAAGCCACATTATGTGCCCTTTTAAAAAGGTCTTGATTTTGTGTTTGGGGTCTACTAGAATAGGTTTTCACACTTGAATGTTCAAAACATTAATTTCCACATGTTTTACATTGTTTGCAGCACCTCTCTTCCCAGTCTGTCAGTAATGCTCTGTTTAGTTACGGTCTCTATGAAGTCCCTCATTCTGAAAAGTGCAACGTGCTCCGATTAGTCAGCTGGATTAGTGTGTTGTGATTGGTCAAACACTTTATGCTTGTTCGGGAAATGTCATTGCCCTTACCATAACCGCGAGTTTCAACACACTACTAACGCAACTCAACAAGGCATCGCCCGTTTTTTGCATATGCCTTGTGAGGGAATGATGTAAATGAGGATTGTGGAGAGTCGTGTATATTCCCGAAAGGGAACACAGAAACAGTGCTTACTGATATAGACAATAACGCCCTTTGGAGTGGACTTTGTGCTTTGTAACTTTGCAGACCTTTTACATGTTCAAACTGCATAACACACCAAAGAATGTTGAAAATGTAAAAAAGCATAATATTTTATTATATTATTTTTAGAAAAAGTACTATTTTATTTCTAAATTAATCACTGTTGCATGCTTGGATGCTAGTCTTAATATGCAAACTACTTTTGCAGCAGCAACCATATGTGTTACTAACACTAATAAGCACCTCTGTGAACCGTAAAATCTCTAAGGACACATATGCATATCAGAACTAACCTCATATGAAGTGATGGGCTTGTGGTAGCTTTTAAGGGCATTGATTGCTTTTGAATACCCCAGAGCTCTCCATTTATCTCCCGTGTGTGTATAGGCTTTTGCCAGCGGCTCCAGTTTGTCAGTAATGTGCTTGTTATGGTTCTCCCCTTTAGTCGTGGATGGTTGGGAACAGACCCACTTCCCAGTCAAAACTGGATTCTCTGCCAAACTTTGGATCTGGTCTTGGTCGCTTTCAGATGGGTGAACACCACTGATCAAGGCATCCAGATCATTCTGAGATACACCATCTTCCTCATGGTGATCCTCCTGAACCTCTGGCACCTGTGAAATGAGTAATATTAATGCGGAGAAAAACAAATGATGGATCTTACAGATGGAGACAATAACCTCCCATCCTTCTCTTTCTTACCGTCTCAGTGAGAATCTCTTGAGGATCCCGATTTTCAAGGACTTTCAAAGAATCCTGTGCTACTGCTTCTTCTGGAACTGGGCCGACTGTAATTTCATTTAACTTCTCAGCAGGGGCAACTATGAGACTGAAGACATGATCATTAAGTATTTATTTCTACAAAATTTCATGCAGAATAAACATTTATAGATGTATTAAAAAGTCAAACAACAGGTGTCTAAATATCAAATAATAAGGTTTAAATAAATAAAGTCTAGACTCCAGAGTCCTACCTCTCAGGAGGAAGGAGGCTGTAGTCTTCAGGCTCTAGTAATCTTTTCTCACTAATGCAGGAGCTCAACCAAGTGCATTTGAGTAGCTGAACAGCAGAGGGCAGTCTTTCCACTTTCAGAAGTCTCAGAGCTCTATTGCAATCGACTGAATCATCCACCACAACATGTGTGCAGCTGGGAGAGAATGTGGACACTACCTGTCCTCCATTCTGGGTGATCTGTCGATGAAATATATCACACCTGGCATTCCCTATACCAGCTGGAACTATGTATATTGTGACTCCTTGGAAAACTGTACCTAAGAAAAAGAAGCAAAGTTATTTAAAATACAACTCATAACTGATTGGGCTACCCGAAACATGTTGTGAAGGAGGAGATAAAATTTAAAATTACAAATAATTATAATATTGTTCTAAAAATATACTGGTTGAAATTGATTGAAATAGTTATAGATATAGAATGCTGATATTAGAATATAAATCAAGCGTAGCATTGGTTTCGGCAGGTCATGACAGTCAAGCTCACATCAGCTGACTCTCAGCTCATCCATGCTACCTATAGGAATATGATGCCCATCACAGCATCCCTATATCTATATTATCAGAGGCTTTATCGCATTGCTCAGGAGCTAATTACCCTTCTCCATCTCCAGATCCTCCTCTCCTCTACAGTCAGGACTGATATTACTCTTTGGATCACTATCTTGATTTATGGTGTTACATTAATGATGTTATTGATTATACTCTAATGACGCATTTAATCTTTTTGATATCGTTAATACTTTTATGTTAGTTCTTTTCGATTTACTCCAAGGGGGTTATCTATCGCTGCTCTCTCTGCTCTTATACATGCTAGGCTGCATGCATGGATGAATGGGGAGTTGCTGCCCAGAACAGAAACATATACCATCAGTACTAACTCTATGCTAATTGTCAATCATCTTTGACAGTAGTGATCCTGACAGAACTACTTGTTCTAGTTGTTTTGGTAGGTTGGTTACGAAACAAATCCAATGTTAATGGAACTAGGGCAATTATGTACAGTGGGGAGAACAAGTATTTGATACACTGCCGATTTTGCAGGTTTGCCCAACTACAAAGCATGTAGAAGTCTATAATTTTTATCATAGGGACTCTTCTATTGTGAGAGACGGAATCTAAAACAAAAACCCAGAAAATAACATTGTATGATTTTTAAGTAAATTATTTGCATTTTATTGCATTACATAAGTATTTAATACATCAGAAAAGCAGAACTTAATATTTGGTACAGAAACCTTAGTTTGCAATTACAGAGATCATGGGTTTCCTGTAGTTCTTGACCAGGTTTGCACACACTGCAGCAGGGATTTTGGCCCACTCCTCCATACAGACCTTCTCCAGATCCTTCAGGTTTCGGGGCTGTCGCTGGGCAATAAGGACTTTCAGCTCCCTCCAAAGACTTTCTATTGGGTTCAGGTCTGGAGACTGGCTAGGCCACTCCAGGACCTTGAGATGCTTCTTACGGAGCCACTCCTTAGTTGCCCTGGCTGTGTGTTTCGGGTCGTTGTCATGCTGGAAGACCCAGCCACGACTCATCTTCAATGCTCTTACTGAGAGAAGGAGGTTGTATCGCAAAATCTTGGCCAACATGGTACCATCCATCCTCCCCTCAATACGGTGCAGTCGTCCTGTCCCCTTTGCAGAAAAGCATCCCCAAAGAATGATGTTTCCACCTCCATGTTTCACGGTTGGGATGCTGTTCTTGGGGTTGTACTCATCCTTCTTCCTCCAAACACGGCGAGTGGAGTTTAGACCAAACAGCTCTATTTTTGTCTCATCAGACCACATGACCTTCTCCCATTCCTCCACTGGATCATCCAGATGGTCACTGGCAAACTTCAGACGGGCCTGGACATGTGCTGACTTGAGCAGGGGGACCTTGCGTGTGCTGCAGGATTTTAATCCATGACGGCGTAGTGTGTTACTAATGGTTTTCTTTGAGACTGTGGTCCCAGCTCTCTTCAGGTCATTGACCAGGTCCTGCCGTGTAGTTCTCGGCTCACCAAGCTGCTTGCCTATTGTCCTGTAGCCCATCCCAGCCTTGTGCAGGTCCACAATTTTATTTTTTGGCCATTGTGGAGAGGTTGGAGTCTGTTTGATTGAGTGTGTGGACAGGTGTCTTTTATACAGGTAACGGGTTCAAACCGGTGCAGTTAATACAGGTAATGAGTGGAGAACAGGAGGGCTTCTTAAAGAAAAACTAACAGGTCTGTGTGAGCCGGAATTCTTACTGGTTGGTAGGTGATCAAATACTTATGCCATGCAATAAAATGCAAATTAATTACTTAAAAATCATACAATGTGATTTTCTGGATTTTTGTTTTAGATTCCGTCACTCACAGTTGAAGAGTACCTATGATACAAATTACAGACTTCTACATGCTTTGTAAGTGGGCAAACCTGCAAAATCGGCAGTGTATCAAATGCTTGCTCTCCCCACTGTGTGTGTGTGTGTACATATATATATATATCCTTCAAACAAATGTGCCAGTTGAATGCTATGAAAACATACAGTGCTTAATTTCTTAAGACTACTGGTCACAGAAAAGTAAGAACACAAATACTTTAGGGATCAGTGAAAAACTGTCATTCACACATAAAAAACTTAGTATTTTGTATGGCCTCCTTTGGTTTTGATAACAGCTTGCATTCTTGCTATCATTGATTTATATGTACTTTTCCACAGTCTCTGTTGCTTTTGACTGTAATTGGGCATCTGAAAAAAACAACTATTTCTAACTAGCATTAGAAATTCTACGGTGACTAAAGAGCTTACTGGTGGATTAACCTTTACAGAAACATAAAAAAATATTTTGGTAATCACCATACCATAAAGGCAGCTGTGGCACAAACCTTACATTGGGTAGTGGTCTAATACATTTAGCACTGTATGTAGTGAATATAGTTTAAATTTCTACATTGAAAATTAAGAATAATAAAGACAGAAAAAAAAAAACATGAACTCAGTGTTAAACAACAGGCAAGAGAAATGTTCTGCAGGAACACACACACAACCTCCAACTGTCATTTCTTTATCCTATGTAAATAGAAACGTCTTACATTTATTCAATTACATGCTTTACTACCCCCATAAAATACTTGAATGACATGTTGACTTTTAAACCTAAATGTAACTTTCAACAACAGATGTTTCAGCAAAATGAATACTTTTGCGTTGAATATTAATGGTCTCCCTCTCCACCTCGTTCTGTCTGTCTGACGCGGGTGCGCGCGCCGGACCTCATTCAGTAACATGAAGTTTAAATTTTATGGCAGACTATCAGGACAAACCTTTATGAAAAATGGAAATGCTCGCATGAATTTCTAACATTCACAGATAAGGATATAGCCGTAGAATGAACATTTTGTTCGCGCACGCATCTTATCAAGACGCTAATGAATTAGCTTGAAGCTTAAAATAAAGAGTTGTTTTGGGCGGTTTGGATCACGCACCTTTCCCGCAGCAGCTCACCCTGTTTCCTCCACTATTTTAAATACATTTTGTCCATAGAAATGTATTCAGTGCTGTAATTTGACGCGACTGGCAGATGTTTTGCGTGCACGGTGGCCAGACCCGACTAATCGATGTCGATGATTTTCATTGTGTCGATGATTTTTTCGATTAGTTTATCGATTAGTTGTTGCATCCCTACTATATATATATATATATATATATATATATATATATATATATATATATAAAAAATCAAGGAAACATCCTGAACCATAAAATGACAAATCAAAATTTACATTCAGTAAAATAAGGTGCTTCAATCTTTTAAACAGTCCTTGTTGCTTTACTAAAGAGTACTTTGGAGAGAGAATTACGAACCTGTTATTGGTTCAGAAGGCGTCCGCTTGTGGGGAGGCTCGTCCTTCTGATCAATAGGCCTGGGTCTCTTTACTTTAGGGAATGCTTTCAGGATACCATGGCCCTCCATTCCGGCCAGGGAAAGGATAGGAGCTTTAAAAACAAAATGAATGGGATCAGTAGGCTTCACATATCTACAGTTCGAACCTACAGAAGAGTGGCATGACCGTTATAGCAGAAATACTATCCGAAGGATCCATCCATAAGACTAGACTATTGTCCTTATATGGTCAACCAGTGCAGCAAGAGAATAATCGGACTGCTCTATTACAACATATATTAAAGTTATAAATCTTTAATGGCACAAAACTTATAATAACAACTTAGATGGCTTAAAAACACCCCATACGTACCCTTTCCAGCTCCTCCTTCTAGGAACAACACACGAGTGTTTTTAAACGGATCAACTTCCGGGTCATAGTCAAAACTTTGCGTTTTTCCATTTTAAAAAATGAAAAAAATTAAATTATGCACTGCTTTAGTACTTAATTTGCATAATTCTCGTAGTTTTAATTAAATATTTTATTGTATATACGTTTTGTAAATGCATTAAAGATACGAAATATCTTGTTTGAGAAATAGCAGTTGCCACGGCAACCTCAGGCGTGGGATTGTTTGAGGAAATGAAAGCGCGAGAAGCATGGCTGTGCAACACTGGGCAGATGCGCTGAGGAAAGCCAAGAAAACTGCCTTAATATCTGACGGTGCGCATATATCTCCTGTAATATTTTTATATTAGCTATTTTGTATGTGTATTTATGCTGGGAGTCTTGCTAACAAGTGTAACAAGTCGAATAAATTTGCTACTGGCTAATAGCGCCGGAACGTAGGCAAAATGTCATAAAAATACCAGTTAAAAGATTTGTTTATTTATTTTAAAGCGATGTAAAGTGAGTATGAATTGATAGACGCCTTCATATGCCTTTCTCATCAGGGAAAAGGAAAGTTCATTATCTGTTTGAGGATGGCAATGAGTTGGCTGAGGAGTACGACCTGAAAACAGATGAACTTGTCTGTAAGTGATTTCTTTTTCGGGTTTTGTTTAATTGAATCTCACACTAATTCAGGTTTGTATTTTGTAATCATTACATCTTTCTTTAGTGCGAAAGTGGCGACATAAAACCACCTTTGGAGGGCAGGGGCAGTGGACATGGGAAGTTGGTGAAACAACACCAACCGGCATTACCTCTGATTTAATAAAAGAGAACAGTTCAAATGTAAGGCTTCATGTTTTAATAATGATGTGTGCTTGGCCATGTGTTTTGTTGTCTTAAGTGTGTTTATGCCCACAGCCATTGTTCATGCGCAAGGACACAAAGACCAGTTTCCAATGGAGGATCCGTAATATTTCATATCCTATTGAAGTCTACAGTGTGTCAGCAGAGCCAATGGAAAGATGCTGTGTCATTCGAACCTCCAACAAAAAGTGAGTTCTTTAAAATTGATGCAAGTGGGAGGCTTTAGGTTTCACTTTATACATGCGTACATATGTATATATGCTTGTCTAAGTTGTTAATCGTGTTCATTTATGCATTCATCTTAAAATGAAAGTAATGCAATAATCATATCAAATCTAATTTCTCCTAAAAGGCAACTTTTGCTTATAAATTCGAGATTACCGAAATTGAAAAGCAGTGCCTTCGAAATATCATTACTTACTTAACTATAACAACTCTGGTGAAAAGTGTGTTGCTGAACAAACTGTTTCAGTTCTGGGAGTATATTTTCCATTCATTTTTTTCATAGGGATTTTAAAATTAGTCTTTGGTAAAGCATTGTAAGCCATAAACCAAGCCAACTAGCTACTTGGTGAATCATAACATTATAACCTTTGATTGAAGCGAAAAGTATTTGAAAATCAGACAAAGGTACAAGACCGTGTACTTAATGGCTTTATTGAGGGAAAGAACTACAATCACATGAAGCATCGCATTTTTGGAACCCGACTGTTCCACTCTATAGCCCTACAGTAACCCTATAGGTGGCGCTGTTGATCTAGATGGAAGATGGATGGCCAGCCATGAGAAATATTCTCTTGTTCATCTCCTCATTTCCCAGGTACTATAAGAAGTTCAGTATTCCAGATCTCGACCGTTGCCAGCTGCCTTTGGAGAGCGCAGCCTTGAGTTTTACCCACGCCAACAACACTTTAATCATCAGCGTGAGTGAACTCTCACCGCTTGTCTCACTTAATCACTTTCTCGAAGCTCTTTCTGTATTGTAAGGTATGTGTTCACAGTTTTTTCCGCATCACGTAGAGGAACTTTCCCTTTTGCGTGGATCTGGGACCAGGTTGCCAAAATCCTAATCCCCACTAAGAGAGCACACAATTCTGGTCTCAGATCATCAAAAGGGCAAATATGCCGTCACTTTTTATTGGTCCGCCTAAGTAGAGAAGGTTGAACTGAACTGCTCTCACCTCTGTTTTCTGCTCCAGTACTCAGCTATTCCATCCTGCAATGGATTTTATATGGAGTTTCTCTCGCTTTTGTTGTAGTACAAGAAGCCCAAAGAGATTTTAACACTGGAACAGGAGCTGCTTGGGGAACTGAAGAAACTGAAGGGGACAAGTGAAGGAGATATTGACTGTAAAACTCAGTGAACTGCTGTGGATCCAGAGCCTTTGCATTATTGTATTTGTCTGGCAGCGGTTCTGCAAGTTCACTTCAGCTCTGTGTCTCACCTTGGCATGTTTCTGTCAGCCTTGTGCATCCAAGCAACTCATTTTCAGTGTGTGTTATTTGTTTTCAATGTAAAATTTCAAATGTTGTTCTGATTGATGTTCCTACAGTTGTTCTTTGTCAAACAATGCTAACTGGCTGATCAAAATAAAATAAAATTCTTATAAGAAATTCCAGCTATTTCCACACTATAGCTTAAAGAATATTTGACACCAATGTGTTGTGAGATAAATCATCACATAGTGGACACTGTTTGTACATATAGGTAAGGTATGTTTGTTTATATAGTACATTTCATGAACAATAGTCATTCAAAATCAGCTTTACATTAGACTGTAACAACAGTCATAAAATAATTATAGCAGATGCATAAGAATTAAGAATAAAAATGGATTTAAAATGATTTGATGTTTGCGGTCAATAATGACAGGACATATAAAATTGCTTGTAAACATAAATATTCAGTCTTTTTGTCAGCTTGTTTTCTTTCAATTAAGACAAGTTTCGTATTTATTTTTGGAGCTATTTGATAGTATGCCTCATTCACCTGCGCTTATAACACAATCAAGTTTTTGATTGAAAAAAAGCATTATTTGTGCATAATTTTGTCAACAAAATATGGAAAAATTGCACTGTTTTTGACACTAGTGTGCTTTAATATTTACCAAGAAAGTTTATTTTGAAATGCTTTTATTTTGTACAAAATGGAACAAAGTAACACTGTTCTGGTGATGACCAGCCTACAAAAAATATCTTATTAAGCTCTCATTGTGCTATATTGTCACCGAATATTGGATTAAATCTTTTTGTCAACTTGTTTTATTTCAACTGGGACAGTTTTTGTTGTATTTATTTTTGAAACTGATTGATCATAGGCCTCAAAAAATTCCCAAAAAGTAAAAAAAAGAATATCAAAAAATTGTGGGGAGTAGCTATACTCTGTGTGAGGCAACTCAGAAAGTTTTAGTGATAACATTAACATTTTCAGGAAAATGACAATCCTCTCCGGGACAAAATGACCCGAACACAACATAAGGGGTAAAATGTATTAAAAACAAAAAAGAAAAAAAAATACATAAATGCGGTGTAATCGGCACAGTGCTCATTCAGTAAATGCACAGCTAAACAGATGTATTTAGTTGAAGCAAATTCATAAACTGAAAACTTGTGCATCTAGCAGTTGTCCAGTTGCATAATTTTTGGAGATTCATCATCATATCTCTTTTACATCCATTACATGAAGGTGATTGAACTTCAGCTTCCATATACTCTCATTACTGCCACGTCCTCTCATCAGTTTCCTTGAAGTGCATCGTGGGAAAATTACACACTTAATTTATCTTGGTTCCTTGATTTTATCTGTATTCCTCTCATGTTTATGGATGATGTTTGGCATGCACCACAGTGCTGTTGTTTGTGTTTCTACTGTAAATAGAATACTACAAACAAACTCTTTGTTGGTTTAAGGGAAAGACAACAATACCATGTGAATATACTGTTTCTGACTCTGGTGACTCTTTGCCTCTAGTTCCCAGTCCACGGCTTTTTTGCCAAACCAAGAGACTGTATGCATAAAACAGGCACGTAAACCACAAGTCATTCTCACTATTGTGTATAACGGCCTCCGAGGAGGATGTTTTCTGCACTGGAATTCACCATTCGCAGCTGACACTGCAGACTCTTGTTTTGGGTTTTAACATGGAAACAATGTAGTATTTTAGAATGACGAAGGTGGAAGTTTAAGCAGACTAAATGATTGGCATACATCACCAAAAGAAGTCTGCCATTTTGTGGGAAGATTGAGTTATGTTATGACATTTTTATTATATAGTACGAGGTTACTAAGGTTAAAAAAATGAAACATATTCACATATGATTTGTTTACAATAAGATCAACATGCATTTATAAAATACGTGAATTCCCATTCATGCCAACTTTAACTTGCATTAAAACATTCCTTTAATGGCTAAATATAAGTTTGTAAAGCTATAGTTTTCCATTTCATTGTTATTCTGATTTAGCCTAAGTTTAGGTTTAACTTGTATCTGTGCATCATTTTGCCATACATACTGATCAGGGGTGGGCAGTATTTATGATACATGTATTTCAAATGTAAAATAAAAATTTTGATTTTTGTATTATTTTTTTTTTTTTTTAATTTTTGAAAATTTGTATTTGATATACAGGGCTGATGAAAATGGCTTCATAATTTGCATCAGTTTGGCAGTTTGCTGGTCTGGAGCCTTCAGATGTGTGTTAACACAATGCCAAGGAGGAAAGACATCAGCGATGATCTTAGAAAAGCAGCCATCATTCTGGGAAGGATTATACACCCATTTCCAAAAACTTGAAGTCCATCATTCTATAGTGTGGAAGATTATTCACAAGTGAAGAACATTCAAAACAGACACCAATCTTCCCATGAGTGGACGTCCCAGCAAATTTGCCCCAAGATCAGACCATGTAATGCTCAGAGAAATTGCAGACAACCCAAGAACTACAGTTCAGACTCTACAGGCCTCAGTTAACATGTTACATGATAAAGTTAATGACAGTACAATTAGAAAAAGATGGGAAAAGCATGGCATGTTTGGAAGGGTTTCCAAGAGGAAACAAAAAACATTGCAGCACAGCTTAGGTTTGCAAAGTTGTTTCTGAACAAACCATAAGACTCCTAGAACAATGCCATTTGGACAGACAAGACCAAAGTGGAGATGTTTGGCCAAGCATGTCAAGCATGCTGGCTTGTTTTGTACCCACAGGCCTTGGGCAACTCACAGTCATTGAGTCAACCAAGAACTCCTCTTTATACCAAAGTATTCTAGAGTCAAATGTGAGACCATCAAGCTAAAGCTTGGCCAAAATTAAATCGTGCAACTGGACAATAATCCAAAGTTCACCCTCAAATCTACACCAGAATGGCTGAAAAAGAAAAGAATAAAGGTATTGCCATGGCCCAGTCAAGTCCAGACCTCATCCCGACTGAAACCTGTGGCGATCTGTGCATTAACAAATGCCCACAAACCTCAATAAACTTAAGCATTGTTGTAAAGAAGAATGGGCCAGAATTCCTCCAGAATGATGTGAGAGACTGATGAAGTCTTACAGAAAATGATTAATTCAAGAAATGGATCTACAGGCAACTGAATCATAGGGTGTCCTAACTTTGACACCCATGTTTTTTCCATCTTGGATTTATTTTGCTGGTGTGATGTGTAATGCATTGTTGTTCATCTGAGGTTTTATTTTCCCAATTTTAAGACCTGCCAAGCACTAGATGATTTTTTTTACTATGTTCTGATATGGAAAACCATGGAATTCAATATCCCAATAACTTTTTCACATGACTGTGGGTGTCCAGTGATTGACAAATAAATATTTGATTGCAGAATATTGTACCCTAATTGAAGTAGCTGTTTAGTAGGATCATGATTTTGCATACCTTTGCATGAATGACTACCTGACATAATATATTATTATATTTATGATTAACAATCAAATGATTAACTAGTAGCTATGAATATACAGGTGCCAACAGTTGTCTTCTTAGCCTTGTGTTTAGCATTGAGTCAGTGTTGCTGATGCAAAGTAGGCCCTTCGTTACCAAACACCAGGTAACTAAATTATGATACAATTATGAGTCATTCACAAACTGTTAAACATTAAACTGTTGGTTTCTTTAAAACTAACCTCGGAGATCACAGGGATATGTGAACATTTGATCTCTTAACTGGTTGCATATGTCAGATTTATTGCATGAATTTGCCAGAGAAAAGTTGTTGATATCAAACATTGTTTACTTAATCAACTGAGTCAGTGTAATGGTGAAGGGATAGATCAAACAGACCAATCGATGGATGCTTTGTGAAGAAATTTCATATTTTTTAGCATTTTTAAAATACAAAATTACAGCAGTGGTGTGGCTGCTGTATTTTGATACACTTGAAATGAAGGTATTTGATATTTTATTTTAAAATACATTTTGATGTATCTTTGCCAAACTCTGATACCGATCAAGGTCAGTGTTTTGATTAAAGAATACTGTGTAAGCAAAGTAACACATGTGAAGATTCAAGGTTTTTAAAGCAGTAAACTGTGACCTGCTTGATTTATTCAACATCCCATGACCATGTGGAGCCTAATTTCTGGCATCACTCTTCTGGTTCTGGTGATGGTAGCAACTGTGGGGACAAGCCATTGATAGAAGTTGTGAAAATGATTAAAAACACACTGACCGTTCACCAGAATCTGCAGCTTTTGCAGTCTGCAAACCTCTCATGGTAACAGCCTCGTATTGACCACAGAGAGACGGAAACCATTGTGCATCATTACACTCGTGTGTTGACAAGCAGTGCTGCGAGCCAAACATCTGCACACATCATTGAAACCTTCTAGGAGCAGAGCAAGAGTCCTGGCGCTGTCTTCACCCCTTCTCGCACTGCCCAAAGATGGTACGCTCCAGTTCACAGCAATATGAGGTTCCAGATTCAACCAATACCTAATGTCTGGGGGACATTGTTGGCCTGAGGTCTGTGAAAAAATATTTAGAAAAGTCTTACATGGAAAGAATCAGATGTCTATGGGTTAAATGCTACCGAGAGAGATTCTTATAGTTCCCCCAGTCCTGTTTTCTTAGTGGTACCGACTCTTCTGACAGACTGGTGACCAGTGGACTGGACTTTTGGCAGATGTTGACTGTTATCTGTAAGTCAGAGTGGACAGAATGGGTCCTACAGGAGCGATCTGTTGCTAATGCCGTTAGCATTTTGGAGTGAGTTATTGATTACTGATACTTTAGCAATGCAGTGTTTTTTCTTTAAAACCGGGTGGTGGTCAACATTTGCATGTTTTAATTTTGCATTGTACAAGTATCCAGACCTTTGACTGGATGTTTGGTCCATATTTCAGCTTATTCTTGTAAAGAAAGGCATACTTATAGAAGCTCGGCTGACATGTAAAGCAAAAAATCACAGTTAGCATTTTTAAATTTCCGGCTCCATTGTTCTGAAGCTAATGTGTGTTTTGAAATGGATTTTATAGTTAAAAGCCTGAAATAAGCTCAAGGTACTGTATTTTCACATTTTATTCTATGATATAACAAATATCAGTACCCCACTCAGTACCCTTTTGCATGTCTTGAAACAACAAGTGGCTAAATGTGAACGGATTTGCAGACAAGAGTTAATGCTAGTTGTCAAAAGTCAGAGCCAGGGCATGATTTTGGGCAGTCATTTTTCAGAAAATTGCTTAGTATATGATGAACATACTCCAATTTTTTAGCTTCAGACCTCCAGTCTGGAGGATTTCAAAGATGCTAGATAACATATTGTTTTTTGTTGTGCATCTATGTGTTTATGTTGCTGTATGAGCTTTTTGCGTTCAGAAGGACGTAACATTCTGGCAGAGTGTGATCTTCGGTCTATTTAATGCATAATTTTCTCTGTAACTATTTACAAGTAAGAAAGCGTATGATGCTTAGTGTTTTATAATCTGTTCAGATTTTAAAAGTCGCGCAGTGTACTGCAGAACAGACTGCAGTATGACCCCTGATGCCCAAGACAACAATTTATGAGGCATAAAAATCAATTTGAATTATCTGAATACAAACATTGATTGTTTTATGCGTATAATACCTGCATCAAATTTAAAGCAATGGTCTGGTTTATATACTGGTTTGTATTATTTAAAACATTGATATTGTATGATAACTCTAACTTAGGACATTTGTGGTCAGTAAACCCCTTTAAGATACAAAAATGAAGTCTAATTTTTCGAATGATGCAGGCATAGTGTTAGCCAGGCGGCCTTTTGACGCGAACAGAACAAAGCATCAATTGAAATAGTTTTAGTAGGTCAATAAAATGCTTTTCTACCAAAACATGGCTCTGCACATGGAAGCAGTCCAAGGGCCAACTGACAAATCAGAAGTCCTGGGAAAAAGGCGACAGGGCGAAGAGCTCAGTGCTGTGATTTTTGTTCACTGTCTCTTCTTCCCTTTCTCCCTCCCCATCCTGAGGCCTCAATGGTCATGCTCAACTGCCTCAACAGAGAGACACTCTTTTTTGGCCCTTTTCATTCGTCTGTGCCCCTCTTTGCCTCTTCCCAGCCATTTGCCCTCTTTCAGCCCCTCTCGCCCACATCTCAACCCATAACACCCCCTGAAACGTTTTCTCTCCCCCCGAGTCGCTCTTGGTTTCTCTCTCTCGCCCGCCCTCACCCCCTCTGTGTGACTGGGCTTCCTTTTTTGATAGCTGACCCCTCCTTGTGTTATTATTCAGGTCCACCATTGTATAACATGTTTCTTTTCTACGGCGCCTACAAAGGGAGCATTTGATCAGAGGGTTACGGTGCGCGGGTCGCAGAAATGCAACTACACGGTGGTAACCTTTGTTTGGGACAGCAATGGTGGGTTGACCTCATCTCTTCTAAAGCAAAAGGCCCAAGCTATTCAAAGGCCCAGTCTCACTTGCTGAGCACATTCAATCGAGACCGGCCTGTCACAGATATTGCTTCACAGTTATCTGAGGCTCAGGCCTCTTTTTCTGGGAGTTCGACTGCTGGGCCAAAAATATAACAACAGCTATACGATCCTGGAGGTATACCTCCTGAATAGACCCAAGCATGCCCTTGAGGTTTCTCTCAGGCTGCTGTTGTTGTCAACTGAATAAGCCTGACTCTGAAAGAAACTGGCTCCCAATTTGGCCGACTTGTGTTCCTGGAGGCCTTCGACTTTAACCCACACTTGTCGTGTTCGTGTTCTTGATGCGCCCACACACATGCAGTGTGATCTATGAGAGAGCGAGAATTCAACCTGTCAGCTAATGATTGCCGACTCCTTCAAAGCAAATTCAGCGTAGAGGCGCATCTCAAAGGAGTCGAATCAATCACGGTCCGAATTTAAAGTTCCCACAGAAGACGTTATAGGAGTCAATGAATCACACACAACCTATAACGTTGTTAAATCAATACTTTTACATGAATTTAATACACGCTCTAAAATAAATATTTCCACTTTTTTAAGTATCTTACAATCTTCCAATAAAAATATATAGTCATGTACAAACAATAAAGATAATATCACTTTTTGATAATATCACTACACATCAAGAAATCTGTGTGTATCTGCATACGTTTGGGATTATCAGTAGGTAGCTGCCATGTTCACTGTCAAATAAAAAAAAAAGTGCAAAGATTTTGTCTTTAGGGGTTCAACAGGTCAGCTTACCTTAGCGTAGCAATATGTACCCTTTCACGGGTAAACAAAGTTGTCCCTTTAAGGGTACTGACCCGGAGACAGACTGTTGTACCCCTAAAGGTACAATTTTTGCACATTTTTCTGAGAGTGTTTGTGTATCATGCGTTCTGTTTCATTCCCAGATATGTGTTACTCATTATTACAAGGCTTACGGTGTCCTCTGTTCAGTCAACAGTTCAGTCATTGTCTCAGAACAAACTGTTCGTAGTACAGTCATTCATCTGTACAGGCTCCTTTTTTTTCTTTTCTTTTTCTTTTTTTTTTTTTACACAGCATCAGTTCGCCATGATGTCCAGAACTATGGATGCGCATACATTAGATAAACTCAAATTAAGATAGAGCTCCGGTATAAGATATGATACTGCCCTTTCTCAATTCACGCTTGTGCGTTGATGGTGCTTAGTCCTCTTGTTGAGGGGATATGGGATTAAATCAAAAGGCTTCTTTTCTGTTAACAGGTGTCCTCGAGGAAGACGTTTCATGAAATGGGCCTCTCGCTGGTGCTGCCGGGTCTGCGTGGCTTTCTTGGGTCGGCCCTTGCGTGTAAAGGCCATGTACCAGCCTTTGTACTTAGCGTTCTGCAAAGCCGTGTAGTTATTTTCCAGAACAATCTCGGTGAATATGCAGTCCCTGCCACGGCCCTTCCTCTGGCAACAAAAAGAGACAGACAGCGGAGGACTGAAATGACAAACTCAGAAATCTGTTATTCAAGCCTGAGAGATTTATGAGGTTCAGTTTTGTTCACAGGGCATGATGGGTTTACCTGTGATACGATTAGTGCAGTTCAAGCCAATTTAGTTGTCTATATTTTGTTAAAATCATAGAAGTATGATTTCATTGCATTCCGCATTTGGCAGGCCCTTTTATCCAAAGTGACATATTTTATTAGGTCTTGCTTTTCTTGGGAATCGAACCCATGACCTTGGCATTAATAGTGCCATGCTCTACTTTTAAGAGTTAAGGAAGGTAGCTTGTAGATATATCATCACAAAAAAAAATTACACATAAACACACTTAGTTACTTAAACTCACCCGTCCGATAAGCTTGCCTCTCTTGTTCATGCAAATGTAGTATCCTGTTTTTGCTCCCCTGATTCGAATCCGGCTTCCAAACGTGTCGGTTTCCACAATAAGTTTAGCTGGAAATGTTACAAAACTTGTTACTTTTACACTTAACTTTTAAACAATGAGTGACACTTCTGATTGTGTATAGGAGAGTTTATGATTTGCATTGTTGTAATGTAGTCTGGGTTGGAATATAGAGTGAAAAAATGCTAATATTGAGTTTATATGTGTGAATGTGTGTGTGTGTTAGGCCAAGACTACAAAGAGTAAAAGTAAGAGTAACAAAGAAGGGTATAAACCGGTGACGCTGACCTCACCTCTCTTCATAAACTGACTCATACGTTGAGTTGTAAAGCTATGAAAATTCCTTGTAAAATGACCCTCCAAAAAAGTGGGCAAAGTGGATGGACTGCACGAGTGGAAAGATGGCTAGACGTGCAGAAATACTTTGGTGACAGGAATTCATTCCCAGCGGACAGGATCCTAACCACTGTTTTGTTTGGAGAAGAAGTGCCGCAGCTCACTTAAAACAGGTGCCTTACTGTATAGCTTTAAAATTACATCGAGTTCAAGTAAAAACAAGATTGACTTTTTTATTGCCTATTTGCTGTATCAAGCCATACTATGAATCATATGTCAACCGTCCATTTAGCAAAGAAAAAATATGCTTGTAATTTCGGAGCTAATAATTCTCGACAAGTAATTGAAACTTTAGATCATTCTTCACACATAATTCAGGAACATTTGCAATAAACATTTGTTTTGTAAGACATGAAAGATGAAAAATAATGATGTTAGAAAAGGTTAGAAAATTGCATGTCATTTCTATAACTTTTATTATATGGAGAACTATTCAGGAAATGTTAAGACGGCAGAGGTAAGATGAGTACTGATGTGTTTTCCAGAAACGAAACGGGTTTCTCTTGAGATTCCCAAACTCAACAATATAGAATCCATTTCAAACTATGCAGGTTACTTTTTGGCAATGAGATTTACAGAATATTCTTTAAAGTAACCTGAGGTGATACCCTCATCTGACTGTTCTGTCCTATTGTTTAAAGCTGACAAAGTAAAAGTGCAATGTTTGTGACTTGCCATGAATATCTCCATCCTCGCCGTTGGCATTGACTCTCTTATTGCCCAGGACTTGTACATGTTTGCCGCTGGTCCGGCTATAGAGCTGATAAGTCCTTGTTAATCTCCGACTCATCCTGTCCGATAGACGACTCTGCTCCGTTACGTGGTGCTTAAAATTGGGAACAGAGATGGACTGCATCGTCACCTATATAAAAGTGACAGAACAACATGAAGAATCATGGTGTATAAACAGAAGAACTGTGTTAAGCTTATTCAATGTGAATATTAGAACAATGATATAAACATTATGGACTGCACTCTTTAGGACAATAAATGTGAAATTGCTTCTCAGATTCAAGTAATTATTTTGAAGGATCCCATATGTGCCTGTTGTAATGAAGTGGAGGACGAAAGACGGTTGGCATTCTCAGGGCAAGTGCGCAGTCTGCACTCTAGATGACATGCCAGTGAGGGTTCGTTTCTACCAACCCTGATCTTTCACCCCTGTCTCTCGGGCCCTTTCCCATAATGATTTTCTTTTGTAAGTCAGCCATGCCCACATGTTAGAGCCATTACCTTTAAAGTTAGGGGTTTACGCCTTTTCAAGATGTTTGACAATTTGCCAATGACTCTATTAATAATGAGTTGTTTGCACGGTTATAACACGTTTACTACACACATATAACATCACAGGATTAATGTGGCTAAAATATTTATGGTTTTCAGTGTGTCATGCTGATGATTTCCTGGAAAATATTTGTAGGGGAGACGGAGAAGTGTTGTAACATTTTTGTTTCGATGTCTGTGTGTTGTTTTGCATTACGTGATACAAACTTTGTTACATTATTCCCATTTAACTACAAATTAAAAAATATATAAATCTATTAATTCTTTCTAAACTGTGAAAACAAAACACAAAAAGTGTTGCTGTTACAATAATCCACCATAAAAATGTTTTAACATTTTGTGCATGAATCTATTGTGCAAACATTCTGGTTCAAAATATTTATTTTTGCGCATGATCACCACACCGTTGTTTTATTTTAAACCTTCTAATTGAAAATGTTAAACATATAAATGGAAAAAAGCACACAGAATTGGTAACAAATTCTGAAATATATACTAACAACTCTAACAAGAGTTATTTTGTTTAGTCTTGTGGGTCCAACAGAAAACACTGATGAGTTGTATTAAAATCATCCCTGTGATATTTCTTTCTTTTTTCTTTTTTTTTTTTACATGTAAGTTTATGTGGATGTTATATATCAAATTAAACAAAACAGCATGCCGATTCGGATAAAAACCAGTTCTCTCATTTAACATCCACTAATTAATTTACAAAGACACAACTTGGAAGGTGGCTGTCATGTATAATGGTGGTTTCACCCATGTAGATCATTTCTAATTGGTTAAACCTATGTTCCAATATTACATTTTCTCAACAGTGTAAACTGGAGAGTTTACATAATGCAAACATAATGCAGAAAACTTACCTGAGTGTAAAAACACAGAGTCATGAATTGAAGGAATCTGAAATACAAAAAAAGATTAATTGTGGATTATAATTATGTTTTAAAATATAAAACTAACAGTTTAGCAAATGAAAGGTCTATCTTAAGTATACTTACAGGTAGCCTAACCTCGATGATTTCAGCCTCATTGTGAGATTTCCAAACCCTGACTGATTATTATCCGAAACAATAAGCTCTTCATTAATTCCTCTGTGCGTGTATATTATTGTGTGAAGATGCTCGGTCCATCGGACTTTCAGCAAAAAAGACAATAGATAAACTGAGTGACAGGACAAAACATAGCATAGACAGAGTACGTGATTTATTCATCCACTGAGTCCATGTCAGATGAATACGTCAAGCAATTTGTATTCCTGAAAGTTCAAGCACCTTACAGGCGACTGGTCTCACAAACATAATTCATGGTCGATGTCCAATTACAGCGAAGATACGAGAAAATGAAACATTCTTCATTGAAAATCGCCGACAAGATCCGGCAGCGTGCGCGCGCCCATGTTCAGACTTTGTATAATTCCTCACGGTATCTCCAGCTCTGATGTATAGCTAAATATCAGGGGAAGAGACTGAAGTCACATTCGGGTTAAACTGTGATGTTTCCCTGACGAGAGGCTGAAGCCTCACTGTGTCGCTCTCCACTTTCAAACTCCCAGTGTCAAACGCACTCTTCACGTGTAGTTTGACTCGTTACCTCCACTGAAGCGTCATCCCACCACTCAACATTTATCAACTCCTTCACTGAGTGAGACAGACATTCGTTTAACCTGAACCTTTACGAGAAGATTTTTAGTTTACAGTTAAAGATACACTCACAAAACCAGAAACGAATTTTATGAACAATGAAAAATTGGGCTAAACACGTGTTTTGGCTATATTGTCCTATAAGCAAATAAAGAAATGTTGATTTTTTTAAATATAAGAATTAGATTAACAGTTAAATAAATCGTAATTAACATGGGCTACAAAAAATTACGAATAAGGCAAGAAGTCTATAAAAAGAGTTGATGTATTTTAAACACAGTTTGAGTGAAAGCTCCATAAAAGAAAACGTACAAACACACATCATAATGCACACAACTATTTAGTACATACTTTATGTTGTTTAAATGGTCTAGTGGTTGTCAAACCTGTCTTGCACTGCACATTTTGTATGTGTCCCTATATCTGACACTCCTATTTCAGGTCTTGGGGTCTCTACTAATGAGCAGATGAGTTGAATCAGGTGGGATAGATGAGGGAGACATACAAAATGTGCAGGTTTGGGGGTCGTTCAAGACAGGTTTGAGAACCACTGGAGGCTATGTTATTAAGTTTGTTCTGTCTCATAGGCTACATCATGAAATCAAACCCCAAGCCCCATTTTGAATAACTGATGTATATTTAATTTGTATAGTTTTCAAATTATTGATACATTAAATGAGATAAAGTTATTACTCCAGAAATATCTCTTTAGAGTAATAAAAATATTGAAATGTGTTAAATTGTATTTATTTTTCATTTATAAAAGCCATATATAAAAAAAATATATATACTTTTTTTTAAATTTTATAACAAAAGTCATGCTATTTTTATTGAATCATCCAATGAGTGACATGCTTGTTTAGCTGGAGAAAAAAAAAAAAAAAAAAAAAAATTGTAGTTCGGTTCGTTTGGTCCGGACCAAAAAACAAAAACAAAACATATAATCCTGGTCCACTTAGCGTTCAGGCATTTTTAACAGCGAACCTAAAGTCACTGAACCAAAGGCATAGGGATATGGTCACAACCTGATTGGTCGGCTTTTATGACGTACATTTCACGACGGAGCTCGCTTACCGAGCATTCAAAATAATGCTGTGTGCTGGATTAAACACGATCATTTTATGCGTGCAGATATGGTTTTATTTTTACCAGCTGAGAACACACGAAGAGCTCATAAAATGTTCAAAACAGCACCAGGATTTCCTCCGTTGTATGCAGAAATAAAGATCTGCCACAAAGAGACCAAATATTGATGAGGCACTTTCTCCTCGTTGCTCCACATTTGCCCTCTACTCATTTTGGATACACCGATCTTTCCGCGTAGTCAAATCAGCTGACTTGTTGTGTTGCATCTTGTGACATCACGTCCTGTTTTTGGTTCGTTTACATGTCTTTGGTCCATGTTGCGTTCATATATCCATCGAACTGCACCAGAGTTCGTTTGGAAGCGGACCGAGACCGATCTATCCGATCTTTCCTAGCCGATCTATCCGATCTATCCGGTCTCGGTCTGTTTGTTTGGTCCGCACCAGGGTTCGGATGGCAGCATTCACATATGTTCAAACGAACCGCACTAACTGAGCAATCGCACCAGGGTTCGTTTTAATCGAACCAAACATGACAAGTGTGAACGCACCCTAAAAGGGTTAAGCGCACCGAACCCACATTGACTACCTTGTCATCATTAAAAATATGCAGGTTTTTGCACAAAGTTAATGTTACGTGCATAATATATTTGCAAAATCATGACAGACTTAACATTCATTAGGTATGTATATATATATATATATAAATATAGTAGCGTGTTCCTAAAGGGAAAGAGGATAACGGACACGAGAAAGTGAATTCAACTCGGAGGGTGTATTTATTTACAAGTGAGGGTCTCCGTGGTCCGGGTGAGTCCGGGTGAGTCCAGGTGAAAGTCTGCTGAGCAGACAGGGTTCAGTCGGTGTGGAGGGCTGCTGGCAGAGAATCCGTACCGTCAACATCCTGTTAGTCACTCTCTGGCAAAACAAAACAAAGAGGAACACAAGCACAAGTGTTAGTCTTGGTTTAGAGAAGGTAGAGACTCCTTTTCTGTCTCCAGGGGCGTTTATATCCTTGTCTTGCAGATTGACTGACTGCCATCAGCTGGGTTTGGTGATTGTTCCCCGGCTGGTTTGTATGTGTTGCCAGGGGCGACGCTTGAGCTGCTGGCAACTTGTCACAATATATATATATATATTAGGTATATATCACTAGGCATATATATGCAAAAATTAGCAATGTCATTACTGGTTTAAGTACCTTCGAACCAGAAGAAATATATAAACCAAAGAAATATATAACCCAGCCCCTAACAGGATTGTTTTTCTCCCACAAGGAAAAGGGGAACATTGCAAAGATTCTGGTATCCACTGCAGAACATATACAGCTAGGCTATACCCTGGCTGCCTGTAAGACTTTGCTTCACTGTGCCTTTGTGGTGACCCCAGTTTTCATTTTTTTTTTTTTCATTTGCACACACTACATGTGTAAGTAATATACGCTCCATGAGAGTAGTGAACTTCAGATGTTTATAACATCTAATGGCTAGACATGTGCTGTCAGTTCTACAGCTTAGTTAACTTTGATACATTAGATCCACCAGAAAACGAAGCATTTAAATATTCAGATATGTCAGGGAGGAACTGAAATGTCTTAGTTTGCAGCCTATATCTGCGATAATGTTATATTTCAAGGTCATATCATGCTTCCATCAGTATGTAATAAATGTATTAATGCAATGCTGATCTGTCACAAAGCTATAATGGCCCTACATCATTGACTAAAATATAGAGATATCTTCAAGGGGACTTTTTTCTTTCAAATAAATGCTTTACCCTTGCCTTTAATATGCTCATATACTGAAATGGCCATGATACAAATCACTAGTACCACCAATCTCAGACTGAGACTATAATTCCCATGCATGACTCAAAGCCCTCAAAGAATGGTTTTCACACCTTTTAGCACACATAGGAGCAACAAACCAGCTGCAAAGCAGCATAGAAAATATCATTATCGGTATTGGTTTAATTCTGTCCCATAAATTACTCATATCAGCCTGTGTGCTGGCTTAGAGGGTGAGAATGTACCTGATTGATTAGTTCCAGAGGGAGACGGCCACAAGTGATTTTGCCACCTGGAATGATTCAGTGCACTAGTTAGTAAGGTCCTATGTCCAATATTACACTGAATTTGTGCGTTTAAAACTTTTGTTCAAATCATGCCTTGGATTTCAATGTGGTTTTTTTTTGCAATCAAATGTTGATGCAAAGAGTGAAATCATATGCTTATTTAAAAGAAAATATTTTTGTGCAGTATGAATGAAAAGAAATGTTGTGTGATTCTCTACCTTTATTCAACTTTGTGTGTATGTTCTGTTTTGGTTTGGCTCTGGTTCCTTTACCTGTTTCTTTTGTTCATTATCCTACCACTAGTTAGTTTCCTTGGTTACTGATTGTTATGCACTTGTTTCAGTTGATCAGCCTCCCTTGTGTTTTTAAGCCTTCAGTTCTTACAGTTCTTTGTTCGGTGTTGATTGTCATCTAGGTTATATATAGTTGTTTTGTAAGCTTTCTCATAGCACTACAATCACCACACTATAAAACTCCAGCACAAACACACAGTCTTTGTCTGGCATCGCCATGAGCATTTAGCTGGATACTTACCTGTAGAATCTACCTGAACGTTCTCCAATGCTGTGTCTTCGATATCCACGCCAAGTCATCTCCATGTCTCCTCGCCTGCTTCTAGTGATCCCCTCTGTGCTCTTCGTCTCATCTGCTCCCTGTGCCTGTCACTCAGACTCAGCTTTATTGACCCATAAGGAAACTAAGATGGCAGCAAGGTGCCAGAACTCTAACCACATCCATGTAATACATTATCAGAAAAACTATTACATACAAAAGTTTATAAATTATATATAAAAAAAAATATACAAGAAGCATATAAAAATACCAGGGTCTATTCTTGGTAAATTTATAGATTTTGTAGACTAAGTAAACTCTCTTCAGGTCCAGAACAGTTTGAATTTGAGCACAAATATATCTTTAGTTCTGTCAGGACCACTATTGTTAAAGATGATTGACAATTAACATACAGTTTGGATTGGCAGAATGGTCATGTTCTGCGGATCCATGCAGCCTAGCATTGATATGACCAGGGAGAGCAGCAATAATCCAGAACAGTACCAACATAAATGTATTGGAGATATCATTAATGTTCAATAATTTAATGTCCAACATAATTCAAGAATTAATTAGTCTGACTCAAAAGGGTATTAGAAGGCCAATACCTGACTGGACAAGAGGAGCTGGGGATGGAGAAGGGTAATTAGCTCTTGAGCAACATGATAAGCTGCTTTTAATACTGATGACCTAATATATGGGTGCTGTGATAGTCCTCGTATTCCTACAGATAGACATGGATTAGCTGAGAGTCAGCTGGTGTGAGCGTGACTGACGTGACCTGCCAGAACTTATGCTATATGCTTGATTTCTGTCAGGACCACTATCATCGAAGATGTTTGACAATTAGCATACAGTTTGAATTGATGGTATGCTTCTGAGCAGCGATAACCACCCAAAACAAAACCATGCTGACATACCCCAAACACAAACTGACAGCAAACATCTGATTTCTTTTTTCTGATAGAATAACATCCCGATGCTAGCGGCAAATGTATGCCACTATAGATTCAATCTTATGGGGGAAGCATCACCCCAAGCTCAATCAAGCAAGGACATATCTGCAACAAGTGTGTTGCTGTAGCTAAATTTAAAATAATTTAATGGGATCTATTGGGAAGCTTACACCACTAGCGGCAGCAGAGTCAGATGCGATAAGCATGTGGTATAATCACAGAACTAGTATTAAAACTAGTGGTATTCCATCACAGGATTATCAATAAATTGAGAAGCCTAAGCAGCATAGATAGCTTTAAGCAACAAGCATGTTGCCAATAACCTGATAGCTTTTAAGTAATGAGCATAAAAACAATGCTCGAAGTGGGCAGGTACACACCGGTGTACTTCTGATATGCTGCATGTATGGAAGCCTGCCGGAAACTTAGCTTAGCTTCTTGAAGACAATCAAAGATGAATGGAGAGTGAAATATAGAAAGTTTGAGACTTCTCCTTCTTGATATCCTTCTTCATGCAAGGAGTGCAGATCTCATCTGAACTTTGTTCTTGAGGCAGTCACATTAGTATGACTTCAGCAATTCCATGTTAATAATTCAGAGAGGCGAGAAGCAATGCTAACTCAAGTCACTTCCAAATCAAGCAGCTCATGATCAATGCAGCAAATTCATGTGTTCAAGTTCACGAACTCAGGTGGAATCTGAGGTGAAATCCGTGAGGGGAACGAAGTCCTCTCGCTAAATTCCCGATTACACATTTCCTAGTGAGATGATGCCTGCCAAATTCACCACTTAATTAGCTCCTGAGCAACCTGTGATAGGCCTCGTATTCCATAGTAGACGTGGATCAGCTGAGAGTCAGCTGATGAGAGCTTGGCTGACATGACCTACCAGAACAAATGCTATGCTTGATTTCTTTTTTTCCTGCTTACAGGTACTCTAAAATGACGGCCTAAAAGCAACCAGCAACATATGAAACTCGGGTTGTTATGGGTTGTCATCAATTCAAAGAATAATCTGAGCCTTCTTAAAAACATTAAAAAAGTAAGTGTTACCAAACGAGTATCAGCTGAAGAAAGTGTTTCCTTCCACATCCATCCAACATTCAACATTTAACAAGTTATGAAGTAAAAAATCTAGCTTCTGCCAGACCACCTTCCGTAGGACGTAGCATAAGCATTTTGGACTGCTTGAGTTCAATTGCATGGAAAGCGGCCTGGTGGAAGCTAGATATTTTACTTAACATAACTTGTTAAATATGCATTTTTTTATTTTTTTTTACACAAATGCATCGCTTCACTTCAGAAGGCCTTTATTAATATTTCTCCTATTGTGTTCATTAGAAAGAAGCTTGGGGTAATTTTAATTTGAAAGTGAACTAATCCTTTAACCTATTTTTTAGTCAAACTTAAAATGCCAGACCATGCCACAATATAGAATGAGAGAATTAATTAATTAAATAATTAACAAAACAAAATCATCATAGTAGGAGAGACTATAATTTCCCCAGAAAGCGCAATCTTTGTTGAACCCTTTTACAAACAGCGAAAATATTGGGTTGAAATCTCAACTTATTGTCAATCACCACACCCAAGTTTTCTCATGCTTACTCTGGCAATCATTGGTGTGCATAATAAACAAAAAGGTGAAAAGCAACAACCTTGTGGTGAACCAGTAGAATGATATTGGAATGAATATCATTGACGAACACATTGAGAATGTAAAAAAAATAAATAATCCAAAATCGACCCAGAAATAGTAAGATCCAAGTTAAAAAGAGAAATACATTTCTCTACCAATAAAGGGGGCGGTATTGTGTTAAACACTAAAGAAAAGTCAATAAATAAAAATCTAGCATGGGTCTTTGTTTTCCCAGGTGTTTGAACAAGCAATTTAACAGAGTAAGGTTTCCTCTCTAAATGCAAGCTGCAAAGGATCAAATCTATCTTTGGACTACTGTAGAATGTCTCCCTCTACTAATTTCCCAAAACACTTCATAACTACTGAAGTAAGAGCTACTGGCCTAAAATCATTAAGTTCATTTGGAGCCCTGTCTTAGTCACTCTCTGCCTGCAAGAGATAAGATTCAAGTTATCATTCATTTTGGCTATCCAAATCATTATACACCTGCCTTGTGTAAATCCTGATGTTGGTTCAACAAATTTACCATTGCTGCAGTGTTCCTGTTCCTGACAGTATGCATTGTCAATTGTTATAACATTCTCTGTGTTTTTCTTAGGCTTTTGAGACCTTAATACCGTAATACATGTTCATTTTCTTGTTAGTAGCATTCACTGCACATAAAAGCATAACTCGTTAAAAAAAGGAAATTGGGATCTATAATTGGTATATGTAACCGAACAGTGTCTCCTTTTTTTGACCCTGTTTTTTTCTGAGCTTTTAAACACTCTCTACAACAATATGCCTAGGGTGAGGAGCTTGTTTTCTTTCTTATTCTCCCTCACTCTTACTTTTTGTGGTCAAACAGCTAAAATAATTCAGCAGTGGTTAACCAAGAGTCATGCTTTTGTCAAGTTTGTGGGAACCCGAGGGTACATTTTAATATCACAGCCATGTTTTAATTCAAACCCCCCCCCCCCCCCCCCAACCAGGTCTGGTCCAGGTCTGGCATCTGCCATCTGGTCATTGAGTGGTTGATGCTCGTCCAAACATTGTCCCTGTCCTTCTAAATAGCAGCCAGAAAATAAAATATAGAGACAGTGAAACAAGAACCCTGGCACAAGGATCTGGTTATTCTTAGAGGAAGAGGGGAATGAATAAATGTCTGAAGCAACTAATATGAGCCCACTCCATTAAGTAAAGTATTATTCACTCCACTTGATGCCAAGCATAAAAATACACACCACTGTGAGACAGAGAAAGAGAGAGAGTGGTGGAAAGGTAGACACCATAGAGGAAAATAAAACGGAATGTGCCTTGAATGTGGAAACAAAGTTGGAAGTAGATCACAGGTGTCATCTAGTACCACTAATCACAATATATGCATTTGGATGATACATGCTGTCAGAGACTGAATTCAGCTGTGATTGTACTGCAACTGCCTGGATAGCAAACATATGTTAATGCTTTTAGCACAAGAAAATCTAAGGGAACTGTTCAGTGAGAGTGAATAAGGGGTTCAGACTTTCGTTTGGTGCTAAGAGCAAACCAACTAATTATTGGTTACAAAGGTGAGAGTAACAGTTATTGACATCCCATAATTGCAATTAGACTGTGAGTACTAGATTTTGTGGTCACATTCTTATTTATTTTTCCTTACTTTTCTTTGCAAGGGAAGTGCAGATTATGGATCTTGGTAAATGTACAGTACCTCATTGTAAAGTGTTATCGTTACAATGTCTCCATCGTGCTATAATTGGATGAAATTGGTTGTGATTGGATATGATTGGCTTGTGCGATAAATCCCGCCTTTCATTTATGTGCGTGTTCCACTTATCAGTCTGAATGAACAAAAGGATGGTGTCAATGGGAAGTCTAACTGTAAAGTAAGTAAACAGCTCAGCTCAGCTTCACGTCACGACAAATTCAAACTTGAAAAGACCTGAAAACATGATGACTTTGGGTGGTTTTAGTGCAATTAGCTTGGTGAAATTAAAGATACATCTTCATGTCTGTGACAGACTGTGTTTACAGAGCTTAAGTTAAGTTATAGCTTAAGTTGACTATTGAAAAGAACAGCTGAACATCAATACACAAATAAAATAAACATTGTTTAAATTGTTACTGCCTTTAGTTATTATTTTAATAAATGTAAAAATGCTTAAACACTAACTTGATGAGATGGTTTCTTTTTTATGTAAAATAATGTTCATTTAACGAGGAAAATGTGACAACGATAAGAATAATGCTCATTCATTTACATTTGATTTATAAATAAATAAATAAAAAATGTGAGGACTTTGCCTCCTCATTTCAGAACACTGCTGTATATAACACAATAGAATAGAGAGAAAAAATCAAATATGTAGAATTAAAGAAAGAAAAACAATACAATATACATCTATAAAAATTAAATAAGACATATATAATCATATTACACATTTAAGCTTTATTCATATGGCACTTTATAAAATACAATTTGTTTCAAATCAGCAAACTGTTTCAAAACAGTGATAAACAGGAAAATATTGATTTATTGAATGCAAACAGAATTCAATTTTGCTGTAAAGCATGTCCCAAATGCTGGTTATAAGGAATGCACGAAGACAAATGAGTACAAAACAATCTTTTAATAGATCCAACAGAAACACTCAGGAGCTAGAAATACACAACCAGGTACAACACTGACGATACGGAACGAAGAACAAAACAAACTTTTAAATACAAAGTGAAAATAATGAGAGAACAAATGAATGACAGGTGAACGTAATTAATAACTAAAAGAACTCATATGAACAGGCAAACAGGAACAGAGCAAACAGAGAGAAAACAAAACTAAAACAGAACATAGCAGATGTGGGGGATTCACTTGCCTGGGCGACGATGGAGAACAGAAGACACGAGACGAATTAACACATGGAGCGGTGTCAGAGCAGGAGCCGAGGCCCTGAAGTGAACCAGGGCTACTTTCGGAAGAGGAGGCAGAAGAGAGAGGCAGGGCAGGAACTATGGCAACACAAGAGACTTTGAGCTGGACAGCACCAGCGGAAGCACTGGAGACTTTGTGCTGGGTGAGAGTAATGGGGATGCGAGAACCAGGAAAACTTCCTCTTCCATTTGAAAATAATTCCCAGAGGCCTGGCACAACACATCCTCAGTGTGCGGAGTGTGGGTGGGACTTCCCTTCATGCCCTCGAACTCCACAAGCAGTCCTACAGAGATGGACAAAGCACCTGGTCAGACGTTTCGTGAGGCTCAGACTCAGGGGCAATGGTCCTCCTTTCAGGCTCTGGCTTGTGCATCGCTGCAGGGTCAAACTCTCTCAATCTACGGCTGACGGCTGGCTGGGCTCGGATCTGAAGAAAACAAGACTAAAACAGATAATAACAGAGCATAACCATGACAAAGCAGCTCTAAAGACAATAGTTCAGCTGATGTCAGTTCATTGTTGATTCTGTTCAGTTTTTGACTCTGTAAAGTTCATCAATTTAGCTATAAAGTAACTCTGCAGAAAAGAGTGATGTCATCATCCAGCTCAGTTCTCATCCAATATTCTCAATAATATTGCTAAATATTAAGTGTTTCCAACTAAAAAAAGTCAGAGGCGACAGTGGCAAGGACCCAAATCTATCAGGTAACAGAAAGGACAAGCGGGTTCAGTTTATGTTCACTGAACAATGTTTATACTGAATGTGAATAAAAGCCTAAATTCTGTTCAACATATAAAGTGATTGTGTCTCTTCATAAAATATAAACCACTCAATTCATATGGATTATTTTTACAATTTCTTTATGAACTTTTCAAAGCAATGATGTGGTATCTGCATAGCGAGGGACAGAAATAGTTCAGATTTAAAAGATCTTCATTTGCGTTTCAAAGTCTAACAGGTTTGGAACAACATGAGGGTGAGTAAATGATGACAGAATTTTCATTTTTGGGTGACTAACCCTTTAACAAGCAGATTAAGGCTCTATGGAAAACTCAATCCTGATTGATCAGGCGTACCACCCAGCAGTCACTGTCGTCCATGGCAATGTTGGGTCCTGAAACTTGTGTTACTCTCATATCTCTTGTTTATTCAAATGCAACAGGCATTGTCTTGCATCTCATTTAAAGATTCCATTGAAAATGACATCGCTCCAGTTGGCAATTAATATTACTGAAAAATTGTGACTGCATTGGTCTTCTTGAAGACTAAAAGGTTTGTACTGTAATATATCTTCTTCTTTTTTTAACGGAAACTTAAAACAGGTAACATTCAGGAAATAATTATATCATTCATTTTAAGCAATAATTGGCTGTGTGATAAACTAGATAATGTACAGCCAGCCAATCATTATCTTAATATATGCCTTACTTAATCCACTGTTGTTCATTGTTATTTTATGATTAACACCTAATGCAACAATGTTAACAAACTGAATCTTATTGGAAAGTGTTGCCAGCATCATTTAGTCAGGCCAAGGTAGTGGATAGTTCAGGTTGAGGATGCTCCTGGCCTCTGCTTTTACTCTCCTCTTCGCCAAAGGTTTTTTTTTTTTTTTTCCATTGACATGGGACCTCCATTCCGCTGAATGAGATCTGATTTACTGTCTTGTAAACACATAGGAAGTAGCATTGAGAACGGTTTAACAAAGTCAATAAAAGCAGATATCATTCCTGGTATTGGGCGTGCATGTGGTCTCCCTTATGCACGCACCTCGCACACTCACACACTAAAGCAAACACACACTTTTGTGCCTTTTGCTCCCCCTTTCTTCTGTTTTTCTGTTCTGGGCTGGAGAAAGCGATTGCTTTTGCAGGCCTACCTGCAAGTTTGCTTTGAGTCTTTCTCTTTTTCATCTGGGTGCAGAAAAGTGGCCCCTGGTGTCCAAACAGCTGTGTAGACCTGGGAGGGAAAGAGGCTTGAAAAAGGGACGAGAAGAAAGAGAGGAAATTCAGTGGACCTCAGGGACTCTCCTTTTCTGCCTCTTTCCCGTTCTTTAACGCTCTCTTTTTCTAGCTCTCTCCTCTCCATTTCTCTCTTCACATTCCCCTTTTCTCTCCCACTCTGTCTTATTTCACTTGTCCTCTCTCTTTGACTTTCTGCTCTTCATCTCCTCCCATCTGTGCTTTTCCAGCTTTTTTCATTCTCTCTCTCTCTCTCTGCTCCTAAAACAGCTTTAGGCCTCTGAAAGATGAGATAGAAATGATTTTTTAAATCCTAAACATTTTTGTCCCAGGTGCATCATCGATCAGACCCTGTAGTGCGATTATGTTTCCGAGCTTTGAACTTCTTTCGAAAACCCCTCCAGAAAGAGCTTTTTTAGTACGGTATGGTGGTGGAAATCCCATTTGCTTAAAACCTGGGAAGGTCTGAATATAAATGTACAAGGTCCTGGACTCACTAAACTGTCGTCCGTCCAGAGAAGGAGAGATAGCTGAAATTTTCCTAGGAGCTACATGGGGGTGTTATATACCTCCCACAACGGAATTTGCTCTGGAGAGGGTCACTGCTACCCTGTCACTACCTGCTATATCATTTTTCATGAAAAAAAAAAAAAATGACGGAAAGCCAAAGATGAAATGGCTCACTTTTGACCCTAATACTTGGACTTTAAAATACCTTTTTTTCGGTCAGAATTCTTCTAGTATCGAGAGACATATGGTGATTGATAGGAAACTTGAATCAGAGCTCAACTGATCTCTGTAGGCTTGTGTTCCAATGGACCAGAAACTCTCAGTTATAGCTGAATATGAATTCAACAAAGACTAAAAGACTAGAAGATCACTGCAGCACATTTGCAATGTGACATTCACAAACCTTTGCTGGAGGATTTGAGGTTACTCATTAGATCACTTATCAGGCTTCAACTGTTGACATTTTGAGGAATCAGAAATGATAAAGGTTTATAACCCACTTGTTTATTTTAAAATGTCAAGATTTTATTTTGATGGCAATACATTGCAGACTATATATTTAAAATGCCAATTCCAAATTTGAAACACAGGTCAGAGAAGCTGCAAAATATACCTTCTGACTCACCTGCTCCTCCAGAAAAACTGCAACACATCTCCAGAGACTCTACAGAAAAAAGAACAAGAGAGGGAGAAAGAACATGTATTTGTGTGTGTGTGTGTGTGTGTGTGTGTGTGTGTGTGTGTGTGTGTGTGTGTGTGTGTGTACTCGCATGCAAAACAAAGCGAGAAAGCAGAAAGGGAGTCGGCTGGCCAGCATTTCAGAGGGAACTCATCGCGGAGAGGAGGAGAGGGGAAAAAAGGGCAGTGTTGAGAGCGGTAATGTTTGTTTAGTCCCCATCAAAGCCAGGCCTAATTATTTTACCATGTTGAGCTTTATCCTGCTGCAGCCTCTGTCTCTTCAACCTTAACCTCAACCTCACTGCCTCAACCTTTCTGTCCTCAAATCCACTGTTTGGTCCCTTAAAACAAGGTTTTCAACATGGGGACTATAGTAGTAAAAAGTACATATTTAAATAAATGAATAAATAATTAATGAATAATAATAATAATAATAATAACAATAAATGTATTTAATAATATATATTAGAATGTGACAATATTACTGTTTTTGCTTTCTGAAGGTTTGAAATCCTAAAATAAACTTCAATTATTTTATTCTTTTAACGGCCATATGTTTCTCTATAGGTTTAACACTACTCTGAATGGGATTTTTACATTTTTACAAACGCCTTATATTCAGGTGTGCAGAATTATTAGGTACGTTTTCTTTTACAGATAAAATGAGCCAAAAAAGACATTTAACACCCCATCCTCTTGAACCACTGTTTGAAGAATTTATCTTCCAGAATCTGGCAGTAAGTTCTAGGAGTTCATTTTTAGTCCATCTCCTACCCTGAAGTCCGTCTTGCAGATATGGACTAAAAATGATCTTCCAAACCTTACTGCCAGATTCTGGAAGATGAATTCCTCAAACAGTGGTACAAGAGGACGTGGTGCTGGTCCTTCAAGAGTCACTCTCAATCTGTCTGTCTATAAAGCCTATAAAAAAAAAAAACAGCCTTTGTGTATTTCACAACACTTCAGTTTGGGATTCTTATGAAGTGGGTTTCATTTTCCAGGATTCTTTATCTAACCTAAGTCTCTGAGATCCTGACACCTCGCACTTCTGGAAACTCCAGGTGGGTTGCAGCTCTGGTAAATGGTGGAGCTGGAGACTAAAGGGCTCCTGATGGTTTCACACTTAATTCTTCACATTAATTTTTAATTCTTTTGCAGTTAACATGTCTTTTCTTCTCCAGACGTTTTTGTCTGACCCTGCTGACCCAAAGAGTGTTTTACTCATGCCGTAACTGCAAATTTTCAATATTTCATTAGTATTGCATCCTTCTCATGGGTATTTAATAATTTTTATACCCTCAAATGTGAGAATCAAATGTGTTTTTTGGCTCATTTTGCCTGTAAAAGAAAACATACCTAATAATTCTGCACACCTGAATATAAGGCGTTTTTCATTTCCAGCCTTCATGAAAAATCAAAAATCACTTATAAATGATTAAATTCAAGATTAATAGTAGTTATGAATAAAAAGGTATCATAGAAAATCAGTGTGCCTAATAATTCTGCACACACTGTATATCTATCTATCTAACTATCTATCTATCTATCTATCTATCTATCTATCTGTGTGTGTGTGCGTGTGTGAATGAATACTACTACTAATTATTTTTTTATTGTTAATTTTATACTGTTTTTTTCTCTTCAGGATTAACAAAACTCTTAAAGTGTCAACTCAATAGACAGTGAATATTTGTGTCATAACATGTATTGGAACAGTTTAGTTTCTCACAGTTTACTGTAAATGGGCTGAAAAGGAAGCGGATCCCTAGTCATATTTGGGTGTCAATGGCAACAAGTTGAAAACCACCTTAAAATACTCCTTCATAGTCCAGTATTAGAAATACTTGGAATGTCATGATGTCATTTTATTTTTTAAAATCTCTCTTGTTAAAGAAACTGACATGTTAGATTGAAATACACAGAGATCTGACTTGATAAATCTTACCTGGTGGTTTTGGTTGGTATTTGGTATGACATTAGTTTGTTGGCATCCCCAGTCCTCCATATATCCCATGGTGCATCAGTCTCACTGCAACTGTAAAAGTCACTGTAAAAGTCAGCTATTGCATCATGGAAACAGGACTCCTCTTTCCCACAGCCAACCTGGAGAACTAATCATCTGTCTGTCGCAGAGGTGAAGCTGTACAAGTGTGTGTGTGTGGCAAGGGGGTTAAATATGACCCCAGCTCATACCCTGACCCTCATCTGGGTGGGGGACAACCACAAGATTGTTAGGGGACCACAAACCTTACAGAACCATGTTCCTCTGACCCCATCTTCACTCCATCCTTTAAACTTGTCATCTTGTTCCATTAGAATCACCACACCTGTAGAGTGTATAAAACTGTGAATCTTGTTCAGGTGACTAATGCTGTCATGTGGGATATTAGGAAGCAACTTTTAAATACAGCATGCAAAAAATGAAATAAATAGATGAATTTAAAAAAAAAAAAACTTTGTGGGGTTGTGTGAGATTCAGGATTGAAGAATTGTCTCTATTTCAATTCATGAATGTGAATTTGAACTGAATTGGCCACATCCTAGAGGAAGCTGTCTTTTCTTAAGAAAAAAAAAGTGAATTACAGTTCATTTTAATTCTGTTTCCTTCCAATCAAATTCAAAATTCAGTTCTGTGTACTATTTGCTACCTCAATTCACATTTATTTCAAATGCAGGAAATGAACTAGAATGTAAGTAATTGTCAATTTATTCTGGAATGGCACACAACCCTGCAGCCTCCACAGTTTATTATACTATTCACATGTAAATATACAAAGAGATCTTTTTATATATATTTTTGTTCCGCCATGTCACAATAATCTGGAATGCTTTTAAAAATGTTCTGTCGGACATATTAGAACATGAGATTAGAACATTCCAGAGGCATTTCTGTCCCTCTTCAGGCATCTATCATCTCTATTATCTGTACAGTCGCTCTGCAGCCTCAGTTTGGGACTGTCGATGTGTTAATCACCCAAGAATGCTTACACAAAAACACACACACACACACACACACACACACACACACACGCACACATAAACACACACACACACACACACACACACACACACACACAGGCATACTGTTAAATGGATCACCAAAAATCCAAAGAGTAATAACAGTAATAGGAATGACCAATTAATCATAACCATCATCATCATATCAAATTTCCTGTGTTCATTGTCAGGTCTTGTCCTTTCCAAGCTGTTATGTCTGGCATTATCTGGAGTTCCTTAGTGTCTATTCCTTTGTTTAGGCACACACACACACACACACACACCTACACACACACACACACATATACATATATGTCCTTAAAAATCTTTTTGCACTTCTATCCAACTCTCCCTCTGATTTCACTGATGTTACATAAGACTTGACCATAGTCTCCAGTCACTATTTCTCCATGATGGTCCTCGAGGGTCGCTTTGTGAGTTCCTGGACTACGCCCTTTAGTTGAGTCGATCCACTGGAGCTGGAGACCAAAGTGGGATCAGCAGAGTTAGATACAACAGATGTGTGTGCGGCCAGAACACACAAAACAGTCGTTGCCATCACAGGCAGCACAGATGACAGTTGAAGGACCTCTGGGACCACTACACTTGCAAGAGCTGAGACCACCAGACTTGGCACTACCTTACTAGGGACCCCAAATTAGAAGCGCTGAGACCACCAAACTTGGGACCACCGGACTTGGGACCACTGGAGTTGGTACCACCACACTAGGGACCACCAGACTTATTACTACCTTACTAGGGACCACCGGACTTGAGACAACCGGACTTGGAATCGCTGAGACCTCTGGACTTAGGACCTCTGGACTTTGGACCAACACACTTGGGACCACTTGACTTGGAAACAGTGAGACCTCCAAACTTCAGACAACCGGACTTGGAATCGCTGAGACCTCTGAACTTGGGACCATTCGACTTGGGACCACAGCCACAGGACTAAGGACCACTGGATCCTTAAACTACTACTACTACTACTACTACTATTATTATTATTATTATTATTGTATACATAAATAATAAAAATATATATTAATTATATGATAATAATAATAATTTGAGTTTATCAGAGAAACATAATCCTTAAATAACAGTACACATCATTCTGTGTGCAGTAATCTTTTTTTTTTTCTTCTACAGCAAAAATACCTAACTGTATGAAAAATAAGACTTGGCTCTCCAGGGTTTCCTGTGGATGAAATGTCTGGAGTCACAGGAAGCTTAGACAGGTATGAAAAACATGCTGTGCCATACAGGAGAGATAAGACGGAGCTGGAATTCCATGGCAAGTTTTTAGAGTGTTGAAAGCACCTGACTGGTATGTGCTGGTACTCTTGACAGTGGATGGGTGGGGGATTTGGGGAGATGGTGTGTGCGTGTTTAGTAGGGGCGAAGGGCGGATGGATTGATGTAAGTGATAAGAGCTCAGTGGACACTCGACACAATCTGTCAGTGACAGTGTGTTCTTACATGTCTCGGGCGGAACTGACAGGAGTGTTCATCGATCAAACACTCACAGTATCTGCCGCTCTGTCACTCAAAGCCCAGCAGGAGACGTGATTGGATACTCCACCCGAACCTCAGAGTGATGTCAATGGTGCAAGGTGATCAGGTGACAACTCTACCATTCCTGTCATCTGAGGTGCTGGAAAATGATGCCCTGTAATGATGAAGCTTGTTCTATTTTGTGCAGACTAGTTCAGTTTAGTGTGTATGTATGTAGCCTACTTAAAAATTGAAAAAAACAAAAGAAAAGAAAAATTGCGAGAGAAAATGGATGCCCTGGAGACTGGAAAATTTAGAAGGACAAAAATGTGCTGTCTATAGCGCTACATTTTAATTAAACTTTTAATTAACTCTTCAGGTTTCAACATCTAAAATTACAGATAATATTTTCCAGATAATATATTTCTTATCATCTCTTTTGACTTTTGAAAATAAATAATAAATAATATTTAAGCCAATTATTTAATTTTACACCATGTGGTCTTCATATCATCAAGCTTTCTTTCTCAGACAGAATAAATGGGTTATTACACATGAAAATATGCAGCTGCCTTTAAAGGAAAGGTGTCCTTCACATGGGGAAAACCCCAGTTTTAGGAACTGTGGTTGTATTTATGCCCTGGACGCCCTCTGCTGTTTTCTCCAGCACATGTCAGACTGTGGTCTTTCATTCATACACATACCATAAATAAAAAAGTCATATGACATGAAATATAAAATAAACAATTGTTGTATTAATACTTGAAAATAACATACCATCTTCTTATTAGACAATAGCGTAAAACACATTTCAGCTGTAACAGTAGAGACGAATACAGTACAGAATAGGTTTATATGCACAATGTAGTTTTACATTCATTTTGTATATTGCTTTTCAGATATTTGACTTGCTTTATCCTAATTTGGTTATAGTTATGTTGTTAACATATTTATTTAATAATTTATTGTTCATTTATTATTATTATTATTATTATTATTAGTTCCACATAATGGCAAATAGTCCTTAGGCTTTTAAATAAAACTACTAATGTAGCCAAGAACATACTCCCAAATATAAAAAAGGAGGAGAGTATAAAACAATATTACTTAAGGAATCTGAGATGTCAGTTACTTAAAAAAACATTAAGATTCTATGGCCACATTATAGCTTTATTAAGGCTGTGGATAAAACTACTGCACGGACAGTAGTAGTAGTAATGATAATAATAATACTTTTAGCCGTGTTGTAAGATTTCAACAGGCAGGAGGAATTGAAACTTTTTTTTTTTTTTTAAATAAACAAACCAAATAAGAAACACTTGACAAGTTCTTTGGTTATTTGTCATTTAGCTAATGTGTTCTCATCCAAAGAGACTTGCAATACAGGAACAGTTCCCTGCAATGCAACCTGATTTTTCCAAGGAACACATTTTAAAATTTTTATCATCACGAATCAAAAATAATTCTTTACTATATTACTACAAAGGTTCATAATGACCACAGGTCATCACATACCCAAAAACTCCATAGAGGTACACTGTCGTTCAAACGTTTGGGCTCAGGGAGGCTTTTTTCTGTTTTTTTTTTTTTTGGAAAACGATTCATACTTTTATTTCGCAAGGATGTAAATGAAATCAAAAGTGAATCTAAAAAAAATATTAAGCAGCACAACTGTTTTCAGAACTGACAAATGAGAAATCAGCATATTAAAATAATTTCTGACAGATCACGTCGTACTGAAGACCAGAGTAATGGCTGATGAAAATCAATCACAAAAAAATAATAAATAAAATAAAATCACATTTTAAATAATATAGAACATAGAAACAGTTATTTTAAATTGTAATAATATTTAACAATGTACTCTTATTTTTAATCAAATAAATGCAGCCTTGCAAAGCCTAAGAGATCAAAATTTCCAACCTCAAACCTTTGAACAGCAGTGTGGTCCATCTGACTTGTGCTCTACATTCCAAACCTTCTGAAGGCATATGATATGCTTTGTGTGAGGAAGCTCTCGGGCAGTTCAAACTGAATGTGGACAATAACGCAATTATGTAGCTTATAAATCTAGGAATAAAAGATATTATCCGCACAAGCTGGGGTCCTCTCAAATAAGGCCTCTACTGTGCAGATTTGATGTTCGGTTTGCAGTCAAGCAATGATGCTGGCTCCATTTTTGTCAGATAGACATGAGGTTTTTTTAGCCTGTTCATCACACAAAATATTGCATGACTTTTTAGAAGACTTGTAAACAAAAGCACCATAAATTAGGCTATAGGACTAGTACAATACACTGTACAAATCACATGGCCAACTTTAATGGTGATTTTGTAGTAAATGATAATTCTTCAGTGAAAACATCACATTCAGAACAGTGTTTTGTAGCACCAGAACACAGCTTACTGCTCTTTTTTCACAACTATTTCTCTGTCCTGTCCACTTTGTCCACACCTACAGTCACCAGTGCTCCATACCCATTCATCTTTTTGAACATGACTTGGTCAGAGGTTCCCAGCGGCTGGTTTTCAATTTCACAAGCGTTTCTTGAGGCAAACATCTCACTGATCTCCACAAAGGTTTTGTTCTTTGTTTCAGGGATGATGAAGTAGACGTAGGCTGCCACCCCCACACACACACCACAGAACACCAGGTAACAGAACGCACCAGCTGACATCTGAAATACAAGGAAAATCTGCGAATAAAATCTCATTTGAACATTGAAATGAACAACAAACTTGTCACTCGAATTAGTATGCTGACAATATAATTTGTTATAGAAAAGGAAGAAAAGGCTTACCTGAAGGAACGGAAAGACAAATCCCACAGTGAAGTTTGATGTCCAGTTAAGAAATCCTCCTACAATGAAGGCAGAGGGTCGATGGGATTGTTTAAAGAGCTCTCCCGTCATGAGGAACGGGACACCGGCTGTGCAGGAGCAAACATAATAGTATCAAAGTCATATTTGAATTAATTTAAAAATCAACACAACTATATGATAACTTATGAAGCATAAACAGTCCATAGCACATGATTCAACACATTCTTCAGCAAACAACAAAAAAAAAACTCTTTCACCAACAGATGGCACTAGTCTATCAAATAAAAGGCTTTATCGTAGCAAACCTTCATTTTTAGAGTTTGTATAATTATCTGCAGTACATAATAACATCCATTTACAAGAAAAGTCCACTAAAACATGACTGAGTTAAGTTTGCTAGTATCATTCCTTAAATATAGCTTATTTAGAACGTAAAAATAAAAGGCAACCTTTAAGTGTACGATGTAAGCTACATGCAGGCATGAAAATGACTAAGAGAAATTCCAGTGAGATTCTCACCAGGTCCAATGCAGAATCCAGCGATGATTCCAACCACACAGGCCACACTGACATACCGCATAAAGGATAAATGAGCCTAATCAAAGACAAAAGAACTGGAGATCAAAATATATAAACTAATTTAAAAAAAAAAGAAAAAAGTTTGAGGTCAGTAATATTTTTTATATTTTTCCAGAAAAGATGCATTAAACTGATCAAAAGCCACAATAAAGAGTTTTAAATTCTTTCAAAATAACAATAAAAAGCAAAAAACAATCTATCTTAACAATTTAACAATTTCAATCAAATAAATGCAGCCTTGGTGAGCATAAGAGGTTTGTATGCACACACACACACACACATATGTATAAATATATATATATATATATATATATATATATATATATATATAAAATGATCAATCTTTCTAGACTGTTCATAATTACCTGTAACATGAGGGAGAAAGTGATTCCAGCACAGCACAAGCCCATAAAGCTAAAGCCACCAATCATCAGAGGCCTCCTACCCACACGCTCAATGGTAAAGCACTGCACAACATTCAGAGAATTGTGAATCACTCAGTGTTACTTAGGAGCCAATTATATTATCAAAGGTTACATAAAAAAACAATGTAACATGGTTTCCTAATATTTACGATATGCTTTTGATGTCAGTCATGGTGTTCTCACCCCTATGAGTCCAGAGATGACCTCTATGGCTCCAGTGCCAACGGTTGTGTACTGAATCTGATGAAGAGGAATACCTGCATTCTCAAAGATGGCATTGGTGTAGAACCAGATCTGGAAATAGAAACCAGGTGTTCCATTTTATCATCTCAAATACCGGTATTGCCTTTTGATGGTAATTGTCATCACCATGACTACTAATAAAAACACACACACACCGCATCGATTCCAGACAGCTGCATCCCAGCATTGACCACAATGACTGTAACAAGCTGCCAGCGAACAGACTGATCCTTGAAGAGCTGCAATACTGAGACAGTCTCCACTGAGGACAAAGAGCGCTGTTCTTCCTGCATCTCCTCCACCTCAGCCTGGATGTTAGACTTAGTACGGTACCACTTCAGTGCTGCCAAGAGGAATCAGAGTCTGAGCGTCATTATGTAAGAGTATCGGCACATCAGATCGTGCCAGAACACCAGAGAATACAACAGACCACTTTAGACTAAAACATCACCCTGTGAAAAGTGTGCTTGAAAGTATGCTTAAATGACCACTTGTATGATGAGTACTTCAAATCTTAAAAGATATATTTTTTAAAAACTGTAGTTGCAGAAAATAAAATAGAGTAAAGTGTTTCTTAACACTTTTAAAAACTACATTTTTAGCTCTCTTGACGAACATACAGGACTGCTTTTAACTTCCTTTAATTTCCTTTTATTTCCTATTTAAAAATTGCTCTAAAACCATGTAACATTTTTTATGTGTTTATTATCTACTGTCATCTCTACATTTGCATACATATATATATATATATATATATATATATATATATATTATACTACACTTTTAAAAGCTACAGTTTAAATACTTTTAAAAAATGCACCTTGCAATAATGTAAAATTAAAAGTTTTTCTTTGATGTACATAACTACTCATTTAGTCATATTCATACTACTTAAAAATAAGTACAAAGTTGCCATTAAACAAATCTTGCTGTTTATATATTAATTTAAATATTCAGTGTAAAAATAAGTATTACAGTATACAAATATATTACAAATATTAATGTTAGTTGAGTTAAATAGCAATTAATTACAGAAAAATGTGTTTCATTTTTTTTATCATTAATTGACAGCACTAGACTTAATATATTTGTCTATAAATCCTCTGTGAGTAAGCCAAAGGCAACCATGGCAAAGCAAACCACCATGAGTGTCTGCTGTATAACTGATGGGCCTTTGTAGTGGCGGCTTCTGAAGCTCTGAGATCACAGTAAGGACAATAACTGCTTATGAGAGTCTCCTGGTCTGACCACTAATCCCTCCAACACAATTCAATCAGCTTTAATGCAGTGAAGTGAGAGGAAACATTCAGAAGAATTTCTAGAAAACATTCGGTTCACATAAGATTTTAAATCGTAAAACAGAAATAGAGATGTTTATTTTATTTTTTTGCGGTGGTCAATCTCTTCCATTAAGTTACAATAAATGAGCACTGATACAAAAGCACTAATAAAACTATCATTACACTAGTCCAGGCAACTTATGCAACTTAAATCCTCTGAATGTATACACACCAGCTTTGTGTGAGGCAATATTTTGTTATTCACTGATAATCTTCATTTCATTCTCAAAAAAAATCATCTCTTTTGTGTTCTCAAAGAAAGAAATACAGATTTGGAACAATATGATCCATTTTACATTACATTTATCAGACACTTTTATCCAAACCAACTTACAAGGGGAGCAATTCGTGGTTTCATGTCTTGCTCAAGGGTACCTTAGTCATGGTATCGAAGGTGGAGAGAGTGCGGTTCATTCACAATCCCCACCTTCAATTCCTGCCAGCGTGGGAATTGAACCAGCAACCTTCAGGTTACAAGCCCAACTCCCTCACCATTAGGCCACGACTACACGACTATGATGCAACGTCCTGATTGAACAACATCCGAAATCGCATACTCTATAAAAAAACAGTCTATATAGTATAACTGTAATCCAGACATACAGTACAACATCCATCATGTTGTCATTGTCATATGACCATGTGACCTATCATCACCAGTTGTGTTGCTTCACTGTCATTAACAAATCCTCGTAACAAATTCATTGTATGCACACTTCAGAATCACACCAGAAGCTGCAAGTCATCTAGGTGCTTTTTGCCTACAGTTTTATGAATACTGCGTATACTCTTTTCACATGTCTTTTCCAGCTACTGTATAGTAGTTTCTTTAAGTCTTTACCTGTGATAGTAGCATGAATGTTCCGCTTTTCCATCAGTAGATATCTCGGACTCTCTGGAAACCAGGGCAACAGCATGAGCTGTATGAATGTAGGCACCACGACTAGAGAGAGGAACAAAGGCCAGTGCTCTTCCTGTGTGGAACAACCAAATGATAATGATAAGAAGACTAAAATCAAAGCAGTAACAAATCTGTTTAATATGGCAAAGCGTGCTGGCAAAGCAAAAGTTCAAAATAAATCAATCAATATATCTGTAATATTCATAACAGAGACAATCTAATGTTATAAATTGAAATAGAAATGAACCACCTTGCCCAAGAGCTCATGAAGTCCTAAAATCTGAGCGATAAACACTCCTATACAGATGAAGATGCTGGGAACGAGTCCTAGAAAGCCCCGGAGATTCTTTGGCGCAATTTCTCCCAGATACATTGGAACAACGCTGAGAGATATCCCTACAGCAGCATAGCAAGGAGCACAAATCAGTACAGAGGAAAAATACACAAGATGAATATTACTGATGACACTAGAAATCTGAGGAGAAAATTTGAATGTTCAACAATTCGAAAAGGAGACAGAGTCAAATGTAAATTTTTAAGAAGAGGTCATGGGTTGGGAACGACTTAAGCGTGAGCCGGTGTCTGAGTCACATGTAGTACACACCAAGCCATTGGCCAAGGACAAAGTCAGGTGAGAGCGTCACCAGCTTCTTGTCTTCAGAAGCCGCTTTGACTGTCACTGTGTGCACAACACTGTCTCTGTCTGTTTAAAGTTTAGGAGTTGTGTCTCGCTGTGCCCCCAATCTATTCCTGGGGACGATGGATACTAATTTTGTGTTCTTTGTTTGGGAGCGGAGCACTCTCGATCAGCTCTGGAGGGGTAAGGTGATATGACACATCCCAAAGAATTTTAACCGTTTTGGTCCATTGATCTGTATTTTATGTCCCAGAGAAAAAATCATATAGATTTGGAATGGCATGAGGGTGAGTAAATGATGACAGAATTTTCATTGTTGGCATTTAAAGCCTTCCATATAAAATGAAATGAATTACCTGAATGTATCCCTGTAATGAAACGCCCAACGATGATCATTTCTGGCGATCCACATATTCGGCTGAAGCCCATCAGCCCTCCAGCGATAAAGACCAGAACTGTGCTGTGTACCAATGTCCCTTTCCTACAAATCAGGAAGACGCAGAAAGCATTCAAGCAGGTATCGGGCTTTAGCCTTGAAGCTGCAATGTATGTATAAGCCGCATACTCTACCTTCCAAATCTGGTAACTTGCATTCCCACTGTGAGAGAGCCCACCAGGCCTCCAATGGCAAATATAGACACAGTGACTGAATACATAAGCGTGAGAGTCTCTTCATCCACTCCTGACCCATTCCGCCTCACAATAGTTTGGTTAAAAAAGTCCTTTATGTACTATAAGAAGAACAAATATAATATATACATCTATCCATTTCTAATACCTTGGCATTGCCAATCATGCTTACAAAGTTATAATATATGATAGGCATTGATTTGATATTCAGTTACCTAAAGAATTTCTATTAAATTAAATCACACACTTAATGCAATCAAGTGTGTCAAATTGTGCAATCAAATTCTAATAAAATGAGCATCTAAAATGAGCAAGTCAAAATTATACAGTTGATGGCAGATGAATGTAATCATTGTAGAGAAAACTCTCTCTCTCTCTCTATATATATATATTGTGTCATGTGATGGTTGCATTTTTTTTTTGGATTTTGAATGACTTTATTCTGTGTGCCCATTTTGCCATTTCTTCAAAATGAGCATGAATTTGGCGCATTCATTTTTTGCCTCTCTTCTTCATAATTCTTTCACAAGCTGCAGTTATACGATCACGCTCTGATACTTCTAGTCAGGACTCATGACTTGCTGGCAGAAGTTTGTGCCATTTCAAGCCTTCACTGTAATGAGTGAATTATTTATTTAGCACTTGTGTAGTGCTATTGACATTTGACATAGTTTAAATAGCCTTCATTCAAGTGAAATGTTATGTTAGAGGGAACATTTTAAGAACATATTAAAAAGCCCTCAAAAAACATCAGAAGAAAAGACATGAACAAACTGTGATTCACAGTTTCAGCAAGTAAGCTACTTGAAAACTTGTGTTTTTTGGTGTCAGTTACCTGTGCAGGAGAATTAACCACAGCCAGGTTATAACCATAGAGCATGGAGCTCCCAAAGGAAGAGAGGAACGCTACTGCCAACAGGGATGAGGTTAGATGCTGGAGAAACAAACAACCATTTTAATAACATACCATCCTGTTTTTGGATTTAAGATGTCTGGCACTTAGATTTAGCACATTACATGTTTCTAACATGAGGTTTCTTTCATAAGGAAGCTATTTTTGTGAGTATATGAAACTATATGAATATGAACAGACAGACCTTTCTTTGATCAATAACAAATTGATTAAAAGCAGCTTTGGATGTTGAACAGAAATATTTGCATTTCACACACAACGCAGCCAACACGGACAATCAGGAAGGAAATTTATGTCTGGACTGGAGTACAAAATCACACTTTAAGCATTCACATTAAATGGTTTAAAAACCGTACAATGAGTCTGAAGTATTGGACTCTGGCACTTAGCCATTTAGCATGTGACTGCATTAGCGTGGAAGTGCACCATGACTAGATCTGGCCTGAGTGTTCACTGCCCAGGCAAACCGAGTTACAATAATTATCCTGCACATGAACAAAATTCTTAATACCATCACAACCAGCTAAAAGTGTGAAAGCAGTTAAGTGGAAGAAATTCTCAGCTGCAGGAGATGGAATAAGTGGAAAACTTAAAGTTTGAAGGCTGACGCTCATGAATAATTAGAAATGCAAAAATAGAAATAAACAGAAATTCCTTTGTTGTTTTTCACAAACCATCTTTGTTCTGATTTATAGTGGTGAAAAAAGAAAGACTAATTGTATTATAAAATGAACTAGAAGATAAAGTTCGTAGAACAAACTTTGATTTTGACTTGGGAAAGCCTTGAAGTGCAACAAGGGGGAAAGTGCATACACACTCATTATGCATTCAGAAGATTAAAGCATCTAAGTTATCGCCGCTTTAAGAAGTATTGCCCTTTTAAGAGACAAAGTTCGGCTTGTGAACTGTCTGAATGTGTGTGCGTGCAATGTATGAGGTGAGCACGAATGTAATACAAATAATAATGATCCAAATACGATTTATTTGCAGAAGTTTATATTGTATTTGTATTTTTTAAAATCCCTGCATGTATACAGATGTAGTTATTTGTATAACTGGGCGCGATAGAGATGCAGTGCGTCTTTTTGTGTGACAGAAAACCTTCCAAACTCTGAATGAAGCTCTTTAATATGTTCTTGTGATCGAATCTTGTCTAATCGCTTGATCGTTTTAATTAATACGGTTTGAAAAATTCGGTTGCTAGGGTAATCTGAGTGGTTGCTAGGGTGTTGCTAAGCAGTTGCTAGGGTAATCAGGGTGCTTGCTATGTGGTTGCTAGGGTAATCTGAGTTGTTATTAAGGTGTTGCTATGCGGTTGCTAAGGTATTCTGGGTGGCTTCTAAGGTGTTGCTATGCGGTTTTCAAGCCAACTTATTAATAAGTTTAAATAGCATTTCAGTAAGTTTGCTTTTTAAAGCCAATAAAAAATAACCTTAATAAGATTAATAAGATGTTTAAAAAGCATAACAGGATGTTGGCTTTCCAAAGCCAACATAATTAGTAATTCATTGTTGGAGACCGACATTCAAAGAAATATTCTCAAAAACTATGTGTTTTTAAATGTTCTCAGGAGCAGATTAAATACAGTAACAACATGCAAACAGGGTCTCAGGTTAAATTTACTCCGATTTACTTTTACTTTTATGGGTGGGGCCATAGTGGGCCCAAAAAGAGAGCAGGGTTCTCAGAAAGAGAGCTTTCTCTGCTTCATGCACAAGATGCAGTAGGGTTCTGGAAGTAAAAAGCCCATTCATTTGAACCACACAGTATACAGAGAAACTGAGCAATAACAGTATAAACCTTTCACAGCAGACTTTCACAACAAACAGTTCTTCTAAAAAGACCTCAGAATCAATGACTGCAAGACAATATTTCATAGTCATTTATAACATGATTCAATCATCATTCAATCAATCATCCATTCCCAAGTCCATTCAAAAGATAACATGCACCATTTGCATTATAGGTACTAACATGCACCTGCAAGGGTAAATAACATGTACAAGCGTGTACCTTTTCAAAAATTGGGATTTTTGTTGGCATGAGTGATTTTCTCATTAAGAGTTAGGGTTAGTACACAGCCTTGTACCTTTGTTGTTGTATTTTTGCTTAAAGAAAGGTTGTAATGTTGTGATTAGGCTAATCTTTGAGGTTGGTTCGGTTTATCTTTATTATTGAAGAATTTTTACTAATCCCTTCACAGAAAGAGAATGAGAAATATAGTTCCAGCATACTGCTTCCAGGTCCACATTACAGCTTTCACATTACCGATTTTTATTTTTATGCAAATTATGCAGTTTTGAATTAAACTGCCAATGTGAAAGTCCCCTATAAACAAATCTTCATGAATTTATTTTAGAGTTGTAGTTTGGGGTAGTGCTGTGGTTCCTGCTTACAAAAATATAATGTTTCCTAATGTTTATGTCTTGTTGGGCTTCTTTCACAGAGGTGTGAAAGCACAAAAGTTCATGTATTTGCAGATAAGCTAATGGCATTCTTTAGCAATAAATTAGGCTTCCCTTGCTAGTTTTAATTCTTGAAGAAGAAGAAGAAGAAGAAGAAGAAGAAAAAAAATACATTTAACATTGAGAAAGAGCAGTTTTAGTACCAGTTAGTGAGGTAACAGTATAACAGATGCTTATGAAATAGGGCGTCTTTAGTTCAACATAAGAATATAAAAAGTGTTTAGTTCAGACAATACTAGCATTATCTAAAAAAGACCTAGACGCCTGTTACAAATCAAATTCTTCTAAACATGCTATCTGTCAAGCAAATAGGCTACAATATTTTTAGGTTGGAGAAATGTTATTAATAGAAAAACAGGCACAAGCACTTCACAATTTGGTTTAGATTAGTATTGATTCTACAGAGATTGCAGGTTGAATAGGCTCTGTGCTGTGCAAGCAATCCCGCTTTATAATGCCAACATCCTGTAAATGCGAAGGAATTTGACAGATATCTCATGACATGAGAGAGCCTTTTAATCTAGTGATAACATCATGTTGCATGAATATTGTCTTTCATAACTCTCGCGTCAGAAATGAATGACACAACACAGCATTTTCACATAATAACCCTAATATGCAAACTAAATTAGGCTTACTTACCCCTCTAGTCTTCCCATTAGTATCTATCAAAACCTCCTCCGCCATCTATGAGCACAAAAGAAAGCGGCCCTCAAACTGTAACTCGAATGAGAGCAGGTATTGTTTTTCCTTTAAAACTTTATACCACCGGCATCCTAATGCAGGGTATTTCGGGAAAGAAGGCGTGCTGAACTATGACTGAATTCTGCACATTTAACAGAGTGGAGGGAGAGTATATGACGCTCAACCAATTACTGCTGGCTGTCAAATGAAGCTCCTCCTGCATGTGTTTCTCACCGTTTTAAAAGGTCAAATTGTAAGACCGACCCTGTCACATGCTGACAACCCGCGTGATTTAACTCTTTGTTCAAAGTAATATTTTATATTTCTTATTTCACAATTTAATAATGCAATATCTTCCATTGAAAGCAATGAACCATGATGAAAAGACACTAAATAACCATTTTATATAATTTATGGAATTGTTAAGATGCAAAAAAACCCAAAGCTTTGCATGAACTTTTAGTGAACTGTTTGTGTATTTAATCACATTCTATAGGTTAAGTGCAACCACTGCGCAGAGATAACAGAAGACCAATGATTCATTGTACTGTCTTTGTGTTAGACTTGTGATGCAAGGATTGTGCATCATGAAGATGACAGACTTTTGACCTCATGGATCACCAGCATCTCATCATGGTCTTCAAACTCTGAAATCTGCACATGAACTGAAACTGAATAGCAAAATGTTAAATTTGTAAATTTTTTGCTGTGCAAATTAGAACCGCTGCTCCAGCACTCACGTGAAAGTAGACTGCAAGCCACTGTCTTAAAACATTAGTCATGGCTCAGTGACCTTAGATGTGCATCTGACCCTCAAGGGCTTAAGAGTTAGTTCGCTCAAAAATGAAAATCCTGCCATCTTTTACTGACCATCACGTAACTCCAAACCCGTATGTGTTTCTTTCTTTTGTAGAACATGAAATAAAATATTTTGAGAAATGTCTGTTGTTGTCATTGGTCAACCAAAACTAACATTCCTCAAATATCTTCTTTTGGGTTTCCCAGAAGACACAACATGATGGTGGGTAAATGAGAACAGAATTTTGAAGGTGAATTTTCCTTTAAAAAAAAACAATAAAAAACATGAAATCACATAAACTCAATTGATTCAAAAGCAGAATTAATAGCAATATTACTTCATACACAATCATGTGCTCTGCCTATAGGCAGATGTTTATAAGCATGTATTAAATATATTTGTTTTCCTTTAGTTTCAATAATTCTCCAGTTGCTCAGCCTTGTGACTAACCTTTGACAAATTTTGAAATAATAGTTCTGTGTTTTGGATATCTTTTGGCTCCGTACTAGCTCCCTCTGGCTTCTTTTCTTCAACCTCTCTCTTCTCACATGAGTATGTGTTGATGCTTCCACGCAATACCCCTGAATTTACATGAAAAGGATGAGAGGATAACTGAATCTTATGATACAAAACATGACTCTTTTAGTCTTTAATTTAGGTTTTCATTATACAATCATATAATATTTATAGTGTTTTAGTTGTTTAACCTCATATAACAGACCTGGCAGCTGTCTTGTGCTTTTCTGTGTACGCTCTCATGTCAAATAGTTTGTCATATGACTCTCAGTGTGGAGTGATGTCCGTACTGTCAGGCAAATTTTTGTGAAGAATCAATTATTATCTCACATAGGAGGTTATTCATTCTCTTTTACTATTCTCTCGTCACTCATTCATCCAAATATCTGTAAATCTAAACGGTGATGAGAAATGTTAGACTGCGTCGGTCGGTGTAGGAACACGTGGAGGAACTATGAGGGACTCGCTTGGCTCCGGGAATACTCATAGTGTTTAAGTGTTTAATTTCACCACACTATTTCAATAACCTGCACTGAATGAAAATATATATATTTCTTTGACACTGTAAATTTCAATGAAATCCAAGAGCAGTATTTGTGGCAATTCTCCAGTCAAATGTTTGGAATTATGTACAGTTCTATACACTGTAATGGATTATGGCGTTCTCGAGCACACACAGTTATCCAGTTATTTCCCAAGTGTAACATCCAGGGGTCAGGAATTGGCTGTGTGTCAGCCCCTTGCCCTCTGGTGGTAGATGCAGTAAAAAGCAGGTTTCCCCACTGATGTGTGTGTTGCCTAAATTTCCCCAAAAAACACATAAATTGGTTGAACTTTTACCAGTGATGTTATTTTTAGAGGGCTCTTAAAAGTATAAAATGCGTACATATATTTTATATTGTCGTTGGCCTTTGATGAGTGATCAGTCACATAATGTTCAATAAGAATGCCATAACTAGAACTTTTGGGGAAAACAACAGACAGGACTTCTCCAGTCGTTAATAGGCTTAAAGGCACAATATGTATTTTTTTTCGCCGCTAGAGGTCGCTAAACAATAACAAAGGCAGAATTTGATGACACAGTGATGGAACAGGGAACTTGTCGTCATGTTGATGGATCTAATAATGTTTATGGATAAGTGAATGCATGTTTTTGGAACATGACTGTGGTATGAAGCAGGACGTGGCCGAGAATCGCGGACGCGATTACTAATGAGAGACAGATATCAGTGGCACACGCGAGTCCCGGGGACACAAACTGCTGCACAAGATGTGATCGTTTAGGCACTAAAAAATGCCTTAAAGGGATAGTTCACCCAAAAATGAAAATTGTGTCATCATTTACTCACCCTCAGCCAGTTCCAAACCTGTATGAATTTCTTAGCTCTGCTGAACACAAAGGGAGATATTTGGAAGAATGTCAGTAACCAAACAGACCTCGTCCCCATTTTACTTCCATATAGCAAAAATAAATACTATGGTAGTCAGAGGGGGCGAGATCAGCTTGGTTACTGACTGTTATGTCTAGCTTTTGTATTGTTCATGTTCATGTTTCATTGTCGTTGTCATGTGACATGTTTATTTATCCATGTGCTCCAGGGCGGTATTCCAGAAAGCAAGGTTAACTTACCGTCACATATACCCTGAACTCAAGGTTGATTAACTCAAACCTCTCTTACTCCAGGTATGCTGGTTCCAAAAACGCATCAGGGAGTAAGTTCAGCCAACCCAGAGTATGTTCCCGGTTAACACACAAGACATTCTCAACCGAGCGACGAATCGATGATTCACCATGGAAACAGACGCTGAGAAAAAGCGCGCCATTCCACTTCCTCCTTCTTCTTTTGTTTAATGGCGATTTACAAAACCTACTTAGTGCACATCGCCACCTATTTGGTGATTGTGTAATAATTTTTTCAATCTTTTTATTGAATAAGTAATCTTTATTCACTGAGAATAAGACTTATATTGTTTGTTTGATGCTAAATATTTAATAAGATATTACATATGTATTTTATTATAGAAATTATAGAACAGAAAACGTCCTGTTATAAAAAGGAAAAAAAGCACATCAGATGTGTGTGATTACAATTAAATAATTACATATATTATATTATATATAAATTGAATAAACATTTAAACATTATAATAGTGCTTTATACTTTATACATATATGTACGTATGTATTGTATAATATAATATATATATATATATATATATATATATATATATATATATATATATATATATATATATATATATATATATAACAGTAACTATGTACAAATTTAGAAATGTAGTTACCGTGATAAAACTATATTAATTAAATAACACACATCTGAATACCTCTTAAGAAAACTAACCCTCAAACTTAACCTGCTCCAGAGCAGGTTATGTTCAGAGAGTAAGTTGCTATGGTTACTTACATACCCTGAAAGTTACCTCAGTTTTTGGAACCGAAAGTTGAGGTTATCAGCTTACTTACTCTTAAACATACCTGGGTATGTCACATAACTTGCTTTTTGGAATACCCCCCAGCTGTCTTGTTATGTTATGTGATAACCCTGTTTGTCATGTGATCCTGCCATGTGCTCCATGTCATGTGATTTCCCTGTGTCATGTTGTGTTCTGATTGGTTCATGGGTTTAATCATTGTTCACAGGTGTTTCTTGTTTGTAATTAGTCTGTCTATTTAAACCCTCATGTTTCCATTGTTCCTTGTCGATGTTTGTGGATTATGTGGATATTATCCCTGTAACTCTGTAGTCAAGTCAAGTCAAGTCAAGTCAAGTCAAGTCATTGGATTTATGTTTGTTTTGTGGATTATGTGGATATTATCCCTGCAACTCTGTAGTCTAGTCAAGTCAAGTCTTTGGATTTATGTTTGTTTTGTGGATTTATGAATAAAGCTGCACCTGGGTTCTCACAACAACTCGCCTCCAGTGGATCCACTGTTACACTGACATTCTTCCAAAATTATTTTTACTTTATTATTAAACTGACCCTGCCCCAATGTATTTTTGTAACATTGCCTGTTATGCTTCTAATGGTCAGCAGGTAGTGCTATTGCTCCAAAATTACAAACGTTTATTTGGTTCAGTTAAACACTTTCATTCAGTTTCACTTGAGAACCTCTGACTTTATTTTAGATGACCATTTAACCATTTCTTATTAATTGTGTCTCTTTCTTTGTATGTTGTATTTACATTTTTGTAACCGATCTGAGACTATCAGGCGTATGTAAAAAAAAAAAAAGAAGAAGAAGAACAGCCCCAGCAGCTCACCGAGGCTTTGTTTTTAATTTGCAGAAATATATTTCAAAGTCAAATGTGACATGTTCATTTTTCATAACCATCTGTGCATAACCATTTATGTCTATTGCACATAAAGAGAGCAAATAACCTTGTTGATAAAGCTTGTTTTAACTATTTTTATATATATATTTAATTTAATTATTATTTTTTTCAATTTAAAACTAAAATAAAATTAAAATGTATACAGAAAATAAAACAAAAAAATAAGTAAATAAAAAATAAAAGATTAAAAAACAAACAAAAAATCTAATAATAATTTACATATGACATATGATAATATACATTGATTTTAAAAAAAAAATCATTGCAAGGTGTGAACAGAATAAAGACACTTACTGACCTCTGCTGGACAACCCTTTGATATCAATTTACATAAATCAAATAAATGAAGAATAGATCATCCAAAGTTCACCCAAAAATTAAAATTCAATCACCTTTTACTTACCCTTCATGCCAAACCTATATGAATTTCTTCTGATTTTAGACAATGAAATATCCATCCATCCATGCATTCTCTAAACTTCTTCTCCTTGTAAGGTTGCAGGATAATAATAATAATAATAATATAAATATTTTCTTTAGTGTTCCACAGAGGGAAGAAATGCAGATTCGTAACGACATAAGGGTGAGTAAATTATGTCAGTTTTTGTTGTTGTTGTTGGAGAATATCCCTACAACTCAATACACATAACTACTAGGAACATTCTCTTATAATTGCAGTTCACAGAGGAGAAAATGGGTCATAAACTTACATTCGTAAAAACGCACATGCAGGTGCAACAATGGGAACGTATCTTCATGGCCTCATGCTAAACGAGTTCTTAATCACAGTCAATTACACATTTGAAACTGCTGTTGGCTGATAATGACTGCTCTCCAGTGCTGAGTCTGGTGGTTATTTATTAATTTGTCTTTCCTTGCATGATAAATCACTCTGTCTCTCTTCTCCTGCCCTCCACTCCAGCATCATGAGTGTAAATCTGTCTAATTTACTTTTATTAGGTTTACGCTGACAGAATTTTTTAAACAGTTCAAGGCTGCTCCTCCTTAACCACCGAAAGCTGATCTCAGATCAGATAAGACCTCTGTCAGAGCAGTGCGGATGAGACATCAGTCATTATAAGCTGAGGAAATGTCCTCTTGGGGTGTCATGCTGAGAATAAGATTAATTGAATCGTCCTGACTTTACCCAGGGCTCGTGATTTAACAAAGGATATGTAATTGTGCTGTATAAGCAAATGTAAGCAATATTTATTGTACTGGGAATTTTCTAAGATAATGCTGATTTCCACAGATGTGTGGAAAATATGCAGTCTCTGCTGAAATAAAATAATGAGACACATCAAAATAATTATGATTAATATATTTGATTTGATGCTCAAGCATACAGTGAAGCTAAACGTGACTTCAAATGCTTGTGGTCAAAAAAAAAATAATAATTCTAAATTCTGCTTGTATTTTATGTTGCATTTTATCAGTAGAGTAGTGGTCCCTAAAGACTCAGATTCAGACCAAGACTAATCAAAAGATTAGGTCCCACTTTATATTAGCTGTCTTTAACTAGTTTACTATGTACTTACATCAAAAATAGATACATTGTAAATTATATTCTATATTATATTGCTTTATTTTTTTACTTGTGCTTATATTGTATTGCAAAACACTTTTGCTGATATTGAGGTGTGAAGGTTTGGTGGTATGGGTAGATTTACGGGTGGTTAAGGTGTAAGGGAAGGGTAACAGTGTAATATAAATGTAATTACAGAGGTTAATTACATTTTTATTAGAATGTAAAACAATGTACAGTACAATGTAAAAACAACAAGTGCATTATATCAAATGATTAATTTGGTGGCACTTTATTTTACAGTCCTGTTCCCTGCATACTATGTGCTTCTTATAGCAAACACAATAACTGGGTAATAACTAAGTACTAACCCTAACCCTACACCTAAACCTAACCTTAACCCATGTAATTACCTCATATTACCTAGTATTTTCTAAGTACACGTACTGTAAAATAAGGTAACACTTTTTTACAGTGTCATTGTTACATATGTTACATGTATTTACTATAGTAATGACTAGAAATTATGCATAATTACATGCAATTAACCCTAAACCAAACCCTCATCCTAACCCTAACCCTATAGTAAGTGCATGTAGTTAATTGTCATTACTCAGTACTTAAATGTATAATTACACTGTAATACTGACACCTTAAAATAAAGTGTAACCAAAAATAATATACAACCATTAATTTAAATATAAGTACATAGTAGTTAAGGCCACTTAATATAAAGTGGGACCAAGGATTAAATCCAAATCCAAAAGTTTCAGTATGTAGTGGCAGCAGTTGATACTGAAGTCTAAGACGACTAGGATGAAAAAGAGCCAATCGCTCATTTGAAAAATCTCCCAGGTGCAGCTGAAACTCAGCGTAATCATCTGCAAACATCCTCTCAATGGGTGTTAAACACCAAAGGGTTTTAATTACTCCACCGTACAGCACAGACTCACTATGCTAAAGACCTTTGAACTCTGCTTAAACACTCCGCACATACTCCGGCTCGCCACAAAGACACGAGTCCACGTCGAGCCGCACTGTTAGCAGAGCGACCAAGAAAAGGGACCGCCCCAACTGTCTGTCGCGTGTGACGAAGCACCCTCTCCATCACTGAAAATAGAGAGCCTTTTTTGCCAGCCTTCTCGATTTCTCCCAAACACTCTTCACTCTGCGCTCCAGAGGGGGCCGCTCAATGTTAGTGAACCCCCTGTCACCCCTCACCCTTCAGAACCGTAGAGTGTACTGTGAGACAGCTGTGCTCTGCTACACTGAATAGCCAGGACAAGGGGCTGTGTTAATGTGTAGCTTCTCTTTGTGGCTCTAGTCTCTTTAAGGACAATAGAGCAGGCAGGCAGAAAAGCTGTACCGGGAGAATAGAGTCACTGGGTATTTAGGCCTAGTTCATAAAAACAGGACAACAAAAACCCTTTGGATTCATCACTGTCTCATTTGGGTGGGAAAGCATGCGGTTCGGAGTGTAGAGGAGGAGAATTCTATATTTAGGACAGATTCAGAGAGCAGGTGTACTATAGCAGAGATGCATGTGTGAGTGGATTTGTTAGTTTGGGATTACAATATTTGTTTAGGAATGGTTTTATTCTGTTCATGTAGAGCTAGTCCACTCACACCATATGCAGTAAATATGCACACATACTGCAGTAAAGTACTGCAAGAGGTCCATAGAAAACATATATAAAACACATAGACTTTACCTTAAAATAATGACTTTTCAATAACATTTTTTTAATGATTTTTATGATGATGATGATTATTATTAATTCTACTACTACTACTAATAATAATATTATTATTATTATCATTATCATCATTATAGCTAAGGAAATACTGCTTATTTTTATCATTCAGCTATATAACTAACAACAACAATAATACAAATAAATATGATTATTATTATCATATAATTTCATAAAGTTATTATTTTTAATTAATGTTATCATATATTAAAAAGGTGACTTCTGAAAATAATAATATATAATTATAATTATATAATGTAATAATGCTATTGTTTTCAATGCAAGTTATTTTAAAGGTAAAATGTAATAACTCTAACAATACATAACTATTGATCTGATTTGAATTACGCAATAATAAATTGTATCAATAAATTTATGTGAGAAAGCGATAAAAAGATTACGTAAATGAGAACAATTAGAAAATAAAATCGAGTGATAAGGAGAAAAATAGAGTTAGTGATTAAAGCTAACTGGTGATACAATTAATGTCTCCTTATTTAGTTTACTACTTATTTGTTTGTTTTCTTTTTGCAATATTGTTCGTTCAGACATTTCATTCCAGTCCTGCACGGCTATGACAACAATGAGGCTAAACCTCCAACAGTCTCTTGCATAAATGAGGGCAATTGAGTATGCTAATGAGCCCAGTCTCGTGTGATTGGCCGGCTCGTTAAACTGCCTAAATGGCTTTTACTAACCCTTCTGATTGATGAGTGTCTGACAGGCTCAATGTGGGAGTGTTTTTGGGCCAAACTGCAGGGTGGGGGGCGACCAAAGCCTCTTTGACACAGACAGATACTCTTCTTGTACAGTATACACACACAAACACAAAGCTTGATGCTGCTAAGTGACTTCACAAATGAAAACAAAGACACACTCACTCCGACATATTTACTCACATACAAAGAGCAGCTGAGCATTTCTCTTCTCTAATGCCATCCCATTCATCAAACTGAGTGTAATTGATGTTAAAAGCTCAAAGCAGATCCCCACAGCCCTCCCTCCGTCTCTCTGTGATACGTAAAGCTGGGTTCAGTCAGAACAACTCATTGATCTGACAAGAAGACCATATGACATCCTTGTGGCACAATATGTTCTGCCCAGATTCAATATTCTACCTATTATGTTACAGACACTGACATAGATGTAGGCAATAGAGTCTATAACGATAAAATATAATGAGCCATTTCAAATGAAAACAATTTTTTTTCACAAAAACTAACTATTAAACCTATTTCTGACCAATATTTCAGTCCTCAACTTACTACATACTCATTGACTCCTGATGTTTCATCAGGCATAGTAGTCCATATATAAAATAAAGCCAATTTTAAATCGAATTTATATAACTGCATATAAACAGCCTTTTTTAAATGAAGTGAATATATGGCTAGACAAGCATGACATTACAACATTCTCAGAAGTTTGGCTCTGTTTTGTTTTGGCAATTTTCTCTTAAAGTTATGGGCAAACGTTGTTCCGGTAACGTTAACAGAGTGTTCATTCAGAGTTATCTGCTCTAAAGATCTCAAGATGTTAGCACAAAAACATGAATTTTTTTTTTTTTTTTTTTTTTTGGAACATTTTAGTTTGATATTCGTCTAACTTTTTTTTTTTATGTTGCTACTTGTTTTAGAATGTTTTGAGTTAAAAGGTACCGATCCAATGATGTTTGCAAAATAGTAAAATGGAATGTTCCCTTAACATTCACATAACCAAAAATCATTTAAAAAAAAAAAAAAATTCAGAAAACATTCAGAAGTAACAAGGGTACATTAGCGGTTCATAAAACATTGTTTTCTCTTTTTTTGCTGGGTACTGCAGTGTCCAGTATGAGTGCAAACACTGTAAAAAAGTTTTTGACATTGTAAATAAAACAACATTTAGCTATGTTTTACAAGAAAATGCAATTTTTCAGCACTACTTTGCTTCAAAATTCCACATTTAATTCAATGTGAATTCTTTAATCATTTGTTAAATTTACTAGCAATTTCTGAATGAAAATTGTTTCAAAGTAAATATTTTTTTAACTATATCACACAAACATGCACATACACACACTTCTGCACTTCCATACACATGTATTGAAGTTTGGGCTGTACTGCAACAGTGTCCATTGGTGGTTTAAGTAAACAATTCAGGTTTGACACTTTGACCTGTCATTGAGCCAAATCACTCATCATCAGACATTTAGATACACTTATACATACAGCATATACACATATACTGCACTGTATTACTGTACTTTGTTTGTTTTATTCAGCAAATGAACTGCTATTTGCATTCGTGTAATATGGTTAGACATGTGTTATATTAGTGTGTATTGGAATGACGAGTTTAAATGTTTTCCTGGAATACAAAAGCATTCCTAATATGTTCCATTCTTAAATACCATTAGGGGCAACCAGAGGTATTTGATGCCAGGCTGTGTGAACAGCTTTCAGAGGGAATGACTGTGTCCCCTGGCATCCGGCCTAACCAGCAGACAGGCACAATGGCACATGGGCACAGTGTAACAAATGTTCTGCCATAGGGACAAAGAGGCAGCAGACTGCTGCGGAGCTTCAGTCCCACATTCAGTGAAATACAGGTTGCATTTTTAGAGTTCAGTAATTTCTAAAGAAAATTTTTCTTTGTTTTTTGCATTTTTCATATGTTGCATTAGCTAAGTATATGTATACACACACACACACACACACACACACATATATATATATATATATATATATATATATATATATATATATATATATATATATATATAATTTATTTATATATACTTAGTTAACCTGTGGCTATCTTTCTCTTAGATTTATCGTTCTTTTTTGGAAGCATCATAAGCTAGTTCCTCATGTCTCCAGTAGGTGGCAGACTTATGTTACTGAATCCTCAGGACAGCGGAACTGAGCTCAGTAAACCGCTCACTCGCATGCAGGTTTCCCGAAAGGTTTTGTTCAGTTGCATGCCATTACGAAAGTAACTTATAAAATAGCCTATCTTATAAAATATTCATTTTTAAAAATCTGATTTTAATTAATACCATTAACAAGCCTTGTCTGATATATCTATTGGAACTCAAATATAAAAAATTAAATATAATAAATTTAATATAAAATCAATGAAATAATATAATTAATATGGTTAATATGATCATATTAGGCCTAATATTTAATAAACATAAGAAAAAAATGTATTGAGTTACAATAAACATGCACATATTTCTGGGTTTTAGATGTGCTCTTCTTCAGTTTTCAGTCTTTTGTTTTCACCAGCGAACTAAAAAAAAAACAAAAACAAAAAAAACCCTCAAATTTACAGCCCATTCAGCATTACCTTCAGGGGAAATACACAATTATTTTAATGTTCCTTGCTTCAGTTCATTATTTAATGGTATTAAAATCTCTTTTTCGTTTTTGATTAGCTTTTTTTCTTCTTCTGTGATTCAATCTCTTAATTACACTGATTTAGAATCTAATTATTTGTTAGGCCTGAAGCAAAAATGTTTACAAAATGTTTAGTACATTCACATTTAATTTAGAGTCAAGAAATCTCAAATTGTTCTCAGTCTCTACTAGTATTTGTTTATAAATGCTTTTTAAATACAATAGGCCTGTGTTCTAAATGATATAGGCTTATATTGTTACACTATTTTTGTGTGCTATATTGCATAGGATAATGTTTACAGTTGTCATGAAAAGCTGTAATATTTTTAGCATTTGTCAGTATAATTCCAGTATCTGATGTTCTTTATTATGTTTTAATTTAATAGCTGTGTGTAATTTTACCCCATCTCCAATTGGCTTATGTTTTACTGTGACTAATCTGAAGGTTGTGACCCTCAACATAAGCCTGGACTGTTTGTTCACATTGCCGTCAAACACCACTGATCTCTGACCTCTAGGATTTCCTGTTCCTAAACATTTGTTGTTATAAATGTGCAAAATATTGCAATAGCATTAGTTGTTTTCCTTGTCTATAAATATTTTTTTTAAAAATATATATAAATAAATACACTTCAATTACTTCTACTACTACTATTACTACTACTAATAATAATAATAATAACACCAATAACAACATATATGTTTTTTTTTTACGTTTTATAAAAACATTTTTTCCAAAGTAACAAAATATATCAAAATATATTTGGTGACATTTCACAATAAAGTTCATTAGTTAACAACATTAGTTAACATGAACTAATAATGAACTTCTCTTATAAAGCATTTATTAATCTTTGTTCATGTTAATTTCAACATTTACTAATACATTATTAAAATTTTGTGGTAACACTTTATTTTACAGTGTCATTGTTACATATGTTACATGTAGTTAACGATAAATTATGCATAACTACATGCAACTAACCCTAAACCAAACCAAACCCTAATCCTATACCTATAGTAAGTACATAGTTACTTAATATTACTCAGTACTTAAATGTACAATTACAGTGTAACAAAGACACCTTAAAATAAAGTGTAACGAATCTTGTTAACATTAGTTAAAGCACTGTGAAATAATATGAACAAACAATGAACAACTGTATTTTCATTAACTAACGTTAACGAAGATTAGTAAATACAGTAACAAATGTATTGCTCATGGTTAGTCCATGTTAGTTAATACATTAAATAATGTTTAACTAATGAACCTCTATGTTTTTCTGGTAACACTTTACAGTAAGGTTCATTAGTTAACATGAACTAATAATGAGCTGCACTTCTACAGCATTTATTCATTTTTGTTAATATTAATTTCAACATTTACTAATACACGATTAAAATTAACATTAGTTAATACATTGTGAACTAATATGAACAAACTATGAACAACTTTATTTTCATTTACTAACATTAACGAAGATTAGTAAATACAGTAACAGATGCTCATGATTCGTTCATATTTAACTAATGAATCTTATTGTAAAGTGTTACCGTTTTTCTTAATCAAAGACACACAATTTGTATGACAAGATATTATCATAGAAGTTTGTTTTGAATAAAAATCATGTTGCAAATAAAGGTGGCACATGTCCACCAGCATGAGGCAAAATAATGATAGACATATAGGGTTGCATAGCCTATATAAATGAAAACGTTTTTGATATGAGAAGATAATTTTGAGTAAAATATTTGTAGCTCTATAACAGTGTCTGCCAATGTCTAGGGAATCGTTCAAAACAAACCCTTCTTCCTCGCTAACGGAAAACAATTTGTTGCAGTATGGCACACCAACCAACACAGAGCCTTGTCATTAGGGTGTTTGCCCATGCAAAATGGGGACTCTTTATCCTAAATCCTTTTATCCTTTATACTTTCATTTGTTTAATAATGAATTAATTTAATCACAAAAATATCACAATATTTCCATTTGACTCTGTGAATTCCTAAATCAGGAAAACTTTTCTGCAGTGCATATAACAGGTGCTCAGGAAAGTGTTGAGTCTTCTTTGCATTTTGGAAGAAAAGCTGTGGTGATGACTTCAATGTGCAATCCTGATCACTTTTGTACCTCACAGAGACATGAAGGCACTCTTAAGCAATATAATACAAATTCTTTCTTTGTTAACTTAATTGTATAAACATTAAATAAGAGTACAAATAAAATTGGATTTAACACAAACTTGTGACTTAAAGCTGTTGCATTAGTTAGTTATTGATGAGCTATCTTTCTTAAAAAGAAAGTGAGATGTTCGCTTATTAAAAATGTTCAAGCAATGAGAACGGTGGCGGCTCCATCAAGACCTACAGCGGTTCAAGCTGTTTCCTTTCAGGGAATGTTAAGATGTGAGATGAAACGCTTGTACACAGAAATAAACATTTGATCATACACATCAAAATGTCACATTCTTATGTGACTTAATAATCGTTGAAGGTGGTCTGCTTTAGGTGTGGGATTTGGTGTATTACCACAAGCTCATGTTTCTCTTAGATATCGGATACTGTTCACCCTCCACTTCCTCCAACTCGAACACATACTCTCACATTCACACACCATTTTTTAAGTCAGTCATTTTAATGGTCTTTCAATACATTTTTTATATTATTTATCTATATTTGACACTTTTTATTATTATTCATTGCCTCATAATTTACTTTTAATTTTCTTTTGCATTCATATTTGCCTCAGCTGATCGGCTGCTTTATGTAGTTGATTTATAAATCTTTATTTGAGTTGACATGCACTCCTCTGAGGGACTCGGCGGATGCTTTACTTTAGGCTAATGATCTTCCATATAATTATGTTCATTCCCCACCCAGGCTGTCTATAATTTCCCCTTGAATATATGTGGAGATCATATGATTTTGCTTATTTCTTGACTGATTAATCTTTAAGATAGGCTGTAATCAATTCAACCAAATTTCAACATAAACCTTGGTTTTAGACTGTGGTAATCGATTGTAAGTCAATGTTGCTGCTCTCCAGCCTAAATGTTACTTTAACAACCTGCATTTAAAATGAAGAATTTCTGAAAGAAAGCCCTTTCATTCATACACATTCTTCTCTCTTATAGTCTACCGCGAGGCTTAATCTTTGATCTATAATCCAGGCAAACGCCAATATGTTTATGGTCATCTCATATGCCTGCCTGGCATTATAGGCTAATTTGCTTAGATTCTTTTAACAACACTATTTTTTTTCTCATATCAGATGTCACTAAAACACAATTTACTCTGATATAGTAAAAGACTTTGTAACCCCAGTTAACTCAAAACCACTTGGTCTAAAGAAAAACACTAAACAAAGAAGAGGTCAAGACTGCCATTAACTCAACAGTCAGACTGCATTGACTGGGCTAATTCATGTTTCCTGCAGAACCTGCAAAAATAGAGTGTGTATGTCTGTGTGAGCCGTTTGAAGAAAAAAGAGTGAAGGATAGAGCATTCTTTGGGTGACAGACTCTCTCAAATTAAACAATCTCAGTTTCAATAGCAAAAACTTGGGTTTTCAGTCTTGGTCTGCATGTTTTAACCAGTTTCACAAGAAGACCCCACTATAGTTCTATTGAAATAAAAAGCTAAATACAAAGTTAATAAGCTAAATAAGCGCATCCTCATCTGCCCCTTTTCCTTCATCCAATGGCAGGTCCAAATGTGCTCCAGTTTGTATGTTTCATTTGGGCGCTTACAGGTGCACATGCTTCACCTCAAACCAGAGTTGATCTTGTTAAGTTATGGTTGCATTTATATCGGATCACTTATATTTCACTATAAATATATGAAGTTGAGAATCAATATTTCTAAAACACATATCGTAATTATTTTTAATTAACTTAGCTATTTGTTTTAATTCTGAAATCACTTGAACTTTAAAGTTATTTGGCAAGCTGGCATGTTTGGCAGCATCTTGGTGAAAGTTTCGACTCTAAGGGACGCCCGTTATAATTTTACATCATATCGAGAAATGGAGGGGAAAAACAACAATAACAAAAACACTTTGAGATTCAACGAATCAGGGAATAAATACACTTTATAGCCTAATAAATATGGCAGTTAAACTCAGGACACAGGCATGAGCTCCAAAACTAAACGGCCAACAAATAAAATGACAAAATTAATTCAATATCAAATGCCAGCATATGCTTTATATCTAATAATCAATGAATGTATTAATACTTCTTATTATGTAGGCCAATAAACAGCATTTGCTTATAAACTTCTGAAAATACACGACTCACTTAAAAATATCGATTCTTGGAAATTACACAAACGTTTATTGATTTTCAATTTGAATAGCTAATTTAAATAGCAAAGCTAATAGCTAATAATTAAATGGCTAATAATAGCGAAGTTGTTGTATCTCACCTGTTATTCACTTTTAAAGAATGGGTAAAACAAAAATAAAATTAAACTATCACTCGTTTCGGACGGTTTGTTTCTTGTGCAGATGGCAAACAACAGCCACCAAACACAAACCTTCATCACTTTACACGACTCCGCCTTTCCGTCATAGTTAATGAAGTGATCACGAAGTCTAACAGAAGAGCAGAGCTGTCAAAGCACACGGCTCACCGCTCGAGCTCGTGCCACACCACTCACGTGCTACGAGATTAGCGTATTGGAAAACTTGATAGAAAATGATAGTCTAGATTTTTAAAACAACATTATTAGAAGCACTATCGTCAAAAAATATATTGATAGCTTAAACTAAGATTTTGTAACCTTTGAAGAACCTTGAATGACGACCACCAAAGTTGTCAAAATCTGCGAGGCTATGGGGAGCCGTGGGATGAACCCCCTGGACCAGCTTCCGCCACCCGCGAGCTCCAACAAGCCCTTAACGCCCTTCAGCATCACAGACATCCTCAGCAAACCTACTGTCAAACGAGCTCACAGGATCCACCGGCTTCCAGCATCAGAGAGAGCCCGGCAGAGCATCACTGTATCGAGGCAGACTCTCATCACTCAGACCTCGCCTCTCTGTGCTCTGCAGGAACTGACCAGCAAAACCTTCAAAGGTCTCGAATTAGGTGTGCTCCAAGCAGCCGAAGGTAAGAAAAGACAGATAAAAATAATCAGTAATCAGTAATTAAAAAATAATTAAATAATCAATAATTAAAAAATAATAAGGCAGATAAAAAAGAATTATTCAAAATTTATGTGCAAATAGTTAAACATAGAAAACCAAATTATTTTGATGTTAATATGTTCGTTCATGTTTAATCTGTTGTCATAACTTATGGGCCTACATAATGAAAGTTAATCATTTTATCCATTTATTAGCAATATTATAAAATAATATGTTCTACTGGCCTATACTTTTATTAAAGTAACTTAAAATATGTTACATATAAAATGTTTTTTTTCTTCGACAGGAAAAGATGGGTTGACTCTGTTTGGTCAAAGGGACAGTCCTAAAAAGCGTCGGAAATCAAGGACGGCCTTCACTAACCACCAGTTATATGAACTGGAGAAAAGGTTTCTCCATCAGAAATACTTGTCACCTGCCGACAGAGACCACATTGCACATCAGCTGGGGCTGACGAACGCGCAGGTCATAACCTGGTTCCAGAACCGACGGGCGAAATTAAAGCGAGACCTGGAGGAGATGAAAGCGGACGTGGAGTCGGTCAGATCCACAGGTATAGTGCCTCTGGAGAAACTCGCTAAACTGGCTGATCTGGAGAGGTGTGCGGCTGGAGCCACGGGGCACCCGGGGCCCGAGTGCTCGCCACGGCTGGGTCAGGAGTACAAGAGTGCGCACAAATTATGTCTGTCCCCCATGTCGTCTCTCTCAGACCACACAAGTCAAGACTACTCCGAGGACGAAGAAGTGGAAATAGACGTTGATGTCTGATGTAAACCTCGGTTTAAACTCTCGCAAACTTGAGACGTCACAATGCGTAACAACACGCATGCATGAACGAACATTTGTAGTGTTTTCTGAAACTGAATTAGTTTAATTTATATAGCAAGACTATGCAAGTCTAACTCCTATTGTTCAATGTGTGTTTGAGCTAGCATATAATATATAGTATATGATGTAATGGCTTTAATGAGTGTTATACGAGGATATTTCATAAATCAGGGCAACAAACAGAGCAATAAAAAAAATCATAATGAGAAAAACTATTTTTTACGTACAGTTGTATTTATTATGTAAGATTTGTACACAATCGACAGTGACTGCTTTTTTTTTTTTTTTTTTTAAGTTTTGTACAGTTTACTTGCTTCAAAATTAGGGCATTGCACCAAATGTGTCGTTTAATGTATTGAGTTTGAAAATAAAAACATTTATACCTTTTATAAAGATGATGTTGTTGCCGAGTCTGTAAATCAATAACAATTGTCAGGCCTATTCTGACAAAACACTTATTGACACTGTTATTATTATTATTATCATCATCATCTACAGCAATAATCATTTTGTTGTTTTTCTTATTTTCTTTTTCATTGATTGTAGTCTATTAATTTTGACAGCAATACAGAAAAAAGTGTCTTTAAATTATAAATTATTTTACATACGATACAGTGATATATGCATGTGTGTGTATATATATATATATATATATACACACACACACATATACATATACATATACATATATAACTTAAAATATTAAGATGTTTAAACTGCATTTAAACATTCCTTGACAGAAAGGGGGACAAACGACGGCCAAGAGCTTCATACTTTTTTTGTAATTGCTAACTGCCTTGATTTAAAAAAACAAAAAGGAAGAAAAACATTCTTGCCCCTTTAACGCTATTGTTTTTGCTCTCTGCAGAAGAAACAGAGAGTCTTTGGCTTGCTCCACTCTCTCTTTCATTCTCCAATAGCGTGACTTGGCTTTTGACCCAACAACGTGTGTTTTTCCATTCTGGGCGAAATTTATGTGAGAAACACAAATCTGGGGCGCTGGGGAGAAAAAGGAGAAGAAAGACACAAAAACACCAAGTTTTGGTCCAGTTTCTCCAGGGCTATATAATCCTTTTTGTTCACGGGTGAAGCTGTAATTTCCAGCGTAAAGCATGAAAGCTGAGGACAAATGAGCCATCCACCCTGATGTGACAAGTGACAATGGCGCATGGCTGGACTCCTGCGGTTCACCATACTGAAACAAGTGTGTCCAGCCACATAAAAAAGACGCGAACGTTTGGAGGCCATATGGTTTCTGAAATTTTCACACAATTTCAGACAATTTGATGGATTGCGTTAACCCCTCTTTTAAACAGTTTAGCGCAGCGCGAACAAAGGCCATACATTGGAGTCTCTCCTCGAGAAAGCATCTGTACCCATGAATGTCCGCTCTTTTCTTCTCGCCCTTTTAGCTTGGCGTTTTGAACAAGTCAATGAATTACAATGAAACTCTCTCTTTTTTTGTGAGTCACTGACTTTCGTCCCCCTTTTGGTAATTTTAAATGATTTGTTAGACTTGTGTGGGGGGACTTTTTTTAAGTAAAAGAATACCTCATTTTGTTGAAGTTTTTCGTGTTCAGGAAGGGACTCGTTAAGCGTTCAAACCAAAGCCCGCATGTCAGCTTTGCTAAAAGGGGTCTTTTGTTTATTAAGCGTAATTGTCTTACCTTGAGCCTATTTGACTTTGAGGAGATTAATAACGCCAAATACTGGATAATGTGTTAAAGAGCGTGTGAGCTTTATAAAAACAAGACACATTGAGGATGCTGTCACTAGCAGGTGTGTGCCAACTATAGCCTAAAAGAAACAACAGGCCAACGCTTTGAACGGCTAGCTGTTGTAGTGTGTTAGCTTAGCCCATACCCAACAGTCGTTTGAGAAGAGGAAGACAAGCAAGGACAAAATAATATATTGTAGCTATAAGCATAGTCACACAATTTGTCCTGTCATTGTTGCCTTGGAATTTGTTTTTAACCTTAAGATACCTTAAGATAATTTTGCTACATTTCAAACATTTCAAATGCATGTTAGGGTAGTGTTTTAAAATTACCTTGTTCAGTTGTGGACTAATTTCCACCAACTATTCTGCCCCAAATAGGCTAAATATTATTATTATTATTATTATTATTTGTAAAGCATGTAAGGGTTAAGTAGCCAATTTGTTAAGCAAAATAAAAATAAATAAATAAAAGTAAACATTACTCATGGGAAGATTTTTTAGGCCTATCTCATTTTTTTTAATTTTATATACAATAGACCTATATAAAATGGTATAAAATACTCGTAATGAAGTTTTAGTTGTAACAAGAGTGATTTTATTTTATTTTTAAAAAAAACAACAACAACAACCAAACAAACAAACTTTTCCATCATTGTCATCACAAAATGCTACTGAACACAATATTTAAGAGTATGAAGTTTATGACTAATGACTTATCACAGCAGTAGCCCTTTTTAAAAAGAGATTATTTTCTGTTTTAAGACCAATTGGCCAAAATCTCCATGAGCCTATAGAGGCTACAATGAGAAAACAAAACATAAAGTGTGTTTTCCTTATATGTCTCATTCTAACAAGCTACATTTTTATATTAATGTAAAGCAATTGATTGCGCAAAATACACTATAAAACTCTTTTAAAACCCTTCTAGAAAATTGCAAACTTATTTTGACACAGTTAAACTCAAACGATTGGATTTCCATTTATTAGTGTAGCCTAATTTCTATTTTCTGCAGCAATTTGGTCAAATGAGAATGTAGGTGTCTACTTCTCCACTTCTGGATCTCTCAGTTCAAGTTCTGTTCTTCTTCTGCCCTCTTGTGGAGAACATTGTAGTATTGCTGTGAGCTTGGCTGGTTGAAATTTTGGAAGATGTTTAGGTGTTGTGTGCGCACTTACCTCAAATGATCTTGAATGTTTATAAAGGAATTTTCTGACGTTTTCTTATTTTATTATAAGTTGATGAAGTCTAGTATCTATATAATTCTCTATGACTCTTATATAGACTACCTCTCGTATATGTCCACGGTTTTCATCCATGACAAATACTCATTTAAGTTCTATAACAATATATAGACCAGTACTTCCCAAACTGCCGCGGCCCCCCGGTGGGCCGTGGCGGTATTGCAGCGGGGCCGTAGCTAGTCCAAATCAATAAAATAATTAAAATATTCCAATTGTTCTAAAATTTGATTTTTTTTGAAAGTATGTAAGGTTAGTGTTATGGATTTAAATATATTTCTAAAGGATGTTTACATCATAGTTCTCATAATTCACATGAAATTCTTACAAACTCGTTAATAAATGTATTTATAGGTAAATGTCGGTATATTTGTTTTTAACTGCGGGGTCGTGGAGCTTCTGCAATGCTTTTAGGGGGCCTGATATAGACAAATGGGTGTAGGTTTAAACAGAAATAATACAACATTTTCAGTATTTGCGTATGATCAGCGCAGTTGCAATATCCTTGAACGTCCGTAGCGTATGACGCCAGCATTACGTCATGACGTTGATGCTGGCGGTATTTTTGTTTGGGTTTTGTTTTTGTTTAGTGCCAAATCTGGGTGTAGCATTCGCTTAAAAGAAAAAAATCAATATATGGTGAGTACCAGGATGATTGTGTAATTTGGATTTACAATATGATATTACCACAAAATATACGAAAGCTTTTGCACTTTACAGAACTGGTTCGCAAATGACAGTCATTTGAAATCGCTAGCTGCACGGCTAACGTGTCAGTTCTCTGTGCATTCACTTTTTGGATTATAAACAGTTTTGTGTGTATCTGGCTGGTGTTTTGCGTATGACCTACGTGTTTCACGTAGTTATGTTCTCTTATGTTTGGTTCTTCTTGCTTTTTTTGGCTTTATCACATCTGTAGACCCCAGCACCATCAAAGCAAACCGAGATGGAGCAGGACAGTCAGTCCTCTCAGTCTTTAGATGACACAGGATGTATGATGGCTGCAAAAGCAGAGTTGATAGAGGAGTGTGAGGAACAGTTTGCACTGCTACAGAAGGTAATTTGCTATAGTATTGTTTTCAAATCGGTGGTCAGTTTTGGTGAAGTATACCAATTCTTTGTTATAAAAATATAGAATTCTTTAACTCACAAAGCCCACTGGGTGGTGTCGATTTTGATATCAGTGAATGTAATGACAAAACAAGTTACATACATTTGTCAGAATTTTTACACTCTTCATTTTTTTTTTGTTATTGTGAAATATTGAGATGAATGGAACTGCTTAGTTAACAACCACTTGTTTTTGTCTTTCAGCTTCAAAATGTGATAATTTTAGCAGACACAGAGGATGAAGATGATGAGTCAAATCAGGTTTGTCTTTCTCCTTTTGGTACTTTTTAAGTTTAGAAATCAATTGTTTATTTGTTACTTTTCAGTTGAGGCGAAAATATATTTTATTTTTTGTGGGCAGGCAGTGAATCGCCTAATTGCAATCACATCTGAGCTTGAACAGTGGCAGGAAATGGATCCAAAATGTAAGCTATTATCGATTGTTTTGTCCACTGATTCAAAATCAAATTATATATATATGGCTATTTCATTCAAGACTCCATTAACCACACTTTTAATTGCACAGTTTATGTGAAGACATTATTATTTTTATTTTCTAGTGCTGACAACAAATCCTGAAGTCTTGTCAGCTGTTGGAAAAGAAGAGGTACATAACTTATTACTTTAATAACGCTCAATAGGCAGTGAGTGTCCCGAAATATAAATGCAGTCACAACTTTTACACTATGTTTCTCTTACAGTTGCAAAGACTCAACGGTCAACTTAAAATGGTCCTGTCATGCTCACAAGCTAAGTTGGATGCCCAGAAAAAGATTTTGAAAAGGTGTGAAACATTTAAATAATAGTTTTTGTTAAAGAGCCCCAATTATGTTTTATATTACTTTTCATGTAGTGTGTTATATTGCCATTTCTAAAAGATCTGCAAAGTGCCTGATAAACAGAGTTCTAGTCTTCCAAAAGAAAGAGCCGATTCTAAACTGAAACGTGTGGTAGGTAATTCCAGTCCTACTTCCTGCACAAACCTGCATGGGTTTGTAACAAATTTGCATAATGCCATCTTATGGTCTTCATCGGCTGTCCGAAACAATGTCTACTTTGACCTGCCCTCAAACACTGTAGTTGTAGCCGAGGCCTGGAAGAGTTTGGTAGACCAATCACAACAGACTGAACCATCTGACCAATCAGAGCAGAAGTAAGCTCTCAGAAAGGAGCGGTTTAGAGAGACCAAATCCTTTATCAACCATTACATACAAAAGTAATGCTGCAATGTATATTACGTGAAAATCAGTGTTTGTTGACCATGGATGCTTGTTAATATTCTAGGGAAACCTTCTAAAGAACTAGGAACTTATAACAGAGCATAATAGGGGCACTTTAATATTTTGAATTAGACTATATATATATATATATATATATATATATATATATATATATATATATATATATATATATATATATATAATATATGTGTGTGTGTGTATATATTAGAATTATTTTCTGGTTTTATTTTAATTTTAAAGTTAATTTTGTTGTCTGTTTTTGTCAATTGTATTATTTTAATGTCTGTATTAGGGCTGCCATGTTTCCTCGATTAAATCCAAGTGCCAAAAAAAAAAAAAATCCTCGATTGTAATTTACCCGTGACGATTAACTGGCAAAATATCAGAAGTGGCACATTCCACAGACGAAAATTCATGAACCGCATTATTAGACTATTTTTTAAGGCTGCATGATATATTCAAACCATTTAAAATCATAATATAGCATAGTGCTATTGTGAAATCACAAAACCTGTGATTCAAAGAAATAAATATATGGGTGTGACAGGTCTTTTTTTTTTTTTTTGTCCAAAGGCCTTAATGATTATGACATACAAAGTATGTAAGGTAGTACAACTAGATGTCTTTTATTGAATCCAAAAGGTTTTAATTATATTTTGCACAATATAAAGGTATTTTAAAGATTTTGAAGTGACAAAAGCTCATTTGTTTTAACCATCCAAAGACCAATACAGCCATTTCATTTGTGATTAAAATATCTTAAAATGTATATATTTTTTATTCTGGTATGATTTTATGACTTCATATATCAACATAGTGTAAAAGGGTGTTAAAATCATGTGTAGATGTTGTGAAATATGAATTTCATTGATGTCATTTGGAGTAACCAATATAAAGGGACCATTTTGGATCAAGTTATGTCAATAACATGTGACAGGATTTGACATCATTCAGACACCTGCACAGGATCTCATGGTCATGAAGCAAAGTATCTAACTCTCTTCTAACTATTTCAAAAATTCATGTTTTTGAAAAATTCAAAAATGAAATTTTGGTTAAAGGAATATTTCACCCAAAAATGAAAATTATCCCATTATTTACTCACACACAAGCCACAACATAATCAGAGATATATTTAAAAATATCCTTAGTCCTGGCTGGTCAAATTTTGAAGACAAAAAATGCATCCATGCATAAGAAAAAAATGAATCCATATGACTCCAGGGGGTTAATAAAGGCCTTCTGATGCGAGTTGATGCTTTTGTGTAAAACAACCGTCCTTACTTAAAACTTATAAAATAAAATAATGAGGTAGATGGTAGACGACCGTACACAGAATGCACAAGTTGATTTGCGCCAGATGAGTAACCTGTGACGCAATGTATGGTGCAGGATGTATGATTATTGTAAGCTTAGATGCCTCTCATGGTTCAAACAAATAGGGTGACAAACTTAAGCTTTGCTTCTATTATATCAAAATCCTCTGACATTTCTCCTTATTTAATTTGTGACCAGTGTTTTGTTTTGCTCTTTCCTCTGCGCCTCCACGTTTGTCTTTGAGGTTGCTCTTCAAATCGACGTGAGCAGTATGCATGCGGTCGTGCGCCGGAAGCTAGTTATTTGAATTTGTAAAGTTTTAAATAAAGATATCTGTTCAATGCAAATGCATCAATCCACATAATCTCATTGTTAACACTTAATAAAACTTCAAAATTAATATCTCCATTATGTATTTTTACACTTTTAGGGTTAGGATTTGATCATTCTGTAAAGTGTAAAAACAACAATCATCAGTCTGTTGGCGCCCTCTGCAGGTATTTGTTATAATACATAATGTACATCTGGTGATTGTTTATATTATGTATATTAGGGGTGGGTGATAGCCTCAATTATATCACGATATTTCAAGAATATTTGCAATAACAATATTAATGATGATATAGAGAAAAATATATGGAAAAAAAACGTTTTATTGGTGATTGCAGCTGGCAGGCAGCAGCATTTATTAGTGCAAACAAAATGAAGGGTGTTTTCCATCCTTTTCCAATGAGCTATTGTCATTGATGACAGAATACCTAATTCGAAGTGTAAATCTGTTATCGTAAGGTGGCAGCAACAGCATTATTAAAGTGCAATATAGCATACCTTGGGTCAGGCTTTTTAATAGAGATGCACAAATTGCAATTTTCTTGCCTAATACCGATTTTTGCAGATTCCGGTAGAACTATAATTGACAGCATATACAAACAAAAATGTACTTTTCTTCAATACAAAGTTTTATTTTCATAAATAAAAAAAATGGCAAACAGCACAAATAAATGCAATAGAATAAAGAGAGCTATGAAACTTAAGTTTTCATTTTTTCATCATTTAGCAGACGCTTTTATCCAAAGCGACTTACAAGGAGAGCAATTAGGGGTTAGGTGCCTTGCTCAAGGGCACTTTAGTCATGGTATTGAAGGTGGAGAGAGTGCTGTTTATTCACAATCCCCACTTTCAATTCCTGCCGGCGTGGGAATCGAACCAGCAACCTTCAGATTACAAGCCCAACTCCCTCACCACCGCAGTGTTATTTTACATTTGATTAATTTCTGTAGTCTTCATTATAAAAATTAAATACAGATTAATGCTTACCATTAAAGTTATAGAACGTATTCATTCAAGAGCAGGAAGTGATTTTCTTTGTCTTTTATTCTTTGATTAATGACAGGAATATTCCCAGGAATATTGGACTGCTGTCACTTTAAGAGTTTCTGCACGGACCCAGTAACTGTTACAAAAATGCGTTCTTTCTCAACTGTTTAACGTTCCAAACCTGACTGTGTTTAACTGGAGACTCGCCAAGACCTTTTGACATAATTTCAAGAGTTTGAACGTTTTATCGCAGTAAGCCACGCATATTAGTGACTCAGAAGTTGTTTCTTGTGTGCTCCACTAATATAGCGCGCGCTTTTGGTGTGAGCGCGAAACCTGCGGAAATGACTAAAATTATGCGCTAAACAAGCACTATTAAACCGGAGCGAATGAGACCAGTGAGAGAGAGGAGGCGGCTGTGTGTCACTTCGCCGTCTCAGAGAAGAGAGCGAGAACGAGAACGAGAACGCGCGGCTGACGTTATTGCCGGTCCCGCTGGTAAAACGGATCAGCTCAGAATCGGAAAGATGTAACTCTGACCGGTCGGTCTCCTATCCGGGATGGTCACGAGGAAAATCGGACGAGTGGTGAAACAAGTGTGATGTGTTTCCACCTTTAACGGTAACAGTTTCTTGCATTGTTGAAGGTCTGACCTCTTGTTACCAAACCACTTCCACACTATTGAAGTAGCTCCCTATTTAGGTACTAAATCGTCACCGGAGGCTGAGGTGCTGCTCTTACTCTCAGACAGGTCAGGCGTTGTTCTTGTGCGCGCTAGGGAACGTGAATGCATCATATCGCGTCATATCATTAATATCGCGATATGACTTTTTTTTTTTTAATCATGTAAAAAAATGATTACGGTATTATCGTGGCCGGTATGATATGGCACACCCCTAATGTATATTACATTATGCATAATAATAGTGCTTTTGAAACCAATTATTTGAGGCAGTTATTATCAAGCCTCGTTATTATTTATATATATTTATAGTTATTTTAAAGGCTATTGTTCACAGCATATATAAACTCTGATTAAAAATGTTTTTCAGGGAGCAGACGTGGCAAGCAGAGAAGAAAGAAGCATTGAATGTAATGTCGGAGGAAATCATCAGATTACGACATGAAAACGAGAAATCCGAGCACAGGTTCTTAGTATAATGCTGGGATTAAAAATCACATTTTTACATCTGCTTAAAAGGATATTTACCCAAGAATGAAAAATTTGTTCACCATATTTGAGTTTTTATTTTATCTGTAAAAAAAAAAAAAAGGAGAAATTGTTTTTGGCTTATGGAAGACTATGTATCTGTACACACACTCTTGTGTTTTTACAATAATGATAATGTCTTTTATATTGATTCAATTCTGTTTTTTTCTTCTCCACATTATTATTTTGCAGAGTTTTGCAGGATATGAAGAGAAAAATTAACACTCTAAAGGACTACCATAGCAGTCTCATGGAAATGCTGAGCGACATGTTAGCTGAGCACTTCCCACTTCCTGATCCCCTAGGAAACGGCACAAAGAAAAAAAGAGTAGGTGGCATCTTCACCCTCTCAATCAGATCAGAGAATATTGGATTTGTTTTTTTTTTGTTTCTTTTTTCTTGGCTGTTGCATATGAATATTGGATTTGGATTTTTCAGGGTGCTGCATATGATGCAGAGATTAACCTGATTTCACTGAGTGAGATTATCGAGGTATGTTCAGATACCCATCACAATAAAACATTTCTTTTTATGTTTCTAATCTTCTTAAGAAGAATAGAATTTATTGAATTATTATAATGGAAATTAACTTGTTTCATGACATAATGTATTTAAAGGTACAGTAAGTGATTTCTGAGGAACACTGTTGACAAATCAACCCAAACAAACGCACACCTCCCTTCATTTCTCCGTCCCCAAAATGCATGATTTCGCAATGCTTGAATGGATGTCTCTTTATCATAACTGAAGTAAAATAGTGCTTCATAAAAAATAAAGCAAAGATGAAAAACAAAAGACAAGGATAAACATACAGTACACAAGAGTATATACAAACAAGAGTTCATTGTTTGTTTCCAGCAGCACTCCAGCTCCAGACAAACAATGTCACTCAAAACTGCCCTGGAGCTATAGCTAACATTATGGTAATAGCATATCTTGGTTCTGTGAAACATGGCAAAACCAATGTTACTCAGAATTGGAGCAGAAAAAATGCAACCTTGGCATCAGTTTCCAGGCCTTCCTGCTGGAAAGATTTTCTAATATTAATGCGGGTCCTATCGCTCTTGCCTGATCATAACCTTCCTTTTTTCAAGATATTCCTCTGACCTTTTCTCTTTTGTAATGTCTCTCAGCCATTTCTCTTTCTACAGTATTTCTTGAGATCTCCCTCTTGCTCACTCCCCCCCCATCATGAGTGGACACGCCCCCTACTGCTGATTGGCTACAAGTGTGTTGTGCTGTTCGGTCCCATCCACTTTCAACAGTGTTTCTTCCAAATCGTTTACTGTACCGTTAATTTACTTACCCTGATTTATTAACACATTTAATCTTACACATTTATTTATTGCAGAGATTGACAAATAAAACATTAGAAACTCCTCATGACCCGTACGTGACCACTGATGACACTTTCTGGCCACCGTACACAGAGATGCTTCTACGCAATGGTATTGCAATACGACATCCAGAAGATTGCAATAAAATCCGTCTGGAGAATTTTTTTTAAATCTAAAGAGCGCTTCACAATCTGATTTAAAAATGAGATTTTTTGTAGGTCTATAATTAACTCTCAATGTCTATTTTTACTTTAAATGTATTTGCCATTATGGTATCACATTGCCAATGATTTGTTTTTAATTACATGTCATGTCCACTTAGAATGCATGTTTAGCTTCTTTATGTGTGCTGGTGTCTGTTTACTTCGTATGTACTTTTGTCAAAATGTCAAAAATGAATACTTAATTAAAACCACCCTAAACATTCACTTGCCATTTTAGCTGTCTCCAATGTTGCTTCAAGATGTTTGTAGGGTCACTGAAGAATCTCAACAATTAGCTGTTGAAAATATTGTATTTTTAATGAATTGTGTGAATTCAGAAATTGGCTTTTAAATATTCACCTCTTCTAACAAGGCTTCATTAAATGTTATATCATTTGTAATGAGTAATATTACAATAAATTACATTTTTAAAAAAAAAAAAAAAGTTCTCAATTTGTTGTTAATGCAGTGTTTTATGTTTCTTAGTGTGTATTGGATTATTTCATTGTCACGTGTGTGACCCTGATCGTGTTGTCTTGATGTGAATAATACTGATCTCTGTATCTGTTAATATCGTGGTGCTCACATGAACAGCATCGGCCAATACCGAGCCGGCGTTTTGACGTCGAGGCCGGCATCGCTGCACCGTTTACTACGTCAACAGCACAGGAGACTGCAGTGGTAGAGAAAAAATTCTCCAATAAAATTATTTTTGTTTTGTCTTGATAACAGCTGGCACAGCTGCTCGTTTTGTAAAGTTAATATGAATAATTAAAAATAATAAATGGAGGAAAAACTAGCTTTGTGACAACTAGCCCCAGGGTATTTTCCTGTGTAAGGCCGTGTCCTCTCAACAGAGGGAGTGAGAGAACTACTTTTTCACTGTCTGTTGCCCATTACCTGATGAAAATCCTTTAGACTACAGGTAAGGTACATTGAACCAGTTCCTGGTGTCGTATATAAGTAGATTTGAGCATATATAATTTAGTCTACTGTTCGTTTAAACGATTTCGCAATGTTTTAAAGAAGTAACTCAAAACTCTCAAAACTGTGGGATAGTTTGAATATTTAGCCAAGTATTAAACTTCAAAATTAAGAGCATATTTGGTCATGGACCACTTATCTGACTCCCGAATGATAAACAAACCACTTTCAGTCACGAAGATTCTTTTGAGCATGCGCCAGACGACATTGGCACCCGACATTCATCGCTTTACAATTTCTGCAAAATGGAGAATTTTGTTCCTAATGCTGACTTAGGTATAGCAGTCAACACTGCACTCTCGATGTTCACATCTGGTTCTATCATTCTTAATTATCCAAACTGCTGCATCATGTTTAGTTATCACATCATGTGAAAAGCAAAGCCATGCGATATCAATGATGTCAAACGTGGCCCAAGGCATTGACGTGATGTTTTTGAATGGCTTTTGGATATATGTGGGAACTATGAAGTCTCTTCTTTTTTTCGTTTTTTTTTTTTTTTTTTTTTTTTTTTTACAAAAAAAGGAGCAATATAAAGATTCTTCAAAAATTCTTTCGTTTTACATGAAAAAACAAACAACCAAATAAAAAAACATACCAGTTAGGAACAACATGAGAGTGAGTAAATAATTACAGAATTTTCATTATTAGATGAGCTATTGCACGGCATAATTATGGTTTAATATGAGCATCTAATGAAGCGTTAACTAAAAAAGAAACCAAACAAAAAAAACTATTAGAAAAATTAATAAATTAATTTCTAAAACAAATATACACTATGGTACGTGTTTACATTGTGTATGGGGCTATTATGACCCTGCACATGGAGAGGTAACCATACTGTACACACGCAGACGTAAAGAGCGACATATTACTGTTTATGTGAATCTTGTCATGTAAATGTGTGCATATTGTCAGCATTAATCCCAATTCTAACATCAGAAACATATAAAATCTTGTACTGTGATACGTGAAGTAATCAGTTTTGACATTGTTGACTGAATTCATAGCGGAACAAGTTTGTCCATCCACTGTTGGAGCAAGTGATGGAAGGGGTGGCGGTGTTTTCCGCATCTGGTGTCGCTGTCCGGGGTTCTGAAAACAGATGCACTTACTTTACATGTAATCATTTAATTAATCATATAAACTGGATTATAGTTGGATTTTCTTTCTCTGTTGATTGTTGACTTGCTTTAGTTTCGACTTGTCCATGCATTCAAAAATCAATTTGACAGCTATACAGACCATCTGGGCTTCATAGCCTACAGTTTTTTTAGATGTCTAGATGATTTATGTATGTGCACATTAGACTTTCGCGGATAATTTCATTACCGACATCACTCAGTAAGAAAAAACAGACGAATTGATTGCATTTAAGTGGTCCGCGGGAGCGATTCTAAAAATAGCCTGGCAAGAGAGTGCACCGAACTTGCTTGTCCTAAAAATACAGAGATGCGAACGTGCTTGTGAAGCTGCGTGGGCGAGCACACACACCGACAAGAAGACGAAAATGTGTAACTTGCATGTAACTGTTTTTTTTTTTTGTTGCCAATTTCACAAATGAGTAAGCGGTTGATGGTGGTATAGGCGGCCGCGGATCTGCATTTCATTTGACTCCTCTTTCTTTCTCCGAGAGAGAGAGAGAGAGAGAGAGAGAGAGAGAGAGAGAGAGAGAGATCAGTGGGCGAGAGACGGACTCCGCCTTTGCCATCGCCCAATACCGAGCCCCCGGTTCAGTGAAGGGGGAAATCACAGATCTGCTAGCTAATACCGGAGTCCCTCTGTTTGCGTCGTCTCCTGGCGTAGAGATGATGGGCTTCCCGTAACTGGAGGTGGAGGAAAAAGGCGGGGGTGGGGGTAGCGAGAAAAGAGGAGGGGTGGGTTAAAAAAAAAAAACACTAAGAGTAACAAAAGCACAGTTGTGTGTGCCTGAAACCATGCGAGATTTGCACTATTCTCAAAGAACGCTGCTCTATCCGTGGACCATGTCGTGAGGTGTGGCTCCAGCGCTCGGGATACTGCCAATAGATACGCCTGGGAGCAGGGCAAAAGATGTCCGCCTCGGTAGGGCCCCAAAGCGGCCCTCGCCCACCCACCGTGCCGGCTCCCATGCCTGATATGCCGGACTTAAGTCACCTCACGGAGGAGGAAAGGAAAACCATCATGGCAGTGATGGTTCGGCAAAGGGAAGAAGAGGAGAAGGAGCAAGCCATGCTAAAGTAAGGGCTGAACGATTTCCTTTGTGTGTCCACAGACGTTTTCGACACTTTCAGTTTTCTTTTGAGTCTTAGCTTCATGACCTTTCATTACCAGGCACACCCATGTGATTGTGATTCCCTAAAATCGTGTGAAGTGATTGTGCATCTTAAGAACCCGCTGGGTCCAAGTATCCTAAATAAAAGCGTCCGGTTTCAGTGGCCTCTGTATGTAGAAAGCGGGAGTTAATGCAACAGATGATGAGCTTTGTATAGCTTGGTTTTAACAGTCGTTGCCGTGTGAGTAGAAATGAGCTAGATTTGAGGTCAGGCGAGTTACAGGTGCACCATGGAAAGCATTCGGAGAGATGGGGCGTGACAGAGCGCGAGGATGAATCATACTTCGCAACTGCGAGACACCCCACTCCACCCGATGCAACTCCGGGGGCAACGCAAGGTGCTCCTCACCCTCAAGCAGTCGGACAAACACTATTTCATGATATTCTATAACAGACAGCGAGTGTTATCTTGGCCAAAGCCTCTTGTATAAGACTCGATACGCTTAAGCACGCTAAAGAACGAAAGCACGTCTAATGTGATACTCGTTCAACGACAGGCAGCTAAAACGTCTGTTTTATGTCTATTGACAATATATTCAAAGATATCCACAATCTGAAATAGTCTTTCGCCGCTTTACAAACGGGGTGTGGTTCGTGATTGGCTCGCGATTATTACGCCTGGCTCAGCCGATGCATGTGAGGACGACTACAAACTAAACATTTGCATTTTTCAGATATAGACTGCTGGAAGTTGCTACTGTAGTGGTTATCGTGTGTTTTGGCATCTAAAATAAGCCTACAATTTCTTCTCATGTCATGTGACAACAATCATCTTCTCGTGAATGATTTGGATAGGAAGCTGACGTCGAGCTCTAGTGATGGCTCTGACTGAGTTGCGTTTCGCGTATTCCCTTACAGTTACTCTTCAGACGGAAATGACGTGATAGAAAATTGAGGCATAGTTATGTAATTTTTCCTATGACGACTAATCTGCAACGGAAATGGTAATCTATAGCCTAGCTTTGACCATGATTGAGTCTTAGGCGCCTCTATATCACGACTCACCAGACACATCTGGAAATGGGTGGCAGTGGGGTGTTTGTGTGCCTGTGTAGTGAATGTGCTGAGAGGAGAAGCACATTTCGAAATGAAAGTTTGTCTCATTATCTGTTTACAATTACTAAACAATGACCTCATTTTTGTCCATATGCCACTCTCTGTAAGGTTCAGGGTGTAGTAAAGACAGACAGATGTAGAAGATATGGATAGGCCTACAGATTTACCATAATCTTAATCTTACATGCTTAATGAATCATGTGTGCTTTTTGATAATGGTTTCCCCTGCACTTTTAAGTATTTTTCCATGAAATAAGCAACTACTCTATCCACATGCAGTAAACCTACGATAGTCATTGTGAAAATCGGATTAAAAATATATTAATAGAAGTATGCTAAATTGAAAGTATGTACACTAAGGTGTGTTATGAAACAATTTCCCTGTCTTAGGCCTAAATATTAAGGAGAAATATAAACAAAAATGAAAGAGTTCATAAAGGTGATAAGTCACCCTTAAAGACCCTTCGAATTCTCGCTGCATTCAAATATGCTTTTCAGCTACTGTAGCCTAAAGAGTATATGTCCAAATACATATTTGAAAAACAGTACCTGGATGTCCTACTACTAACGCTGAAATATTGGAGTCTGCATTCGATTGGCACTTTACCATGAGGCAATGGGAGAGAAGTGGTGAATGGCAGTGAAGTGACACAACTGACACAGGTCACATGACAAAGCCAACATGGCAAATAAACTTTAACATTCTTCAAATATAGTTCCTACTCAGACATTAGGTGATTTGAGACACAGCATCACTTATAGATGACACATTTTCTCAATTAGGCTTAATTTTTGCCACTTAAACCCATTATGTCCATTGATATTTAGAGAAATGTGACTGTGGTAGCTCCTAAGGGACACGTCTGTAGTCTGTGTTATTTTTCCTTGTATTCAATTGGATAGGTTGATTTGTATGTGCTAGATGATAGTTAGCATACAGTTGTAGTCGGCAGCAGTATTTGATGAAATGCTTGTCTGAGATATTATATTGGTATATTTTTTGATGGGTAACTGTTTTATCTCAGTCTTAGCTGAGAACAGGCCAGCTGGGACAGATAAAACCATGTAATCAAGCTGTTCATTCGGTTTCAGGCAGCCTTGAGAACAGGTCAGAGCTAATCATTGAGAGGTGACGTGTGAATGCAACACCTGGTCAGGGCACGAAGAATGATACAGATGCTAATGTGCTCACATCACATTTGTATATAATCATGCAAAGTTAAGATAAAAACAAAAAACAAAAGCTTAATCAAAAGTTCTATAAATTTCAAGCACAACTTAATATACACACCTTAATGTCACCAGTTTTTTTTTATAATACTCTCCAAATCTGCTCAAACAAAACTCTTTACTTCCTTCTTCAGAACTTCCTCCTGTATAATTAGAAAAACACGAGTGTTGTATGCGGTCTTCATTTTTTGAAGTAAAATCATAAGTTTGTTGCACTTTCTTTGACTTTGAATGTAATTACAACATAGACTCATTGGAAAATTATACCAACATTTTTGGCAAGACTACAAATACCTCTAGTCTACCTAATAAAATTCACTACAGCTTCCAGCTAAAGTGAACACTAGCGGCAAAAAAATACCAACAACTTTTATTTCTTTTCACTCAAATTATGTTTACAAAGGCAGATTATTAATATGCATTTATTTTCTTGTGGTTCATTGAGCCCTATGACCTTAAACAAATGAGTTATTTCACATTTACTTAACACTATCGGTAAGGTTTTGTATTGGTGGTATGTTATTTTCAAATGTGATAGAGCATTAACCTTTTTGAGCCACTCACCAGACATTTCATTACCTAACTGCCATGATACGTACAACAACCAGCATAATAAAATGTTGCTACATTCACAATTATCTGTTTTGAAGAAAATCGAATGTAGTTTTAGTTCCATTCACTGTACACTTTACTTTGAAAATGCTGAAAAACATCCAAGCAGCACAATATCATTTTGCAGAAATGTTGTCACAAAGATGTTTTTTTCCAGTGAGTCTGTTTGTGTATTTATGTTGAAGAGCATTTAGTTAAAACTCTGAAAAATCAAAGTAAAATCAAGTAAAAATAATATGATTGTGACAAGGTAAACCCACTAAAACAAAGGTAAAACAGGTAAAGCAGAAATATAGTGCTTTGTATAGAAGATAAAGATGTATGCAACTAAAAATGTGGAATAAATATTACTTGGCAGAATGTACACAAAATAGATGGTGTAATCAGTGGTAAACAGAAGAACATTAAATATGTTTTAACGTTTTAGGGAATGCTTGAGTAATACAACCCCTCCCTCCCCCAACCACCCACTCCCTGTCTGAGGACACAAAACCTGCATATTCCAAACTAATGATTTATTAGGTCCCACATAAACAGTAGAAAGTAAGAGAATGTTTAATTCGCATCATTTTAAATATGCTAGTTCCTTTTCCACTATGACCACTAAGGCCCTGTGTCCACCTGGTATCAAGATGCGGTTTGGTCGATCTGATCACAAGTGGATGACGCTAAATACAGGTGTAAACGGGGTGTAAATTGTTTTGAGCTTGTCCACTTTCGACCACTTCCAGAGGCAATCGAAAACGCATTTGACCGGGTTACTTTCGCAATGTAAATGCTCATGTGGTCGAATGCTTTTCGAACAGCCGCAAAATACCGTCTACGCTCCACCCATTGACCTGACGCGTAAACTTTATGGGAAGCACGCTAGTCAGAGGGGACTTAAACTTTATAGGCTGAAGACCCTAGTTTGGTTTGAAGACAAAAAACATACAATGTTCTCTCACAGTTTTTGATTCCTAACATGTAATCCCAGTGTTTGGTCTTGTAAGAGCAGAAACAAAAGCTGCTGCTCACCACATATTTTATTGTCGTCTCAATGCACGTTCATATATAAATAGCAAACTTGTTTTGTCCATTAGATTGGAAGATCTGAAAAAACATACATTTACCCACCCATAGACCCAATCCTGGAAGAAATCTGGACAGAAGTGGTTGAAAGTGGACAAAAGAGACGGATTAAAATACCAGGTGTAAACGTGTCTCCCTCGTCCACTCAAGTCCTTATAAAAAGATAATGTGTCTTGCCAAAATCAGTTTGTTGAAAAGACCAGTTTGTTGGATCATCTTTTCTTGTTCCTTTCCTTTTTTCTTATCATATAAGGAAGGTTTCAAGGTTTCTGGGAGGAAAAACGAGAGCATTAAATTATGAATTGGAGCTGAAAATAGCTCACACTTGGAAGTCATTGCTGAAATATTTAAAAATTGAGCTTGTCATAGGCTTCTGTAGATGTTCGCGGTCTATATTAAACCTGTTTATTTTTTACCTTCCCTCATGAATTCTCACTTACAATTAATTGTGTATGAGCACAAGTCGGCTTCATTATGAGTGTTTGCTTTGAGATGTCAAGATGTTCATCTGATCCTCTAACACGAAACTGCCCTGACTAAGCACCAAATTGACTGGTTAATACTTGCAATCAGTGAGTAGCCATTTCATGTTTGCAGATGAATGTTTAGGTCATTTGACCTCCTTTGAAACACCAGTTCGTGGATGATTCAATTCTGTTATTGGCTATAGTTCATGGTCTTGAAAGTGTCTGGTATTAAGTTATCATGAGATTCTGGGAAAATAAAAACAGCACATTCTCTTACATGATGTAAAAAGAATAAAAATGTCTGAGGAAAAGGCAGAGAAAAGTTGCTTTTTTAGCACTCAACAACATGAAAGTTTAATGAACAAGCATTTTGCATGGGTTGCCCGTGAATTGTGTGTGTGTGTGTGTGTGTGAGTGTGAATGACTATTCAGAGGAATCCCCAGTTTACCATAGCAATTCTCACCAATGGCATCACATCAATGCATCAGTGAAGGCGCTGCATACTGTATATACACCTATATATGCTTTATACATACACATATATTTGAAAATTGTTTTAAAACCACTCAACTCTGCAGAACAAAAAAAAAAATCAGAAAAGGAAACCGGAAGTCTTGTCAGTGAATATTAAAAAATAAAGGGAGAGAGAGAGTGAGTGAGAGGAAATAAGAGAGTAGGCATATAGGGTCCATTACAAAAGGCACTAAAGGCACTTAGTCTATAAATACATAAACCTTTCCAACAGAAACAAACACAAAGTAAAAGATGCTGCCATCTTTTTTCCAGGTATCTGTGTGTGTGTTTCTAATTGTAATTATATTAATTCCAGGCCTTTCTTAAAGGAATCATAACATGCGATATTATAATTATTACTTATATAAGACAACAGGATACAGTTGATTTTTCTCACCATTGATTCCTGTTATTTTAGACAGTTTCAGAAGCAGTTAATGGATTTGCATCAAATTTATATTAGTAACTAGATTTGTACATTTTCTAAAGAGAATGTGAGAGGTGCTTTTCCATCTTCACTTTGCTGTTGTTTACCACAGGCATTATCTACTTTTCTGGAACGTGCACCCACATAAAACACTTTCTCAAAAGTTGGAAAATTATAGCATATAGTTTAGGCTGTTTGTCAGATAATGAATAGAACAGATGTGTCTTTGATCGGGTCACATCTGAAGTGCTGGCTCATGGGAGTAAATGAGCAGGAGAAAAAGTGGGAGCAATTTTCCAGCAGCTGTGCAAAATAGTTTGTTATTGTACTTAAAGGTGAATTATGGATTTTTTCTTTTTTGTTAAAATACATTCTATTAGTATTACTATTAGTATGCAATTTATGGGTTTATCTCCCTCAAAAAGTCAGCGCCCCTGACACCATCAAAACATTGAGAGTGGTCCACCCAGATTTGTTGTTATCTGTCCAGCTTAACCAATAGATAAATGTAGCCCCACGCTCATTGTGTTCTATTTGGTTGTATTTCCACAGCATGAAGGTATGATCTTACGAATTTATGTGTGAAAACGCTCGTTTTAAAATCGTCCCAGTCCACTGACATATGTTATGACATTCACTTCAAGCATTACAGTGCTCATGATAACTTTCTTTAATCCACTTTACCAGCTAATTACTCTTCAACAGCAATGCCATAGAAATATACAGAGCTACTGAAATATACAGAAATATACTATTGCTTTTCCCGACTGTGCTGACTAAAAGGTATGATGGGAAATAATTTACGGGAGTGATAACACAGTTTAACGCTCATTTGCTTAAATAACAATGATGTTTTGTTTTCTTAGAATATGTTAATAATAAAAAAATGATATGTTTCTGGCATATTGGAAGTGATTGAAGTTGGTTTGTTAGTGTGACTGAGAAACATTTACCTGAGAATAAATTTCAGCATCAGAAATAACAGATTATGTTTCCTCTGTTTCTGTTGGCTGAAAAACCAGCCATGATTTATTTGTGAAATAATTATTCTTTTTAGTGTTTCATTTTATTAAATTGGCTAAACAGCTTTGCAAAATAGGATCTGGATCGATTTGAAATTCAGTTTGATTTGTTCACACCACTTCTTCATTGAATCATATGACGTGGTTTCTTAGTCAGTAAAGTAGGGCTGTTCGATTCCCAGCTCTGCTCTGCGAGCAGTGAACAATGCTGGATGATGTGGATGACATACCTACAATCAGCTACAACAAATGGCTACTGTTTGACAGATAACTTGAAAACTTAAACGGAAACAGAAACAAAAAGAAACTTAAACTAGTGCTGTGTCATATAAATAAGCAGCTGTTCATATCAGCAGTGTTTTTGTGTCTGTCAGTGCTCTTTATTTTTTATGTATGTATGTGCTAGATGTTTTTGACCACTTCACACGTAGTTATTCTATTTTCGTGTTTTGAAACATTTAAAACATGCAGTCAAATATCAGTAACTTGTAATACTTCAGTATTTTTCTAATGTAAATTTTACTTGAGCCAGTTTCTTTCTATACTTTATATTATATATTTATATTTACTTAAAGGGTTAGTTCACCCCAAAATGAAAATTCTGTCATTAATTTCTCACCCTCATATTTTTCCAAACCCGTAAGACTTTCGTTCTTCAGAACACAAATGAAGATTTTTTTGATGAGAGAATGCTGTCAGATTTCCTTCCTGCCTTTGCAACAACCCCTTTGACGCTTCAAAAACTTCATAAAGGGATCGGAAAACTAATCTATATGAATCAAGCGGTTTAGTCCAAATTTTCGATTGAATCGATTCAAGAATCGATTGCTTGTTATGATGAACAGATTTCATTTAGGCTTTTACTTGCATGTAAAACATTGATCAGCGAACATAAGCAGAAGCTGAATCGAACCTGCTTCACACACAAGAACAAACCTATTGCAGAAGCTCAAATGTGCTGCGTAACACACAAGAATGAACCTCATTGGTTACGCAGCACGTTTGAGCTTCTGCAATAGGTTTGTTCTTGTGTGTGAAGCAGGTTCGATTCAGCTTCTGCTTATGTTCTCTAATCAATGTTTACATGCCAGTAAAAGCCTAAATGAAATCTGTTCGTCATGACAAGGGATCAGGATTCTCTTCAGAAAATTTGGACTTAACCACTTGATTCATATGGATTAGTTTTCCGATCTCTATATGAAGTTTTTGAAGCTTCAAAGTGCTAGTTTCAAAGGCAGTCTATGGAAGAAAATCTGTAAAAAAATGACCATGATTTTAACGTTAAAAGACTACAGTAAAAAAAAGTTAATTGGTTTACAGAAAGTTTCCGTATTATATACATTGAATAACTGTCAAACATCTAAAGGTGATGATACACTGACCAACTTTTTGAGCAATGTTGCCGAACAATGTTGCTTGGACACTTTTCCATTGAGAATGAGCAACAAATTTGTACTTTAGATCGGTCATGGGCAATTTTTTGACATCCTCCAATCAGATTACTAGCAGCCAATCACGTGACCGGCTCAAGCAGTGCTCACTGCAGAACATAATAACCTCCAGCTCCACCTCTGTGGAGCTCAAGGGTGGAGCTAAACCTGTTTAATGGGTGGAGAGATAGGGTTATGGGTAGGGTTAGGGTGTGGTTGGGGGATGGAGCTCCACCTATCATGCCCACAGTAGGTCAACAGAGGGGGAGCTGGAGGTTATGGCTCTGCAGTGTAGCCTCTCGACTGGCTTGGAGATTTCAGAAAAAAATCAAAGAAGATGGCGGCCTCTCAGCTGCAGTGGAGCAAAGAAAAGGAGCATGAACTTTTATCTTTTTACGGTGGTAAGTTGTCATGTGTCAACCCAAAACAGGGAATTTACCTCATTTAATGCTTAAAATACCAACAAGTGTCCATTTTAATGTGCGTAGGCTGTTATTTAGCCATCAAATGTTTTCAGATAAATACTAAAAACACGTGTTCTGTTTAACATCTGTAGTGGTGTAGGCTGCAATCGACTCGGGTTCGAATACGCTTTTTGCCAAACTCGCACTTCTCCTTTTTCTTATCACAAGTCAGATCAGAAAGGCATTTATATTTAATAAAAACAAAGAAAATATTTGAAAAGTTGAAATAAAGTGCCTAACAATTGTTTATAATAAAGTTTTTATTGGGTTGGCAATAGATTTGCTCCTCTCTGATTAGTTGCTGCCAACTGTCAGTTGCCTGAATTAGGTTGCCCGTTGACAGCAACATACATTGCTCAAAAAGTTGCCCCTTGTATCATCACCTTAAAGGTATATTTAATGTAATTTTATGGTAAAATACCGTTAATTTACAGTTTTTGAAGTGAAAAATAACAAGTCCTTGTATAATTTACAGAGAAAAACAGTAAATTGACATTCCCACAATTCCCTGTGTGACACTTCACATTTGATGTATTTACGTTGAAATGACTCTTTCTTCTTAGTTTTTCTTAGTTTTTTTTCTAATCAATTTCTTTAAATTATTCAGTTTTGAACTGTAAAATAGACAGCTGTCCCATAAAACCTAAATTGTTGCTACCGTATTTTTTACGGTAAACTACAGCTGCCGTTTTTTTTCGGTAAATTTTATCGGGATTTTTTTTACAGTGAGCGTTCTGTCATCAAAAATATATTAATTTGTCTTCCGAAGAAGAACGAATGTCCTACGGGTGTGGAACGACATGAGGGTGAGTAATTAATTAATTTTTCATTTTGTGGTGAACTAACCCTTTGAGTACGGCAGTTGGATACTTTATACAGCATTGTTTCTGTAATCGTTGGCCATGGTGACTTTAGTCTCTACTTCATTATCCATTGCGTCCTCTCTTTTGCCTGCCTTATGATGGATAAGAATAGATGTTAAGCTGATTGAGTGATCAATACAGGCTATATTGCAAGAAACAGTCTTTAATTTTGTGTAACTACAGATCATTCTGTAAATTGTATTTTCCAAGTTCATTGTAATCTGTATACTCATTGAAAGCCTAAATGGGTGGTAAGTCCTAATAGGTTGAGTCATGTTTGTGTGGTTATTTTTCTGTGTGTATGCGTTCTTAATGCTGATACAACCGGACACTTTCAATTAATTTGTGAAAAATAGAGGAGAAAAAAAGGGACACCCAGTCCAGGCGGCAGCCGGGAATCAGCAAGTGAGACGGAAATAGTCCCTTTTCTCTGCTCTCCTCCCTTTTCCGTGCTGTCTTTATTCTCTTTCTCGCTCTCCCTATCTATTTATCTATCTGTCCATCCTTCATTGCTATCTTGCTCACACCTACCCTTCTGATGTAATCAACGGGTGATAATTACTAGCCAGGCCATGTCTATAGAGAGAGAGAGTGAGTGAGAGAGAGAGAGAGAGAGAGAGAGAGAAATTTTGATGTCTGAGGGGCATTTTAAGGCTATGCATGGATCATGAAAACTAGAGCAATGAGGAGCTGTACAGAGAATATGCACACACTAGAGGGGAGTTTCCTTTTTCATAATTTTTCGTACAAATTCGTCAGCCTTTGTCTTTTTCAACAATTCAAAAAAATCAAGTGATAGCTTTCACACTAGGTTTGACAATAGGTTTAATACTGTGTAAATTATATTTTACACACAATATTGCCAATTAGTATGTCCGTTTTTGGTCCACCTGCAAAAAATGGTTCCAAATAAAGTCAATCGATTGTGCATCTGCGACTTTACACAGTAGTGGGATTCCTGAATGAATCTGTTTTCTATGTTTTTGAGTCAGTCAATTGAGTAAATGATTTAGTGAGTATCTCTGAGAGCCGCTTGTTTTGTTCCTGAAGGAATTTGTGGCTGAATTTGGAAGAACATACTACACTTTTTTGAATGATTCAATGACTCACTCTTCAAGGCAGTCATCATTTGTTTTGTTCCTGAATGAGTCAGTGTAGTTAATGATTCAATTACTCACTCATGAAAACAAACATTTGTCGCCACCTACTGGCATGGCAATATAACCTGCAAAAAGTGTCAGTAAAAAATCCCCACCATTAATGCACAGACTAAAGTTGCACTTTAGTCACAATGCACTTTTTGTTCCGTTGACTACCATTCATACCGGAAATGCAAGTTTGTGCAAAATGTTCCGTATTTCACTGCATTCCAAAGTTCAAGTTGGTGAACTCTTAACCTGCGAATTCACATCACGTGAAGACGTGCAACCAGTAGAAGATCAATTCGTCACGGCATGACCTCTTGGTTAAATTAAAAGAATGTTATATTTGCAGTAAAGTTGAGTAGGTTGTATATTTTTACATTTTGTATGTATTACTATATGTTATATATTGAATTCATGTTAATAAAAAAAAAAAAAGATGCTGTAGATCGTGACGTCATTTCTCGACTGTTGCAGAAAAGTTAAGTTAGTTCACAAAGTTACAAGTATACCTCACAGTGATATCATCAGAGGCCGCCTCTGAGTTAAGCAGTTTATTTTAGGACTTGTTTTGCCTTTTGGAAAGGTTTAAAAGACCAAAGTTCAACCCTCAAAGCTAACCTCAGTCTGTTCCAACAGAAATGTATTGATGTTTTTTCTACTGTGGTCCAATGACCAGCCAAGTACTCTACTACTATAATAGTTAATCAGTGGATCTAGATTTAGCTACAGTATCAGTAACCTTTTTTAACTTTAAACACAAACACAGAACAATTCAAAAAATTAGAAAATTTGATTGTACATTTCTATTAAGATTTATATGCCTACCTTCCTGTAATTTCTAATGGTTACAGTTGAGTTTCTTGTCAAAATTGCTCAACTAGAAGAGATTTCAGTGTTAATGGAATAGTTCATCTAAAAAATTGTCTTATCATTATTTAGTCACCTTCATGAGTTCAATCTTGAGTGAATTTCTTTCTTTCCTGGACGACAAAAGGTTTTTTTATTTGATATTTTTGTTTATTTTATTCTATTTTTTTTAGAATATTTCCTGGCCATATTTTTATATTATGAAAGTGAATGAGGACCAGAGCTGTCAAGGTCTAAAATAACAAAAACACATGATAAAAGTAGTGCAATAACTTTATGATGAGCGGACTAGAATTGAACTTGTTATTCACTGAAACTTTTGACGTCTATCCTAACTCTTTTTGGAATGTTCTTGAGAGTACAAAGTAGTAACATGTGATTTGTGAACAAATCAGTATTCCGAGTCAGTTTTTTTCAGTGAGTTCGTCGATCCAAAACCGATTTTAATGATACTTTATGAACTGATCTAGTTCTCGATTCACTGTCTCAATGATATTAACAAATCACTAGGGGGGAAAATAATCAGTGTTTCTCACACAAAGCAATCTTATGACTTCACCCCACCCCACACTTTCAACACAAATTTGACACATAGGCACAAATTGCATTATCTTAAGCGTCTTTAAAAAACGTTTTTGTCATTAAAATTTGTCTCTGGTGATTCTCATGACTAGTATTCTAACTTTTGTTTAACTGCACCACAATGAAAGAAAATTGTTATGAAATGTTTTGGTTATTTGAATTTATTATTTGTTATTTGAAGATATTTAACAGATAATTTATTATTATTATCGGTCATTTGAGGGTATTTGAATAACAAAAATTAAGACTGAACAAACAAAATCACCTTGGATATCTTGTGATCCTTTTAGATCGTTATGGAGCATGACAGATTTAGTCCTCATTGACTTTTATTTTATGGAAATGACTGGCCAACGTATTCTTCAATATTTCACAATATATATTTTACAGAAGAAAGTCATTCAGATTTAAACGACATGGGGGTGAGTAAATGATAACAGATTTGTAGAAGTGTAGAGCTGACTTGTGTTTCCATGATGCCTGGATACCTGGTCCCCTGCTGTAACATGACAGTTTTCCCAGCTGAGAGAGCTGACCTGAAAGCTACCTCAACTCTCTCCACTTCAACAGCGCTCTGAGGTTAAACTTTACCGGTCAATATCTTCAAATATAGCTCTAGTGAACTTAAAGAAGTTTATCCATTTGCCTAATAGTGCTTGTCTTACTTCCCTAAATAATGACTTCATGTTAATAATATTCATTCTTCTGGAAAACCATACGCATTTTTCAATCTCGTCATCTTATTTAGAAGATCAATTTACCAATGTAATTCAATATGTGTGTATAATGCACTTAAAATGTCCATAAATCTCCTTAAGCATATCCACCCATAACCTTAAAGAGGTCACTTTTCTTTTCTTTGATTCTCCTGCCAATGATTCATCCTTGTCGCCACGCCTTCGACTTCCCACGTAACGGTTTCATCCTGACTGCGTAATATAGCATCACTGGCCAAGACTCCCCAAAGTCACAACCTCCATCCAGATACCTGGGACTGCAGTCTGCTGTCTGATTCAAGAAGGGAAACTGCAAATGTAGGCAAGCGAGAGAGAACGCTATCATTTTCAGCCATGGAGACCAGAAGTTGTGGGAAGTGTGCATTTGTTAGAGAGTTTCATTGGATTTTGGAGTCGCTATTTTATGCAGGTTTGGGATTTTGAGAGGAAATCGCAGATCATGGCTGTTCGCCACAAACAAAGGTGATGCTTTGCACTTGTTTTTACTGTGTATCCAATGTACATTTTCAAATGAGAAACGTTGTAATAGTTGAACGAAACAGGTGATGATGAACATTTTGTGTTGGAGGCAACTTTTACAGACAAATGAATGCAATGAATTCACAATTTACAATGTGTCTTTTTTCAGGGGAATCATTTTAAATGGCTTAATGTCTTTACCGTGGTCATTAGAGCTGCTAACCACTTGCTATAAGAGAACTGTTATGCTAATGTGCTGTTCCTTTGAGAAATGTTTCTGGAACGAAGCCCCATCTTTTTTAAGCAGACAGCAGCGCTTCATTGGCAATTCATTAACAGTTTATTTTCATTCCACTGACGGGAGAAGACAAACAAAGTGGAGTTAGGTTACAATTCAGATGACGTATTTTGTATAAAAAAGCTTGAAAGCAAATCTGAGATTCAATTCTGGCTTTACAGACTGACACACACTATATGACACATTTCAAACATAATATGATGTTGTACATGTGCTAAATACTGTTCATCACCCAGATAGATCATGATTTCAGTGTGTTCATTTTAATTTGGAAAATAACATTTTGTAGTTGTTTCATTGGTAAACTGCTGTACTACAATAAAACAACGTGTACCTGATGTTTTAGAATGGCATTTGTAAGATTTTTTGCAAAGTGTATGTATATATCCATGGATGCCTGGAGGGACTTAAAAGTACTGCTTGGGGTCTAAGAAGAAGATATACAGTATAAAATGTGTTTTTTTAAATCTTCATGACATTTCTAGCTTTAAGACAAACGAATGACCTGATATGCAGTAAATGCCACAATGTTATTTAATGTTTTATATTTGGGGTACCTGGGTTGGCTGAGGCTCATTTGCAGTATTATTTATATACTGATATTTTATTTTAATTTCAGCTATTTCAGCTTTATTTCAATTACCAATATTTTTTTATTGTGCTTAATAGCTATTCTGGTTGTTTTTCTAACAAAACAAACTAACAAACAAACGCTTCTCCTTTCTCTCACTTTCTCTCCATCTTATTTTCTGTCTGTCAGGACACTGCACCAGCAGTTTGAGAGTTATAAGGAGCAGGTGAGGAAGATTGGGGCAGAAACAAAACGACAGCAGGCTGTCCATAAAGATGATGCACCTACCTGTGGCATCTGCCGTAAGACCAAGTTTGCAGATGGCTGTGGGCATCTGTGTTCCTACTGCCAGACCAAGTTCTGCGCCCGCTGTGGGGGAAGAGTGTCGTTGCGTTCGAATAATGTAAGGACCCTTTCATTGCTTGTTTTTTTCCTCATCCTCCATGTTGTCTTTCTCACTGTAGAATCACTTCCATTGGCACGTCATTTACCATTTTAATTTTTAATTCGTTTTATTATACTCACTTTAGTATTTTACAGTTTGTAACTACATATCAAATGTTTGATGATTCACTTATGAGGAATTTGCTGAATCTGTATAAATCATAGAACTGAAAAGGATTGGCGAGTCAAAATCCAGAATCCAAATAGTTAATCTCAGTTTCTCCCATCCAAACAAGTCTCCAGATTTGGATTGCGAACTCCAAACCACCCACAGCTCCTCTGAGCTTTATAAAGACTCCGTCGTTTGAGTGAAATCTTCATTGACTTTGCTAAGCAGCAGCAGGGTTATGTGTGGGACCATTTCCAGCAGCACAACATGCGAAGGTCTATTTTAAGAGCTCATCCTTGCCTGCTGCCTCTAAAGACACCCTCCCTCCTCTAGAGTGACTTACCTGAGAATGGACTCATCTCACTGGGCATGCTGAGGAACAATCTGCCTTAGTTCCGTCCTGCCCAGCTGGGTGAGGTCCCCTACTGTCACATAGTCCATCTCAAAGTTTTCAAAAAGGAATAGTAAGAGTGGGGCTCTTAAAGCAGTTTTCTGTGGATACTGTTAACATGCTTTAAAGTATATTTTAGCAGCTTGACTTTATAATGTTGTTTATATTAAGGATGCACAGTATATTGGCACCATTTTGATAATTGACCAGTATTGGCAATTTTAAGTCAATATTGGATTTTTAAGTGTTTCTGCTTATTTTAAGATTTAGATCATTATCTAGCACTAACATACATGGTTATTTCACCCAAAATGAACATTCTGTCATCAATTACTCACCCTCATATGACTTTGGTTCGTCTTCTAAACACAGGTGAAGTATATTTTTAATGAAATCTGAGAGGTTCCTCTGAATCCCGTTTATTCTCACACTTCAAGCAAGTAAAGTAGTAGCCAAAAGTGATATTTGTTTTTAATGAACCTACAATTTCGACTGTACCATCCAAAAATGAGGAAAATATTTTATACATATATTTTTTAAATATTTTAAATGTTTGGGAAGAACAAAACAGTAAACTTGGTTAAGGTATTTTTCTGACAAAATTATTTAGCAAAAAAAGACTAGAGCTTTTATATTACTATACAACAACAACAAAAAATGCACAGAAAACAAAAAGCTCTTAGGAAAAAGCATACATTGATTACAACAGTTATTAATATTTCATTAGTTCTCTCGTGTTTTTTACATGTTCATAATTTCTTTTTATGACAGCTTGGCCAAAATTATTTGTGATATGTATTATCACAAATAAAACGATTGATTTCAATGTTTTTAGACACATTGCATCCCTTGTACAATACAAAATTGATCATTCACAATTAATCATCCATTGGTTAGAGCTCTCTGAACTAACTAGAGGGTTTTTTTTCAAGGACCATCTATCAGCATCGCAGAGGTTCCCCTTTTATTATAAGGATTTATTTATCTTATTCAAACAATATTCTTTTAAAGCTGGTTTTAAGGAATATTAATCCATCTTTCATATTGTAAAAATGAATGCCACATGCTGTGATGCCTAAACTCACTTATAAATTCACCTAATACAGATTAATAATATTAACTGTTTATTGGCTACCAGAAGCCATTAAAGGCACAGTATGTAAGATTTTTACATTAAAATACCATGTCTTCGAAAACATGACAGAACCCTATGGACAAAGAGAAAAGCTGAGGAGAAATCGCAATGGTTTTGAACATATCGGGTGAGTGTAGAAAGCTGCTGGCAATTTAGATATCAGCAATGATCTGCTGTATATATGTTTACATCCGTTTCCCCATGAGATCACGTGAGTTGCTCTTCTGGGTATGATAATAGACTCGTTTGAGATGCGCCTCGCCTGAACTGTAGGCGAGAGTAGGCGGCTGCAGTGAGGGAAGGAGTGAAAAAAGTGCAGGCAAGACGGACAGTTCTCTTCTCTCGTAGTGGATCAGACACCTACAAGATCAAAGGCGCATATCGCAGGATTTGCACGTGGACTGTATACTGATAAACTGGATGTAATTTAAATTCTGTTACTATTATATGAAAATAAATAATGAACAAAACACTCAAAGTACTTGTTATTTTATTCCATTCGAAAGACGTCTTTATCAATCATTTTTACTTTAATGCAGACATGTTTTTATATATATGTAATACATATAATATATATGTTTTTATATATATATATATATACATATATATATATATATATATATATATATATATATATATATATATATATTTATACTTTTATACAACACATCATGGCTGTTTAAACCAATGAGTATTAAGCTGTGTCGTCAGCAAGTCGTTTCCCATCGTGCTTTTGATCAGCGCAGTCGGTGGAGGGCAACTGCACCTAACTGCAGAATCCGATGCGGCCGTCTCGCTGTCACGAGTGTTTCGACACACGCGGCCATCTTATCAGAGTAAGGTGGTCCACACTCGGACACATTTCTAACCGGCATGCATCTTGTGGCGATGACCGGTGATCGGTTCTGTGGAGATTTTGCGCATCTCAAACGAGCCTAATCTTAATGATATCCTGTAGTGTGTGCTTCGCTAGAATTTTCAAATCTAGTACGCACTACTAGATTATAGTATGCATGTTTGAGATTTGCGAGAAAAAAATCTGTGAAGATTCTCCTTATGTGCGTGCTGCAGATTTCATATTCGGTTAGAATGTAAAAACTGTGAGCCTGGCTTAAATTCAGAGAAATTCACAACTTTAACCAGTATAACGTCCCACTGTATTCCGTCGCCTGTCAATGGCGTCATGTCTGCTTTATCCTCGGTTTCGTTATTACTGCTGTAGAAACATTGGAAACACAGTGAGAATAAAATTTAAACATATGGGTGAATCAAATGACCCAAGAAGAGTTTTGGACAAGAGGAGAAATAAAACGAGGATCAATATCATTTTTATTTTCCTTTAGAGTTGCATTTCCTTTAACAGCTCAAGTCTATGGCAGTGTAATTTAATACGGTATGTGTTATACATAAATAGTAAGTCTGCTTTTTTGTAAATGCTTTGGGAATGTTCAAATGTACTTTTAAGTATGATTGTTTTGAACACATAAAATTGTGCTGCGTTACCCCACAATTAAATTCTACAAATAAAATGACATGTATTTGTGTAGAGTAGTAATTTACCATTAAACATTATGTACTAGCAGATCATTTATTAAAATTAAATAAAATCATGTGATCAAACGTAACGGTTATAAAACTTTTGAATTCTGTCGGATTGATTTCCATCAGCAGTGAAGACGACAACTCCCATCATTCCGCACTCCTTCACAATGTCATCAAGCTACGCCTTTTTTATTGTTTTCAATATGCGACCTCTAGCGGTGAAAATTACACTGTGCCTTTAAATGACAATAAATACTTAGGAATTAGCCTATTGATAATTTATATTCTTTAACATACATTATTATTATTATTATTTTAATTAAAATATGTGTTTTACTGTTTACAAGTGTCTTTAAAAAACAGAGCTAATGTATGCACAGGTAAATGCTAGTGTTTTTATGCATTTTTATGTTTTTATTTATCCAGTAAAGGGTTTCTTCCCAAGTCTTGATCACTCTCTGACCCATCTTCATGCTCATCAGAAATCTGTTATATCCTTTTCTGAGAATGATTTTATTTCTTCAAATAATTCTCACAGTAAAGATCAGCTCGTTTCAAATTCCGCACACAGGATCAATCAATACCTTGAAAGGCCAAGGCTGCAAAAGAGCACACTCTTCACATGCTGTTCTTGTGTTTCCCTGATGGGGGCATTACAGGAAAAAAGTAATGTAACCTCAATCAGTCAAAGGACTAGCTGAAGACCTCCTAAATCAAACACAGTTTGTACAACAAATATGATGCACAGAAACAGATTCAGTGAGGCCTCACAGTGTTGGACAAGCATCCCGCGAGGTTGCTTGGTCCCCTCATATGTGTTTTTGTGATATTCTCATTTTTGTGGAAAACAGTGGAAAACATGTCTAGAGGTGTCAGTGTTCTGTTCTCACATTTCATCTCTAGCAGAGAGTCATACATGTCCATTGTTGGACATGTCTGCTGTTATGTATAGAAAAATGCATCTGATCATACAGTTAATATTTAAGTTCAATATGTTATATGTATTAAAATGACAAGTATTTAAAAATGTTTGAATGCCATTGACACTCTCTATGCATATGTCTATGTTGACGCACAAGAGAAAACTGGGTTGCTTTACTAACACTTTCCCACCTCCTTTTCCCTCCACCCACTCTTCCCTCCCCCCATTTCTTTTTCACACACTCTCTCTTTCCATTTCTCACCATTTATTTTCAATTTTAATTCACACTTTTTTTCTTCCACCTCCAACCCCCCCACTACCTCTGTTTGCTTGTCTTTCACTCTCTGCTTCCTGGACTGCATGACTCAAGGAGGACAAAGTGGTTAGAGTTTTTATTTTCTTTTTGTTGCGTGCTCTACTAATGTAATTTGAGGAAACTGTTACTTATGAATGCGCACAATCACTGGATTGAATGGACAAATGTGATTTTAAGTAGTTGTGTATGGATGTGTGTGTGTGTGAGTGTGTGATTTAAATCTTTTTCCACATGCAAAACCTTCAGTGAAAAAGTGAGTTCTCAGAAAAATGATCCAAAAAATAAATTTACGGTAAAAAAGCAGCTGTAGTTGCCAGATATTCACCATGGGAAATACTGTGACAATGTTTCAGGTGTTATGGTGGTGTTTTTGGTACCTGTATATACAACTTATAACCATATATTGCATTTATTGATATAATGTTGAAGGGTCAGTTCACCCAAAAATGGTAATTCTATCATTAATTACTCACCCTCATGTCCTGTAAGAGCTTCGTTCATCTTCGGAACACAAATTAAGATATTTTTGATGAAATCCGAGAGGTATCGTTCATAGACAGCAATATAATCAACACTTTCAAAGTGTAGAAAGGTAGTGAAGACATTGTTAAAGCCATCGACGTGACTGCAGTGATTCAACTTTAATGTTATGAAGCGACAAGAATACTTTTTGTGTGCAAAAAAAATTATTCAACAATATCTTCTCTTCTGTGTCATTCTCATATGTTGTTTTCGTGCAGCACTTCCATGTTCTACGTCAGAACACCGACTCATTATGGGCTGTCTCCTGCGTCAGCATCGCGGATACGTCGTGCTGCTCACGGGTGCAGCTTTGGCCAATACCGAGCTGACATTCCGACTTAAACACAGAAGCCTTCACTGTGGCAACTACATAAGGATAATGATAGGGAAGAGAAGAATTCGTTATTTTTGTTTTGTTTTTGCACACAAAAATTCTGGTCGCTTCATAAAATTAAGGTTGAACCACTGCAGTCATGTCGACTGTTTTAACGATGTCTTTAATACCTTTCTGGACCTTGAAAGTGTTGATTATATTGCTGTCATACTCCTCTCGGATTTCATCATAAATATCTTAATTTGTGTTCCGAAGATGAACGAAGGTCTTACAGGTGTGGCATGATATGAGGGTGAGTAATTAATGACAGAATTTTCATTTTTGGGTGAACTAACCCTTTAATACATCACTACCAAAATCTGCTTTTACCTTAAAATGTACTGATGATAATACAGGTGGCAAAACAGAAAGCCACGATGAATCAAAGTAAGCGGCCTGTCCATAAAACTTTACCAATACTCATATAGATGGTTAACAGGGTAATACACACAAAGACAAATCACCATAAGGGTAACACAAATAACAATAAAATAACACAATAAACATTAACTAAAGCACAGAAAAGGTAACACATGACTGATAACAAAAACAAACAAAACTATTTAAGTAAAATGTAGTCATGTGTCATGAATGTACATCTGGGAATGTCCTTTTACTGTTTTTCACTTTGAATTGTACAATAATTCATAGTTTTTACTTGCAAAAGACAGCATCGAATTTTACTGACATTGTCACCTTATTGAAACTCTGTTGTTGATTTATGTTGCAAAATTCTATTGATTTTTTTTTTGCTATATTGAGCACAAACAAAATTTGACTAATATTGCGCCCATTATTTGTCTTCTGTTCATGCAAAGTGTCTCATAGGGAAAGACAGGGTAAGACATTCTGAGTATTGTAGATTCTGCATGGGCCACCAATTCTTTCATCATGAGAGCCAGCTAATGAGAAACTAGCATGTGTTGGCTGAACCCCATCCCCCTCCCTTCCTTGTTGCTACCGCCAGGGATGCCGAAGTAGTTGCCACAGCAAGGGGGTTATGGGAATAGTGTATTTGGATTTGTTGGAATATTGATGTCTCACAACTGGTTGCTCTTTAGTCAAATGGGTTTAACTTAAACACTACATAAGCTGTGCTCTACATGATTCTCAGTAGAGACATGCTTCCAAACATGGAACGGACTCCCTTTCACTTAAAGTGCTACCAGTGATGAGCGAATGCTTATCTGTGCATGTTCACTGCACCTGCTTGTGCCCTGGGACTGCAATAGGCATGCCACGGGGTGAAAGTTCAAGGTCAAAATTGAAGGTTTTACCACGGCCGATATGGTAATGTCATATTCTGAATTCACTTTGTTAGTATTGATGAAAACACTCAGAGAAAAATACTTACCCTGCACTCCAGTGGGCACTTGCGAATTGTGTGTTTTTGTGCTATTTTGTGTGTGATGTGTTTTCTGTCAGGTGTCTGTTTATTACTGTGTTTGTGCTTGTCGTCACTTTCTGAATGACTGGTAATGGTGTTGAATTTATGCTGCTGAAATAAATTATCCTTCCTTTCTTGTTTTTTAGCATATACTACTGAACATCATGTGCTTAGTTCAAATTAACCAATCATGTTGTTAAAGAGCTCAACTCTAAACTGTATACTGTATGCCTCTCCAACAATGTTGACGCTTATCTCAAAGTATACCTCGGTTTTTTCGTGTACATTTAGCTTGTGCAAACAGCCCAACATGTAGCCTTTGAAAGTATTCTTTATTGGATAGCGTGTGTGATCCCTAGACAGTTTTATCTTTGTCCAGAGTCTGCTCTTCTTCGCTCCAGAAGTTAGGGCTGAGCAATTAATCAAAGGAAACTTAAATCGCAATTAGTGTGATTATCAAATCAAAAGACTGATTTAATTGATTAAATATACAATATGCTACATGTTTTAGAGTGAAGTGTGGCACTGTGTTTATTTGCACGTGATCAGCTCATGTTCCAGTGTTTTCAGTGTCTCAGAGAAACTCAGTTCACAGTAAAAGCTGCTCCACAAAACTCATCTTTGCATATGCTCCGTGTCTGAATCGCTCATAATGTGCAGTTTGTGTGCCCATATAATCTTAGCATACATGGTAAACAGTTTTTGCTTACTGTCTGCAATGGAGAGGCCTGGGATTATATTCTACTTAAGCCCCTGGACTACTACTAATGATTACATAGGCAAAATACAAAAGTGGATGAGGAGGGAGAAATGATGCCAGGAAGAAGCAAGAGGCTGCTTTTATATCCTGGTAATAATTAGAAGTTTTGATGGGCATACTCTGCCCGAACTTACATTTAATAACTTCAATTCACGAGTTTGCGTGTCCATGTAATCTTAGCGTACATATTTTAGCTTGTTGTCTGCTATGGAGGGGCCTGGGACTGTATTCTGTTCAAGCTCTGATTTGCACCCCAAAATTGCAAAGTAAAATTTGTACAGCAAGCAATATTTACTGAATTGAACTGCTTATAGCTATTTAAGTGAAATTGGCTTGTATAATTAGGCTCAAAGGTCCAGAAGGCCCCCCAAAAACACTTGGAGAGAAAGTTAAATTGAAAGGAATAATATTAGAGCAGCATGGCTGGGCACTGCAGTGGCAGTATCGAGTTAAGCGGGGCACTGCGGCGGCAGTATCGAGCTCCTGCGGGAGCTGTATTTGGACTGTAGGTTTGCTGCTGAGGTTGGAGTGTTTCCCGCGGCCCAATGAGCTCATGATTGAGAAAAAAAAAAAAAAAAAATGAATGTATTGTTTGTATACTAGGGTAGTCAGGAACAATATATACAGTAGGTTCTGTAATGCCTATCAAGTCAACCCCTGAATATTGATTTAATTTCAAATGATTTTAACTAACCATTTCATTAATATTAATTAAAAATATAGACAAACCTAATATTACTGTACATGTCATTGTGACATCAAAAATCCCTATACTTTTAGGCTAATATATGTACAATAAGCTTCCCGGTCATTATTTCACAGAAAATTCTCTGAATCTCTTTCATTCACTCTTTTTTTATAAAGTATATGTTCATTGTGTGTGAAGCGCTCTGTTTTTGCTCAAGGAAAACAACTGTTGAGTGATGAAGGGTGAACACAGCGAAAACTTTTTCCTCTGGAAGGGAAACCGTCTTGCATTGACTGAGGCACTTGTGAATTTGTGTACAGATTATGGAGCTGCTCACAAATTTTAGGTGGCCTAGAAATTGAGGGGGGCTGAAGCCCACCTAAAAATGGCCTAGTGACACACCTGCTCACCGATGTTGCAGAAAGGATTGGAGTTTCTAACCCAGGAAGGTCTGACAATTAACCAATTAGATTTTAGAGACATGTTTACAGTTTATATCAAGTGTAGTAGGCTCCTAACATGAGGGCATGAACTATGAGAGGATGCAAGAGCCTGTCCCTTCCAGGTAGGGAGATTCTGGCACCTCCAGTTGCAAAGCGCTCAGATGGAAGTGCTCTCACTTCCATAGTGAGAATAGAAGAGCCCCTACTGCATCCAAATGGTAGGCTCTCACTGCAATTGAACTGGAGGGCCCACTGTATATAAGGCAAACCTCACACTTTGTTCGAACACGAGGATCCACACAGCAATTCGAACAGGAGATCCCACTGTATATAGCACAAAGCTCACACTGCAATGCCTGTGTGGCATCTGGATGAGAGAGCTCCAACTGTGATTCGAATGGAAGAGCCCATGATATGATTTTAAAAGCTCACACTGCATTTGAATGAATGTAATAGGGGCGAAAGTCACAGTAAGGGGCGGTCGCGGAACAATTGCCTGCGACCGTGATAGACTGCTGGCTGGGATGAGCGGCGGAAGAAGAATCTGTGGCGGTGGTTGTAGGCTGAGGCTGTGGAGGGAAGCCATCTATTCTGTGTGACGGTTCATTTCGGTACTTCAATTTTGGGGTGGAATCTGTTTGAGGAAGGAAGTGTTTACGTTTATGGAAGGTTGGAGAGTTTGTCGGAGGAGAGAAAAAACTCTTTTTTTTTCTTAAAATCAGTCATGATGTCTGTTTGGGGCGGGCCAAATGCCGAAAGAATTTGCTGCGTTCACGCCATGTCTTAATTACGTAAATGAAACTCTGTGTGCTTTTGAATCGCTGTCGTGGTATTTTGATGTCATACACCACCGCTTCAAGTCGAATACACTTTAAATCTGCAGGTCAGGTGGTACAGTAGCCATGTGGTTCAAGTAGTAGCTCTGAGAAAATTACAAGTTTACACATAGTAAATACAAATTCTACAAGTATGTCAAGGCTTTTTACAGTACAGAATCATTATGGTAATTATGACATGGCATGAACGCATCTGACAGCAAGAAGAAGAAGCTTATTTTATATTCCGGTAATACTAAGAAGATTAGATGGGTGTACTACTACTTCATACCTTCAGTTGGGACCACAACATGCACCAACCTCTTTCCATACTTGGAATCAAGTGCTTATACTACACTTCACTTCATTAATACTACATTATAGTTGTTGTCAACAAAAGAGAAGGTCTCTGCATTTTTTTTCTGACAAAATGAAAGCTTTATTGCTTAAAAGGGTTCTTTTATGCCCTTTTACGAAGTCTTGATTTTGTTTTTGGTGTGTTCTAGAATAGGTTTTCATGCCTTAAAAAATGCATTTTCACATATTTTACATTATTGCAGCCCCTCTCTTCCAGGTCTGTCTCACTGTTTAGTTCTTGTTTCGATGAAGCCCCTCTTTCTGAAATACAAAATGTGCTCTGATTGGTTAGCTGGCCCAGTGTGTTGTGATTGGCAAACTGCATAGAGTGTGTTCCTGATATGTCATGCCATGGTGTAAATGTTAAAGACAAAGTGGGAACTGCTCCCTCTTTTTCAAGAGAAGCTTTTGTGCATAGCCGGTATTGTACCCTCCTAGGTTCTGGAAGCTGTCCTCTGTAACATGTGCAACACAGAGATAAACGTTGGGGTTATAATGTTCAGGAACAGTGTTAAAAATATATTAGGTCTAAAAATTAGTCTAGTTTAAAAATAAGTCTCTTCGACATGCCAACCAAGCCTCGACATGCCAACTTTTTTCTTTTTCTTATTCTGTGGGCGGGTATTATTTAAATGTGCGACATTGTGACTTGACAAGATCCAGTAAAAGTGCGCTGTAGTCCTGACAAATCGTGGAGTCCTACAAACACGTACAGCAAACCTGGAACTTTCTTTTTTCAATTTTAAATCGCAATTGTAATTTTTATCAGAAAAATCATCGCTATTCTATCCCCCCCAAATTGTCTTTGTACTTGTTTAAACTAGATTTCTTAACCCTATCACAATAGCGTCTATTGTTGTTATTATTACTTATATTACTACTTATATTACTTTGGGCTTTTGCTATCAAGATGTGATCAATCACAGAGCAGATTGGACTTAGCCCTTTCCTGAACTACATACAGTATGTCAAAATTGCTCAGCAGCGGAAATGTTTTGAAAAGCTAATGCAAAGATGATTCAAGAGCAACATGCTTGTGGCTTGCTAACAAGATAAAGAAGCAATATTATCCTAGCTGCCTTTTAGTGCAAAAACTGCTTAGCTTAGCCATTAGCAATGTTGTTAGGAAAAGGGATGAGTTTTATTTACCAGTGTAACAATCCCTTCTGACCAGCAGCTGGGTAGGGACTCTTATTTATCCCTGTTCTGTTTACACAGAGTGCACAAATGCTGATGTACGCACATGCTATTCATCCTTTCAGTCCTTCTTTGGGCTGCCAGTGGTTGAGCTGGCCAAGCAAATATGAAAGTCCTTCAGGAGTCTGCATGAGGTGTCTGGATTGATGTGTGGCAGGCAGCTATAAGTGCATGGATAGTATTTCTTCTGAAACAGAATGGGGAATTGTGAATATTGGGAATTATGTTACAGTATTTTTCAAAAGATCAGGGAACAATTTTGTTTTTTTATTATATGACCCCTTTGAACTAGTACTGACACAGGTGTCTGTATGCTTTAATATTAAAATTCCCTTGAGTGCTTTGCTGGATCCATGCTGTGTGTGTTTGTGTGATGTATGGGCAAGTTTTCTCTTTGGGGTGTGCAATGGAGACTGTGTCAGCAGATTTGTCAGTTTTTGAGAGGAAGGCAGTTATTTTTCATAACCCATTTTTTCTGAACTAGCACAGTTCAGCCTCAGTCCTTTTCTCCAAACCACTGCAGATGCCTTATTCCTCTGTCCCACCTGGATTCATTTCTCTTCACTATCATACCTATGTCACTACTTTTGTACTTTAAAGCTAGTCATAACACTGTATTGAGTTTTTTTAGGGCTGAGTGTTCTTTACGATAAATATAGACTCTGTTAATTATTTAAAAATGCCACATAAGAACTTCATTGAGTAATTGAAACAAGTTTTGAATTCACTGACAAAAAGTTTGAACTGATTTACAGATATGATTCAAACTTATTTTCTTCTGAGGTTAAAAAAAGAGACGCTAATAAAATATTTTAACATTCTCATACTCAAAAGTTTTATTAGCCATATTTGTCTATATACATTTGTACTAATACTGTTTAATATATGATAAAATAATGTTTTTTTTAAGTGATAATAAAAAATCTTCTATTTTTTTTATACACTGACACAAACCATTTGAATAGATTCACAAAAATAAAATAAAAAAGAAACGCTTTTAAAATGAGCATGCTCATACTCAAATTTTATTAGCCATATATTTTATTACTTCTTTTAATAGATAAAAAATGACACATAAGGACTTCAGTCTTCAAGATTTTTGAGTAATAATGCAAACTAATTATTTTTTGATCTAATTTATGACACAAACCATTTGAACTGATTCACAGAAATTAGTTAAACTTATATATATATATATATATATATATATATATATATTATAAGTAATTTTCATATCTAAAAAAACATAGTAACTTTTCATTCAGTGAACATTTTTGAGGTATGCTGCATACTAACCTTTGCATTTACTGACATGCACTGTTTGAACTGATTCGCAGTCACAGACATGAAACAAACTGAACAACTATAACATATTTTTTGTTACTGAAGTTTAAATATGAAATACTATTAAAATACCTTAACATGGTCATATTTTCAAGAAGCTTGCGTGAAATTAGACTATAGGAAGTTAAAAGTGCAAATAATTGTGATATTCACGATTCTCTACTGGAGATTCACACTGTCCTCTGTACATCTCCACTTACTGATTTGGTTACCATGGAGAACAGTATTCACCAAAGCAGGGGGTGGCTGGCACACTTTCTCTTAGAGAACAGAAGAGAATGTACAGTATTTACACCCAGATAAATCTATACACAATGCTACTCATCCCTTTCGCTCTCTTTCCATATGTGCTGACCTCAGGTCTGCAGTTAAATTAAATTGTGCTTGCTTACTGTCTGAATTTTTTTTTTTTTTTTTCGGGTCTTCAGAGTTTCTAGTGATCTCACTGCACAAGAAAATCCTATTCATGCTATTCAGGAATACAGTGAAACTGCTGTTCTTGCCCTCTCAGATTTAATCTCTCTCTCTCTCTCTCTCTCTCTCTCTCTCTCTCTCTCTCTCTCTCTCTCTCTCTCTCTCTCTCTCTTTCTCTCTCTCTCTCTCTCTCTCTCTCTCTCTCTCTCTATGTCTCTCTCTCTCTCTGTCTCTATGTCTCTATGTCTCGTAGTAATAGCCAGGTCTTAGTGGCCTACATTTTAAAATGTTTTATTTTTTTCATATTCTCCTCAGTTCTCTAGTTGGGAGAGGGGCTCTAGAATCAAGCCTTTGCAAGATGAGAGGCTTTAATGGCTTTAACTGCCCTGGATATTGTTGTGAACTGGCCTTTGGAGAAAACATAAAATGGAGAGAAAGTGAATCCACCATTGTGCTTGTGGCTTGAATTCGATCTAATTCAAGGATTAAAGCCTTGGATTATTTTACCCATCCTCGACTGCACAAAACTATTGTTGAGTAATCCAGTCATCTACACATTTATTCTTATATGAAGCATATTAACATTTATTAGGTGTCTTTCATGTGTTTATTTTATCTGTTCTTACTCTTCTGACCATGATCTGCCAAACCAGTTGTCATCTATCCGAGTGAGCTTTCTGCATAGCAATAAAAAAACATCTTTTTTTTTCATTGAACCACTAGAGATCTTTGGTCCCTCTTTTCAAGATCATTGTTGATCAGTGGTAGTTTCCCCATTGCGTTTAGCGGAAGAGCGTGGCAGCATTGCCTCATCAATGGATTGAATAATGGTGAAGAGCTAGCAATAGTGTGGTGGGATTAGCAGGGATTGCTAATCCTTCCTGAGAGTGTTTCTCTGGCTGGCTGACAGCTGTGGCCCTCTGCACATCTGATTTACCTCAGATTATGCTGGAGTCGTGCCAACTGGATCCAATCAGGCCATGATGCTCTCTCTTCCACTCTCTCTCACTCTCTCATATCCATCCTGTCCTAGAACAGCCTCTCTCCTCTTTAAGATCAGGTCAACACTGAAATGCGATGCATTTGTCGGGAAGGTATCTTGGACTGGCGATTCTTTGAAGAATTTATATTGGATTTTTATGGAGTTGAAGGTGGACCCTGTGAGAGGGGATTGATTATCAGGGAGGATGCTGCCATGTGAGTACAGGTGTTTGTAGCGTAGAATAGTTAAAAGTCAAACTATTCTCATTCTAACTTTTATGAAATATCAAACCTCTGTTGTAACATTACAAAACTGATTGGTATTGCTTTAATGAAGCATTTGTGGCTGTATCTGTTGCGAAACACCCTGTTTTAGTGCATCGTATAAGCTCTTGCTTTCATAACCAGTTTGCGATTACCGAGCGCTAAAGATGAATACAACGTTTCGGGCTTTTTGGGGGATATCTGCTTTTCTGTTCACATGTAATTCATCCAACTGATAAAACATGCAGTGTCCGTTACAGAGTGTCCATGTGATTCACACAGTTTTGTATTGCACAGACCTTTGGCTTTCTTCCTAAGCTTTTAGAATAACTGAGATCAGAAAAAAGGGTTCTTGTTCTCAACCAAATGTTTTTTGGAGGATAAGAGCCACAATAGCCATCATGTACTGCAATTGATTTGGATTTACTGTCATTCTGAGGGTGCTTTAAGAGCCTAATACTAGATCAATAGATTGGACCTCTGTGCTTTTAAAGCCATGAACTTGTTGTCAATGCAAGAGCTGTTCATTTGATTTAGCATTCCTGCTAATCATGTCAGCTCAGGCCTGTCTGGCTGGCTGGCTAAAAAAAATACGAAGAGAGTGTAAGAGAGAGGGTGGGAGAAATATGGGTAGAGGAAGTGAAGAAATATGGTGTCGGCTGTGGTATTTTAGGCAGCCTAGCCATCCATCTCATGAATGAACCATTATAGGGCTCAATAATATAGGGTTTCATTGGGCAAAAGGCAAGAGATAGGAGGAAGCAGATTGACAAGTATGAGACTGATGATATAATAACTTTTGCATTTACAATACAAAAATCTATCCAGATGAAGAAAAAGGATGGCTGATTTCATTTAATTCCCATTCAAAAGATATTTAGTCTCCATTGCAACACACACACAGACAGAGAGAGAGAGAAAGAGAGAGAGAGAGAGGGAGAGTGTTTCAGAGCAAAATCAACTCATAGTAAAACAAACTTAAATAAAACATAAAAGAACTCAGATATTGGTGAACGAAGGATAGGCAGCCAGGACAGGCAGGGCCAGGGCGGAGAAGCCGGGAGCAGCCAGGGTGGAACCCCCAGCAAAAGGGACATGACACAGGCTCACTGCGGAAACAAAGGAGGGAGGAGCCATAGGGGCTTGGCCGCTGGATCCAGGGAGATGATTGACCGAGATGGAGCTGCCAGTGGAGACCCATGTAGGGACCAGGCAATGACGCTGATCCTGGAGGGCAGGGCGGAGACAGAGCGAGGAACATCCAAGGTAAGGAGGACTGAGGACCAAGGCCAAAGCTGGAGGGAAGGTAGGATCTGATGGAGTCGTAGGGGTGGAGGGACAAGCTGCAGGTAAAGGACTAGAAGTCTATGGTGCAACCCGAGTGCTGACTGACCAAGGTGACGCCAGGGGGATGAGGAAGCCTGTGGAGTCGAGAGGACAACAGTTAAAGGTGGAGCTAAGGGAGGCCAACTCCTCGGCAGGCCTTGAAGGTGGAGTTACTGGGTCAATCATCATGGGATGAGCTGGTGAATACTCTAAACTGAGGAGAACCAATGATGACCAGAGAGGGAGCCGAAGGACAGAGGAACGGTAGTGCAGACAGGGCTGGAAGACTGGACAATACAGGGCGGGACGACAGGGTGACACAAAACATTCAGGACCGGCCTTCTTGGATGATGTAGAACAGGCAGGAAACTCATGGACAGCTCTCTTGGCCAACACAGAACAGGCAGACATGAACCCGAAGGAGGAGGTGGGATAGAGAGGCAGGGCAGGAAGACACAATTTAATTTAACTGCAGACCTGAGGTCAGCACATATGGAAAGAGAGCGAAAGGGATGAGTAGCATTGTGTATAGATTTATATGGGTGTAAATACTGTACATTCTCTTCTGTTCTCTAAGAGAAACTCAGGAAAATTGATGCTGTGAGAAGGGAAAGGCTCGATACAGGGAACAGTAAGGGCCAAGATGTACTCATTTTCAAAGTCAATGAGTAATTCACCAGCCACAGATGAGGGATTGGGGCTCCATGACAGCCCCTAAAACTCCACCAGTATTTCCACGGACACTAGTGATATAGCCAGCTCACACATCTTGTCACATGATCCGTTGGGCTCGGGCTCTGCTACAATCCCGGGCTCCGGCTCCGGCTCCGGCTCCGGCTCCGGCTCTGGCTCTGTGGTGGGCAAAAGCGCCATAATCGCTGAGTTGGTGGCTGGGGATGTCATGCTGATCTCCTCCTTGCTCTCGCAGATTGTAAATGGGAAACCCTTGTAGAGTAGGATCCATTGTCTGGATAGAATAAGAAGGCCAGGACATGCCTGCCTGGAGACAATGGGTCCTTCTCTACATGTGTGTGCCTCCAGGAACTGGTTCCCCTACAAGAGCAGGAGGATTCTTTGTGCCACTAAATCCACAAGAGGTCCATTCTTGTGTCACGTTTGGTTGCAGCAGGATGCAAAAATAAAAGAGATGGATTTAAGCGCAGCAGTCTTTTATATTAAAAAAAAAAAAACACATCAGAAAAAAAAGAAAACAACAGCAGCTCATCAGCTTTAAGCTAATCAATCAGTAACCAAGGAGCAAGGATATATATATATATATATAAATTTATCTTGCAGAAACCTTGGATCTTATAAGAGAAGATATTTTTTAATGAAACCGGATTTCCATACCTCCACTGAAAGCTCACACAAACAAAAATCGGGTGCTTCAAAAAAATCATAAAAACGTCTGTAAAGAAATCCATGTGAATCGAGTGGTTTAATCGAAATCTTCTGAATAGATTTAGCCTACACTAAAAAAATTCTGGATACAACCAAAGTTGGGTTGAAAATGTACATTTAATCTTTAATATCGTAGCTCGTATTTACACCTGCTCAACATTGTCAGTTCCTACTCCTTCCTTGAAATTGCTAGATTGAATGCTTGCATAGTATAGCTAACAAAAGTGCAATGTTTGATGTGTTTTTGAGTGTGAATGTGTGTATGCATTGTATGTCAATATATTATGTGTTCATGTATATATGTCTGTCTCTCTGTCCTATTTTAAATGTCTTTAAAAACTGTAAAATAATAACATAATTTATTTCAAGTATTAGCTGTACTGTACATCTTGATCATTTGTAATGATCATTAATCGCTGCCTCCCTTAATAACACTTCTATTTGTGTATGCAGGTGATGTGGGTATGTAACCTGTGCAGGAAACAGCAGGAAATTCTAACTAAATCAGGAGAATGGTTTTCATCAGGGCCTGGGGCTAGGCCTCTTAGTGTGGGCTCTCCCCTCAGTGGCTCCGAATCGGAGAGGGACAGGAAGTTGCGCTCCAGATCACAGGCTCCGGGCACTAACAACACTCTGCCACCCAACACTGGTCCTGGTGACCCCACCAAGGGAGCAGATATGATGCCCACCTTACGCTCCCGCAGTGAACCACCACGAGACAAGTAGGCCGACAAACTTTACACACATGCAAATCCTAAGATATATATCTCCGGGACCTTACTAATCAAAATGTACTATGCAGTGCAGTGCAGTACTGGTGGCACTCAACTGACAACAACTGACAACAATGTTATCCCAGATTTTAATACGGTGACTAAAAACAAACAAACAAACAAACAAACAAAAACTAAAACGTTTTTTTTTCATCGTTTAAAGATTATCCTCATTTGTAAAACTAAAAATTTTGCAATGTAGGAAAACTAAAACTTGATGAAAAACAAAAACTTTTGTTTTAAAATTTAAAAAGCTTGTGCCACTGCAGGTGTGTCCAAACTAACTCCTGGTGGGCCACTGTCATGCATAATTTTAGCTCCAACCTCAGTTAAAGACACCTTGACCAGCTAAGGTCTTCAGACTGACTAGAAACTTCCAGGAAAGTGTGTTGGGGGCAATTTAGAGCTAAGCTCTGCTGAATGTCGGGACACCGAATTTGGACACCCCTGTGCTACTGTATGAGCAATGTTCAATTCAATTTAGGTTTAGTTGTATATCGCTTTACTCAATACATATTGTTTCAAAGCAGGTTTACAGAATATGTTTGTTTCAGTGTTACAATTTAGGAAGTATCGTGTTGTCAGCCAGAGATGAGTGTATCAAAGTAATGTCCATATTGCAGTAATATACAGCTATATATATAGTGCATGTTGTTAGTTAATGTATTAAACATAGTTAGAAGTCAGTTAAACTAACACAATTAATGTGTTAGGTAACAATTACAACTTGTGCTCGTAATAGTTACAATAAAAGGATTCAATAACTCTATTAGGAAAATATTTAAGTTTTTCATGTCGATCTAAAGTTGCTGTCATCAGAAATCTTTGCATTATTTGGCATTGCCTGAAAACATTGCAAAGGCTGGATCCAAACTGGAACTGGCTCACTCTTCATTTTCTCTGGGATAGACATTCCGAGGTAGAAACAGAGAAGCAAAAGGATCAATCTATTAACCTTAGTTGCATTAAAAATCATGATATTACAATGAGAAATACATTTTTATTACTATTGTTGGTTCATTTTTTACACATAATTTTATTAACATTTAAATTTAGTTAAAAGGATTGTTCATTTAATAGATGAAAATTTTGACACAATCACTTAATATGAAGAAAATATTTATTAAGGCTTTTATTCACATTTAAACATTCATCAACACTTGGCTTGTAAGAACAAACGTTATTGGTTCTTGCAGAAGTGTGTTAGCATGACACACGAAAACAAACCTCACTGATTGTTGAAGCCAAGCAAGAACGTTTGACCTTCAGTTTACCATCACTCACACTAAAAAGCCTAAATGAAATCTGTTCATCATTTAAAGAGATTGTGTCTTTCATAAGTCTTGGATCACAGCGCTCGATTCCTATAGATTCCTTATACAATGACTTATTTTTAAGATGACGTCAAATTCTAAGTATTTCCAGGGTTATGTGAAAACAATGGGTATGCAGGCTTCTTTAAGACCGATTAATCCACTAGTCAAAGGGTTCCCACTTCCCAGAACTGAATTTACAAAATATGTGGTGTTACATATCCCTACTGTCAACATACAATTTGTTCTATTTTAAGATGGACATTCAACAAAATCTGTTCATCCTGACCTGTTTTCAACTGGCAGTATGTGGACTGCAGCTTCTGCCTTATAATCTCTTTAAAAGATGACGTGTGTTTTCTGTCTTCCTATCAGATGCATATTCAGCTAAATCCGTTTTGAATTCCCTAAATTTGAAACACAGGGGTTAACTGGTATTGAGCTATGTATTGTTCAGAAAACTGCTATTGTAGCAGTTGTGTATGAAAATTGGCCGTGGTACTTGGAAATTCCAAACACTATAATTTAAATTCTTCCCTTCTTCTGCCTAATCAATAATAGGAGGAGACCTGTGTCCCTGCATGAGCAGAATGGAAAGGTGATTGGACGTGGAGAGAGAAGGCGTGGACCAGCCAGGTTGTCATCACAGGGCTCTGAAGATCGAGCTCCAGGTGAGAAGCGAGACATCAGACGACTGGAGAAAGGTCACTCACAGGAATACCCAGAGGATGATCCCACCCATCCTGAGCGGCGAAGGAGGCAAGAGGAGGAAGAGCGAGAGCGACAAAGACGAGAAGAAGAATACCAGACCCGTTACCGCAGTGATCCGAACCTAGCCCGCTACCCTGTTAAACCGCAGAAGGAGGAACAGGAAATGCGTATGCATGCCAAAGTGTCCAAAATGCGTCAGGAACGCCATCACAGCGACTTAGCCATCAACGAAGTGGGACTGATCCAAGATGGGGGTGAATCTGCCGGAAATCGAATTAGTAGGCAACGAGTAGCTAACAACGATGACCGCAAGGCCCTTTTAGAGAATCATAGAGCTTATTCTATGGACAGGACCGTGGGGGGTGGTGTTGGGATACAAGGATCCGTCGCCAAACAGGGCCATGGTAGCCCTCACATGGGCCCTGCAGGGCCCCCAGACCTCAGGGACGGACAGGACTGGGGCCCAAAGGGGCATCTGGAACCTGGGTCTGCAGCTTTTCTGCACAGGGCTAAGCGAGAAAGGGCAGCAGAAATCATGCGTAAAGATTCATCTCTTAGCTCGGACCAATCAGAGTCGTTACGGCCACCTCCACCAAGAGCTTATAGACCCAAACGAGGCCTCAACAAAAGGCAGATGTCCATCAGTAGCTCGGAAGAAGAGGGTGGCTCCACGCCTGAATACACCAGCTGTGAGGATGTGGAGATTGAAAGTGTTAGTGAAAAAGGTACGTGGATGACATTTTATTTTGTAGCTTAATTTACTGTCAAATTGTAGCCACACATTAACCAAAAAGTATTTCACTACCCAAACACAGTAAATCCGGCAATAAATTAAAATTTATTTGAAATTTTTTTTTTTGGTATATATTTTAGCGATCATGGCAGCAGTAAGTTTAAACATACTGATTGTGTGTGTATTTATATGTGTATGATGCTGTTTTTATTATAGAGCACTGGTATCATTTTACATGAGGTTATTAAAACTTGCAGGTTTTCTAAACTAAAATGAAATCTGGTTATGGCTACGAAACACCATAATGAATGTTGCTTTTTTTCTATCATTTAATATTAAAAAAAAGAAAATGCAGCAGTTTTGAGGATTCAATCTTGGTGAATTTCTCCCTTACTTCTTTTGATATGTACAGTACACACTATTGCTATTGCAAAGTTTGGGGTCAGCTTGGAAAATTGATAGCATGGAAAGAAATTAATACGTTTGTTCACCAAGAATAAATTAAAACCATTAAATTGATTAAATGTGACTGTAAAGACATTTATATTGTTATAAAATATTTCTTTTTCAAATAAATGCTGTTCTTTTGAACTTTCTATTTTTCACAAATAAAAATCAGCACAATTGTTTTCAACATAATAATAGGAAATGTTAGAATGCATAGTTGAATGAATTAGTGCATAAACTAAACTTTTGCATGAATTTTCACATCAAGGCTATAGATAGCATCATGCTACATACGTCATTGTCCATGAACCATGTGTACCCATAATGATCAGTCCTGAGTCTTTCATAAAATAAAACCCTGCTGATTCATGCAGTGAAGCTGCATTTGTTTGTTTGGAAAATTTTTAGGGCACCAGATTTGGGAATTAGGTCAGCAGCTCTCTCACATAAAACCGCTGAGTGACTGACTGGCCTGCGTCATTCCTGGGATGCAGCATGTTCCATTTGGGGACTTTTTTCATATTCATCCTTGGGTAACCCATTCCAACTTTGAGTGCAGTTATGCTTTGGCTCTTCCCATTATTCTGAACTGCAAGGCTACTGTAATGCGTAGTCCGTGAAGAAAGACAAGGACCACAGGATGCGATAGAATAGCATTTACTGATGATAAACATAGAGAAGGCTTACATCAAACAACAACACAAACCAACAAATGACTAACAATGAACTTAGAACAGACAGGAACTTAAATACATAGACAATGATACTAAATGGGAACAGCTGACAAGACTTAACTAATTAGAAACCACGGTGATAAATGAGAACTTACAGACAAGACAGAAGGTGAAGTAAACAGAACATACACGTAATAGCTACATGGTTTTGAAAGTCCCAAGCATGATTAATCACGCTGTAAAAGCTGTGTCAAATTGCAATTTTGTAAAAAATTGAAAATATGATTTGATTGTATGCATTTAGGATATATATATATATATATATATATATATATATATATAGTTACCTACCATTGTTTTACTTATTATTTCCAATATGGCAACCATGTACACACATGTTCCCTTTCAAAAGCTTCTCTCTTTGGGAACACCTTTGTTTATGCAAACACGCCAAGGAACTTGGCATAACTTGGCAACCTCTGGCGATGATGTTATTGGAATGTGCCCTCGTCAGAGGCTATAATTAAATGTGCAACAGGTGCACCTTAAGGGTGCGCCAAAAGTATATAAGGGGCACCTAGAGAATATGGCATCATCTTTTTATCTTCAGGGCCTTATTTTTTTTTTGAACGCTTAGTTCTTAACGGAGCTGTTTGGATGTATTGTGAGAGTTTCCCGCTGAGGAAGGTCGGCTCTCATTTGTCTCTCTGCTCTAGGGAGGAGGGACAGGCTTCTGTGCCCGTGGCTTGGGTCCCATGGTCTATGATTGGTTCGTGCTGAGGCGGAGAGGAGACTGAGATGATAGGGCTTGCATAGGGAGATCGCTGAAGTATTTGAAAGAGGTGTTTATCTTTCACATGCTTCAGAGTTTGACAAGAATGTTTTGCTGAGTGAAGATAAAGAGAAAGCGTTGTCTCTTGCATCCTCAGGATCAGCATACAGTGCTCCTAGATAACTTTTTGAGTGGTGTGTGGATTTTGCGTTGTTTGTTTGGGGCGAGGAGCATTCAATATATTTTTATATATTGTAATAAGTAGTATTCAACAGTAGTTCTCATTGCAGGTTGGACTGAATGATAATTTAGGGAAGTACCATTTTTGGTCTTCCTTAGTGTGTATAGGCTTCGCTTATTGTGAATTCACTGGTGAGGCCACTGCTCGTTTGAGCTACCCAACAATATTAGTTACTGTGTTGAGTGAGTTGGCTTCCTCCCAGAATGGGTGTGGTTTTGAGCCCACTGCTCTGTCAAAGGCTGGCCCTCGTCGGGCTGTCTTGATAGCCACCTCAGGGTAGAGTAGCTTGTCTCCGCTCTTACAAGGTTTGGACAGTTGTTGTGCAAGAGATGAGCGGTTGTACTTCAGATAGATTAAATGTCTAGCGTCGGCTGACAGGGCTGCCTGGCATTGTTACATGGGTAAGCATTGCTCCTCTGAGGGTAAGTAGGTTCTACCTCCTCTCAATGTTGAGAGTCGTTCTGTAGAGGCTGCTGCTCTTATGAGACCCAGGTAGATCTATGCTTATGGGCTGGTCCTCACCATGGCTGCCTCGATAGCTGGCCTAGGGTAAGCACTAGAGATGCTTAAGCATTCCCGCCCATTACCCCTCATTATCTGAGTGTGGGTTCTTTTTGGTATCGCTAGTGTTGGTTTCCTGTCATTGGGAAATCGTCTGGCCAAGGTCTGCCCCCTCTCTGCAATTTGGTATAATACAGGTTGGTGCAGAGGAAGTATAGTTAGCAACTAGGGTTGCAGGCCATTTGGATAGGACTCCCCAGTGCAATTGTCTCCTGGGCAGTGTTAGTACCCTTTCACTTTGTGAATAGAGTGCTCCTTTGCTGTGGCCCTGCTCTTCAGAAGCTAGTTAACATTTAGGCTCCTAGCTAGGCTCTCCCTTAAGCCCATTGAACTGAAGTTCAAGCGTTGAGTTGAATGTGGTTGACTTTTTAACGAAAGGCCCCCATTCCCCTAGGGCTAAGTGCAGATATAATTTCTGTCATGGTTGAATCCCTCAGGTAGGTCTCCACCCTGTAGAATTCTCAGGGTCATGCTGATAGTACTCCCTTAAATATTATCAGTAAGACTGTACTCCCCTTGCTTAAAGAGTAAAAAGTGTTTTTACTGAGTACCCTACTTGTCGGTAATGTGATAGGTCCCAGGCTTAGGCCCTGTGTAAATAGTCTATTTCTGCTACTAGATTTGCTATAAGGTAGCTTGCCTTAACAGGGCTCCCTTGAGAGCAAGTCCCCACCACATTGGGTTCCAAGCAGCCAGCAGATGTGCTGTCAAGTAGCTGGCCTTAATAGGCCTCCCTGTGAGCAGCCCCCTGTAAATGGGTGTTTTTAGCAACACAGCTCGTTTCGAGTCCCCAGTAATGTGGGCTCTCTTTAGCAACGAGACTTGACATAGGTTGGTGGCCTTAGCAGCCCTCTGTGTGGGCGAGCCCCCAGTGTTACAATCACTGAACACCCAGATAGACTTACTGTCAGGTAGCTGGCTCCAGCAAGCCTCCCTGAGAGCCAGTCTCCATCAATTGGGTTCTTGGCGGCTAACTATGACTTTCTATCGGATGGTTGGCCTTAGCAGGTCTGTCTGAGAGGGAGCCCCCAATGTTTGGGTTCTTTCAGCCAGCAAACATTTGCCATCAAGGAATCTGCTCTTTGTGGACCCCTCTGAAGCCGAATTCCCCAGAGTGTGGGTGTTTTTCAGCCAGCAAAGCCCAATATATGGTAGTTGGCTTCTGTAGGTCTACCTGATGGCAAGTCCCCAGCAGTTGTGTTTTTGTCAGCCAGCAACATCTTGCTGTCAGGTAGTTGTCCCAATCAGGCCCCCTGAGACCACACATTACTTGATGTGGCTGGCGTGGCTAACCGTAGACCTCTTTCCAGCCTATAGCCTGGTCAGTCTAATAGGTTGAACTTAGGACTCCCCTCGTCTGAGGATTGTCTTTGAGTGCTTAGCTCCCTAAGTCTGTTAAGATGGTTGAAGGCCTCTCATGAGGCCTCCCTGTTAGACCAGCCCTTAGGCTGGGAGTACTCCCCTCACAAGTGTTCCTCAGAGTAGTGCCCTGCACGGGTCACAAATATAGGCCCTAGCTCAGCCCTGGCTCCAGACGCTCAGGGCCTAGCCCCGGCCTGTGTCCGACAGCTTGTCAGAATTTTCGGCCTGAGCCGAACTGGAGCCCGACTCTTTTTAAATTCTCCTCATTAGGCAGCCTTTGTTGCAGCCATTAAAAAGTTCAGTTTAGTTTTAATTGCAAAGAAGTTGTAATCCTTTTCATTTCTTTACTAAGTTAGTTTATAAAAATGTTTGGAGCACTTCTTTGTTGGTTAAAGATTCTGTTTCTTAAAGTGACGACTGCAGTGGCCAACAGTGAGTTGACAACGTTTGATCGATTTTGACTCTCAAATCAACACTTGTCTTACCTACAGTAAAAGCCATAGATATAAAACACTAATATAAGCATATCATAATAGTTTAAACCATTTATTAGGACTACCACAGTGAAAAGCAATTTTTGACAAGAAGCAATTTTTGACAAGCTGGGGCAAGCTGCTACCTGCTCGCAACAGCGTGTGGGAAAAACAAAACCAAAACAAAACCTTAAACCTAGCTATGCATCAGAAATCAAGGCTTCACCACAGAACATGGTCATTAATATTTTCAAACGAAAAACGAAACAACATGCGACAGCCAGAAGAACACTCTCATATAGGCTAGAGAAAGAATCGCGGAGCACAGCATCCGCATTGGAAAGTTTTAATCAGGGATGCTCAAAATTGACTGATTATCTGTTAACCAAGAATTTTGACCAATTAATACCACAACGAACCATAATGAAAAATAAAAGAACACGTCGCCTACCTCCCCAATTCGGCACAAATCCAAATGTTTCCATATTCGCAATGTAGGCTATTTGATTGCTAAACTATTGTTTATTATGTAAATTAAAGGTTTTGTACTTCGCTCGCGTTACAACAATATATCACATACTACATTCACATTATGTGTTTTGCAAGTGAGTCGATGGTATAGCGCTGAGCTGATACAGATAGTACAGACTAGCCTATATATACATCAGAGCATGTGAGCGAAGCAGAGCGGTGTGACGCTCAGTTCAATTTTCCGCTCACCACCCGAGTGAACACTCCACTCATGTTCCGCTTGCGCTCCCCGGTAAAACAAATCCCACTCAGATTCCGCTCCAAAAGTAAATGTATCTATAGTAGGCTAATTGCTTTCTGTTTGTCATGAATTTCTTGAATAAATGTCTCAATTACAGTAGTAGGCCTATAAATAACAGACATTTCAAGTGACATTCTGTGACATTATAGTCTGTACTTTTTATTAATCTAAATGGATTAAATTAACTTTATTAATTATAACACATGTCTTGCCCCTTGGCAAACTTGCCAATAAAATGCAATAACTTAAAACGTATATTTGATTTTCATTGATTTAGTTCTGTGAACATAACTGCTGTTGCAAAGCTCTCTCTCTCTCTCTCTCTCTCTCTCTCTCTCTCTCTCTCTCACACACACACACACACACACGATGAAAAGCATGTAGAGCTTCACAAAACTCATCTGGATTATCATGCCTATAAAAGCACACACAGATGAAATGCACTTAAAAGCATATCAAGGTACACCTGCATTATGGAGTTAATAAAAGAAACACGCATTCTAAAGTTGATATAGACCAAAACTGCAGAGAAATGCAGTCTATTAAAAAAGTATCAACCTTTAATGGACTTTAGAATTTACTTTTAGAAATATTAGCTTGGACAAAGTATCATGCAGGTGTGCGCGGGACAGTAATCCAGTGGCGGAAAACATGTGCTCAGGACTTGAAGAACCACTGGGGATGCTTAAGATTTTATGGGTGACCCTGGGTAGTCAAGGGAGGGATCCAGCATTAGTTTTCCAAAATCCTAGGACGTCTTCCTGTGGGCCATTTCCCATTGAGCCCAGGTACTCCTCCATCTCACCTCTGCCACTGTCAGCTACACTCGAGTTGCTCTCATATGAGCGGAAATGTCGGGCCACGATTTAGCCAATAAACAAAAGAATGAATTCTTAATTCATTGGAACGAAATCCATGGTCAAAAGAAATATTTTTTTGTCTGTATGTAATGGTATATAGTTCACCTTTTGCTGCACTACGATGTTTGCGTAGCACATCCTTGTGCTTTCTTTCAAGTAGCTGCTTTAGATTCCAGTATGAATCTTTGCTAACTCGCACAGTTTCTCCACACTCTCTTTCAATGTCTTCTCCCTGCTCGTGATTTTTACTGCGGATTTATGTACAAGGCTTGCAACTTCATTTAAAAAATATTTGAACTCTGTATTGCTCCGCTGTTGTTCAGAAATTTTCGAACTAGCAAATCAACAAAGGGCATTCTGCGTTAAGCGAACTCCGCTCACATGCTCTGGTATACATTGAGCAGTGTAACTTTGATTGACTGTATTTTATTTTGATAAGAAACAGGCTGCGATGTCAAGTTAGAATTGCGAGAACTGATTGGCTATGTTGTGTATGTACACCGGCGTTAATTCTTCATTCAAGTGCTGCAGGTGTGTGACGTGTGAATAGCCTACTCATATTCTGTTAGTTTTTTAAATGCTGTATTTGCACATGTATAAAACTAAAGCCTTGAAAAACACATTTTGGTGTTTTTAATGGGTCACACCAAAATGAACATCCCTAGTTTTAATCCAGTTTCAAGTCTTTCTTTCTAACTCTTCCAACTGCTGCAATGAAGGTGCACCCACTGCTACACTAAAAATGAGGAAGCACGTGCGCAGCCTCCCAAATGAGACCCAGCAATGGTCTCATGTAGTTTCCACCAGCGCAGCACTATGTCTGTGTATACGTTTGTTTTACCATCATCAGCTTCTCATGGTTCATTTTAATTAATGGATGTCAAAAGTTTTAAAAGAAGGAGAAGCCTAAAACAGACCTGAGGCCCAGCCCACCTGTGAGCTATGACGTGAAAATTGGCCCAAAGCCCCGCCCGTGGGCCATAAATAAGCTGGGGCCCGTTGGGCTCGGGCAGAAATGCAGGGCTCTACCTTAGAGTGCATAGCCTCCTCAGCGCCGTGAAAGACAGGTGCTCTGTAGATCCTAGGATCGAGCAGATTAACTCCCCTTGTTTGCAAGGATTGAAAGTCCTATGCTGAGTCCTGCTCTCCAGGAGACCCATCTCTACGATCCAGTCTGAGTTGGTTTGCTTTCTGGATGTCTCTTCATGAGGCAAGTGTGATCTAGAGACTGTTTCTAGGAAACAGACAGGTAGCTGGGCAGACTAGGTTACTAGTAAAGTAAATAAGAAACCAGGTCGTCCTCCCTGGTGGCATTTGGGGTCGACAATGCTCCCCTGAGTAGTGACTGACCAGGGTTCTCATTCCCTATTCTCAGGGAACCATGGTTACATGGCGATTGTGAGCACTCTGAGCTGTTCAAAGTTAAAGTGCTTCACGCTCACCTTACTTCCAAAGGAGAAGCAAACTTCTCACGTGCTGTTCTGGGTGAGGAGCAAGAGACAGGTCCGTCCCTCTCGCTCGCTTACTCTTCAGATCAGGTTGTCCTTTTGCCTGACTCCAAAGCATGCCCCAGAGCCTCTGCAGTTCGGGAAGAGGACAGTAAGTATCGGGGTTATGGCATGGATATCGAGTTCGCTGTCTCCGAGCATTCCTCTCATGATGATAAAGCAAGAGGAAGTACTCGAGGTGGTGACTCATGCAGTGGCCAGATTACAACTAGACTAGCCACAAGAACAATAGACCCCCAGACACTCTAAATTAGAGGATAGATTTCTGTCCAGTGACAAGGAGGAGGAAACCTCAACGATAGTCTCCCCCCATCTCCTCCATGGCATGACATTTCATTCATGGGGTAACCTTATACATCATGTGCCTTTGCGCCCTTGACGTCGACATATTTGACAAAAATTTGACAACAATGTGGACATAAAGGCACGTGGTTATATGATTAAGCCTCAGGTCTGCATCATCATTAAAGAAACCAACTCTCACGACAAAGCTATGCAGCACAACCAAGACGTTTCAAGCACCAGGTTAAGCTGGTGCTGTGCTGTACACCATGGCGGTGTTACAGGGATACCAGGCTGACCTGCTGAAGGATTTGAGTGTGGCTAGTACTATCATTCCTGAACTTTGTTGAGCCACAGATCTGTCTCTACATCCAATTAAATAGATGTCCCGTGGCATTGGACATTCACTGGGTGCATTGGTTACCACGGAGACATCTGTGGCTTAATCTAATGGACATGTGTTTCTGCTTTATTCCCCTCTTTCATCTTTCAGGCTGTTTGGCGAGTCGGTCAACACAGTAGTCAGCAGATTCTGACAAGTGAAGAGGCACAAGGAAACTTTTGTGCAGTTTCTTCTTTGCCACACTCAAGGGAAGGGGCTGTCAGCCACCCAGCCCCAACCGGTCCATCTCAGAGACAAAAGGCACAAAAGCAAAGTTTGGCGAGTCCTACTTCCCCTCGCCAAGATGGGAGACTGGCTTGTCATATTCAGCAGCCTTAAAAATAACCTGACATCAGGACAATCATCTCTAAGAAGAAGAAGTCCTGATGGCTTTGTACCCAGGTCTGTGGGGGTGCCCCCCCTCGAGACAGGGTGCGTAAAAATACATCAACCAGCACCCTTACGAAACCACTGTAACATCTTCATCGCAAGATGATTTGGGGAGCAGTGGTTTCTAGCGAAATGTTCAATGTTCTGTCGCTTCCTGTTATCGAACATTCGAAACACAGAACATTCACCCCCCCCCCCCCAAACAGGAAGTATTGAAATTGGTACCCGCTTCAGAGACCTTAGCAGTCTGGAAGCTAGTGTTGGGTATCTCTCCTTGGGTCCTAAAGACAGTAGAAAAAGTTTACACAATATAGTTGCGAAAGGTGGTGTACTGCATGCCATGAAGACCCAGTCCACTCCCAGATTGTTTCAGTGCTGGAGTTTCTGCAGGAAAAACAGTAGGCACATGCCCCCACCACCCAGATGACTGCCATATCATCTTGCCACACCCCGCAAGTTGGGAGGCATCTTCTGATTTCCGGCTTCATCCATGGGGCCAGGTGACTGAGGCCTCCCGTTAGAGCCAAAATCCCCTCGTGGGACTTTGTCCTCGAGGGGCTGGTTGAGACTCCCGTTGAACTAGGGGTTGAATGACTTCAGGTTTTTTAAAGACATTTATGTGATTAAAGTGGAGTCAACATCGATGAGACAATGATGAAGTCACTAATGAACAAATGAAGGGGCGTTCACACAGAATGCGTTTTTACATTCCAATGCTCTCTCGGAGTATGCATTTATTTGTCATTAATTGTTGGACATGGAGCGTGAAAATGGACTTATCCATTTGGGTGGACTTATTACGATTTCTTGTCCTGTTTCGCCCTCTATAGACCATGACCAGCAACTAGTCAATGTCATGCTTAAAGCATCATGACAGAGCATTAAAGACGACTAGTGGATTAGTCGGCCCACCACTACGTTGAACCTCTAGAGTCAGCACCTGACAAGCTTCTGACCCTTAAGATGGTTTTCCTTTTGCCTATAACTTCACCGAACCTTGCCATCCTGCTTAGACATTGCCCTGGGAATGGTGAAAGCTGTTTTTCATTCTTATCCTGTCTACCTGCTTAAGGTTCCATTCTCGACCGTGCATCCAGTCACTCTTGAAATATTCTGTTTTCCACCGTTTACTATGCAGGGGCTCTTCAGACCTAAGTCTACTGCACTAGCCATTGGCGTAAGTCAGAGGAACTGTTTGTTTGCTATTGGGGTCAAAGTAGGGGGCAGTCGCCACAAAGCAAACATTGTCACATTGGGTGTGGGATGCTATTACCCTAGCCAATGAGGCACATGGCTCTTAGAGGCCAAGACTTTCGTGCTCATTCTACCAGGGGGGTTGCTTCCTCCCAAGCCTTGGCAAGGCACGCCTCCCTGCAGCAACAAAATACTGAAAACACTGAAGAAAAAAAATGATACACATGTATGTTGGAGTTTAGTAATCTCCATTGTGATATTCTGCTCAAATGAATGTGTAATACAGGGAGACTGTGTTCCTTCACGAGGCTGCTTGTGCTTTTTGCTGCAACTAAATCTGTAAGCAAACCTACTTAGTGTTTTAAATCCAAACACGGACCTTTACAATAATGTTTGTGATTCTGGTTGCTGAATAAATGCACCTATGCAACCTCTGTGCTACAGTTGTTTGTTTGGTTTTTTTTAAGTAGAAAAACATTAACATAATTTCAATAATTGCTCAAATTTATTTGAGTAATTTCACTGTTTTAAAGGTTTTGCCAGTTGTCATAATGTAAAGTGAGTGTGTTAATGCATATGATAAATATGAGTCAAGAATCTAGAAGAGTTAAAATGAACTCTGCATATGAGTTGACGATCTCTACATATGTGCTTATGTGAAAGTGTAGTAATTCTAACAAAATTTAAAAAAAAAAATCAAATGAGAACAATCATGATTAATAATCGCGATTTAGAATTTTTGAGGAAAATAATGATTGTTTTACCATTTTCATGCAGTTCATGAGTTTATCCATTATCATGCAGTTCTAACTCATAACAAGTTGTTATTCATATTGCCTTACAAAGTATCATTTAGTTACTGTTTTACCTTTGTAACCCAATATGAATATATCTTTTCTTTGACATTAAGTTTGTAATGGCAGATGCAGAGCTAATGAGACTTCATTCCTAATAACTAGGACAAGCAATACTGGATGGAAGCTTATAATGTCAGTGATTGCCAAAGGCATAGCTCATGTCTCATTTAGTATTTGCAGATTTGCAGGGTGTTCTTGGGTGCTGCATGGTATAAATTGCAGTTGTATGTCAGTTATATGAATGCTATCAGTATGATCAAATGAAACTGTAAAATTGTATACTAGGCTAAATATTATCTTGTTTTGGTTTTGGGGTTTGGCTCCCAACTTTGTTACTGAAGGCAGAAATACTCTGTGATATGCCAACCTTAAGTTAACTCTATTAATTTAAAGCATTAGTGAATCTGTATGAGACTATCACTAAACACAAAGTGGGAGAATTCCCAGTAACACTTTACAATAAAGTCTCATTTGTTAACATTATTTAATGCATTAACGTACATGAACGAACATTGAGCAATACATTTGTTACAGTATTTATCAATCTTTGTTAGTTCATATTAATACAGTCGTTCATTGTTTGCTCATATTAGTTCACAGTGCATTATCTAATGTTAAGAAATACATTTGATTTTAGTCATGTATTAGTAAATGTGGAAATCAACATTAATTAAGATTAATAAATGATGTAAAATTATTGTTTATTCTTAGTTCATGTTAACTAAGAAGTTAACTAATGTTAACTAACAAAACCTTATTGTAAAGTGTTACCAAATTCCCTCTTCCTGTATGGTAAATATCAAATGCTGAACTTCATTAAACCACCACATGAAATGATTAGGGCTATCAAAATTACACATGTGATTAAATATTTAACACTGTTAATTTTTCTCAATTAAGGAATTAAGGAATTTATTCAATATGACATCAGCAAAATGATTGACAGGCAGTATGAGTTGAATAAAATACTCTTTTTGTACATAAAATTTTATATACACATATAAATTTGCTCCAAATATTGTTTGACAGCCTTAGCATTGCTGTGTATTATTTGCTTTGTGTGAGGCCTAAAGAAGGAGTCAAGATCAAACTTATCTGGATCTGAACTTCAATCTAGCAAAGACGCGTATATCTCAGAATTCAAGAGAATAATTTCTCTCAAAGCAGGGATATTAACGTTAAAGGTACACCATGTAATTATTGGCACTCTAGTGGTTAAAAAAACCATGCATTTTGCTGAAGAACATTGTTTTGGTTGTGCTTTGGCTCTGTATGACTGTGCAGATAAATATGGTTCTTTCTCATAACTAAAAAAAGAGACCAAGATTATCCTTTTGCTCATAAAACATTCACTTCTAGGCTTAGGAGATATAGCCAGTTTAGATGGAAAGGATCTCATGCTGACTTGCTGAAGACATTTCCGTAGCTTTACCCTTTAATAGACATGGTACTTCCTTGAAAATAAATTCCAGCACAGCACAAAAATAAACAATAATGAAATGACCCTTCACAATAGAAAATGCTTCACAATGAATTCTGTTTGAGAGCTTGGCAATTTCTGTTCAATGAAATACCTCACCTGTTGAGTGATAAAAACACCATCTTTGTATCATTTTTACAACATTTCAAATCACTAATTTCTAGACATCTCTGAAAAGCCAAGCCAATGTTGATTCTCGTTTTATTACGAGCACTGTTGCGTTCTCTTTTTGCCAGCAGACTCTCTATTCAGCGTTTCTTTAAAGTGGGTGATTCCCATAGGTTTGAGATTTAATGTTTTCCATGTCAGCATTTCCAACAAACCAACGCCACACACACATCAAATTAGCCAGAGTAACTTTTCTCTATTTTTGGATAAGCCGAAACGTACGCAATAGTGAAGTATTTGCACAAATATGACGTATGTATGCAATTTCCTGTGAAAGCCATCCTGTCAGGTCTAAAATATAAACACCCATAACAGCCATACCATAGTGAATCAGGGTAAGACAAAAACACGTTTTGGAAGAAGGATTGATGATGTATTCTATATCTATATATTCATTTAGCAGACGCTTTTATCCAAAGCGACTTACAAGGGGAGCAATCAGGGGTTAGGTGTCTTGCTCAAGGGCACTTTAGTCATGGTATCGAAGGTGGAGAGAGTGCTGTTTATTCACAATCCCCACCTTCAGTTCCTGCTGGTGTGGGAATCGAACCGGCAACTTTCAGGTTACAAGCCCGACTCCCTCACCATTAGGCCACGACTACCACACGACTACCACAAAAAAAGTTACATGGTGTACCTTTAACCAAAACTAAAACCCTAAACAAATGCTTCTATAACTGCTATACATCGATCAATTACTGTTTATAAAGTCAATTATAATGTCAATTTTTATTTTGCAGGTGACTGGGACTGTCATCCTCTGGATCCTACTGTGTGGCATGTAAGTATTTCAGTTTGATATCAATCATATATTGAAAACATGTATCTGTGGCGATGGGTGTAACAGCAGACGCATAAGTTGTTTGATTACAGCATGTTTCTGTAGCTGAACTCTTTGAAATGTAAGTCGGCACATATATTTTCGACATTAATGGCACTGAAAAAGCATTGTTCGGTTCCTCACAGCATCCAGTGAGCTGGCAGCCATCCAAAGAGGGAGATCATTTGATTGGCCGCATCACTCTAAGTAAGCGCTCTACCATGCCACGAGAAGCCGGTTCCCTACTGGGTCTGAAGGTGAGCTTGTCAATGACAGTTTACACCAGCTAATAACATTGTCTGTTTCATGCAGTTGAAGGGTTGTACTACACTAAAGGTGAGGTCACTTTTACCATTGCTCATTGAAATATACCAGGTGAAAGAAAGTGGGACATATAGCGCAGGATAGAGTTCAAGGGGAGAGGAAACAGTCAATGACAGTAACATCAGATTGATCAGAGATGCAAGATGGCATCAAATACAGCATTACTGTATTTGAGACTACCACATTACTGTAACTCGCCCTTATAAAGGTCAACTACAGTATAGATTCAGATCATACTGTAATACAGGAAAAATGATAATGAAATAAACATCCAAAGCAAATGAACCAATTCTAAATAACTGCTTTTCAAACAGGAATGGATCCTTTTTTTTATGGATCATTTTATCAAATTGAAGTGTAGGCTTATACAAAACTGGCTGAGTAAACATAGCAAGAAAGAGTGCCTTGTCCATTGGATCTTCAGTTACAAATCTGTGCCCACACTGAGGTCACTGCTATTGGTCTGTCCTGCAAATGTTTGTGTCCAAATTAAACAAACTTGAATTCCATCAGGCGAACTTCTTCATAGCACCAATTCAATCGGGACTATGAAGAACTTCCATTTTTAAATCTAAATTTATTTTAATGTTATTTGTTTTTATTGTTGATGTGATAACAACATGATGTCCTTTTTGAATTTTAAACCAAATACATTTTCAGATGCAATGGCATTTTCAACTTTAATAATTTTTCATACATACAGTACATGGATACATGTGTATGTATAGATTAAGGTTCAAAAGATTTCTTTATTTTAACAATTTATTGTGGTCTTAAAATATACATGGAGATTATATGGAATATAATGAACGTGAAAACATTTTAAACATTTTCATTATTTAATCTGTAATATTTTTTAAAGTTCTTGTTCTCATGTTTTTATGGTACTATACAGTCTGTACTCCTGATATTTTACATTTACTTGAATACTTCTAAACACTTTTTTTTTTCTTTTGTTTTGTCATCCCTGGTAAATGATAGGATATTTCTTTATCCTATTTATGTATTTGGCAGACGTTTTATCCAAAGCGACGCCTGTTTCATGCGTAAGCAGCACATATATTTTAGTACCATATTAACAGATTAGTGCGTTCACACCGCATTCACCATAAAATCATATAAGTAAGGTGTTCCGTGTTTCACAGTCACCATGTGACTTTCAGCACTGTGAAAGTATAAATAAAATACACAAAAACAGATTATTGCCAGGATTGTTTGTCCAAACTTCAAAAGCTTGTTTAAATGATTAATACTTGAGGTATGTCTTAACTTTAAGATTACTTTTATCATATAAACACTATATAGTATGTACAGCATGCCATATGTGTGATATGACAGTGGTCGGAGGAGAACACCTGAAAAAGGTGACACAATGGACGATATTTGCAGTACACAAGCCGCGGTTGAGCTGTGCGTGACAAACGGCAGTGTGAAAGCACAATGGCCGTGTGCTGCTTCCGCTCTGGATACACACGGCTTCTGCTTGCGTGTCCAATGTGAAACTTTGGATGCATTCAAATCATTCAATGAATGCATCCAAGGTGCATTAATATAATGCAGTTTATCAGTTTGTGTGTTCTCTAGGAGCCAAACCTATTACCTTAGTGTGACTTGTGCCATGCTTTACAAAAGATCTATGTAAAGAAGCTGAAGAACAGTACTTAGTTTGTTATTGCAGATTGCGAGTAAACATGTTTGACTCTGTGATCTATCCTGTCCAGGTGGTTGGTGGAAAAATGACGGAGACAGGGAGACTGGGGGCCTTTATCACCAAAGTTAAGAAAGGAAGTTTGGCTGACATTGTAGGCCATTTACGAGCAGGTAACGTTTATTTAAACTGTAAGATTTTAAAATATAATTTTGACCATAGCTTTATGGATGTCTTTTGCTTGTACTCTGATGATATATTTGGTTGCATATCTACATGCCATTTTTCACAGCTCATTATTCATTCAGTCTGTCTATGCAGGACACCTGCCAAGTGCTAAATGGTTTCTTTTTTTGATTTCAGGCGATGAGGTGTTGCAGTGGAATGGAAAGGCTTTGCCTGGAGCAACTAAAAAGGAAGTGTACAATATTATTCTAGAGTCTCAGTCAGCACCTCAAGTGGAAATAGTTGTTTCCAGACCAATTGGGTAAGCTAAACAAAGCACAAAAATCAACAGCTGGTTTGGAAATGAAATAACAGAAAACAAACCTCTGGATATATGAGTGACTCCAATGATTTTTCTTCCTGTTGCACATTAAAGATGTATTCAACGTATTCTGTCCAAAAACTTCTTGAAAAAGGTCTATAGAGCATATCAGTAAGTAAAGTATCTGAGAGTATTCTTCCTCCCAGTGTACCATTGTCACCCTACATGCTCCAGACCCTTCTCTCCCAGTTAAAGCTGTTCAGCCAATACATTAAAGTGGTCCTTTGGTTCCCTATTCTTTCCTGTGACTGGACAGTGTTTCCATGATGTTTCAAGTGGAAAAAAGACAGAGAGAGAAACTAAATTTAATAAATGAAACTGTCTGTCAACTGACATTCTTTGTTCCTGTGTTTCAATTTTCCTACAGGGATACACCAAGACTTCCAGGGACATCACATCCTCCTCTAGAATCAAGTAGGTTTTGTGAAAATTCTGTCATCATTTACTCATGTCATTTGAAACCTGTCTTACGTGGGATACAGAAGGATATATTTGGCCGAATGTCCAAGCTGCTTTTTTCCATGTGGTGAAAGTGAGGTGGTACTTGGGACAGTCATCCTTATTTGATTTGTCTGTTAAGCTTACATGTTACAATACAAATTTGATCATTTATTTGTCTTTTATGATTCATTTATGTTTAAATCAATACTGTATAATTTTTGGTGATATTTTGTTTAATTTATTTTTATTGAATACGATTAGATATAATTTTAGTAAGAGTAGAGCTGACTTTTAATAATTAAAAATAAATGAATCTGAATGACTTCACAAAAACTATACGAAAATCTATCAAAATGAACTGCATTAGGGTGTGAATTTGCATTAGAATTTACACATTTGCATGAATTATCACTTTAACTCCTAATTTTATCTTTGTAAGCATGCAATACATCTTCACAGCTGCATATTTAACATGTCAGCTATTTAAACTTACAGCTGGTTCGAGTTCTATAGATGAATCACAAAAGATGGACCGTCCATCCATCTCTGTAATGTCACCAACTAGTCCCGGGATGTTGAGAGACCTCCCTCTGGTACTGCCAGGCCAGCTGTCGGTAAGTGTAAAACAACTTTGCAGAGAAAATATTTAGCCCTGTTTTCTCAACTGAAAAGTAAGTTGGTCTGGTGAAATGACATATGTGACCCTGAACCACAAAACAAGTCATAAGTCTCACAGGTATATTTGTAGCAATAGCCAACAATACATTGTACGGGTCAAAATTAGCGATTTTTCTTTTATGACAAAAATCATTTAGATATTAAGAAGTGATATTTTGTAATTTTCATACCATATATATATAATTTTTTTTATATATGTATTTTTGTGAGTGGATATGCATTGTTATTGACTTCATTTGGACAATTTTAAAGGCGATTTTCTCAATATTTAGATTTTTTGCACCCTCAGATTCCAGATTTTTAAATAGTTGTATCTCAGCCAAATATTGTCCTATCGTAAAACAAACCATACATTAATGGAAAGGAATGGACCCTTGTGACTGATTTTGTGGTCCAGGGTCAATTTTATTTAAATTATGTATTGCCAACATTTTGTGAAATTTGAGAAAGTGTTATTTCTTTTTACCAAGGTGAAATTATGGTATGATAAAGTGGGCCATCAACTTATTGTAAATGTCCTACAAGCACGAGAACTGCCCCCTCGTCCTGACGGACGCCCCAGAAATCCCTACGTCAAAATGTATTTTCTTCCTGATAGAAGGTAAAAAAAAATTATATATTCAAATTTACATATTTTTCAAGAGGTAATATGCATTAATATGCACTACCATTCAAAAGTTTCATTTTAATTTTTTTTTTAAATAAAAAAATACTTTTATTCAGCAAGAATGCTTTAAATTTCTGAAATTGAAATTTCTATTTCAAATAAAATGTTGTTGTTGTTTTTTTTTTTAACTTTCTATTCATCAAAGAATCCTGTTAAAGTTTATTGTATTTTTTATTAAATAAAGATTTTATCAAAGACAAAAGTCATTATGACCATAAGAAACTACTTATGAAATTTTACCGACCTGATTAGCAAATTTTGAATGGTAGTGTAGATCGGTAGTATCAGAAATACATTATTACTTTTATTTTAACTATTTGGAATGTTTTTGTATATATTTGTTTCTTTCATTACATGTTTATCGGTGCACTATCTTTGTACTGTAAGACCTGCGTTGCATTTTCCATTTTGGGTAATGCTGATTTTATAAAATGCATTCCATGTAAAAAGATTGAATAATATGCAGGTGGAAATGGAATCTGCAGTTTTCTCCTGACTTTTTGTTGCTTTTTCGTTGCTTATTTTTGGGAGAAATTTGCATAGAAGTTTTGAGTGTACACACTCTTTTTAACACACTACATTCCTCTAGTGACAAGAGCAAGAGAAGGACAAAAACGGTGAAGAAGAGTGCAGAGCCAAAATGGAACCAGACATTCCTTTATTCTCACATCCACCGCAGAGACTTCAGAGAGCGCATGTTGGAGATCACTGTTTGGGACCAGCCCAGAGTCCAGGAAGAAGAGAGTGAATTTCTGGGAGAGGTGTGCGTTCTTCAGTTATTTTGTCTTGACAGTAAGATATCTGTGGATCTATATACAATATAGGTTCAGAACAACATATAATATGTATTTGTATGAATTCATTTCAGAAGTGAATTCAATGAAAAGTGCATGTTTGAAATAATTTGTTCAATTTCATTGACTCCACTGAGTTCACTTAACATAACATCTATACAGTACAGAACCCTTCAGGTCCTTTTGGCCTCCAAATAGTTATTCTATCATTGTTCAAATTCCTCTTTCTGGCTGTCTCTTTGCCCAGATTCTGATTGAGCTGGAAACAGCTTTATTGGACGATCAGTCACACTGGTACAAATTGCAGACCCATGATGTGTCATCCCTACCATTGCCTCAGCCATCCCCCTGCCTCCCCCGCAGACATGTTCATGGAGATAGTCCTAGTAAAAAACTACAAAGTAAGTAAAAGCGAGTAAATGTGTGCGAGTAGTGTGTGTTGTCACTGTAAAAAGGGAGAATAAATAATGAAGGCAACAGTTTGCATGTTTTTATTTATTTATTTATTTTTTTAAATAATTTGAAATGTATTTACTGACCATACAATGTCTTAAAATCTGGGTCTAGATGACTTGATTATCTGTTTAGATAAAGTATGTTCCTCATTGAAGTGGAACTTTGATGCTGTGTCATGGCGTTGATGCTATGGGAATGAAGCAGATGCCAGAATTGTGCATGGTCAGCTTCTTTGTCCTCAGAAGCTGTATGCTTGTTGAGCACATGTCTGTTCCTGTATTGTGTGTGTATTTGAAGTCTTTAGGCAGGAGTAGAAAAACATGTCAGGACTGAACTACAGGAGATGTGCGCCTCGTGCACAGACTTTATTACGGAGGGCGACTCAAACAACGTGCATTTTTTGATTGTGTTAGGAGCACGCTTGGTTAGTCCTTGAGGGGGACTGTGCGACTGTGTACAATATGCTTAAGCTCCAATCCCACTTGGCTCTCTTCTTGAGGCCTGAGAGTCAAGCGACTGCACACGAGGACTTGGTTCCTGCTGTTGCCGAGACAGGTCATCAGGTCATGGGGGATCGCAGGTCGAATTGGCGGAGGCGGAGATGGGTGAGAACACACTATCTCTCGCTGCCTCTAATGACTCTGAGGACCCCGTTTTGAATCTCTACGTTCACTCTGTGAATTATTTGGACCAAAATGAGGAACTCATGTATTAATCTAACTCTGAGGGATTGGAGGTAGACAAGCAGATGGCTGATTCGGCAGAGCAGCTTCCTTAAATCTGCTGCATTTGAGGAGCTGGTCGAGGTTGTTGCTCAAGTAGTGGTGAAGTTAAAGATCAATTAGCCAAATGAGAAGAAAATGATCGTTCATTCCAAGCTTGATGATTGCTTCCTCATCTCAGCTAGAGTGCACCTTCCCCGCCGCCATGTTGTGTTTTTCCCTGACCTCCACTCTGAGGTGTTGAGGGCATCAAAGAACCCCTGTTCAACCCACGTACATACCCAAGCCAACTCGACATATTCTACAGTATTCAGGATGTGCGAGTATGGGTATGGGGTAATGCCGAAGGTTGAAGAGACACTTGCAGGCTATCTCTCCTCTGCGAGGGCGAATGGGGACATAGAAAGAGTACCCCTCCCAGAAAGAGCTGCATGGTTTTAAAGTTGGTACTTCTTAGTACCCAAAAATGACTGGGGGTTGCATCCAATTTTAGATCTGCAGAGCCTGAACTGTCCTCTTCAAACATTCAGATTCAAGATGCTAACTGTCAAACTCATTGTGTCACAAATTCACTCAGAGGATTAGTTTGTGACAATAGATCTAAATTATGCATATTTCTACTAGGGCTGCCCTTGACTAAAGATTTTTCTATTCGACTAGTATTCGTTCATTTAAGCGATTAGTCGACTAATTGCACATTTATATTAATACATATAAATCATAATAACCAGCCTTTAATAGCCTATATAATATGTAGCCTAATCAGCCCTCAAGCGCAGCCATTAAAAAACAGAAGGATACTGTCTGAACGTTTAATAATTTATTGATGTTTTATTGGTGTTTTCTGTGTTTTTGGCTGCAGAGACGAAGTCTCATTAGGGGATGCGCATATATGCACGTTTCATACGGATTACATAATCTGAGGATATTTGTTTTAGATTTGAACATTTCAAGCTTTTCATAGATATATTTCTCATATCTGCGAGGTGAGTATATGCTGAGTTTCGGTTCACTTTTGTGACGCGCTCAAGTTCACTTGTGATCAAGACAGCAGAAAGCGCATCCTGTTTGTTTTCATTATTTTCACAAAAGCACAATGTTTTGTGGTTATTGTGAGTTTACAGAAATAAACGCAAATAGTTTCGATTGTTTGATTATTATATGTTTAACCAAAAATTATGGTGTATTTTAAGTTAAATTAAATTGCACAAATGGTGATTGCACCGGCGCCTCCATGTCAACACGTTAAAGTGAGCGGACTTGTAAAGCTGGTACTACTTACGTGTTTCAAGTGATGAAGTGATGAATTATAGGTGGGTGTTTGGATTTCCTGCCCGTTAACGATCTGTCAGTCACAGACTGCATGATTTTGTCACTTCCTTTCTGGGAATAACCGACTAATACCAATTTTGGTCGACTAAGCCTCTTCTCGTTGATTAACGATTAGTCGACCATTAGGGGGCAGCCCTAATTTCCACATTGAGATGCTGCCAGAACATTTTTTTTTTCCAGGGGTGAAGCATACCAATATCAGGTTCTTCCTTTCGGCATTGTCTTGTCTCCTTACATCTTCACCATGTGTATGGATTCTGCTCTGGCTCCACTGTGACTCTATGCATTCTTGTACTCAACTACATCGATGGCTGGTTGATATTAGCCCAGTCAGAAGAGTTAGCAGCATGGTATTAAGCACAGCTCGCCCAAATAAAGTGTCTGGTTCTCAGGTTAAACCTCAAGAATAGTGTGCTTTCTCCAAAACAGAGAATTACTTTTCTAGGGGTAGTGTGGGATTTGATACTAATACAGACATATCTGCATGTGTAGATTCGATCCTAACCACTGTAAGAGACATTAAGCTAGGCCAGGCTATTCAGGCTAGGCTTTCAGTTCTATAAGTGCAGATATTATTATTCTGTAAGTGCAAATTTATTCCATTGGGCCTGCTGCACATGAGGCTGTTCCTGTTCTATCTCAAGAACAGGGGTTTTCATCCTCTGAGTCATCTTTCCAGTTTCATAATGATCATGCGCTGTGATCTACATGAGACCATGGTTCCAGAACAAGCGCTGGGCACTTGGACTGTGTTGCCGTTGCAAGTCTTTCAATTTCCGAGTTCGAGTTCCCATATATCAACGCCATGGCGCAGCATCAATGTTCCATTTTGAACGGGGACATCTGGGTAACGTATGTAACCCGGTTCCCAGAGAAGAGAATGTGATGCTGTGCTGCGTTGCCATGCCTATGTTACACTTGTGTGTCTTTTTCAGACAATTAGAATCTGACAGTTAGAATTGTCTTTTTTTGACAATTAGAATTTATGGCCATATGGTTTACCAATCATATTGGCGTGTTTAGACACGTGCTTCAGACACCAGTTTACATGGGAGGATTCCCATAGCGTCAACGCCATGATGCAGCGTCTCGTTCCCTTCACAGGGAACTGGGTTGCATACATAATTCCAATTTTAGAAAATTTCCTAAGTAGCAAAAACAAAAAAAAAAGGTTATGCAAATTGTTTCCTTTATTTACATGGTTTAAAATTGTCAGTGTCATGTGCCTCATTTCATGTTTTCAATGAGAAATATACATGTCATGGAGAGCAAAGTGCTTGTTTTCCTAAACTATTAACAACATCACATGAATACTTATCTCATAAATCTCATGAACACTGATGGGACAAAACAATCATGAAATATTTTTTTTTTGTCTTTTGGCAAAAAAGCCTTTGAATTTAGTCAATATTTTATCATGCCAAATTCATAAATGTTTTTAATTTTAGGTGACAAAAATAACATTTTTGTGGACGAACATCAAAATCAAACCAAATTTATTACTTTAAACACATATCGACATTTAACAAAACAAACATAATTGTAAAAACTTGATCTCTTGATCTTCGAAAAAGCATTATAACTAGTGTAATACAATGTTGTGAATTTCAGTTATTCATTTGACATGTTAAGGATGGGTTTTATTAAATTGTTACAGAAAGAGCATTTGGGTTAGTTAATTAAGCACTTCAGTTTACCGGTGTTCATTGTTTATCTCACGCAGCTCAAGCGGGACAATCCCCAGGATGATTAGATTATTTGAAACAATCATTATTTCAAGATTTTTCATCTAAAAAAATTGCAGTGAAAAATATATTTGTTAAAAGTTTATCTTAAAAAAAAACATCTAATTATTGTCATTATGCATATTTTCCACCTTGTCTTTGTAGTCATTCTCATAATCAAAAAACATGAACATTTCCATCAGCAATTTTGTTGACGAGATTAGCACTGCAGCTAACTGATCATGTCAAGTACAGGAACAAAGGCATCCTGAAATCACAGAAAAAGAAGATACTAAACATTAAAACAAAATCAACAACTTCAGTATAAATAAATCAAGCAAATGCTCAAACAATGCAACCATTTTAATTATTCATACCCCAGTGCATGCTGAGAAGAGGGTAACTGGGACCGAGCTACAAAGTCATTTATACAGTAAAAATTAAAATTGCATGAATTCAACAATATATTGTTTAATGCATCAAGATCCATTACTTAAATTTCTGAAAGTTATTAAAGTGCACCTAGACTGAAGACAGAGTCTGAATCCTTTATCGAAGTGTTTCAGAAACTGTGAGAAAATTAAAGTGCTTTTTGACCTGTAGACGTTTACATGTAAACTTATTGTAGGAGACAACAATTAGTAACCTTTAAGATTACATAATAGGGGCACTTTAAAACTGCAAAAAAAAACTAACTTAACTTTAACTAAAATTAAAAGCAAAACAAAAATTGTACTCGATAAAGGAAAATAAGATACAATTGAATAGATTTGAATGGTTATAATGCAGTTATAATACAAGTTGTTTTTATGTTCAGCAGTTGAATTGTATGCTGTGTATGTGTGTGTGTGTGTTGTGTGTGTGTGTGTGTGTCTCAGGATCTCATCGCATCATTGAAACAGATTATGATGATGGTTTATCAGTAGTGTCCTCAGGTGGGTGGGGGCAATGATTACTCTGTTCGAAGAGTAGAAACCCAACACAGGGTGAGAGAGAAAGCTAATGTCTCATAATATTGCAGCAGAGGTGTACTGTAGAGAATACAGCTGTTTTTTACTCTCCCTCCAAGCCTTTTAGTTGTATAGAAGCCCATTAGTTAACATACAAGTGAATTTGATTCTTAATTGGCACACAGATGAAAGAATAACGTGAAAAAGTGTGTTGAAAATTGCTGTGTTGGAATAGAATAATGGATTATACAGAAGGTTGTGTTAGTTTTTAAAGTACAGAAGTACAGTCTCTCTCCTCCTATGCTGGGCTATACTGTAGAGTGTTATATTGAACCACAGAAACACCTCACATGAATTGTGCATGGACACTGTGGAGGAATGACTCTGTAAGTCAATCCCTCTCTATAAAAACATACTTTTATTACCTTCATAAGACCTGTTTAATTTTGTTGTCAAGCTGAAATAGTAAGAGGTTAAAAAGTGATTATAAAATTGTATTACAGCATGTAACAGGATTAATATGGGTCTTATGACAATGGTTGTTGCATGCCTGTAGAAAAGCTTGCTATAGAATTTAGAGCGTAAAAGAAGAATATGCTGTGGCTGATATTTTAAATTGTTTTATACTATGTTCCATGTATATAAGAGTTCTGCAAGTTGTCAGACCTTCGGTAAACACTGTTTTATATTGTTTTTAAACATTAACTTTATCTTGGATATCCAAGATAAAATCATTGATTGTTTTCTGGACAATCTATGTGATTGTTATTTTGCTATGGAGTTGCACCAGTATCATTTTAATAGTCAATTTCAATATTAAGGAGTTAATAATGAGACATCTTTTGACATTTATATTAATTATATATTCAATAAAATTTAGTGCAATGTTTATTTACATGCTTACAGGTACAGTGTGGATATTTGAGCACTTTCCATTTATATTCTGTTTATTCTGTAAAAGTTCTTGTTCAGTGTTAGTGCTTTGATGAGCAATCATAAAAACGTTTATCAGATGCATGAGTCATGAATTCTCAGAGACTCTGTAGTGCTCAATGATTAATTAATTCTAATTTTCTTTCAACTTTGATTGGGATACAATTACTTTCCTTCTACATTTCACAAAATCTACATTTTAATGTAACTGCAAGTTATAAATGTAAGTCAGATTTCTCTTACAAAGAGCATCAATTCCTGGCAATAACTCAATCTGCTTCTCCAGTTCTAAATGTTAAATTGTAATAAAATACATTCGCTTCACAGACATTTTCATGTGTGAATTTTAACAGAGCAATTTGTATGTGTTTCGGTGAAATACAGAAATGATGCATACGCTTTTTAAGTCTAGTTAATGCTTTGTTTCACGTCATGATTTGATTTGGGTTGGCTTAATTATAGCTCTAATCTCTGTGGTTGTAACCAGTAAATCCTTCATCAATTGTACTGTAGCATTATCTTTAGTTGTTTACAGTTGTATTCTGGGAAATTAATTTATAACATTGATACTGATTGCAAGTACTTTTGGGGTGTTATTTGCTTGACATGAGAACCGTTGTACATCAAGCCTTGGTGTATCTCTAATTTATTTTTTACTATTTTTTGGCCACTAAAGAACATGGTGATGGTAAAAATATTCGAGAGAAGGCAAAAAAATAAACTCAGCTCACCACGTATAGTTAACTCTGCCTTAGATAACACTTTTTTTCTTTTCTTTTTTTGCTTGTCTTCTTTCTAGCATGTGTAGAGCAGTAGCAGTTGTGCTATTACCTCAGCACAATCCTTTAGCATGAATTGTTGTAGTAGTTTTAGAAATGTGAATGTGAACTCTCTGATATCCCTGCGAAAGGTTTCTGTATTGTTTTGACCGGAAAAAGTCCATGACACAAAATGTATATGTATTAAAGCAGCAGAGAGGAACTCCAGAGACAGAGAGAGGTCAAGTACGCTGGCCGTCCCTGAAAGACAGGCGTCCATACAGCATCGCTCGCGGTCAGTATCCCCGCACAGAGAAGACCAATGTAGAGCCCGGTCACGACCTGCACATGTCCCTATGCAGAGGTGAGCCCCATCAATTGGACACCACATATGAACATGTTTTACAAATTCAACCACTAACTGGGTACACTTACTATTCAGCAATATTATTGATTTGACTGCACTGACACTATTGGATGAGAACTCAACTTAGCTGAATGTTGACATCACTGTTTTCTCCAGAGCTGCTTTATAGCTGAATTGAACTCATTTCATAATTGATGAAGTTTACATAGTTATTGAACCGGAATGAAACAACACTGATCTGATTTCAGCTGAATAATGACTGCTTACTATTGCCTTTTTAGAGCTGCTTTACAGCAGAAATGAATTCTGTTTGCTTCACTGCATCGTTGTTTTCCTGTTTATCACTGTAAAGCTGCTTTGAATCTGTATTTTATAAAGCGCTATATAAATAAAGGTGACTTGACTTGACCACTCATAATAATGATCAATTATTAAATATTATAATTAGTAATTAAATTAAATAAAATGGTTGGAAATAAATATTGTAATAATGAAAACATTTTTACAGTGTTTCGTACAGACACAGATTAAAGCCCATTAATGCACGCATTTTCATGCAGAGGACATACTTGCTTTCATAAGCGTTATATTGAAAGAATATTATGCCAGAGGTGATATAGCTGTGTGAAGTGTCTTGCCCTCTAGAGGATGATTTATGTGTGCTGTACGACTCATCACCCTTCATCCTCTCATCAGGAGTCTGGATGAGATCCACAAAAACCGTCATCATTCCTACTCCCCATCTCGTTACCATGACTCCCACCAGGAACATCGCTCCGGAGATTCTGACTATGAATATTCAGAAGACAGGTATCGCTATTTTTGTTTTTAACACTCCACATGCATATATAAAAATGTGTGTGTGTTTGTGGAAAACATTGTCGCACTCTACATTGATTTGTGCAGTTTTATTAATTGTGTGCTTTAGCTATATTGAACTGTATAATTTTATTCAAACCTAGATATTTTGCTATTATTGATAAGTGTAGCATCAAGAACATTTAATGTTTTAGAAACAGAGTTTGACTTGATTTTCATATTGTCAACAAAATGTTTTATGCTATTACTTTACTAAATACTAATACTACTAATATGACTAACAGCCATAGTTTTTAGTTAATTCCCATTAATAATAGTACAAATATTGCTAAGTACATGTCTATTATTTTCTACACATATTCTTTTTTTCCTTTTTTTTTTTTCTTCACCATCCTCTTACTTTTCATTTATGTTTGGTTGTCAAATTGTCAATGTGTCACCATCACCATGGCAACCTCAGCGAGGTCCTGGAGATGCAGAGATCAATCCGAGGTGGGAGTGCAGAGTGCCTGCATACAAACAGGTAAAAATCCAGAACTGTGAATAAAACCCTCACTGTAAGCTGCCACCCCGATTTACCTGTATCCCAGAACCCCTTGCATTTCTATGTTCCTTTTAATACTTATTTCTTGACAATTTTAGATCATACAAAGTATTTGACGAAGACATATAATCAAGCAAATGAAGATTTAGTGCAGTGCTGCTTTATTTTGTGCCTGATTCAAGGATCTTTGTTTCTTTTTTCCCTTTAAAAATTTTGGTGAAATCTTTAATAATTTAAGTTTTCATTCATTTTCTATGCCTGCCGTGTTTTTGTGTTTGCTTGAGTAATAATTTTCTTTTTCTTTCTTTTTTTTTTTTCGCTCTTTTTGATGCCTGCTTGTTTGTGCTAATGTAATAAGGAAATTAGCTAGGCACTGTAACACACTTCCCCCAAAGATGCCATTGTTAGTGAATGGTATACATAAAGATATTTACAGGTAAGCTGGTTGAAACCAACTGTATCAATGTTGTGCTTGAGTAAATATCCATTCTGTTAGTGAAGCCCTCCAGACCCTTGCAGTAATGCTAAAATTGTACCTCTGCTTGGTTACTGTGATTTGTGTGCTGTTTTAGTCATTGTTCCCCCTGCCTTTCATTGTGCTGTATCTCTGTACTGTAGTTAACAATGTTTTCCTTTAAAAGTGACTTTATGTATAATATTGTCTTTGTTGAAAAAATTAACCACCAGTCAGGGCAATCTTTTGATTAAGATACTAAGTTATTACTTTCTCAACCTGCATTCAAAACAAGCTATCTATATATTTAGGTAAAGCACCACACACCACTGAAGATTAATGAGAATCAAGTGAGCAGAAGATGCAATAAATCACAATTTTAAATAACTATACACTGAAGACAAAGAATCCCAATTTTTCATGATTTACAACATTTTCATATCATTGACCCAAATATCAATATAACTTTGTACACTGAAGTTGGCAACCCCAATTACAGCGATAGACTCTGGGTCATACAGTATCTTAAACTGAGAGCATCAGTCATTTCCCTTTTTGTGATGTTCGCAAATAAAAAGCCAAGCTCCTATCTTCTTTTACTTCAGTTTTAGTTGATTTTTACTTTCTTTTTGTGTCTGTTTTGCATGCTTTTGTTTATTTCTTTATTTCTTCCCATGCTAAGCTCTACCCTCCCTGCATGCTTAAAGAACAAACCGTCACGGCGAACAGAGAGGGATGGAGTTATCCCTCTTAGTGCCATTCCACAGCGTGTTCTCAGGTTCACAGATGAGGTCAGCTCTGGGTAAGGGGACAGTGCTTAGCTGACTAAATCCAAACAAGATAACTGTACAATCAGTAGGTAGTGAGGAGTAGTAGTGAGCAATTAAAATCTTTGTGTGGTTCTGGAAAATATTTCAGTATTTAAGCCTGAGAAACAATAGGAACAAGCAACTATTATAATAGTAATAATAATAATGTGTATGATGCAAATTTTTCTTTCTTTCTTTCTATCTTTCTTTCTTTTTCTTTCTTTCTTTCTTTCTTTCTTTTTCTTTCTTTCTTTCTTTCATTGCAGTGATCTTCAGCCTTCATTGGACAGAGTAAGAAGTGCCAGCACAACTTGTTTAAGACCAGAGTCAAACTTCCACTCACCTGAACGAGAAAGGTATTTGAAAACAATGGGGAATCCAGTACCTACCTACTATTCTTACTCCACAACCAAACTGTGCCAAGATATAGTGTCTGTGTAATGTTTCAAAAATGTTTCAAAAGCTTGGGGTCAGTAAGAGTTTTTTATTTTAATTATTTTATTGATACTTTTATTCAGCAAGAACACATTTAATTCATCAAAAGTGACAAAGGCTTTTACATTGTTACAAAAAAAACATGATAATAATAATATATGATTAATATTTGTTGAGCAGCAAATCAGCGTTTTAGAATGATTTCTGAAGGATCATGTGACATTGAAGACTGGAGTAATGATGTTTAAAATTCAGCTTTACAATCACAGCTTTACCATCACATTTTTTAAATATATTGAAATAAAAAAATATTATAATATTTCATCTAAGTATTATAATAGTGTTTATAATAGTGTTTCATTTAAAAAAGACAAAACAAAAAAAAAACAGGCGGCAACGTTTTAGAAATTTCTCCCTCCCTGCTCTCAAGTCTCTGGTACTGCCCCAGCCGTCGACGAGCTTCTCACATTGGGTGCAACAGAAGCAGAGCAACTGAAGCCCTTAAAAGGCAGAATGGATCTGAGGGCTATTATTGCTTCTAAGAGGGCTTGGCAAAGAAGTGCTGATGCCAGTGATGTCAGGCTCTTGAGGGCAGACCCCTCCAGGGGTTGATGCTTTCCACCTCAGTACATGGTGACCATCTCCTCTCGGTGCCCTTTTGGGGGCCGTTCTGCCAACCCTGCCAGAAGTAGAAGTAGATCTGTTCACATCTCTAGAGACAACACATTGTCCACTGATGTTCTCACTCACTCATGGTTCAGACGTGGCCAAGGCGTGCCTTTCCCCCTATCGCTCTGTTCCTGGGAGTTCTGGAGAAAGTTCACCGGGATAAGGTCAGTCTGCTGCTAGTAGCCCTGTACTGACTGGCCCAAGTATGGTTTTCGGACCTTGTGCCCCTCCTCGACGGCTGTCCTCGGGAGATTCTTATCAGGAGGGGCCTTCTCTCTCAGGCAAAGGGGTTGATACTTCCCCGCCGAGAGTTGTTACCCCTTCGAGAGCTGTGGAAACTATGGGCTTGGCCTCTGTGGGGCCCCAGCTCATAAGGTCAGGTCTCTCAACTGAGGTTATTGAGACCATTCTCCACTCCAGAGCTCAATCCACGAGGAAACTCTATGCCTTGAAGTGGAGATTATTCACTTTGACATTTCTGAGAAGATTCTCACTCTGAAAACTGTCTTTCTCCTCGCTATCTCGTCTCTCAAGAGAATTGGAGACATTCAAGCTCTCTTGGTTTCTCCCTCATGCCTAGAATTTGCGCCATGTATGGCAAAAGCTTTTCTTCACCCTCGACCGGGCCATGTCTCGAAGGTTCCTACTAATGATGTAAGACCTATCGTACTGCAGGGCTTTTGTCCTCCTCCTTTCAGGATGTCAGACCAAGATAAACTAAATCTGCTCTGCCCAGTTAGGGCTTTAGGTGCTTATGTCCACAGAGCTTCCCTCTAGAGAAAGTCTGAACAGCTGTTCATTTGTTTCAGTTCGAGCAAGTGCAAGTGGGTGGTCGAGGCCATCTCACTGACTTATGAGTTGGGTGGTCAGCCTTCACCTTTGGCTTTACGGGCCCACACTACCAGGAGTATGGCCTCTTCTAAAGCATTACTGTCAGGAGTTTCTCTCCAGGATGTGATCCAGCAGGATGGTCCTCACCACAGAGGTTTGTGAGGTCTTATGATCTTGACTTCGGCTCCACTCCAGGGGCACGGATCCTCTTGTCTTAGTGTGCACTTACAATTTCACATGGACAGGCACTTGTGGGTATAGTAATAGCGTCCCCACAGTGCTTCAACGCAGCGTGAGTTCCCTTAAAAGGGAACGTCTTGGTTACATATGTAACCATGGTTCCCTGAAAAGGGAACAAGACGCTGCGTCACCCTGCTATACTCCTGGCATGCCTGTGATCTACTTGCTTCAGAAGCTAACGCTGTTTGGTCTGGGCTTTATAGTTTCCTGGTCGATGACGTCACCCACCTTTGATGTTTCGTCAAGCCTTTGGACTGATTCCATATGTGCTTCACGGTGCACTTACGCAGAGGTGTTCCCACAACGTTTCGATGCAGTTAAATATGTAACCGAGATGTTTAACCTTATTTTTGATAAAATAAATGCAATTTGGTGAGGACAACAGAATAACGATTAAAAAATCTTACTGACACCAAACTTTTAATAGGTGGTGTTCATCAGCCTTCTGCAATCTCAGCCTTTAACTGTTTTGGTTAAATCAGAGGTCCACAATCCTGGCCTTGAATTCCATAATATATTTCCATTTAGCTGTTACATTCCTCCTTTTGTTTTTGTTTTGTTTTTTCCACACTGTTTATTTTCTGGATCAGTCATTTTCCATCTCAAAGGCATTCTGGCAATTTGGATAGGCCAAGCTGTCAAATAGCTAACAAGAAAACCATTGATGGTGACAGGTAAGAACTCATAATAAACCTTTAAACATATATTTTTATCACCTTTTTTTCTTTTTTTGTGAATCTATTTCAGCTTATTCACTAGTTTTACCTTTGTAATTGGTTTACCCTTTCAGTTTTTTCACATTTTTGTTTTGTTTGTCTGATTATCTCATCTTATAATTTACCTTTTGTTTGTTTGTTTTATTTTTTGTTGTTGTCCTTGGCCTTCTCTGCTGTGGCTGTGTTTAGACTCCAGCCCACCTCTATCCTGAGGGGCAGCAGTAGGAGGAGAGAGCCTCCTCTCAAGCCCTTTGGCCAAACAAGCTTAGGGGGTTCCTGCCCTAACTCCCCACGAGATGACAGGTGCATGCTGGGAGCCCCTCAGAACTTGTTTTATCTGCTTTAGTTTGTGCACTTCTGGTTATTGTGATGTCTTAATCGTACAAAGTCTGTTTCTTAAAAATGTTAAGGCATGAATTTTAATTTGTTTAACTGATTTAACTCTCAAAGGTGCACTAGTTGATTATTTGTTATTTTGATTTGCTGGCCATTACAACAGTCATTGAACTTGATACAAACACCTACCAGCAAAAACAGTCAGTCAGTGTAGAAGTACCCTTTTCACAGATGTATTTTTCACACACAATTACATTTTCCACAATGAAACTGTCTAATAATGGAGGGATTATGGACATAATGTAAGCACTGATCATGTATTCTTAGCTTGATGACCACAATCCCACTTTTTATAGAATAAAACTGCTTTTGCATGAGCCTTAATGGATATTATTTTAATTTAAGGACATAAGAGACATAAGTGATGGGAAAAAAAAAAATTATATAGGAGGAAAACTTATTTGTCTATGTTTTTGTGTTCTCTCGCAAATGTTTTATGTTCCTCTGAGAAACTTTTGCGAATGCAAAATATATTTTTTCCTCCTATCTCATATTTTTTCCATTACCATGTCCCTTTAGGGGCTCTGTAGGAATATACTACACAAATAAATGTTTGACTCGATTTGAGGAGTTGATGCTACAGTAGTTGCCGAGAGTCATAAACAGTCTGCAGATACTGGCCAGTCAGTCAAGTCAAGTCAAGTCACCTTTACTTATATAGCGCTTTTTACAATGTGTTTACAACATTTTCATGAACCTCTTAGCAAAGAGGCACATGTTTCTGTGTGAGTTTGTTGTGTTTGAAAGTCTGGTAGTGCGTGATCTTCAGTTGTTTAGTGTATGATGCTGATGTTTTCACTATAACCATTTTTTAAAGTAATTTAAATTTTTTTTGTTTGTTTTTAATTTTTAAAATCTGTTCAGATTTTTAAAGTTGTGTAGTGTATTCCAGCATTTAAAGCAAAACATTTTGACACAAAAAGTGGACATAATTATTAGTGCACCTTTAACAATAACAACAACAAAAAATTAATACAATTAATAATTACAATTAAAAATGTTTATTGTTCCATAACTACATAGTGTATTACAATGAAACGTAGTCTTTAAATCATATTATGAAATGTGTTCATCTTAAAAAACAAAAATTCTCCTGTATTTTTGACAAAAATCTCTCTTTCCAGAGAACTTCCACGTGGTGGACATTATTCCCCAGCAGGGACCACATCATTAGGGCGCAGAGGCAGGCAACTGCCACAACTTCCTGCAAAAAGCAGCAGTATAGAACAAGGTAAGCAATTCTCCCTCTAAATACTCACAAAGTTATACAGCAGTAATCTGAAATGCTGTTACCATTCCAAATCACAACCCAAACCCATGAATCTCTACCAGTACCAACTGCCTTTATAAATGCCAGATAATTTCATGACTCCTCTGACCGTAGCTTTTTTTCATATAAACAAGATCACGCATGTTGATCTTTCTACCTTACTCCTTTCTGTATCTTCTCATGCCATTTCTCATTCCTTCAACCCCATCTTCATGAAGAACATGTCAACAGTAAACCTGAGGAGAAACCTAACTCAGGTATCTCATGCATTCTCAGCATTTTGCCCTAAAATTAATCACTTGCTTGTCTAGAAGTACTGAACAATATTAGTTTTTACTCAGCTGTATATTCCTTATTCAAACTCCACAATTTTTGGAACCTTGTAGCTCTTCCAAGTAGGTTCTTTGCTAGTCAACCAGAGACTTTGTTAAAAAAAAAAAAACTGTCCATCTTTAGCTGGTTTGTTCCTTGTCCAAGATGATTTACCAGCTTGAATCATATAATGATCTGCTTGAAACCAGCTACCACTGTTCCAGAATTCTGATACCACCTTAAGGCAAGACACCACCAGGTGAATAGAATGGCATAAATAACTAATAGATATCTGTCAGAGATATCACTTCGGTCTGGTTTATTCTTGTTTCGGTCTAGTTTGGTTTCGGTTCTGTGTCAGGGTTTGGGCATTCATGTTTCATGTGTTTGTCTTCTGTTGTGAGTGCACGTTATGAACATTCACTCATTCTTGTGAGCTCTGGTCTCGTTGTGTGAGTGTGGTTTCAAGTCCACTCGGGCTGTATGCTCTTCTGTCCATGTGTTGTGTTCTGTGTAGCACGCAGTTCATGTTTATATTGGCCACTTGCTTTCATGTTGTCATGTTTTGTGTGGACGCGCAGTCGGTAAGAGCTCTCATTGGCTGCGTGTTCGTGTCATGTTTTGTTTGTTCACTGGCTATATGCTCTTGTTTTTATCTTGTTTGGTGTGAGCACATGACTTGTCAAATTTGTTTCTATGTTCCATGTGCTCTCCTATCTATTTTATAACCCCACCCTTCTTGTAATCTGATTATTGGTTCATTTGCATCACCTGTCCTACCTTGTTACTTGCTTTGTTTGCTCTCCCTCTTTATTCTCCTTGTGTTTGCAGTCATGTGGCAGATCATCGTCATATATGGACCTTGTTTACCTGCTTCCTGTTGTTTCCTGCCTTGCCCTGTCCCACCCTGCCTTGCCTTGACCAGTCATTAATGTTTTCCCCCACAGGGTAGTTTTTGTTTGTTTTGTTTTATTTTGTTTTTTGATTTAATAAAAACCCATCTCTGCATTCTTTAGTCCTCGCCTCATCCCTTCACCCCAAACCGTGACAGAACAATCTGCCCAACATGAGGACTGAAAAAGGGCTTGCTCCATCTACCGGCCTCCACTACCTGCAGCCCCTTCTACCTACACATACTCTAGTTCCCCCTCCATCAACGGGAGACTGACCAGAGGGAATTCGCCCTGGAGATCAGCAATGAGGCAGAGGGGCGGGTTAATGACATGGCTCTCAAGGACTTATTTAACTGTGCCCTTGATGAGACCATTAGCAATTGGAGGATGTTAGGTGTGGAGCATCTATCTTTTGAGGGGTTTGTGGAGTTCCTTGCCGGCAGTGGAAGGAAGCCAGCACTGCAGCAAGACGTGCCCTCTCATATGATGCACACCCTTCCTCCTTCAGAGAGTGTAACCTCTAGTTCTCCAACCACCTCCCGCCGAACGAGGAGAAACAAGTCCACCTCAAACCATGCTGCAGCTCTTGGAGGCGGCCCTAGACATGGCCGTAGATGCTGCTGCTCCACCAGAGGAGGCTGCAGATGCTGCAGCTTCCCCAGAGGCACCCAGAGATGCTGCAGCTCCCTCTGAGGTGCCCGAGACCACTGCAGCACTCCATGAGGAGGCGGAGTGCTTTGCAGCTTCCCTGCAGGTAGCAGTCTAGGTGTCTCCTTGTCTTCGCAAGCACAAAAGAAGGAGGGCTCCTGTTGCTCCCTCAAGCCCAGTGGTCCTTGAGTACCCAACTCTGGTGGTCCCAAGTCTGGTGGTGCTGGAGGACCCAAGTCCAATGGTCTCGAATCCAGTGGTCCTGGAGGACCCAACTCCAGAAGCATGTCCATATCATCTCCACAGTGCAAGCTAATAGAGAGATAAATAACAATCACTCTACCTCCTCTACAAGGGCTTGACAGACAAAAGGGCAGGGTGCTAACAGCAAAAACAGCTAACAGCATCTGTTTGAAGCCCTTCATCTTTAATAACAGAGGGAACACACTCTATACATAGAAGAGTGGATCACAAATGTGAAGAGGACCCTAAGGGTTTGGCTTTCTTTGGCTCTTGGCTGAGATGACTTCTTTTAAATCTTCCTTTGACTTCTTATGAGGTCACCGCCTCACCCTGTCTCCAGCTAGGGTCAGCAACAGGGTCAGAAGAGGGGGATGTTGGACCTTGACTGTGGCAGGGGATGTGGTGCATATGTGTCCTGAGATACTCCCTTACCCAGGTCTAGATCCTATAGTAGGTCGGCTTGGTAGGCTTGCAGGCATCGACATGGTGTGCAAAGCTCCATATTCCACTACCGCATAAGCCTTGACAACAGGCCTGGATGCCAATTGGCTTGGCTTCGTTGGTAGGGCTGGAGCCTTCCACGGGCATGCTGCACCAGGAACGAGATAGCTCGCAAACGAATCTTCAACCCAGGGCATCCTAGTATAACCGTGTTCAGCAAGCCCTTTCACATTAGTGAAACTGTTTTCTAGAGGGGCGTGAACACAATCCTGACAATGGTTTGTTCCACAATCTCAACATCTCATTATAGAAATTGGGGAGGAAGGGAATGCTCACTGTTGTGCTTATGACCCACAAGGAATCGCTCAGAGACCTGGAGAGCCTGCATGTGATGTTTGAGAAGCTAGCTATATAGGCTCAACCTGTGACCCCCATGATCAAAGCCTTGGCAGAAATGAACCCAATCCATAGGGTGAAAAGAATCAGGCGGGAGCAGAGCTTTCTCACTGTGAAGTGGTCACGCAGAGTGTTCCCATAGTGTAACTCCGTTACACAGTGTTATGTTCCACTTCAACTTTCAGTATATAGAAAGGAATAAAACTGGAATTTTTGTTGCATGTAATTTTTTTTTGGCGGAAAAAAAAGCCTTTAAAGATAAGTAGCAATTAGATTTTCTTTCCACTAGTCTGAATGAAGACAAGTTATGGAAGCAAAATAGCACAAAATCTCAAAATTGACTAATGCATGAAAACACAAAGGTTTTGACTGTAGTGTCTTGCCTTAAGCTTGCTTTTCAAGCTGGGAAGATTTATTGTGCATTTCCAAAAAAATATAATTTCTTCAAAAATTCAGTTTGTTCACAAGTAGAGCTGTTGACTGTTGACTGTTGACCAAATGTTCTTATTTAATTTTTAATTAACAATCTTTTTGTGCTACTTTAAAATGAGATCACTTTGTCCCCTCCCCTGCTTTCTGTCTCGTTGTAGCACTAGCAGTGGAGGAGCGGGCTCGTCAGTTGCAGATGAGAGTGCCCTCCTATCGGCCGGGCTCTTCTTCCAGCTTTGGTCACGACCCAGAGGCAGAGCTCAAGAACAGGAGAGATGTGAGTCTTAAACTGGCTTTCAGGTCTCCAACTCATTTGTCCGGCAGTGCTGGTTGATGATTAAATAATCCTTCACAAAATTGCATTCTTCACCCACATTCCTTAATGTAAGTGTAATTGTTTTTAAGAATGGATCTAAATATATATATATTTTTGTTTTTCATGATTTAGATGTATAAGGACCAGAGGAGGAGTTGTGATAACATGTCTGCGAGGTCATCAGACAGTGACATGAGCGATGCTTCAGCCATCTCCCATGCCAGCAGTGCCTCACGGCTGAGCGCAACCAGCTACATGTCCATTCAGTCTGAGAGGCCGCATGGGAGAATGAGGTTAGCCTATAAACATGCATAAAAACAAACTCACGGAAATACATGGAGAAAAAATCTAGATATATATATATACACCATGGGTACGAAAAGTATTCACCCCCTTCAATTTTTCACTCTTCGTTATATTGCAGCCATTGGATAAAATCATTTAAGTTTTTTTAAGTTTTTTTCCCTCATTAATGTACACACAGCTCCCCATATTGACAGAAAAACACAGAATTGTTGACATTTATGCAGATTTATTAAAAAAGAAAAACTGAAATATCACATGGTCCTAAGTATTCAGACTCTTTGCTGTGACACTCATATATTTAACTCAGGTGCTGTCCATTTCTTCTGATCATCCTTGAGATGGTTCTACACCTTCATTTGAGTCCAGCTGTGTTTGATTATACTGACTGGACTTGATTAGGAAAGCCACACACCTGTCTATATAAGACCTTACAGCTCACAGTGCATGTCAGAGCAAATGAGAATCATGAGATTGAAGGAACTGCCTGAAGAGCTCAGAGACAGAATTGTGGCAAGGCACAGATCTGGCCAAGGTTGCAAAAACATTTCTGCTGCACTTAAAATTTCTAAGAGCACAGTGGCCTCCATAATTCTTAAATGGAAGATGTTTGGGATGACCAGAACCCTTCCTAGAGCTGGCCGTCCGGCCAAACTGAGCTATCGGGGGAGAAGAGCCTTGGTGAAAGAGGTAAAGAAGAACCCAAAGATCACTGTGGCTGAGCTCCAGAGATGCAGTCGGGAGATGGGAGAAAGTTGTAGAAAGTCAACCATCACTGCAGCCCTCCACCAGTTGGGGCTTTATGGCAGAGTGGCCCAACGGAAGCCTCTCCTCAATGCAAGACACATGAAAGCCCACATGGAGTGTGCTCAAAAACACCTGAAGGACTCAAAGTTGGTGAGAAATAAGATTCTCTAGTCTGATGAGACCAAGATCAACCTTCCAACAAGACAATGACCCTAAGCACACAGCTAAAATAATGAAGGAGTGGCTTCACAACAACTCCGTGACTGTTCTTGAATGGCCCAGCCAGAGCCCTGACTTAAACCCAATTGAGCATCTCAGGAGAGACCTAAAAATGGCTGTCCACCAACGTTTACTATCTGACCTGACAGAACTGGAGAGGATCTGCAAGGAGGAATGGCAGAGGATCCCCAAATCCAGGTGTGAAAAACTTGTTGCATCTTTCCCAAAAAGATTCATGGCTGTATTAGATCAAAAGGGTGCTTCTACTAAATACTGAGCAAAGGGTCTGAATACTTAGGACCATGAGATATTTCAGGTTTTCTTTTTTAATAAATCTGCAAAAATGTCAAGAATTCTGTGTTTTTCTGTCAATATGGGGTGCTGTGTGGACATTAATGAGCAAAAAAATTAACTTAAATGATTTTAGGAAATGGCTGCAATGGCACAAAGAGTGACAAATTTAAGGAGGTCTGAATACTTTCTGTACCCACTGTATACATTTATTATATATATATATATATATATATATATATATATATATATATATATATATATACATCAACATTTTTTTAAAGGAATTAATTACTTTTTATTCAGCAATTATTCATTCAATTGATCAAAATTAACAGTTAAGACAGTTTTACAATGCTGTTCTTTTGATCTTTCCACATTTCATAAATAAAATAAAATTCAGCTTTGCCATTACAGGAATAAATTACATTTTAAAATATATTGCAGTAGAAACAGCTATTTTAAATGTAAATAAAATAAATGCAGCCATAATAAGCATAAGAGACTTCTTTCAAAAATATTACAAAAATCTTACCTACCCCAATGAAAATATAGATAAATAAAATGCATATAGTTATGACATTTAACTCATTAAATGTTTTTCTTTCATTAACTCTTCATTGGAAATTGATTTTGTACCCTGCACACACAAATGGGTTGGTGAACCTGCCTTCCAGCTGTATATTCAGACAAAGAGAGAAAAAGACTTAGGCTTTTTTGAATAGTTAAAATAGGGTTTTTTGTTGTTGTTTTTGTTGTTTTTTTAATAGCTGCAAAATATTTTTTCTACTTTTTACTCTCTCTCTCTTTAGGTCTATTTTTTCATATTCTGAAAAATCATATTCTCTTCTGTCACATTAAATTATATTAATTTTCACTTACAATGCTTATTTATCTCTCTCTCTCCAATAAATAATAATATTTTTCCCTTGGAAAATTGGAAATGATTCTATACTACCAGTAATTACTCAATTCACAAAAATTATGTGTCCTCAGGTTGCGATATTTCTTTTTTGTTATTAGTCGTTTTTGACATTTGCATGCTTTTAGCTGTCTGTATTATTTATGGCTTGTTACTTTTGAAACATTTTTATTTCCTGCATGTTTTACCTTTCTTGCATGATTTACCTTTCTTGCTATCACGGCTTGTGCTCTATTGCATGCATGCATATTGCATTGGGGGTCAAAGGTCAAAGTCGTTGGAGAGTTGTAAAGGAGAAGAGAAGAAGGAGAGAAGGATTTCATGGGGGGTGAATGGAACAGACAACAGGAGGAGTCTGGGAAAGAGACGTTTCTCTGAGGAGCTTAAGCGCAGGCGTCATACGGTGGCTGGAGATATGAGGTAACATGGAAAAGCTCCCCCTGCCCAAGTCTTTACCTCAGCCACCACCGGATAAAACTTTATCCTTATAACCTAATATCAGAAAAAACAACAAAAACAACATTTAGTATTCAGCAATCTTATTTATGCTGATAGTGCTGTTTATTTGCATGCACATTCTGCATTGTATTAGCATCTGATTTGTTATAGAGATCTATGCAAATCAAGTAACAGCACCCAGAAAATCTAGCAGACTACTGAAATCTGTCACACTTCACTGGGACTTTATGATCACAGTGATCCAGACACCGTAGTTTTCTCTTTAAAATGCAAAAGGCATGCTTGACTATCTCCTCGACTGGACATATGGCCAGTTATAGCATTCTTCACAAGCATTTCATCCTCATTTGATGAATTACTGCTGCCATGATTAGTAGAAAATGTAAAAAACAACAACAACAACAACAAAAAATTAAATTCCATTTTCCACCTGCATGTGGTAACAATGATAATAACAGTTACTTTAACTATAATAATATTAATTTACATAGAAAGGAGGCAATGACAATGAAAAAAAAATGAAAAGAGGATAAAGAGCATTCCTTCTCCTCAAACAACAGAGCATGTTCATATCCCATCTCTAAATGCCTTAAATGAACTTTCTATCTTTTCTATTTATTCCTGTCTCTTTCCTGTCACATTTTGGGTTTCACTAGCCAGTTATATATCTTCAGCTTTTATTTTATTTTTAGTTTAAAGCCGCACAATAGGTGTCACTGTGGGTGACATTTGCAACATGATATACCAAACTCTGTCTAAAACAATTTTTTAAGCTTATTCTTTATAATTATAATGCGTGCACCTTTTATTACATATAAGTTGACTAGGAAATATTTGTTCATTCGTCACAGCCTAAGGAATGAGTTGAGTAAGTGAAGACAAAAATGTGGTTAAAAACAGTGAAAAACAATATTTTCACTATCAACATTCATATTTAAAATGTTATATATATATGTATTACTTTTACCAAAAAGAGACATCATCTCTTCATATTGTATTGGAATTGTATTGGAATATTCTTGTCTTAAAATGATCCGGTACCCTATATGTAGTTTGAGATTATGTTCATTGTGCATGCTGTTTGATTTCATTTGATTGTGTTTTGCTTCATTCATATGCCACTCTGTGTGTGTCCATGTGTGTCCTGTGTATTGTATTGTGTGTATTAGATCCCTCTTTGCATGCCTCACCTCATACCTCCCATGCTTGAATAGTCAGCCAGCACTGGATCCTCCCAAACCCAGAACCCTGACTGCTCACCCGTCTGTCACTGCCCTTCAGCCTGTGGAAGAGAGACCCACTTCCTTACTTCCTATCCCCACCCTATTTCCTACAGACAGGGGATTAGGGTGTAGACATGATTGGGAGAGTGCAACTGGACAGTCCTGCAGTACCTTGACACCTTCAGAGGGTGCAGACACACGGCAGCTCCTCCGAACCCCCAGGGGGCAGCATAGGACATGGCTGCACTGTCAAAGTGTGCTGCTGTGTCATAATACAGACAGTTTGAACAACTGATTTGAACATGTTTAGTATTAATTATCACAATTCTATTAAATCAGGTGTAAATCAAATTTAAATGATCTCATGAATTAAAACCCCTTTGTGGCTTTTAGTCACTTTGATATCGATTACATTTTTGTCCAATGAAATTCTTACCAAAAGAATGAGAATGTCCCTTCCCCAGAGTTTTCCCATAGGGATTTTTAAAAAAGGTTTACTTCCCAAATGCTTCTAACATTTAAGAGTTATGAACCAAACCAACCAGCTACAAGGTATATCAAACATTACATTCTTTGATTTGAAACAAAATTTGTTTGAAAATCTGACAAAAAGACAAAGTTACAAGACTTAACTGCCTCAGTGAGGGAAAGAACTACAATCCCATGAATCATTGCAAATTGCATAATCAAATAAAAATGGAGAATTATAAAACTATTAATGCAAAGATGTTTGATTATATTATATTATATATTTAGAAACAATTACATTTATTGCAAAATATGCATGCTATGCATACAAATGTTTAAGAGTGCTTCAAGAGAACAATTTGATTCTCTAATTGGTGGAGATTTCCGCATAATTATGGGTAGTGTAGTTTTTCACTAGCAACTATGTTGCTGAACTTGCAACAATGCAGAATAATGGCTTCAACAAAAAAAAAAATATATCATCGTTTAACAAGCTCATGGCTCACAGTTAGTCTCTATTTCAATGTTTAGAAGTTATCGTTCAAAATCAGAGATTTTTACTTCCGGTACTTGCACTGTATTCCACCTGCAGCAAAGTAGTAAATCGTGATTCATAACATCAACCAAATTTTAAAATAGGATGAGTTTTTTTTTTTTATCTGTCTCACTCAAACTCAGGAAATAAATTGTGCTTGTCAGGTGTCTTAAACTAGTGTTGACTAGTTTTGACTCATGATTCAACATAATTTTATATAGAGAAGCAGATGATATTCTCCAACAACAGATATTGCATATTCTCTCTTCCATACTGGTTTGTGCAAAATAATTTGATTGGACAAAACCAGCTATTATTTTGTGCTAAGATTAGAATCAGTGATGTGCTTTGTAAGCTGTTTTAGCAGTGTTGTAAATACACCTTGAAAATAATAAAGCATTAAGATATTGAATATGATTTTCAACAGTTAGTGTCTCACTATTACCTTTTTATACTGTATCAACTATTCATCTTTTTTTGAGTCTTTTTTTTTTGTCTTGCTTACAGTCGCCAGGTCAGAGCCTCATCTGGTCGGAGTATGCTAAAAAGCACAAGTGTTAGCGGTGACATCAACACATCAGAGCGAACAGACGGCAGCCAGTCTGATACTGCCCTGGGAACAGTCGGAACCGGAGCTAAAAAGCGTCGCTCCAGCCTCAATGCTCGATTTGTGGCTATTGTGGGAAACCGTCGCAGCCGAAGCACCTCACAGATCAGTCAAACGGGTTAGTGTCTGTAGCTGTTTATAGCATAAGAATCGTACGACAACAAACCTTGAAACTGCTACTCCCTGCTGATTCAAGGCCATTTGGCCATTGTTGGTTTTTATTCATTTTATTTTATATATATATATACACACACACACACACACACACACACGTATATATTGCTCAATATTTATTTACAGCAATTAAATGTTATTTTTTATTGTAAATCAGTAATTAATAAATAAATAATATAAAATTTTATGTGAATGAAAAATTAGAGATTTTATTTTATTATTTTATTTATTTATTTATTCATTCATACAGGCAATTGTCAGCTTAGAGAGCTTAAATCATTGACCCTTAAAACGTTTTAAAAATTAGTTGTATTGGTGTAATCTACAATACTGTTCAAAAGTTTAGGGGAAGATTTTTTTTTTTTTAAAGAAATTAATACTTTTATCCAGGAAAGATGCATTAAATGTATCATAAGTGTCAGTGAAGACATTTATAATGATACAATATCAAATAAATTTCAAATAAATAAACTTTCTATTTATCAAAGTATCCAGAAGAAAAAAAATGTATCATGGTTTCCAAAAAAATATATTAAAACGTTAAAAAAAAAAAAGGCACCAACTCTGAAGGTTCGTGTGATACTGAAGACTAGAATAATCGCAGCTGACAATTCAGCTTTGCCATCACAGATACATAGAATAGAAAACAGTTATAAATTGTAATAATTCACAGTATTACTGTATTTTTTTAATTACATATATCGTTTGTGAGCTTTTTTTAGGTTACCTTTTTTTTTAAGGTAAGATATTTTTTAAAATGTTTTCACTAGATGACACAAGAGGACACTCAAAATGCAGTGTCATAGACATTAAGCCAACTTTTCCTGTTTCAGCCATTGATCAGTATCCTGCTATGAGTTCAAATGTATACTTTAGCTATGGTTTGTCCTCATCAAACCTGAATAGCATCTTTTCAAAGGGTTACCTGTGGCCATGTTAGTGCTTTCAGATGTCAGGACTGACTCTGCATTGTTTGGTATAATAAGACTTTCCATCGGGTAACTTATGTCACTGCCTTAGAGCTTGTTCCTTTTGAAAAAGACTTGAAAGCACATTAGAGGAAAAGACCTGTGGGGGAATAGCATTTTGTTCTCTCTGTTTTATGTAATCAGACAAGGAGATTCAGGATGAGACATGACCCCCCCCCCCCCCTTTTTTTTTTGTAAGAAGGATAAAGTGGGGTGGTTAACGCAGTACGGTTAGCTCTCATCCCAGTGGGAACTACAAGCACTTCAAATTATTTCGCTGTCTGCTTCAAACATTAAAAAGGATGTAGCGTGGTAAAGAGATAGTGTGCAGCTTGACCAGATTTGTTTAGAAAGGACATTGATGTCATTGAACTGTTTAAAACTTGATCACAGACAATCATGTAGGAGAGATACAGATTTTTTTCTCCAAATGAATAATATAAACTTCTCTTAAAAGTAAGTACATTTCCTGATTGTTTGTGGAATTTGTCCATATTCAGAGGCGTCCAATAAGAAGACAAAGGGCAGTCAAGGGACAATCCAGCGCAGTCAGGAGACAGGAATGGCTGTGGAATTGCAGAGGAATATGAGTCGTCAACCCAGCCGAGAATCCAACAACGGAAGCATGAACAGCTACAACTCAGAGGGCAGGTAAGTTTCCTCCTCGTGCTTTATTAGATGATATATTTTTTTATACTTTTAAATTTATGTAGCATATCCACCCATGAGAACAGGATTTTTTTAGTATAGACTCTGCATTGGTCATGTACTTTTCCAAACATCTGTTACGCGTTCTCTAAAACAACATGGGAAAAGTTGTTTGTTATCTTTTCATACCAATTGCCAGTTCTAGTATGTACATGTCTGTCCCAAAGCAAGGGTCAGTTGGAGCAATTTCCTGTTCTTGTATTTACAATAATCCAACATAATTTTACATTTTCCATATTTTTTCCATTCTGAAATGTCCCATCTTAAAAAAGGGATTATTATTGTCTAGAAATAGCAACCTCTTTAAGCGTCATTCCTGTTAGTTTGATAACAGTCAGTCAGGCATTGCCATTATGGATAAACATGTAAAACATGTTTCAAGTTTGTAGGAACAAAATGCCTGCTTACAAACCCACATACTTTGGGTACATTGACCATTAAAAAGACCAATTAACCAGAATTTCATCTCCAATTTTATCTTTTTTTATTAATCTACTATAAGTCAGAAAGAACAACACCTACAACACCTTATTTCATTACAATGTTTGTCTTGGTCAGTCCAATTTTTCCAGCAGTTCGAGTCGAGACTCAGTTCAGTGACTTCCTGGATGGACTGGGCCCTGCTCAACTAGTTGGTCGACAAACCCTAGCCACACCAGCAATTGGTAAGATTTTTTTTAAATATTTTTTTTTTTAAATCTTTCTCCCTTGTAGCATCCAATCCTTATCCTGTTTGCTGTCAATCGTTTAAAATGTTTAATTCAGTTATATGCAATTGATTGTGATTAATTGGATTATCTACACAAGTAACTGCACACTGTATATACATATTAGCCAAGAACTAATATACTGTACTTTGAGGTATTATGTTATCGAGGCAGACAAATGAAAAGACAATACTGTTTAAAAATTGGCTTAAGAATTTACTTAATTTCTATATCATTCTATATCAATCAAGGTTTTCAATATAATATAGACACAGTGCCCTTTTTCCACCTGGTATTAAGATGTGTTTTGGCCACATCACAAGCGGACGAGGGTGACACCAAGTATTTTAATCCGTCCCTTTTGTCCACTTTCAACCACTTCTGTCCTGATTTCTTCGAGGGGAGGGTCTATGTGTGAGGCTTTTTCGATCTTTCAATATAATGGATAAAATAAGCTTGTGTAATTTACATATGAATGTTCCTGGAGACGACAGAAAAATATACAGAGTGCAGCTTTTGTTTCTGCTCTGACAGCCACAAGACCATGCTGAACGTAGTGTGTGTTAGAAATCAGAATGATGAGAGAACATTGTGCTTAGTACATTTTTCGTCTTCAGTCAACAAAGTTTAAATCCTGTCTGGCTGGCGTGCTTCCCATAATCTTTACATATTCAGTTATTAGTGTGCAGTTTTTTGCGCTGTTCAAACGCATTCAACCGCATGAGAGACTGTTCGCATTGCATCTGTCTATGCTATTTTTTAATCATCAGTCTATAAAATCCATCACATGGACATCTTTGACCACTGCATCGTGTCACACTGTTTTAGCATCTCTTTTTAAGACTTTTGTCAAGTTAAAAACAATTCTGTTGTATTATAGTTGCATTGATTTTTAGTTCAAAAGGTAACTGCCAAAGGAAACTGTCGAATAATGTTTTTTTGTTTTGTTTGTTTTTAAGCATGAACCATTTAAATAAGTCCATTAAGCAAATGCACCATTTAAATAAAATCGGCATCTTTAGTGGTTGGTTTTATTTACATATTCTGTGATGTCCAGGTGACATTCAGATTGGCATGGTGAATAAGAAAGGCCAGCTGGAGGTGGAGGTGATAAGAGCACGGGGTCTCATCCAAAAACCAGGATCCAAATCACTCCCTGGTGAGTCCTTTCTGCTTTATTATGAGCTCACTGCTTGTGATTCAAACTCCATATGTATCATATTATTCAGCCACAAGCCCATAAAGCTGTTCTAGGTGATACAGAAAACAGCCATGTCAGAGCTAGTCATACTTGATTTGTTCAGTAATGTCAGTATTACCTGCCTAATTTGTTCCATTCTATTTAATTATAGCTCCATATGTCAAAGTCTATCTTCTACACAATGGGGCGTATGTAGCTAAGAAGAAGACAAAAATTGCACGCAAGACACTCGACCCGCTGTACCAGCAAGCACTGCAGTTTGAGGAAAGTCCACAGGGTAAAGTGTTACAAGTGAGTCATGTGGCTTATTCGTCTTTTTTTCTACATTTAGTTTCTATTTGCAGATCCTGAGATTCAATTCACTTGACGAGGCAGTTAAACAGAACTTCTATGAGAAAATGTCATTGAAGCCCTTCAGCGTTGCATGAAAAAGAAAATTGTCTAGTTTAAATAGATCACATTGGTGAGATTAGATATTATTAACGTTGATTATGTGACCTGAGAGTCCCATCCACTGATGAATCAATAAACAATCTGTTGATTTCATCCTATTAGGTAATTGTCTGGGGAGATTATGGGCGAATGGACCACAAATCCTTCATGGGAGTTGCACAAATCCTACTAGAGGAGTTGGACCTCTCCAGCAATGTCATTGGCTGGTACAAACTTTTCCCGCCTTCTTCCCTAGTCGACCCAACTCTTGCCTCTCTAACTCGACGTGCTTCTCAGACATCCCTGGACGGTTCACCGGCACCTGCGGGGGTTCGATCGTAGTGGACTAACAATATAAAGCACAGTCAATACAAGCTGAGAGACAACGGGACAACAATAAGAGCCAGGCAGAAAATGCGATGAAATAACACAAAGCTTTGTTAAAATCTGACAATCACTCCTGTGACTTTGTTTTTATGTTTTCCTCTTTGTGGGTAGCCTGTGTTCTGCCAAGTTTGTTTGTTCTAAACGAAGTTGTTTGCATCTCTCACTGTTTGTTTGCGTGAGACTTAGGGCTGTCTAGCACACTAGCACATGGGAAGCACCGCTTTAGGGTGACATAGAAAGCAGGGTGATATTCAGTCAAGTCTTCATTAAAGAAATGTAGGTTAGCTAGTTTTTAACAGAGCATCAGAATGTATCAACCCAAAAACATAGGTGACCTCTGACCAAGGGATTGTGGGGCCTCAGCCGAGGCCCTGTCTAAACCCTGTTTGTACTGAAAGTCAAAGGTCAGGCACTGGAAAGATGTAGGGCGTCCCCTGGGGAGGTTGTCTGGAAGGGCAGGGCCTTTCTTGGTGCCTAAACCTGGAGGACCCAAAGCCATGGTTCATATCCTCCAAAAAGTTTCTTCTGTTTTCAATGCTTGTGACTGCTAGCAGAGGCCACTCTCTTCTAGAAGTATCTTTTATTTGTTTGATTTTAATTATTTATTTTAACCTCTCCGGCACGTTTTATGAAAATCAAGAGGTTTGTGTTGTCTAGTGTGCTCTGAAAATGACAGGAAATGCTAAAAATGAGATTGAAGACAACGTATCTGGAAAAATACACATTTCTTTGCACAATATACATTTTTATTTACTGTTAACTGAAATTAGTACATTATCCTACAGTACGTTGCAATACATCATCTTATTCAGTGAATTCAATCCGATTTGTAGCGCTTATCATTAAATGCTATTAAAAAGTATATTTAGTTAATGAAAAAAACACTATGTACCAAGATAAACATATTTGTGTACGTGTACATTTTCTAATTTAGGGTCTTTGGTAAAGGAAATCTATACAATTACGTTTTCATTTGTTAAGTAAATCTTGATACATAGTTTTTTTGGACACTAAACTAATTTTTTAACTTTGTTTGATGGTAAGCGATTGCATAGACGTACAGTTTCCTTTTTAATGTATGTGGTTTAGCAAAAGCCACTTTCAAATTATACCACCCTGAGGTCACATGATTGACTCAAGTACTTCAGCAAGCCCTTGCACATATGTCTTTATTTTAAATTAAACATGCAAGCACAAAAGCTTGATTTTTAAATGAGATGAGAGAAAAAAAAATGCAAATTCCTCTTGTGTGTCTCTGTAAATGTTGAAGTGACCAATCAGATTTTGCCATCACGAACATAAACAATCTATCAGGCCACTGGCCCCTCCCTCCAGTGCGGTGGAGCAGCATGACTCGGATCAGTTCCCAGCTGCATGCACATTTTTGTAAAACAGACTACACAAATGTTAAAAAGTAACAGAAATAGATATGTGTTAGTTCAACATACTGTAGGCCAGCTTGTATGTTGCATGTACTGTACAGTTTGCTTGTACTTGAATATAAGAGATAAACCAAGAAAAAGAAGCCATTTGCTTTCACTCAGACTTTTCAGATCAGCTAAAAAAAACTAGTCCATGTCCTCCATTCGGTGCTGAATGTTGCAACATTTTTTTTTTCAAGTTTTTAATTATTTCTTTTTAGTCTTTTATATCCCTTTGGGGAAATGTGCTGTACTGTAACACTGAACAAAAACTAACCTCCCTCCTGTTTTACAGATTTTACTGAATCATAATTTACCTCAAAACAAAGAAATTAACCTATAAAATGTGTATACCTCCCTTCAAGTTATTCAAGAGTATACCGTTATCAAAACAGAAAATATATCATACATACATAACAGTATCCATGTTAAATATCAATGTAGATGCACAGAGACTAATTAGCGCATGTGTTGTAAATATGAGATAACCATGTGGTTAAGCCATATTTGCAAAGGGGCCAAGGCTTACTTTTGAGAATAACCATCCCAATATGGGACCGCTGAGCGGACACCTTTCTTATCATATGGGTCCAAATCTAGAGCTCTCACTGTCACTTTTAGAGGGCCGAACCACTCCGCTCTGAAGCTGTAGCCAGATCGTCATTTTCTCTGTGCTTTCGAGCCAAATTCTTCACCTCTGCTATGAACATAAAAATTAGGGGGAAAAAAAAGATTGTTTTTATTCATGAGAGACAGGTTTTTATGTTACTTGATCAGTATTCTTGGGTAGAGGGGGAAAACAATGCTGACTGTTTACAACTTCTAGTATGTGTTTCACTGAGATGATGAAAAAGAAAAAGTATTCACTGCAACATTTCTGTTTGTATACAGGTGTGGCTCATACGATGTGTATGTTTTATATTTAAAAAAAGAAAAAGAAAAAAGTTAATTTTTATTATTTCCAAATAATAAAAAAAAAATGTGTGGAAGAAATTTTCAACCCAATGTATATGTTCTTTTCTTTTTCATTTAACTTTTTAATCATCAACAATGGCTAGACAAACAAACCTCAGCCATCCCAGATTTGAGATACACTAGAGTTTGAAAATAAATTGTAATCGCTGCTTTTGACCTGCTCTTATACTTCAGACATTTCCGACTCATATATTCAATCATCTAATAGCGCATTCCTATAGTGTTGGCTGACATCTTTTAAGATTTGATATAAGAACCATAACATCTGTTTGCAATCTGTCTAGTATGACCTCATCCTATGATGGAATTAGCTGAGAATCACAGCAAGTTTCCATCTATTGCCCACCAATCATGTTTATCTACATGGTTCATAAGTACAACAATAGCAAATAAAACAAACAAAACATTAAACATGAATAATTTCTCATGAGACTGCTACATGTATGTGAGTGGAAGGAATAAATATAGGAACAACTTAAAGTTCAAATAAGGCTAGCTAAATGTACTGCAGGCTATACAGCACACAGAAAAAAGCAATTTGTCGTTCTTCATAATTGAATTAATATGTAACATATAACATATTTGCAGAATCCAGAACATCAGGGGTCTGGTGTAAAAACCGTGCCACGCTCGTGTCATAAATAATAAATGCTGCAAATGCCTGCGGACTATGTGTTCTGCTCGAAACCAAGCACTTTTTGGTTGCTGTGAATAAAATGACGAAGTAAACAGAATAATTACCATTTATACACATTTAGATATGCTACTTGAAATCAGTATCCAAAAATAAGATGTTTTAAGAATGTATTTAAGATGTAAATTGCGCAACTTTTGGATTGTTTCCCCCCGATTACGTGCTACGTACTTTCCACATTTAAAGTCACCATGAAACAAAAATCGACAATTCTTTTATGGAATATTGCAGTATTTATTATAAGTCATTTACCCGTGCACATCTTTTTATTTATTTATTTTTTCTCATTCATGTGTCTTCATAATCTTTATTCAAAATAACCAGCCTCTAGCAACATCTCCTCTCTGCTCTGATGATGTATTTACTGTCGCGAGGGCAGGACAACCAGCAAAATAACCACAATGGTCCAACAATTCAATCAATTATTGATGGACAAAATCAAGTCCCACCCTACATTTGTTCTTGTTTGAGAAGCCATCTTACCCAGATGTTGGCCTAGGGAAGAAAAGGTAATCGCAACATCCATAATGCCAAATTTAAAGAGCAAAGATGCAAAAGGTAACATTCAAATATATTTGAATATCATTGCTTTGCCCAATATTGTAATAAATGAATTGTTCAAATTTGTAACATTTAAGACAGTTGCAACTTGGACCAGTAGAAATGTGGCTTGCCCCAAATGCCTGAATACATTGGAATGTCAGTCTTTGTATTAAGAGGTTTGAATTGCGTATTTGAAACCAACATACAAAACCACTGCTGGAGAAATCAGTGTAATATGATTGTCTTTGACTCTAAACTTAGTTACAACAGAGATACATACAACACGTGTAATAAATGTGTGACAATTAGAGTCACCGTGTGAGTTCTCCTCACACTCACCAGCAGAGGGCAGACGTGTGTTAGAGTTCTTCAGCTCGTGTAATTGCGCGGTGGACAATAATGTTTGATCACAGCATCATGTCAGGACTCGTTTTGTTTGCAATGCTCAGAATTATCCCCTGCGGTCAATAAAGAATTATGCAAATCATTCGGACTTGGACATCATTTTAGACCGTAGTTTTTAAAGATAATCAACAACGAGAACTAGCCCATTATGCCCACGTCAGGCTACTTCAAACAGAGATAGTACAAGTAGCCATTACTTACCATTTAGGCTGTCAAAGTGCGCCTAAAGCAAAAAGTAACAATGTGCAATTCATAGCTGACCTAACCAATCCTATACTGTCCATAGTCTTCTATGTTGCAGTGCAACATGATTGCATGTCCTTCCCTGCCGCCTCGCGAGCTGGCGTCACAGCAATTAGCCTGATACATGTCTGTGTGTTCAGGCAGTGACCCCAGTGCTCCACTCGTGACTGATAGCAAGTGATGGTGCTGGTTGCAGCGAGAGAGGTCGTGGTAAGCAGGAGTGATTTCCATTGAGGGCTTTACTGGATCCGTTTCTCAAGATTCTCACACTATAAAATACAGAGAATGAGTCTCACTAACACCAGTCCTGTAGCACGCAGATGGTGAGGTGTATATTTCTATTCTTAGCCCTTGATGAGCCAGAATGAATGTGTGTCTGAGGGTAATTACGCCTCTTATGTAGCCGATTGGAACTCCATCGCATACTTTTTTCATACAGATCCTGAGTCAGTGGATGTAAAGTTAAGAAGCAAATGGAATGCAGCCCAATATGTATGGCAAGCCGTTTTGACTTTTATTCATTCTCAGGATATGAACTTGTGATATCAACAATTACATTTTCACTAGTTAAAATGTTAATTCCTGATATCAGAAATTAGATTTCCACTAGTAACAATGGCAATTTTTGATATCAAGAATTATATTTCCACTAGTAATAAAGTTCATTCTTGATATCAACAATTCAATTTCCACTAGTATAAACTATAATTCTTGATATCACGAATTGTATTTTTACTAGTGAAATATCGCCATTAGGCTGCCATTCAAATTCAATTGTTGATATCAAGAATTAATTTTTCACTAGTTGAAATTCCAGTTTCACATATCAGGAATACAATTCTTGCTAGTAAAACTGCAAATTTCTGATATCAATATAATTTCTGATATCTAAAACGGCTTTCATACTTGTAACAATCCCATTCATGATATCAGAAATGAACATTTTTACTAATAGCAATTCAATTGTTGATATCAAGAATAGACATTTGCACTAGTATGAATGTAATTGTTGATATCAGAAATTTTCATTTTAACTAGTAAGAATTGTATTCCTGATATGTGAAACTGGAATTTCAACTAGTAAGAAATCAATTCTTGATATCAACAATTGAATTTGAATAGCAGCCTATGGCGAGATTTCACAAGTAAAAATACAATTTTTGATATCAAGAATTATAGTTCCACTAGTAAAAACTATATTTCTTGATATCTGTAATTGTATTTTCACAAGTGAAATCTCACCATAGGCCTCCATTCAAACTCTATTGTTGATATCAAGAATTCAATTGTTGATATCAAAAATTAATGTTGTTACTAGTGGAAATCTAATTCCTGATATCAAGAATTAACATTTTAACTTGTGAAAATGTAATTGTTGATATCACAAATTCATATCCTGAGAATGAATAAAAGTCAAATCGGCTTGCCATACAATCTGAGCCATGTATCACTCATCAAAAAATGACACATAAAAGAAGAAGGGAGCTGTAATTTATTAATTTTTGTGTGTGTAAAAAAAAAAACGGAACAATTGAATTTGGTTACACCATCCTGGTAAAGCTGGTAATATATTTAGCCCACAGTGAACAAATCCAGCGCAAGATGTTGCTACTGTAGCACACAATATGCTAACTCTGAACGCAAGAAGGCGCTTTGAACAGAAATTAGAGGAAGCACGTGGTCAGATGAACACGAGGCCACCGTTTCCCCATCACTGACAGCTGCCTAGGATTACGGAATCTTTAACTGAATCTCTAACGGCGAATCTTTCACTGAAACTGAAAGCCAGTTAAACTGATGGAAGAGTCCCCAGCCTGTTTGATCCCTTGTTAGGCTACTGACTTGCACTTTTTAGTGCACTTGTGTTAAATAGGTTGGTCTGCGGCTGATTAAACTTTGTTTCTCCCTCTTAAGTGCGTTGAGCAGCGACTTTAACATGACAGTTAAACTCAAGAGCATCTCATTTGAGAATCAAATAGCCTCAATTTGCTCTTTTGCATATTACTAACGATGGCGGAATTCCCAAAGATAAAAAAGATGAATAAGCATGTAGCCAATTTTTTTTCTGTCTTTCTCACAGATGGATGGTTAAGATACAGCAGGAGATCAGAGTAACTAGGAGAGGGCGAGCATGCCCACTCAGTGTCCGTGTGGATTTTATTTTGGGTTTAGTCACATGGGCTGTCTGACAGTTGTTATACTACGGCTCTTGATAAAAGTGAAAATGTGATAGCCTAAATATTTAGCAGAGCATTCATTTAAAAGGAAACTTTATAATGAATTTTCAATTTTATTCAGAGTGCAAATTATGCGGTCAGCTATACAGCGAATTTCTACTGCTATAGGTATGCAGGGTTCAGTTTGTTGACGTCTCGCGCAAATGTTTTTTGAAAGAGCCGACATATAGTGTTGCTATGGTTACCTCCTCAGGCGAACGCGATTTCTAGTGTATTCTGAAATGAAATGAACGTTTAAAAACGCTGAAACGTTTCTTATGTAACCTAATATGCCGAGACAAACTTTACAAGAGTCCATTAGTTTGCTTCCACATCTGAAGGGTTAAAGACTACACAGCTCATCTTAATATCGCCTCACATCTGTTTTTCTTTTCTTTTTAAAACGATGATTCCTGATAGGTCACCTTATGGTCTGCCATTGAAGGCGATGTATCAGTTCAACTTTAGGAACAACTATTTGTTCATGTCTATGTCGATTTCAAGAACGAGTTGTTATGCAAATAAACATTTGACTATGTAAACCCATTTATGAATCTTCAACCGTCAGCTTTTTTTTACCAGCTGGCGAAACACTGAACTTCTAGTGTCCATGTCATTATTTAAGGAATTAGATAAAGACGTGAGATTACCCCAGCCTCGAGTCGGAAGTGGGTGCTGATGTGGGAATATTTACATGATTATTACGGTAACGCGTTATATGTGCCCTGGCAGTGGCACAGTTGATTTCCTGTGCGCAGTAACGCCAAGCGTGTGAGTGGAGCGACATCATAAGCGCGCGCGCTGGAGTAACCAGAGCTGTAGACCAAAGACTCCACTGCAGACACGTGAAGTCACTTTGACGGGCTCTTCTTGTGGGTCAGCGCCAGCAGTGACTTTATACACTTCCCATTTACTGAAGTGTGTTCATACCAGAAGCGAAGAAAGTGGCGTTCGCGCGTCCCGACCGGAGGTAAATTGTGTATTTTGACATTTCGCGTTGATAGTTTCTTGGCTCTCCCGTTGCGTCTATCAGAGATAAAACAACACGCATGCCACGCGTATTTGAGACCGCGTTGGTGATGCCATGCCCCGCAACCACAGCGGAGATGAGGCCGGCTCCGGCCTCTGGATGAACACCTCTCCTGGGCACCACGCCGAAAGTTACGGATTGGATAATGTGGAATGTGGTAATAGAATGAAGAACAATTGTTCACGGCCAGGGGACGGCTTGTTGTCCGCATCTCATGCCGGCACAGGTGCATCGGGCACGGAGAGAGACCGGGGGAAGCAGGGCGCTCGGCTGAGTCTGCTCGGGAAGCCTCTGGTGTACGGCGCGTATAGCGGCCGGAGAAACGCGCGCTACCGGAGGTTTCAGAACTACCTGTACAACGTGCTGGAGAGACCCAGATCCTGGGCTTTTATCTACCACGCTTTTGTGTAAGTGCAGCGTTTATTAAAAGTATCCTTGTGTGATAGTCAATGCGTTGCTCAATTTCTCAAAGTTTTCGTGCTGTACCTGTTGCTTTTAAGATTTTTTCCGTACAATTGCCACGTATGAAAGGAAACGTCCCTTGGATGCGGGAATATGTATTTGTGTGTATTTATGAATTAAATGTGGAATGAAATAGTAAATAATACACTTCTCTTAAGGAGAATATGATATTCGCCTTCATATGTTGTGTTTATTATTCTGACATTTATTCTGAGAGTAATGATAACAGCGCGTTCAGCTGACAGACAGAAAACATCACAGCATCAAAAAGGTTGTATTGTTCTTTTGGGACTGGGTCTTGAATTTTCAGCCAACGCAGGAATTGGAAAAGCTGGCATGCTAAATGTTCATTCAGGATAAGATGATAGTTTGATTAGTATGTGCTCTGATGGGGTGTTAGACACTGATGAACACACTCAGCAGGCACAAACAGATCCGAAACCTATGATTTTCTTAACTGGAACACAAAGGAAGAAGTTTTGCAGCATGTCTTGGTTACTCTTTTCCACACAGTTTGAATGAATTGGGGACAGGAGCTTCCAGCATCATGAAAGTGTTCCTGTTTATCTGCTATATAGTCTTCATTCATGAAACGGACAGATCTGGTTCACTAGTTTAACTGAATGGCTTCCACTGAAGGGGATTCAGTGCTGAACAACATACATTTTGGACTATTCCCTACACAAATCTTTTGTATTACTCCGGAAGATTTGGAATATCAAAATGGGTTTGGAATGATCTAAGGGTAATTAAGTTTGCATCATGGAGTTTATCTTTATTTGGATTCTGTCAAATTTTCAGTTATGCTTTTTTAGCTTAATTTCTTCTTGGCACAGATAGATGAGAAGTGACCAAGGTTTATGTCATGGTCAGTCGAATTGCGTGATCTACCATTTCTTCTGCTAAAGAAATCTAATTTCTTGTTTAAATGTGAAAAGCCTGGTTCATGTCATTTTCAATGTCATTTGGTGGCATGAGGTTTTGTGCAAATCTTGTGTCCTTGCACAGCCTGGTGGATGACAAGGACAGGCTTCAACACCTGCACACATTATCTATATTATCTAACACTTTCAGCAGGAGCTCTTATTTTCATTCCTTCAGTGGTTTGTTTATTCTTGCTGTTGCGTATAAAATCTCCCACGATGAAGTCGATTTGATTTTAGGATTTTTAATTTCACTTAGTGTGGCATTGTTAGTCTTCAGATGAGCCTTTTATTAGGTTGGGGAGTTGAGACAGGTTCCGCTACTGTTTTCTCTGTCTTGTCATTGTGTGTTCCACAAGTATTAGGGCACTTGCCAATAAAACTCATTCCTCACCAACGGTTCTTTGCAAGCCCAAACACAGCGTTCTTCAGATAATGAAGGATAATAAGGAGGAGGTGTGTTATGTGAGTGTATGAGAGATGTAAGGCTTTTGACAAAAAATAGAGTGATATTACTGTCGGATATAGTAATGATCAATATATTGTCATCAGGGAATATTTTGAGTATTTTTAGTTATTTTTAAATATAAAATCTATTTACATTTTACATTATAGCATCCTATGATGCTCAGAACTATTTTGTGAATGGTTTACAAAAATCACATCAGTTTTGTATGTATATTATTTCTACTGATTTTACTATCAACTTATCAAAAACATTGCTCTACCTATTTAAAAATGATAAATTAAGTAATTTCTTGGTCATGCATTTTTCACTATAGAATGACTTTAATTATGTGTAAATTACAATAACAGGTCAATATGTAAAGAACATTTCTTCATATAAGGGTCTCTAGGGTGAATTTGAATGTTTATTAACTGTAAGTGAATTACAGTATTAATTTATTTAAGTATATTGAGCAGAAGCAGGCTTTACTTTAGAGAAGCCACACTGATTTTTAAATTGTCTCCGTCTTTTTAAAAACTGTTGTGCCGGAGCCCTCATGAGACATCCCTGGGACGAAACTTGGGGTACGACTTTCCAGGTTACTCAGGAAGCCATTCTTCCATTCTATTAGCATATTATAAGCTTGGGTCACAATTAAATGCTCTGGCTATGCAATTGGTATTTATTGGTGCATTTGAGCCACACTGGATTAAGTGTGATTTAACACTGCTAAAATATTACTGAGAGAGAGAGACAGAGAGGGAGAGGGCAATGTAAACTCAAAGGATTAAATCAACAATCGAAGCAGAGGGGGCTCCTCTGTCATGCATGTATCCTATATGCACTTGCCTTAAAGGGTTAGTTCACCCAAAAATGAAAATTCTGTCATTAATTGCTCTCCCTCGTGTCATTCCACATCCGTAAGACCTTTGTTCATCTTCAGAACACAAATTAAGATATTTTTAAGAGCTTTCTGTCCTTCCATAGAGATTCAACGCAACTACCTCTCCAAGGTCCAGAAATGTTGGAAACATCCTAAAATTTGTTCATGTGACTCCAATGGCTAAAACTCAATTTTATGAAGTGACGTGAGTGCTTTGTTTGTGCATAAAAAACATAATTTACCACTTTATTTACAAAATAATATTGTCAGCTCTCGTGTGAACACAAAACGCATGCGTCGTGATGCTCTCGTGAACACTCGTGCTGACGCAGGAATTTGAACTCAACACGCAAGAGCTGTGAAGCTCTCGTGAATTCAATCGATCTCGTTGCAGATCAATATTTTTGTAAGTAAAGTTGTTAATTATGTTTTTTGCACAAAGAAAGCACTTGCATCGCTTCTGAAAATCTGGAGTCACATGGAGTATTTTAATGTTGTCATTCCTATACCTTTCTGGACCATGAAAGTGTTGCATTGAATCTCTGTGGAGGGACAGAAACCTCACAGACTTCATCAAGAAGACCTTAATTTGTGTTCCAAAGACGAACGGATGTCTTACAGATGTGGAACGACACAAGGGTGAGTAATTAATTAATTAATTAATTAATTACAGAATTTTCATTTTTGGGTGAACTAACCCTTTAAATGAGCATTTCAGAGATGGGCATCACTGTAATACAGTGTAACATGTAATACCTTAATTGGGGAAAAAGTAGAAGATATTCTTGTCAACCTTTACGCAAGCTGTGTCACACCAATGCAACTCTGTTTTGAAAAAGCTATTACATAACATCCTTAAAACCCCAATCTTCCCAGAATTGTCACCTTCTACTTCCTTCTGCCCTGATGTTTTTCAGCAAATGCTTGGCCCCCGAAGCCTCATAAATGTGTAACACTTGAAGGTGATTGACAGCTGTTAGATGAGAGAGAGTCAGCAGGCATTTTAAAGGAAAGTGACAGAGGCCATGTTGCCCTTATTTGTGTCAGTCAGGCAGAGAGCAGAGCCTTTTACTGAGAGGCTTTTAGGAATGGTGCTCATAATATCATTCTAATTGAACTCTGTAAAAAGAATGTGCAGCATTATTCTACATTTAGCTGGTCTATGGAGTGAGAAAATTTTCCCATAACACTTGACAATTGTTTTTTTTTTTTTTTTTTTTTTAACTATAAACTGTTTTGGTTTTCATTGGCATTTCAGGTCATTTCAGGCATGTGATAAGTTAACCCTTTGATGCGTACGATCCCACCGGTGTGATGACTCTACTCTGGTCCCTAGTCAAATAATGTTTCTCTTCAATGAGCCAATAGTAGCCTTTAAATTCAAAACGTTATTTATGTTGCAACTAAGTTTAATGGCGCAACGCAGAAATATTTAGTAGTGTGTAATTTGCACTACCTCTTACGTAGTAACTAGGCGAAGTTGTAACTTACACAAAACTGGTGCAAGCAGCCGCTGGAACATACGATCACAACAATGTGATTAGAAGTTTGCATCACATGATCAACTACTAAATTCAAATCTACTTTTGCACTTTGACTGGTGCTGAGGTTTCAGGCTGGTGCTTTTAGGTTTCAGACATTTAAATACACATATGTACTAACAAAAATATGCATATGTATATATGTCTATGGAAGCAGAATATCAATGGAAAATGGAAAAAAAAAGCTTTTTAAAAATAATTTGACGATGTGTTTTATTCATGTCAGAAACACATTGTGAGGTAATTATAAAGTTTACTCCATTCTCCTCCCATTTCAACTTCACCAGCCACTAACTTTCATGTCTTTTTGATGGATGATGAATTACCTTGTAAATCCAACAGACTCTGATTCTATGCGTTGCAGTGTAAGCTAACTGATCAAATAACATGATTATTATAAATGTGAAAAAATATATTTACATTTATTTGAAAATCAGAATAACTTATATTTCAAAATCTATAGTTAAAAGTTTGTGAATATTTTAAATGAAAAAAAAAAAAGAAATAAACCTCATACATCAGGCATGTGTCAAGCTTGAGGCGTCTCAATAGAAACAGAAATGTGATACATTCTCAAATAGCAGTCACCTTAAAAAATTCACCCAGGGGGCTCAGCTAGAATAGGCCTGCTTTAAACTTGTTCAAATGAAACAGACCACTGTCATATCTTAAGTCTGTAGGTGGAGTTGTTATTCAAATTTTAGTGGCTATATGTTGCTGTTTTTTGCTGTAACATCTCACCGTAGTTTTTCCCCACTCACACACAGACTTGCACACATATACCACACATGTACTTATAAGCAGATTACTGTGTCACCATTTCCTCTATACAGCTGGTTTATTGACTCAGGTAATGCATATTTAAAAACAGTTCACTCAAAAATGACACACAAAAAAGATGTCGTTTTGCAAATGTAGTAAAAGCCAACCTAAATTGCTCATTGTATAGACAAAAGACTTCTTCTGAAATTATCCCTTTAAAGTCAACGTGAACTTCAATTCACTTGCATTAGTGATGAAAGTGTAAAGGTATTCAATGAGAATAAATGTAGGGCAGGAATTAAATGGATTGTTAAGTAGTGAGAGTTCTACACCAGAATACAGCCAGACCGAATATGAATTTGCTAAAACAATGCCTAAAAAGCTATATGATAATTGGTTAGCATTTTTCAATAGCTGTCCTGGACCATCTATCCGGGGTGTTTTCCTATGGGATTGTCTCAACTCCAGTATCCTTGTGACCCAACATAGGACAAACAGCTTGGAAAATGTACATGAAAGTAAATATTTTAATATAATTTTGACTTTGTTGCCAAAAGAACCTGTGAGAGGGTTCTCTTTTACCCCCCTTTAACATACAGAAAAGAAAGTCTCAGAGTCAAACTAAGAGTCTGTGTTTGTGAGATGAATGGCGAGGTATTTTGGCGATCAAACTCAGTTTCACATCACACAGGGAGACAGTTATACACACATAGACGACAGTCATGAGACACGAGACAAACTCATCTCATACACCAGAGACAGGAAGCTACAAGTCACATTGTGAAACCGCTTTGTCTCTTGAGCACTTTCAGATCTCTACCCATAAACAGTCAGTCTTTTCTTTTCTTTCTTACGTATGAACTTCCTTTTAATAGGCATACACAATGAGTTGCACCTATGTAAAGATCACAGTTTTAGTAAATGAGACATTCTGGATTTTCTGTGTTTTCCCCATTGTCTCCGGGCTGTCCCCACCGTTGAATATATTTATCACAACAAAAGCCTATTGCAGGTGTAGTATTTGAGCTGAGGACAGGAGCAGTCAGAGGAACTTTCTGCAGCTGCAGTTAGTTCAGATGAATCATATAAAAACAATGCATAAATGTTGCTCTCTTTCTATTGAAATATACAAATATGAATTACGGAAGATCACAATGCAGTTTGTAATACATTAGATTTGGTTTGATGTCTGTGCTACAGTATTGTGTCCACCAAACAAAATGCAATAGTTAGTTTGTGTTTCTCAGTTCAATTTTTAAGTTCCAGTTGAGCCATCAAACACGCTTGTTACTTCAGAAAAGCCATAAACGTGGAGCTGATTATGTGATACAAATTTTAAAATGTATTATTTAACAAATCATGCCATATGTCATAACATATTGTGAAAGGAATGGCATGAAAATAAGGCTTAATTAATCAATAATCTGCCATTTAATCCTAATTTGTGTGAAAAGGAATGCAAGTTGTTTTACTGCCTGTAGTGTTTATTTAATCTGCAAACTTTCCAGCAGTCTATGTTGGAAAGAACACTGTGCTAGTTGATGGAGGAGGACAGGAGGCTTAGGGTTTGAATGGAATAGGGTTTGTGCAAAAAAGATCTAGAGGTCCAAACTGATTAGATAGGATGACCAGACAATCTCTATTTTTAAAGACCTGTCCCTGACTGGAGTCCTCCTCAAATGTCCCTTGTGAAATAACACTTAACACTTAATGTGATAGATATGCCACACAGTACAATAAGCGAAATAACACTTAATGTGCTAATGCGCTTAAAAACATTATATCATTGCATACAGTGAGTCATTCCATCTTTGTTTTGAGTTTTAGGAAAAAATTATATGTATATATTTGTGTGTGTGTGTGTATTTACTGACCACTGACCTCAGATTTGAGGAGTGCAATTGAATAAATGCTTTATATATGTGTGTATGTATTGGGTGTGAGTGTGAAATGAGAGACAGAGAGAGAGCCTTGTTTGCATGTTTCCAAATGAAAGAACCTCTCTTACCAGCTCTGGCTTGTCGTTTCCACTAGGTCTAATCCAACCCCCGATATCTTCCAAAATAAACAAGCCAGCGTTAACGCACTTTTTTTTCCACCTTTACTGCTGCGATGTTACTTGTGGAGATTTATAGATGGAAAAAATAAGCATTTGTCTGATGTGTTTCTGATTAAAAATGTCTTGTATTTTTGAATTATGTGCTCATATGTGCTTCATAAATATTTGGTTAATAATGGTTTAGATATAAAAAATGGCAGTTTATGAAATTTATTTTTTTTATTATATAAAATGCATAATCATGTATATGTGCGTCTGCTTTGAATTCATAATTGAAATATGCCCATGTTCTCAGATAGGGGGTCTTTGTTTACCTTCTGTATTTCTTTAGATTTATTTGTGACGATGAAATTTGAAGTCAGAGGGCAGCTCATATTTAAGGCCTTTCTCTGTGAGAATGAACCAGTCTTAGAGGTCAGTCATAGTTCCCAGAGTGGTTCTCAGGTCTGATCTAATCCTCCTTTGCCCTCTTCTCTTGCTCTTAACCAGTGAGAAAGAAGAGGCCTTAGCATGTTTCTGTAATGCGCTACATGATGTGGGCCAACCAAAACTTGATCTTATTTGTTCTCCTGGAAGTACGGAAAATTTGCTAGGAATTCCTAACTCATATTGTAACATGTGTGTGTGTGTGTCTGTGTTTGTGTGAATGAGAAAAGTGTGAGTTAACCATTCCTAGACTGCAGTGCATAAAAATCATATATGTCACATTCAATTAAGTTTCCCTTTCGAGCAGACTGGAGACACACTTAAAGGTGAATACTTTCTCCCATCATGTCCTTTAGAGAGATTTACGAAAGCCATTTGTAACTTGGTTTGCCAGAAGATCAAAAAACAGGAACCACTTATGGTCATGTGTTATTATTTATGTGTTAAGGCAATCCTTGTTCAGGTTGTAAAATGTCATGTGGTATGACTCTCCAAATACCCAGTGATATTTTTAAAGGCACAATATGTAACTTTTTGCCACTAGAGGTTGCTTATTCAAAACAAAGGCATAGCTTAATGACGCCTTGATTTCACGGAATCATGGGAGGTGTTGTATTCACATCTACCGCCAGTGGAAAACAATCCGATGAGACTCGAGCAGAAATCATATTCATGGATGAGCACTGATGATTCATTAACATTACTGTCGTATGAAGCAGGGTGTGGCTGAAAGGCGTTGGAACGGAACGCCGCTGTAGCGATTGCTAATTAGCAAGCGCTTTTATTATCCTGCAGACGAGTGGTTCTGCTTCTTCCAACCATGAGTATGTGGGGGTCAGCAGTGACGCTTTATCACTATGAGACACTTGTTTAAAAAATTGCTTATTTCTCTGGATTTATACATTCTTGGAAACATTTGGGATAATGTAAGTACACAAGTCAACAAAATATATAACATTTAGTGGTTTTTGGACTTTTAATCTAAAAATCTTGCATATTGTGACTTTAAAAACACTGCTGAAAATAATCATTAAAATGTGTACACTCACATGTATTCAGATTCTAAGGTATTAAGGTAAATATGTTATTAGTTTTAATTAATGGTTGAAATGACATTTGTAGAGTAGGTTAATTAAAACTTTTCTTGATTTTAAAATCATATGTGAATGCAAAGAACATTTCTAAGAACTCAAATTTATTCATATTCATTATTTATTGGTGCAGTTTATATGGCTAAAATGTAAGAAATTCTGATAGCTGGTAATGTAATTTAATGAGATCAGTATAACAGACTTACATAACATGCATATAAATATCAGTTGTCAATATATCTCTCAATAAAATGGATTAGTAAGATGATTTTTTAATTACTAATAATACAAAAGTTATTCTTAAGTTTACTTTTAAAAATCGGTTAAAGTTTAAAATGAAAGTAGTCAAATCTTGTTACATTACATGAAGGGGGACAGAATTATAATTTATAATTATAATTTTTTTTTTTTACTTGCTACAAAGTATAAACTCCATCAGAAGGCAGAAGTAACAGATCAAATGTGATGTAGTAGGCTTTATAGGCTTAAACAATAAAAAAAAAAAAACATTTAAAAGACTTTTCCTTTTCTTTGTCATTGACAATACCTATCAACATCTTTGTGTATTTACCCTAAACCGGGATTAGTTGGTCTCTACAAACTCCAATGTGCTGGTTGTAGAGCAGTGGCCTCTATGCCAACTGGCCTGCCATGAGCAATCAACATCCAATAACGTTCCTCCAAACACACACACACAGGTTTGTTTTGCTATCTTAGTAAGGCCATCGCATAGACTTCCATTGATTTTATATCAAGTCAATGATATTTTCTATCACCGAACCTAACTCCAAAACCTACCCATCACAGAAACGTGACCATCATTAGATTTAAATAAAAACATAATTTGGCTATTTATAAGCCCTTTTAACTAGTGAGGACCAGTCAAATGATCTCACTAGTGGGTTGAGAAAGTATTTCACAGTATAAGTGAGGACATTTGGTCCCCACAAGTATATTAAAACAAGTACACACACACACACACACACACCAGTTACAGTCATAAATCAGTTACAAAAACAAAATGTGTGTTTTTTAAATGTCTAGTAAGCACTGCTTCCATTTGACCCAGATCAAAGAGCAACATGCAGCTGCTGTGAGTGTTGTTTCTCATTCCTGCAATGTGTTTAATATTATGACTTTATAGACTGATATCATTGAGACAGATCTTTTGCTGATGGCTTTGTAATTTTTGCATTTTAGTATAAATGTTTTTTTAAGATTAGTTATTTTGTGATCTAATTGAATTGTGAAGCATTGTTTATGGGAAGCATTAACAAAGTATTGTTAATCTTGGCCTTGTGTAAGTAATGGAAAAAATAAATAAATAAAATAATAAAAATATGGATAGGTTATTTGTATAGATATTTTCAAAGATCAAATATGTTTTGAGCTCCATCAGATTTTCTCTTTTTTTAAATTAAAGAATTTCATTAAATAATAAAGTTAGGGGAAATTGAAATTGGTAATTATATAAAACAATGTTCATTGGGTGTGACTGAATAAGTTTTCACATTCGTTTTGTTCAGTGTTTTCATCAAATATGTCCTCTTACTGCTCCCGTGTCATATGTCAGATTTTTCATATCTTAACATGGACAGCTCCTCATCCACTTTCATATCCCCACTTCCTGTACCCTCCCTCATGCTGTTCCTCCTTGTTGCCCTTTCTCCTCAGTTTACTTCGGCCCACCCTTAACTGTTCCCAGGTCAGCGTTAATTATCTTCAAACCCTCAGTCTGCATTAAAGTCATGCCATGCGACAGGCCCAGGCGTCAGCCACTTCCACCTAAGCTTCACACAATCTGAAAGAACTGGGTTGCCAGTGAGCCCTTAATTGCCTTTTGAAATGCTGTGGCTCAATTTGCAATAAAAATCGTGGCTTTTACCCCACTACTGTCATATAAAGTGCCCTTCATATATGCTAGTATAAGATGAAATTGCTCTGGGTTCTCCCCATTGTGTTTTACTGTCAAATGTTCTTTACAGCTTCTGGGAAATTCAGTCATGGAAATGGTTGTGAGTGCCACAGACTTTTGTTGATATCATCAGCTTCCATTTCTTCAGCTGTATTGCATTAATTTGACTAATTGGGGAATATTTAATCAATAACATTCATATACTTGTTTTAATTACAGTTTTACATGTTATTTTCCAGCTAAAGTGTAGGGATAATTGAATGGTAAAGATTAAAAGCATTTCGATACTTACATATCAAAGATGAACAAGACACTAAATATTAAAAAGGGGTGTCATGTCAGGAAATGATAAAAAATCAGTGAGAAACACCAACTGCCAAAGACTAATAATTGTAAAGTACTGCAGTCCAAAAAAAAAGGGGGGGGGGTAAACATGGTGGAAAATGTATGTTGGACTACAACAGTATATAGGCCAGTAAAAGGTTTATGTTCAATGATAACTTAAATTAAACTTAAACCTATTTTTTGCATCTGTAGGATGAAACGCTACAGAAATCATCAAAGAAGAATAAAAAAAAAGAAAAAAAACTTGAGAGAAAACACATTGCTTTTATATAAAGTTTCACCTTGCACAAAGATCCCCTTTCTCTAACTGTTTTAGCTGACAGAAGTTTAGCAGAAGTAGAAAGTCCCGGAAACCCTGTTATCACTACTGACCTTTTTACCGCCTTTTTTCACATGTTGACTTCTATCAGTTCTTAACATCTAACTGATATGTTGCTTCACGAGTCTTATACTATTCTACAATTGTCTCCTGCCTGCCCATGTGGTCTTTGTCTTATTATAAGCACTGTACAGATCACTTTACCTCACAGCCTTGTATTGCCTTAAGTTTTTGATCTGAAAATTGGCTGTGGGTGTTTAGTGCCTTGATTCCATGTTCATTTTCCCTGCTGAAAGAAAAACAGCTCAAACAAGGTTTATTTGCTGTTCTTAAATGCTTTAGACTCCTTAAGCTAGCCAGGAGGTTCTCCCAGGTCCTCTAAAAGCATCAAACCAAACTAGCCTGACCAACTAAGGCCAGAGAAATCGCTGGACCCTTCACTCTTAAAAAAATAAATGTTCCAAAAGGGTGTTTTCACAGCAATGCCATAGAACAACCATTGGTTCACCAAAGAACCTCTTGGTGAAAAATTCTTAAAAGAACCATTTTGTTCTTAGTACAACGGAAATCTACATGTCATGTATGTGTTGTATCTGATATTTAGAACTAGCCATGCTAGCAGCTAGAAAATCAATCACTATTGATCTAATCAGTCATATGGGTTTGCAAAATAATATAAAATGATTGACTTCAGTTTGATTCATTTGGACAGATCACTTCTTCACTGAAATGTTTGCAGCAGTTTTTCACACTGTAAAGGCGATATTTTATGGAACAGAAATCAAAAAGAGCACTGGAAAAGGAGGATGATTACCTACAATCCATTATATGTAACAAAACTTGCAAAAGTCTTCTATTGTGTGTCAACGATGAAGCAGCTCTGAATTGTTTAGTATTGACTCTGTACTGCATGCAAAGACAATAATAGCCAATTAATATATCCATGAGAGTATCAAAATATGGGGTGTCAATAAACTATTTTTGATTGGGGGGGCTGTGCCCCATAGACCTAGTGATGAAAAGCTGGCTACAACCAGCAAATGACCTCAGGAATCAATCGGGAATCAGTGCCATAGCAGTCAGGGAATCATTCAACACCCTCAGTTCCACCTGCTTCAACAGGGTCTTCTTCAGTTTCATTCCAGACTACAGCCTAATCCACCCCAGCTCATGTTAAGAGCATTGGGGAAATCAGACAGTTCTCTTTGTCACTTTACAGGAAGATAGAGTGTCATTGTTTTGGCTAGCATGCTAGAATTTCTTCCTGATAATTAAAATGTAATGCCTTTCTAAAATGGATGTTTTGTTCAGGATTGCATATACATCTATGCTAAGAGTCAGCCACCACCGTCCTCCATCGCCTGCTCCTGCATTGCAAGTTGTTCCATGAGCTTTAGTACTCTAAAGCTAGGATTATTTTTGTACAATGTTACATGCTAATGTAACCTTAGCCCTTTCAATCAAACACAGGAAAGGAAATATCCAGTTAGAAGAAAGAGAATGAACAGCAGTTTTGGGTCCCAGATTGTGGACTTGACAATAAGTATGACACAAGAGGTTCTCAAAGTAGTTAAACTACAGTCAAGTTGCCCATTTGAAAAGCTGCAGCTACAATGCTAACTAGCTAAAAACACTGAGGCTGCAAAATGGGGAAATTATCTTTTTAAATATATAACTATCAAATGACATTCTGTTTCATTTTAATCAGTTTACTTACTGTAAATGAACCGCATATGTCATTAGGTATATATTGTTTAACAAACTATTTAGTTAATTGTTGCTGATGTTTTTGATAAATTAGGGTATATCTGAGATGTTCTAAATTGAGTTAGTTACTTGACAATGCTAATGAATACTACAATTGTAATAATGTAGAGGTGGAATTTTCTCAGAAGTGATGTAATTGGTTATATATCTGTACATTGTGATTTGATCATCACTTGCTGAGTGCTTAACTTTTGATGCGCGCAGAATTGTTCTGCTGCAAGACAGAATGGATCTCTCTCTCTCTCTCTCTCTCTCTCTCTCTCTCTCTCTCTCTCTCTCTCTCTCTCTCTCTCTCTCTCTCTCTCTCCTTTTTGCACTATCCATGGCCAAACAGCTGCTGACAACAGGGTGTAATCATAGACAAGCAGCCAAGAGGCAATTTGAGGCCTAATGAATAAAATGCTTTTTATTCTCACTCCATGTCTCTCCATGGGAAAGCTTTTAAAGCAACAATGGTTTAGTATCTTGACAATCCTAGCATTATTCATCTTTGGTATGTCTGTAGGTTTAGAGCAGAGTTTGCAGAGTTATGTCATCATAATGAATAAAATAAGTATTTTTGTTTATTTTTCTATTTTTCAGCTTCCCTAATGCTGTTCAGTTTAATATTTAATTATCTATTACATCCCATCCATATATATATGATAATTCATTTGTACATGGTCAGTCCAATTGAAAAGCACCTTTTGCATATCATTTTCTTAAAGAGATAGTTTAACCAAAACTGTCTTTTAAAACTTATATATTTTTTTCTTTTAGAGTTATTTTGTAAAGTGTATTTTATAAAGCTCCTCTTCAAACAGCATGGTGAATTTGTGCTGGGTGGTACTGTATAAATGGTACGATGGTAGAAATCAACTGTTTGTGCCACTTATTTCTGTGGCACAATTTTAAAAATCTAAAATCAGGTAATGACAGATGCTTTCAGTTTGTATCTTGATTATGATACATCAAGTTATTTCAATCGTCTAGAGACCATACCGTTCACATAGTGACTCATAGAATCATATTTTTAATGTATTACTGTTCTTAGTCTCAATTTTAACTCAGCTGTTATGAAGCTTTGGTAAAGATGCTACACTTATCATTCCTTCGTTATGAATAAGTTTGTGTTCATGAAGTTAAAAAAAATCCAAGTGATTTTTAAAGATGTTATCAAAAATTAGATTACTTCACATTTATGTACAATAAACAAACAAACTTATATATACACACTTACCAAAAAAAATGCAAATTAGGTTGTACTTTGTACCCATAAATAAATAAAAACAATACCACTATGGCTAATACTTCAAATTTCTAATAATATTAGTAGGACTGCCACTGGTGACCCTTCACAAAATAAAGGTGTATGACCCTGTTTACTCAGTCATCGGTGTGTTCACTCTTCTTCACACATTGTCTCAGTCACTCGCAGTTTCTGCTGTCTCACAAACAATTTGGTCCTTTATTGCACTATTATGTTTCTGAAAGAGTCACTGTAATTGAATTGGGGAGATATTAACAGCTTTACTACATTCATAAATGCTTGGCTTGTTGTAAAGGCGTCTCTCGTGAATCACTTTACTTTATTTATTTTCTTGGATGTGAAATCAGTGGTCCCAAAATCCTGTTGTACTGTTACAATCTTCCAGTTGTTTTGCCATTAATAATGTCAGTATTAAAAGTATTAGTATTCCAGACCCCTCAAAATCACACAAACCCTCACCGTCCCTCTTTCTGTCCCTCAATCTCTGTCTTTTTCATTCAAGGGCTAATTCAGAGAGTTAGCAATGTTAATGTTTTAGTGGCTGTGCTCATAAAGCTTTTTGGCCTTTTCTTTACAAGATCAGTTCTGACTAGTGTCTTGAAATATGACAAAATATATATATATATATAGTTATATAATCCATAACTTATAATATTTGAAGACTTAACAATGAAAACAAAGAACTGAAACCCACTGGTTTATGCAGTTTAAGTACTTTGTTTTGTTTATGTCATTAAATTCCACTATTTATGAAGAACAAGCCCTTGCTCCCTCTGTTGAGGTCTTTACATTATTACTGGCTTGTTTTTCAAGTTGTGGTTTCAGAAGAGAAAATGATTTTATAAAATGTGTTACAACAGTGCTACTGGGAGTAACTTTATTTCTTCATGACTGGGTGTAGACTTGAACGAAGAAAGAGAGAAGTGTTTTCTAAATGATTTTGAAGGACATTTGTCAGCATTGGCATCCACATTGGTTGTTGCACACATCCCTTCCTTCTGCTTTTTCTCACTTGATGCATCCACACATATTGGGTTTTCATGTTTTATGGGGACTTTTCATAGACATAATGATTTTTATACTGTACAAACTGTATGCTCTGTTCCCTAACCCTAGTCCTAAACACAACCCTCACAGAAAACCTTTCTGCATTTTTACATTTTCAAAAACATAATTTAGGGTGTATTCACACTTTTAATTAGGTTCTCTTGGTTCTATTAATCCGGACCAAAAAAGAAAATGATACATTCAGTCCTAGTTCACTTAGGATTCACACTGTCACTTTTAACACCAAACCTAAAAATACAGAAGAAAAAAAAAATAATAATTTATCGAACATCCAAAACAGTGCTGTGTGCTGGGCTAAATGCACTCGCTGTATGTGCGTACATGTGATGGTATATGATGGAGCGGACAAGTCATGAAGAGCTTATAAAACATTTAAAGGAGTCAAAACAGAGACAGGAATGCCTCCATCACAAACACAAATGAAGATCTGCTGCAAGGAGACGCGGTTCTGTACCTGTACCAAACATTGTGACTGCTGATGAGAAAAAGCTGGTATGCTTGAGCATTTAGATTTTTTTTTTTGGGTCGCATCTTGTCACATCATGTCCTGTTTTTGGTTTGTTTACATGTCTTAGATCTGCTTTGCATTCCTATTTCAGTAGAAACGCACCAGAGTTTGTTTGAAAGTGGACCGAGAACCACCTTTTACTCACACTTATTCAAAGGAACCACTAACAAACCAGTCAAACCAGAGTTCGTTTTAATCGAACCAAACTTGCCAAGTGTGAACACACCCTTGGTATGATTTAAGCAGTTTTCCTCATGGGGACCAAAAAAGTGTCCCACACTTCATGCGATGGTGCGCTTGATGAATTCATTACATAAAATTACTTAATTCATCATCATGCAAAAAAATCAGAAAGCACAAGCTTTTGTGTAAGGTTTTTATGTTGTATTTCTAAATACAATGGTAGAATATGACGGTAGAATTTAGTAGAACATTATGACTCATTAATCAGAGAGGTTACCGAATCTCAGTTGATTTTTTGATTGGTTAAAATGGAGAATATCTTGTCTTTTTCCATGGGTGCTTGGCCATGGGTTCAGCACCTATGCATGTAATGGGGTATAAAAGTCTCTTAAATATACAGATCACTGTTCATCGGTGTTCCTGCAGAACTTTCTACCTCTAATCAGCTAACACTGAGTCTGTGCTTTTACAAAAAAAAAAAAATAACAATAAAAATATATAATATGCACTCTCCATGGTATTTGAAGTATTTTACAATTTAGTGACATATAATCTCACACTTGCTGTTAGGACAATTGGTCACAATTTATGTTAGGTGTCTTTAACTTACATTACAAAAAAAACTGTTAGGTACAGTGTACTTATTGTGTTCATATTTTATTGCAATACACTTTTGCTGTTATTGAGGTTGGATACGGGTAAGGTTAGGACAGGTTTGGTGGTAAAGGTTGGTTTAAGGTTGGGGTAAGAAGGTGTCAACAGTGTAATTATAGATGTAATTACATAAATTAATTACAGCAGTAATTACATGCAGATTTTTTTTTTGGTTACACTTTATTTTAAGGTGTCAGTATTACAGTGTAATTATACATTTAAGTACTGAGTAATGACAATTAACTACATGTACTTACTATAGGGTTAGGGTTAGGATGAAGGTTTAGTTTAGGGTTAATTAAGAATAATTACATGTAACATGTACATAACATGTAATTAAGCATAATGTTTAGTTGTTACTATAGTAAATACATGTAACATATGTAACTGACACTGTAAAATAAAGTGTTACTTTTTTAAGTACAGTGTAAAACAAGTATGTACACAATAAGTGCATTGTGTCAAATTATTCATTTAAGTGCTATTACATAGTAGTTAAAGACACTTAATATAAAGTGCAAACAAGTTATTTTTAAAATCGAATTAATTACATGATGTGCTGATTAATTAATCTAATTAATCAACATCAAATTTGGCCGATAAATTACAGCAAAAGATCATTTAAAGTCATTGTGTTAAATGAGAAAAAGTATTAAACAGACATTACAAATAGTAGCTTTAGAAATAAATACTTTATTTGATTAAACATAGAATTTATTACACGTAAACTTTAAGGCTACAACGGCCATGATTCTTTTTCAGAAGCAGCATCTGAACTAGTATTTAGATATATTTACAGACCAAAACAGTTACCAATATTCTTCATATATATATATATATATATATATATATATATATGTATAATTAACCCTAAACCATATATATATATATATATTTTTTTTTTTTTTTTTTTTTTTTATAAAAGAAACTAAAATTGCCAGTAGGTGGGGGTAAATGTTATTCATTCATTCAATTATTTCAAATGGCTGATTCATTCAGGAATGAAGTAAATGGCTCTCTTTATGAACAGGCCATTGAATCATTGGTTCACCCAATTGATTTGGTCAAAATGCGGATTCATTCAGAATCGCTTTGTGTTGTTTAGAGAGGCACAACAGTTCTGCTCTGGCTTTATTTGTTGGCAAAATTTAGCAAAAACAGACATTACTATTATATTGTGTCTAAAATAGAACACAATATTAACTTCTTATCTACTGAACTGTTGTATAAAATCAATATCACATTTGTAACTTGTGCTATTCAGGACAAAAAAACTGCACTTGTGTGATATTGCGCTCGTTACTTGTGTGATATTGGTTAACTGTCATGTGATACAAATATCAGACAAAAACTCATACAGGGCATTTTTGGCACAATATCTTGAATTTTAGGGGCTTTCTAACTTCATTCTATAGGCTACATCATGCAGTGAGTTGTTGCCCTGCTTCATTTTCATCACCAATCAACTGTATGAAATGTAAGATGACCTAGAAATGGTGGGCGCATTAAGGCATTAAATCATTTTATTCATGTTATTTTTCCATAACTAAATAATTAAATGCACTGAATCAACAGCCCTACTCTCAATACAATAATATCAAAACAGTGAAATGTAAATAGTCATTTTTTCACAACTTTAAAGTGACATCACTGAAGAAGAACATATAGATAATCATTTTCAAATTTTTTCACTATTAATTATAATGATTTTATTATTTGATGCTGCCCTATAATAGTATGTATCACGTGATCACTGACACTCATGGAGATGCAGTTGTTAAAGGCCTGTTTCAAGGCACTGATTTAGAGATGGCCACAGCAAATTAACAGCCACTGTTAAGAAGTAGCTTTCATTCCTAATTACAGAGAGACACCCAGTCAGAGTGGGCGGAGAGACAGAGAGGGTGTGTGTTTGCGAGAGAGAGGCACTGGAAGGATGGCATGAGACTGGCAGAGATCAAAAATATTCCTGACCTCGTCATCGGCTGGAGGCCAAACATGTGATCATGTGACAACAGCTGCAGGGGCACCTCCAGCACTACTGGACCCTCTACAGCTCTCACACTGCTTCCTGCTCACTCTTTCTTTTTTGTGCCCTTTATCTTTTTAGTTTCCTTTTCTCTTATCTAAACTTTAAGTACTCTGATCCATCCTCTTTATTTCTCTTTCTCTCTGTTTTTGTGTCTTGCTTCACTTTTTTTGCATTCGCTCCTTAGTTCTCACTTCTCTTCTGTTCCCTTTTGTATCCTCTCTTTTTGTATGTACAGGTTCTTGTAACCCTCCATCCTTCTGCTTTTGTTTTTAGGCCCACAACAATTAATTACACAGTGAGTGAGCAGTTGTGAGAGAAAGAGAGTTGCAGTGGTATTTCAGGGCTTTCTGTGGAAGATGTGCAGCTGAAGAGCCCAGCTCAGCTTACTTTCAAGCGGTTACTTAGGAGTTATGTCTGGAACTATCATCAATCCTCCCTGTAATTTGTAAACTGGTTCTAATCCTCTAATACTGTAAGTTTTCCAGGATTGGTGATTTTTGTCATAACAGCATTAGACACAACAACTATGTTACAAGTTTATGTGATATTGCATGATTAACGTTCATTTTATTAATCAATCAATCGAATACAGCTGCACAAAAATATTAAATATAGATCAGTGGCCGAGAATTTTGATTGAAGTATGCTTTAAAAAAATACTTTGAATGTCTCTTCCGGAAGCGTGTGTGCAGGTGGCCACTTGTTTATGTTTGTGTGTGTGAGAGAGAATACAGGATTGTCCCTCGAGAACTGATTCATTTGGAAACCAGGATCTTAAAGCAGGACATTTTCTCAATGTGTTTCCATGTTTCTTACCTCGGTGAGCTGATGAGCTGATTGTTCTAGATCTGTTTCTTTACATTGTGCTCATACCAGCAGTCGCAGGCAGAGCATGGTGATGGAGAATCACAACTTTCCTCAGAAACACATCACGCACTGACCGGAACGGACACCCTGTTCCCTCGGCCACTGAATGAAACACATAGTCAGCAGAGAAATGCTCTGCTACTACTGTACATGAATGATATGGAATGGAATGAATGAAAGGATAAATCAATGACTAGGCTTGTGATTTTTTTCTCACATTGTTTCTTTATCATATTATACATTTATGTACTGATTGCGTTAATATATTAATTATCTAGACATTCTCTAGAATGTTATTTGCTGTGAGAAAAAAAATTGATAATTTGACAACATGTCAAGACATCCATGAATGTATTTTATAAAAGTTACTAGGCAACTGGTAGTAGGAATGCCAATTAGCAACCTCACCACCAACCACTGGCGTCATGCAGTGACAAAGTTGCTGGCGGTTTGAACAGGCCTTTAGTACACTACCTAAAAAAAACCTGCATTTATGTTATAAACTTGAGTGTTCAGCATAAAGGCACAAGCAAGGATTAATTTGAGTTATTTAATTGTACAAATGAGGATCGACACACTTGATTTTTCGGACAGAAAATGAATCATCCCGTTGAGATGATTAATCCTTGTATAATTGTATACTTTTTTGTTTTTTACTTCAAAAAATATAAATATGACTCACTGATCTGTTAGCTATGAGACCATTACACTTTATTATCAATCTATGATGGCTATCCTTATCCCTTTCTATCAATGCAGAATTGCATCTAGAGCATATATTTGAGCATGTGTTTGTCTGTGAGTGTTGGTGGGTGTGTGTATGTGTGCTTAGCAACCCTCTATTATTCGTGATTGTTTGCTATGAGGGAGACAGTTTTGAAAATGTCACTCAGATTTTGGCTGTCATTGCATTTGAATAGGCTGTTATGTAAATGCACTATGGGATGTGAGCTAAAGTGGCTCTTAAATGGGGAAATTGCACATTTTATGTGTATTTGAGGGAGAGAGGCTATGGTGAATACTGTATACATAAAACAAACAGCCTCAATGTCACATATTGTACTCACCTCCCATAATTGAGTTATTGGGAGTGAATAGAACATCAGGCCTAATAAAGTGGCATCTGAAGCAAAAATACTTCCATTTAATAAAGAGCATTGTGAAAAAAAAAACTGTGTGTGTGTGTGCGTGCATGTGTGTTCTCTAAAGTTCTCTAAAGACTTTAAATTACTCACAGAATTTTAGTATCATTATCCAAATGCTAATAAAGCATAAGTACATGTCTCTTGTTTTGTGCCAGGAGGTGTATCTGACAAGTGCAATTACAAAGCAATCACTTTTGCTGTCAAATGTAGAGAACATTTAGGGGTTTACTAGCATATTTATAACCACATGAAACAAACAGTATGAGGAACGATGCAATTTTGCCCAGAATGCTAGTAGCACCTCTAAACCAAATAGCCTTGAGTAAATTAAATTTGATGTCAATGAACATTGTCTTGTGTAACACAGTACTGATGTTATGTTGTTGTTATGATGTTATTTGAGACTATATGCCATTTAGATTTGAGTCTGTTCTGTATCTGAGCTAGATTTAGCCAACAGTCCCCACAAGGAAAATGGCTTGATAAAAATAATAACAAATGACCTTGTATGCTGACCTCCTCACTTAAGCAGATGCAGGTGCACTTAACATTCTCCTTCTTTCGGATCTCTGCTCTGCTTTTAATACTGTCTGCACTTCACTGGTTAACATCATATTTGAAGGGTAGTCATCAGTTTATTTCTATACACAATTACAAATCTACTGCCACTGTCGCAAGTGGCGTTCATCAGGGTTCAGTGTTGGGACCATTCTTTTTCAATTCTACATGTGTCCTCGTAGACTTAGCTTTCAGCTCTGGTCATGACTATAACAGTTATATGCCTCATCAACCTTTCCATTTTTCCCTCTATTTTTTCCACCACTTTTTTTTAGCTTTTTGTGTTTAATGTTTATGATTTCTTGTGAAGATTACCCTGTAAAGCAACCATGCATATTTTAGAAAAAGCTACACTAACAATAACAATTATTATAATAATTATTATTTTATACAAATCAATACAAATCAATCAATCAAATCAAAATCTAAAGAAATAGAAATCAGTGGAAAGTCCACACCATGACAGTAAAACGTGTGTGTTTGTGTGTGTGTGCTGTATGCACGTGTCATGGGGTAATATGCTGTCCCTAATTGTGCTACTGTGTGGCTGTCTGTTAAGAAGGGAGAAAAAGACAGACAAAGGGAGATAGAGACCCTAAGGCAGTAATAACATCTGTGGCCATCTTGAGCCCTCTCAGCTGCCCACACGACTCATATGTATACACACACGCACATATTTCCAAGCCTGACATGAAGACAGATGCATCTATAGTACTGTTGGTCATGAACGTCAAATAATAAATCAAAGAATATCACAATATGTGACTGGTATGACAAGTAAATCTGTTGTTAAAATGTACCATTTTCAGTGGTTTACTGTAAACTATGCCTTGAGGAATGCTGCACAGTATTTTAGCTGAAACATCAATGATGTAGCTCAGTCAAAGAACGTTTCTTGGGATGAATAGAGTCTTTCATTCACCATGTGAAGTAGATATGCAGAGTCATGTGTGGATGATGCATTTAAAGGGGTCATATCATAAGGAATCAAAATTCCTTTGATAGTTTCGTATAAAAGAATCCATTGTACTATAAAGACAGAATTTAAAATTCCTATCCCAGTAAAAGGATTTTTTCATTGAAACTAAAATGTAAAAATGAATAATTCTTACAAATAGCTTAATATAAAGGTAAAAGAGATGGTGGGAAATTATAATAAAAAAAAATCATGCCATTTTTGTGATGTAATGGTGTAATACAATCACAATTGTATGTGATTTTGTGCTGAGAAATATTTTCTTTGAGCTTGTGAAGCTCAGAATGAACCTTATGATCTCCTCACCCTCATAGAATTTCCTGCTAGTTCCACTGATGATAAAAATGTCTCTTCTACACACAAACAGTTTTATTTCTCTTCATTTTGTATTTTCTCTCTTTTTTTTAAATGTCCAGTGGCTTTAATGTGTTCAAGCATGAAATAAGTGTTTGTTTGCTCTGCTGCCCCACAGGCATCCACGTGGTAGGCAAATAGAGGGCACATTTCTCCGGTGCAGTAGTGACTTTTGCATTCAATCAAAAGATCTCATGACCCATGATGTGTTGTAGTTTTGTTTGCTCCTCATAACTAAGCTAGTGCTTTAGAGGGTTTGTGTGAAGCATCACTAAGGACAAATTAGTTGTTACATAAAGGTTTAAGGTTGTTATGCTGACTTTCAGTTTAGTAGAAATGAAGTTCAGTCAGATGAGATAAGTTGAGGAAAGTTACTGAGAGCAAAGCTAAATTACATTCAACTGTGAATTTATTCATACTAACTACTGAGTATTCGTTAAATATGCAACCTGTTGCAATAGCTTAAGCATCATTTTAAACTGTACACCAGGGGTCTCTCTCTTTTATTTATTTATTTTTTTAACCATTTGTACTTATTGTTGTAGTTGATACATGGACGGACTTTTTCAAAGTTGAGAAAATTTTTTCTTGCATACTGCTAGTTTAGGACTAAAGGTGCAATCACATTTACTACCGTTTTCCGGCGGATTTCCGTGGGCAAAATCCAGTCATTTCAATAGGAATCCACACAGTCTGGAATTTCACATGTGGGGATAAAAATTTACCTACACAGACTTTGTAACAGGATCAAGTTGGTCATGCGGATTTGCTGAGTTGACCAAGAGAAAACTGCTTGCTTCAAAGGTGACTTCTGTGTGAGCCGTGTTTCATACATCAGACAATAGACCTTATTCAGAGCAGCACTATGACAGGTATGAAAGCGAGGCTGTGAGGAATAGACTTAACGTGTTTTCAATGGCATCTGCTGTAAAAAGCTATAGAAAACTCCTAGATCACTTTCCACAGCTCAAACTGTCTAGAGTTTTTTAGAGTTTTTTGTCTACTGAAATTTCTTGGAAAGATATTTTGCAGTGTTTCGTCAGCAGAACAATGCAAAAAAGATTAAATAGCAGTACAACCCACTGAAGAGTTGTCTATCCCTCACAGCTTCACTTTCAAGTCTATGGACTTGTTTTGTCCACAAAACTTTGAAATCACACCTTAATAACTGCAATTTTCTTGTTCCATTAAAATACTGTTAACATCACAGTTTGTCTTTGTCATAATGATCAGAAGTTTTATTTTGTTTTATTTATTCTCAATTTAAATATAAGGACTAAAAATATATTCCCATCAATTAATTTGCAGGCCACATTTAACTATTAACACTTGAGGGACCATATACTGTACAAAACCCAGGGTTTCTGCGTCGCTGCTGTGCTGTAAAGTCAGGGCTCTTGTAGATGTTAATTTGTCAAACCGTGACGAAGAATGGAATTTATGTCAAATAAACCATTCACAGCAATCTCACTGAGCAAAGAAAATGCACAAATGCTATCAGTAGTAAACACACTCACAGACTCTTTTCTCCCTTGCTCCTTTAAACACACACACACACACACACACACACACACACGTGTGCACACACACGCACACTCATGCACACACACGCAGACACTGAAGACATTTCCTCCTTATAACAAAATGGATTTGTATTATGCAACACCCACACATGTCTATAAGCACAAGTCAACATTTTTCCTCCTCAGGTACAGTAACAGTCCACACAAACACACACACACACACACACACACACACACACACACACACACACTCAACCACTTAGTCTCTCTCTTTTCCATTCCTTATGCCACAAGGCACTCTCTTTCATCCACTAGCAGTTCTCTTCACTATAGTCTGTCTCACACTCATGTCTGCAGGCACTCAGGAACTACATTGTCTCAGCTCATCTGCTAAAATGCTTTCAACCTTGGGTCAAAACATAAAAAAAAAAAAAATGTTCCAGCACTGAAAATGAAGAAGTGAATATATTGTAGCGCTTTCAGTGACTTTATTTCTGTGAATTGTGGCGAATATGTGCTTTGTCAACTGCAATCCTGCAAAAAATGACATTAATATGTTGACTATTTTCTGTTTACATGGTTTCATTATGAGATTTGTGTGTTAAGATGGTATCTGCATGGCCTTTACTGTTGGTTGTTAGTCATGGTGCACCTGTTCACTTCTAACAGATCTAAATTTTCCTTTAGAGAGACACTGGACACGTGTGTTTCTCTCTCTCTCTCTCTCTCTCTCTCTCTCTCTGTGTGTGTGTAAGGGGTTTTGTGGTATACAGGAATGAGAACTTGATCCCCCTTTTAATGGGAAATCCACAGTAGCTACTGGTGCAGCTGATACACAAAGACATATGCTCTTACACACTCTCACAGTCTCTGGCACTGTAACGCAGCATGTCAGGAGACTGTAATTAACTGTAATAATTAAGTTAAAATATGAGATTAGAGGTCACACTTAAGGAAATGAACTATTCAAAATAACAATTGTGTTTTTGCATGATGTGCCAGTATTTAAATGCTCATATCTAGGGTTATAAATGAGTGAATCCTGAGTGGATTTGAAGTTTCTTTTGTTGTGGCATGTCATGGTCAACAGTAATTTCGTTCCGGTTAAAAGATGCTTCGCTTCTCTCACAGGGACTCTGTCATGAATTAAATTAGATATTGCCAGTTTGAGTGATTATATAGAGGAAATGACCTCGATCCCTTCTGGTTACTGTATAGCAGGAAAACATTTTAGCAAAAGACTTAGGGAATAATTCATTTAAAAACTAAGATTCTGTTTACTCACTCTCATGTCATTCCAAATCTGTATAACTTCTTCTGTAGTACACAATAAAAGATATTTGAAGAAAATACAATAATAGTCAATAGTCTAACGCTCCATAAGTTTCATGCTTCAAAAAGGCAATGAGAATTATTGCCGTACAATACTGATGTGTCGCTAGGAGTTGATCAATGATTTCATTTGATTTCAGGGTGAATAACCGCCTAAAATTTGGTCTGTTCATCATACATAATGATCTTATTGCTTTAGAACATTACTTTTACACTACCTTACACAACCTTTATGTCTTTTTTGGAGCTTGAAACTTTTGGATACCACTGGCTTTCATTGTATGGACATCTGAAATATCTTCAAATACCTTTTTGTGTGTGTTTTGTAAAAGAAAGATAATAATATAAACTTAGAATTACATAAGGGTGAGAAAGCGATGACATAATGTTCACAATTTCTTAATTTTTTATTGTTTGATGTTGGTATAACAGTTTTTCAACAGCATTATCTGTGACAGCCGTGCAAGGTGGCTTTTTTGTCTTGCAGGAGACATGCTGTTTACAGCGATACTTGGTGCATTTAATTATAAGCTCTTCACTAATCTTGGCCTGCCGCATACTCTGCCAGCCGAGGCATCAGACAACCGAACAACAAAATGTGAAGCTCTAGGGAGGGAAAAAAGGGATAGCCTTTACAGAATAACCAGATTAAACATTAAAGACCAAGTCAGCACTCACTTGTTCAATGGATGTCCATTTTGTTCATATTTTAGTGCAAGATCAGCAGACTGCATTTACTCTTTCAGGACGGTTGTGATAAAGAATGTTTTATAACAGCTGCAGACCCTTATACTGTATCTGCAAGCGAGTGATGTGATGGTGCAAAACTGCTAAAACTACTCAAGGAATTGCAGTATTTTGCTCTGTGGATTATAACAGCCTTCTCCTAGTTTTCACTGATGGGGAATTAGGATTATACGCAATAATAAATTACATGGATAAATATGTAGACAAATCCACCATTTTGTAATTGCAAGCTTGTAACTTTATTGTTTATAAACATATATATAATTATACATAAACTCTACAATGTACAGTATAATATAAATAGTTTATTATACTTCAGTTTAGTTTGAGTTTTGGTATATTTTACTTTTAGATGACTAGTTTACAATTACTTTAGAATTGCTTTTATAATATAGATGATGCACCGTTAAATATTCTCTCTGATTTGGAAAATAATCAGTTTTTTCTGACTCGAGAACTGTAACCTTCTTTTAGAAGTCTATCATATATCACAAATCAGACAGCAAGTAAAATACACAACAATTATGATACAGTATGATAGGTGGGCTTGAAACAAACAAATAATAAAAATAATAATTTAATGGAATTCGTTTTTAAATGTTTTTGTCACGTTTTTGCTTTTATCATTGTTTTATGAAGCAAATAAGCAAATATATTATGATTTTTTGGGGGAAAATTTTACATTTACTGGTAACACTTTACAATAAGGTTCATTAGTTAAACATTAGTTAATGTATTAACTAACATGGACTAACCATGAGCAATACATTTGTTACTATATTTACTAATCTTTGTTAATGGTAGTTAATGAAAATACAGTTGCTCATTGTTTGTTCATATTATTTCACAGAGCATGTTAACAATATTTTAATAATGTATTAGTAAATGTTGAAATTAACATTAACAAAGATTAATAAATGCTGTATAAGTGCAGTTTATTATTAGTTCATGTTAACTAATGAACCTTACTGTAAAGTGTTACCCATTTATTTATGGTTTATAACCTTCTATAGCCCATTTTGTTTATGATCATTACTATTATCACTGTTATGATCAATATGTGCACTATAAGAATGTTTTACCAATACTCAGATAAACTTTAAAGTTTTATTATCCGCAATACACAGTTTTGTTTGCCAAATTTGGTGAAAATTGTTACTTTGCTGTTACTAAAAAAATGCATCTGTCAGTTCACTTGCATGTGTTAGATGCACAGACGTTTTCAGAATGGTGGACATACAAACAGCCTTTGGTTTTTGATGGCTTTTTGAAATGAGCCTATCAGAATTTCTTTTCTCTGATTGACATTATAGTGTTATTTGCTCTGAGGCACTTGAGGATATCAGCTCTCAAAATGCATGTAAATAGCATCTTATCTTAGATACTTATTTTAGATCAAATTATTTCTTCCTCTGCAATTCAGAGTGATTGGGGAATCAGAGGAAGGTTCAGTAGGTGGGCTCATATTAGAGGACATCTGTACATGCCAGGGTTGTTGGCACAGCAGGTGCTGGAATTATGCAGCGGGCGCATGGAGACGCAATGCCTTGGGTCCCAGCTGACTGCTGCCAGCCTTGTTTTGTTTTTGCTGTTGTGCCAATTCACACACACTGATACACAATGAAAAATGATTATGTTGAAGGTGAGCTCTGTATCTGCTGTGTCTGTGTGTGTTTGAGTTTGTGTTCGTTGTGGCCTCGGGCTGATAACAGTTTTCAGAGCCTGTTTGCCCAGCTCTCGCTCTCTCGCTCTCCCTTCCTTCTTCCTTTAATATCCCTTTAGTCACAGAGCTAGATTAGACTGACAAAACATAAACACCCTTCATTTAACACAATTTCGACTCATCTTCATCCTAATTGCTGTGCTGGGAACAGTTTAAAACTTTTTCAAATAACACTTATAAACAAATAAGCAGTACAGAAACATTGGTCTAGGATCGGTCAGGAAATAGAGAAGACAAATGTTCTCTTCAATTGGTCCTCTTGCGTAATGATGCATCCCATTGCTGTGGCTCTCAATGAGAGCGTTATGAAATACATTCATCCTAAAGATGAAATGCTGGGCTCTGGAAGAACACTGATAACTAGAGTGGTTTTAGGGAAGAATGTGCCATCAGCGCTGCTGTTGTGACTGTATTAATGTTATAACCTTTTTCTCAGTGATACAAAGAAAGCACATAGCTGCTCCAGTGGAGCAAAAGTATTCTCCTGCCTGCACTCAGGGATTTATGAAGACTAAGCCTAATGTGGGCATGTGCTTGCTTGTGAGCATTTCTGTGAGTATGTGTGTGATTTTCGTATCTGTGTACACCACGTTGAGCACTGAGCAACTTAAAAAAGGGAATGAAGCCAAAACCACACTTAAACTTTTTGCACAAGTTTATGGGTATTACTTTCTATGAACTGATAACAGAGAGAGAGCTCAGAGCACATAGGCGGCCATGGGGTTGCCTGCAGCAGTTGTCAGAGGTTGTAAGTGTTGTAAGAGGATTTGAACCTGGAGCTTCACTCACCTCTGCACTATCCTGGATAGTGATACAGGAAAATCCAGAAAAACTTTTATCAGCTGGTTTTGGCAAGGAGCTTTCTCACATTTTGCTTTTGGACATATTGAGATAAAATAATTTTTTCATCAAATAAAGAACAGGAATGATGTAGGTTCACTTTTTCAGTCCTGCAGAGATTTGCATGGATGGTAAGAAAGTGACTAAATTGAGGTTTAAACAACGTTATAAGGTTTAAACAAGGTTAAAAAATTGAATTGGGTAACATTTTACAGTGTGTTTGTTAAATATGTTACATGCAGAGGTCAAATTGTAAAAAAAGAGAATTCAAGGGGGGTGTAGGTTGCTCCTGATAACCTTACATAGTAGGCATTTCTCAATTTGTGTTGAAACGTCAGTCACTGCCCATGTACTGTTCCAATTACAACGTTCACATCTAGCCATCCCCAGATGTGTTCTTGCTCCACCACTTTAATCAAGTGACTTGTGTAAACTTTGAGACAGCAAGGTATCCCAGAATGCATCTTGTACAAATCAGCAAGCGTCAATGACAGAGGGAAAAGCCTACATAATTTTAAAAATACTAATGTCATTGTGCCACTTAATGTAGTTTTAAAGTCCCTCTGTGGTGAAAATCAAGTTTTTAATGTTGTTTATATGTCTCTGTGGTGTTTTTAATATGCTTTAAGACAAACCATGTGCGAATTCATTAGTCAACACCATTGCTGAGTATTTTCTCTTTAAAACTGCAGTGAAAAAAGACGGGGCATTTGTTCCTAAGTTATAGTGTATATATATATATATATATATATATATATATATATATATATATATATGTATATATGTATGTATGTATAACGTTGTACTAGAGCGCTGAATTTGTACGTTTGACTGAATTGTTTGCTTGTCTTTATTTTTTATTGCATAAGCTTCTTCTACTTACTTTTATAATGGCTATTATTGTTTATTAAAACTGAAATTTAACAAAAAGAGACAGGGTTGTGTTTTATGTTATATTTCATTTTATTATACATATATATATATATATATATATATATATATATATATATATATATATATATATACAGTATATAGTGAAGATAATCAGAGTACATAAAAGAGGCAGCTTTTCAAAGCCATTTACAAAGAAATTCTCAATGTGTTTTGATGTTTGAAAAGGCTCTTAAATACACTCATAGCTGTGTTCGACCACAGAGAGTTGATGGCACCAAGCTGCTTAAAACAGCTGTAGCCAATAAAAAGCAATATCTTTAGGATTTCTGATTTATTTACCTTCCAGAGCCTCCCCTGGATCTTTTAACTCATTTGTCTCTCTCGTTCATCTTATTCCTTCATCTCTCCCTTGCTATCTTGAAATATTTGTTTCCAACCAGCCACGTTCGTCATTCGGCACATCAGTAAATGTCACTACAGCTCTCATTCTTCTTTTCTGTCTCTTCTCATTTTCTACTAGAGAAGGACAAATAGCCTTTGACTAGGGCCTCCCTTATAACTTTGAACCATATAGGGAGATGTAGAATAGTAATATTATATAATGCATTTTAAAATATAAGCCAACAGGAGAGCACATCTGGTTACACTGGTGATTTCTGCACGTTTTTGTGTGGAATAAAAGTTTGTGTAGAAACAATTTTCACTTGGGAATTGATAGTAAATTACTGAGAATCTGCAAATAACACGTTGAATTAAACATGAAATTTTGAGGTAGAAAGACTGAAATAGTATTTTCTTGTAAAAACTCCAATTTGTTTTGTTTTTTGTTTCAATCTTTGTATAATATATATATATATATATATATATATATATATATATATATATATATATATATATATATATATATAAATATAGGGTAAAGGAATTTAGGGTTTGCACTTGGCTGAAATACAACCACACAGCAGTGTATCAAATGCAGCACAGTCAATATTTTGCAAAAAAAAAAATATTCCAAGCTTTTTCCACGCAAAGAAAAGCACAAAGTTAAGTCTTTTTTATTGCCTTTCTTTCTCTCCACCCCCACCTCCTTTTCTTCTTGTATCATAACTTCAGAGTGAAAATAAAAGGACTTTGAACAATTACCCTACCACATTAAACTGCACACACACCACGCAGACACACAAACTCTCACTCCCACTTGTCCATAAGTGGAAAATTGTCTCTGACAGGCTGTAACCCTCCACCTTGGTTAGCTTTTAGAGAGGTCATAAAAGTTTACACAGTGCAGCTAATCTTGGTAGCACTTGTTTTCCACTGTAAAAAAAAAAAAAAAGAGAGAGAGAGAAAGATTTGAAAACGGCTGCAGGAGACACGAATAAGCCAAAAGCCCCATTGTAATTCACTGAATGTTATCAATCAGTGTGACCAAGTCTCATCGTATGGACAACAGAATAATGGAGTATATAAAACAACAGTTTATGGCTCAGCAGAGTTTACCTTGGTCGTGAAACACAAACAGACATTTATTTTTGGAATGATCCACCTACAAGAGCATTTAGAGTGAGGTATAATAAGCAGCAATGTGTATAGATGTCTTGTTTAGAAAGTGATGGCCTGAAATAAATCAGCTCCAGACATGGAGTCTGTGTGTGTGACTCTGCACTCCTACCTTTCCTTCAGTGCACAAAGGTGTCATTCAGACCAGAGCGAATCTTAGTTGTGTTTGCGTGTGTGAGAGTCTGTATCTGTGGTCTGCTGTTTATATAATCATCACTGCTGAAGATTAGACTCAGGCAGCTCTATTTATGTTTCAAAAGTAGACATGTTTATTATGTGAACCTTGTAAGCAGCACCTTGCCATCTTAAGATTATACAACCAAAATTATGCAAGATGAGTTGCCAGTCAAACAGCATTGTCTTAAAAAAACACTCATTGTGGTGACCAACAAAATGCAGTTTATTTAAAGGTGACATATCATGGAAAACAGGCTGCATTTATGTTGTGTAACATATACAATACAAAGCTCTCTCTCTAGTCCAAATGAAACCGTTTATTGAAATCAATCTGCAAAAACAGATCATTCGTAAAAACACATAATTGTTATAAAGTCTTATTACATGTCTTTCTGGAACACTAGATTGTAATTGGTCAATTGCAGCATTCTGTTGTCAAATATTTAGTATAATGACTACTAAGCTGCATGATTGTTGTCTATTCGCAAACATTTTCAACCCTGTGCTAGTTTCTCATAGTACTTTGTGGTCTCTTTCTTCTCACATAAAACAATCATTTTAACTTAGATCAACATGTCATGGCTCTTTATTTATTTAATTGCTAACTAGCTGTGTAATTAGCAGGATAATGTACAGTTAGCCAGTCATTATGGCAAAATAAACATCTTCAGGATGTCACAAGATCACCTGGATTTTGTTTTGCGACTATAGTGGGTTGACTGTAAATTATCATTCATAGAACTAGCAGAACATGAACATATGAGCTCTCAAGATGCAATAACTTGGCTTGCTCTGATGAACAACATGTGGTAGACTGTGGATATCCAACCAGAAGTCTTAAAGGTACAGTAAAAACAAAAGGTACAAATACAAACAAACAAAAGTTCATTCTTAAGGTGCAAAATAGTATAGCCATGAGAAGTACAGCTTACACATAAGTCACTTTCAAACCAAGCAGATTGCAGATGGTAAATGCAGCGAATTGGTGGCAAACTCGGACCAGTCTGTGTGGGAAGATCTTTTGCCCTCACACGAAATTCCCAATTTAATGTATTCTTATTGAAATTACTGGATTATGCCCACATAAATTTGCTGAACAATGGTAAATAGGATCACACTTTAAGGGTCATGAAGAGGGTGGAAATGTTCAAACTTTTTTTGGACTTGTGAAAAAGAACAAGTATAGCCTCATTGAGCTACTTACTGTAAAAGAAACTGTCAGACCCACACATAATAGCTCTAGCCAGTGGAAATGTAGATGACAGACATGCATCCAAATAGCTTTGCAGTTCCTATGGAAAATACATCTAAAGAGGATTAGGAGAAGGCAGGCTGTCTCTCTCTCTGTCATCCTCTATTTGCCTCTATTTCCATCACTTTCCCCTCTCTCTCGCTCTCTCTCTCTGGATGTGGCTTCAGCACGGTCCATATATTTTTATTAGTCTAAATGGTAGACTGTGGTCTTGCGTCCTCTGCCTATTTTTGGCCACTGTAATGGACCCTCATTAGCCACTGTATTAGCGCACGTAAGTGAATCAATTGCTAGGGCAGATGCACTGCAAACATGTGCAGAAACTCCCAGCTTGCTTTCTGGATTGATTGAACGATGGTGTTGCAAATGTGTTGGTCATCTAATATCTGTGGGGGATATGACCTCTGTGGTGTCTATATGTATGTCATTATTGACGTCGCTGTCTTAAATTACTTTCTCTGTCAAACCTGGAAAGCTACTTTATGGGTTCCTTCCAGAATTTCTCCAGAATGGGTTTTTAGAATGTTTTCAATTTTATGAGTAAAGATCTGTGGTTAAAATGATCTGAAGAGACTTTCACATTTTTTTTGTTTTTTTGACAATGCTGTGATTTTCTTTCTTTTTCTTTTTTTAAATGTAAGTTTTTGAATTAAGATAATATAAATATAGTTCAACATCTACATTCTTGTGGTAGTTGTATTAATTTGTGCAATCTCATTTTAAGTGTGACTTTCTGTAATATATGTTGTACATTAAAAAATTCTCTTAATGTAATGCCAACAACAGCTAATTTAATTTCAGGAAAACCTCTTTTTTAAAAACCCATTCACATGGACATTGTGTCCCTGGATTTAATTTAGAACAATAAACTGAACAGCTGTATTATCTTATATAGCTTTATTGAAGTACAATAATGTTCTACTAAATCATCTTGTTGCTGTGTTCTGAACCAGCTGTTCTGCTTCCTAGGTAATTAAATGAAACCCCTCTGATTATTAATCAATGTATACTGCCATTCACAATCATTTTCTCTACCGACTGATGCTGAACCGTGAAAACCAGTCTAAGATCAGTGTACATATAGGGTGTAACACAGTGCACAACAGTGTCCAAAATGAACAGTAATGGCCCTATTTTAACGATCTAAGCGCATGGTCTAAAGTGTATTGCGCAAGTGTCTGCTATTTAAACAACATGGCGCAGGACATGATGATAACTGCGTCGGACTGAAACTAGCAAAAAACACTTGTGTCGTATCTGGCGTCACATTGCGCCGGGTGTATGACAGGTGTAAGACCACCCGTCAGCCCAATGGCGGAATCTGACGATCTGGCGAAGGTACAACGCGTGTATGTCTTTTCAGCGCCCGCGTTAAATTCACATTAATTTTTATGATTTTAGATTAAGTTTTACTTTAGCTTCTCGCTCGATCTGACTCCAATTGTAAACGATCTCTAATGGGTAATGTTCCTGATATAACATTAATAGCTAATCACGCAATTAAATATGAATTAATTTAAATCTTTAATTTCTTTGATTTCTCTTAATTTCAATTGTCCTTTCATTCGGGCGTCGGGCCGCTCATGGACTATGTTCAGCTGAAAAACCACGCCCAACGATCACAACCTGATCAGTTTAGAATCAAAACAGAGGTATATAGAGTTTACTAAAAAACACAATTATGGAATCGCCAACCTGCTTATTCTCATAAAAATGCCATTCGATTTAGTCACGATACTATAACATGTTAAGTCATAATAGTCAGAAATCTGAAACCTTAATACCGTGCTCATGCTCCGTCTACTACGAATTCAGTATGATCTATCCTGACACCTAGAATTGCGGAAGCCTCGAAAACCACATAAATCTACCGGTAACAAATGATTTCAGACGAATTCAAAATAAATCAAGATGTAACAATTTATTTATCAGGTAAAAATGTTTCAATGCCAATTACATAATTACACAATCCAAATATAACAAATACATAACATCAGTTACTCAAAAGATTTCTCTAAGAGTACTTAACATTATGCATACACACAGAGATGGTGGATGAAAGTTTTAAAGACATTCACCATCTCTATGTGGGGGTTCTGCTTACAGAATGTCCCGTCTCGCTGCTGTGTCTTTGCCCCTAAATACCCATACCAGAACAAAAGAGTTGTAAATATTTGTTGCCCCCACACCTGGCTTTGGGGGAGAGGAGGTGGTTTGCTTGAAGAGAACAGAATTCTCTTAAGTTTTCAAACTTTCCCATAATACTAGTGACTGCTGTGAAACTGAGACCATTTTACCAATCGCACTGAGACATTTAAAATGATACCAAACATGAAATTGGAAAATAATAAATTCACAAGATACATAATACATAGTATATATGCATTCTCAGAGAATTTCGGTGATTTGAATCAGGGGGGAGAAGGGAGAGGGGAGAGAGGGGGGGCTGGTCACATAGCTGAGTGAGGACAGTTTGGGCAGGGTGTTGTCCTGTTCCTTTGAAGCCTTCTTTCAAGATGAGTTTTACTGCTTTATTGCAGGATGCTTGATCTGAGCTTTATCTTAGCAGGAAAATCAAATCTTACACAGGGCCCTAAACATCAAGCAGCAAATGTGAGTAAAATCTGGAGTTACCGGTCACTTGAAACTGCAACATAATGCACAATTTACACAAGTTCCAAAAACAATAGTTTGACCCTATCTTTGAATATCTGAATCAAAGACACACAAGCGCTCTACTCAAGTGGCTATCTAATGACAATGTAGCCAACAGTGCAGTACTTAAGTGATTGCACTCCATTACTAAAGAATTATTTTAGGCCATTTGCACTTTTTTTAAGTATTACTGAAACAGAGTACTTGTACTTTTTTCCTCAATTAGATCTGAAAAGCATTCACTCAAAAATGAAAATGCTGTCGTCATTTACTAACCTTCATGTTGTACGACTTCTTTTATGCAAACACAAAGAAGACATTTTGAAGAATGTTGGTAACCAATTTTTTTTATCATTGACTTGCACTGAATGGAGGGGTAAACATCCCTGTAAGGTCTACATAAAATGTGATGAGTAAAACGTTTATTTTTGCAGTTCATCGTTGCTTTCTTCTTTTTGTTCATTTTAATGAGCTAACTTATTAAATTCTCAGTAAATCCAAATTTCAAATTACACTTTTAAAGCCTGTGACAAACATTTCATCACTATTTTTCTTTTCTTTTTTTTACATAAATATGGCCATTGGTCCAAAGTTTTGACTAGATACTTTGAGTAAAATGTTGACAACCATACTTAAAGGAATAATTATCTTCTTTTGTGTTCCACAGAAGAAAAACAGTCATACAGAGTTGAAATGACATGAGGGGGAGTGAATGATGAGAGAATATTCATTTTTGCTTGAATTAACCTTTTAAGTATAATTTCTCCATCTGACATATTTTCAAAAATTGACTAGTTTGTGGGTTGCCTGAATGACAAGTCAATGACTAGTCAAACAAAGAAGAAGGGTGATTTTGGGTTAACCTGATTAACTTTTGCAACTTGTACATATTTTAACAAACTTTACTTCAGTAGAACATTTTTAGAATTGCTTCTAGTTTATCAAGAAATAGTTTTTTTATTTGTGAACTCCATGTGGCTGGCAACATATGTAATATATTACTCACATTAAGCCACCAAGCAAGCATATCAATGTTTTTATAAAAGCTAGCATTTTGAAAATAAGTCTATATGATGTTATGAGTGAATGTGCCCAATTCTACCAGTATTGCTTAAAAGCCTTATAGAATAGTGTAACAACAAGCAGGAAGAGCCAGTACTGAATGTATCCATTAATTTTCCCTAATGGCCTTTCTGTTTGGGCGAGAACTATGGCTCACATGGAAATTTCACTCATTTCCTCTGCTCCTTCCTTCCCTGTTTAAAAAACATCTCTTCTAATCACTGCAGTCCTCAGACTGGATACCAGCGTCTGGTATCTGGCAGTCATTGTTATTGTCATTCATATCTCATTAATTGTATACTGATGTGATGTTTTTGGCTGGTTAAAGAAATATTCGAAGACTAATACAAGTTAAGCTCAATGAAAAGCAATTTTGACATGTTGAATGTTGGGGGGATTTGAGGTAAAATTAGGGTACTTTGAAGAAAATTGGGCCACTTTGGGGGCATTTATGGTGTTAAAGTTGTGCAATTAGATACAAAAAAGATGAGTATGTATTCATATTAATTTTCAGTTACGCTTTAAGGTGTCTTTGTTACATTGTAATTACATTAAATTACTGAGTAATATTAAGTAACTACATGTACTTACTATGGGTTATGGTTTGGTTTGGGGTTAGTCACATGTAATTATGCATAATTTATAGTTATTACTATATAACATAAAGTGTTGTCTACTTCTCATATTACCATGCATTATTTATGTCTGGTAATTACTTTTAAAACAGCGAGTATTTTACAGTTTATGAATTAGCCTCATTCATTTCCATTGTAAACAGAATATTTCATTAATATACGCTTTCATAAAGTCAGACAGTCAAACTGTGGTACTCGGATTTACCAGCCCTCCTGATCATGTGTTGTGCCTGTATGTGCGTGTCTCTCTCCTCTCTGCCCTCTCGCCCGTGGAGATACTAAATAAACTGTAATGACGCAATCTGCCTGTACTGCTCTTTTCCCCCCTCACTCTCTCTGTCTCTCTCTCTCTCTCTCTCTCTGTCTCTCTCTCTCTCTCTCTCTCTCTGTCTCTCTCTCTCTCTCTCTCTCTCTGTCTCTCTCTCTCTCTCTCTCTCTCTCTGAATCTCTTGTTCTTCTTCTCCTTTTATCAGTCCGTTAATTTGCCTCCTATTTTTCCTCTGCCCTTTCACAGCTCCAAATAAAGCAAATATCGAAATGTCATCGTCAGGATATTTTTAATTTGTTGACTGTTTGCGCTTTGTAATTTTCACGTTTTGTCATTTCTCTCTGATGTTCATTTACATCAGCGCCATTAGCATTGATTATCAGACAGAAATTCTGTAGAGCAGAAGGATAATTGCATCTTTACCCAGGTAAATTACCGTTGTGTCCTGCTTCTCTCTGTCTGTTCACAGGAAATGATAGCAAGAGTCTGGTTTTGCATCAGTGATCAGATTTTCTATAGAATAATCCAAGACCAATCTAACATTAAAGTGTATTAATTGTATTAAACACAAAATAATGTTTATGCTCTCTGTAAGTGGACTATGTAGTGCACTCTGAGAAAATAGGCCTGCAGGAATATGTTTCATATTTTTCTACAGAACTTAATACAAAAGGTTGTTGTAAATCTCTGCCAGGATATTATCTGTTTTTCTATGGATTTTTTGTTATAGTGTTGGTCATATTGTCTTTTACCTTGCATAGTTTTGTTCATGGTTTTCTGGGATGAAGGCATGTCATGCAACCTGTCCCTATTGGCATCTGGCTAATTTGGCTAGCTTCTACCAAGTGACAGATGAATTTGCATCACAGTGCTGTAGAGGTCTTTGACGTCAACAACAAAAACATGGGAAGCATTTTCTCCTGCCTATTTATTTTTACCATTCTAACTAATTTTGATTAATTATATTGCTAGTTGCTGTATATAATTTTTCTTTGCTGCTGCTGCTCTTTGCTACAACCCTTTTTTTTGGGTCAAATGCAAAACCATTTTTGGGTCATGGTTCATCAGTTGAGATTCACTGGATTATTATTTTTTTATGTATTGTTATTAAAGTGTAAAGTCATGTTAGTGTATTGTTTTAGTGATTGTAGTGTTGAGTTCATGGATGACAAAAAACAAACACCAATCATATCCAGCTTCGGATTAAGTGTAAGTAAATATATAAGCCAAACTGTCATTAAGTCCAGTTGAAATTCTAGGCTAAGAAACAAAACAAAGCAATATAGACTATTGTCACAAATCTTCTCTGATTGTACTGAAGAAAGAACTTGAGAGTTTGCCAAAGAAAATAAAGATTTATGTTTTATAGTGTACTGTATATACAAATATAATATAATAGTTATATTATGTTATATTGTTATTCACTGTTTTCTTTATGAAATAGATAAATTGTGCACTATTGAAATTCATAGCTGTTTTGTTTAGTGACCAATAAAATGTCAAAATAAAACAATATTTTATTGACAGCCAGTTGTCTCGTAAAATAAGCACATACTAAATGCAGTTCCATGATTTGTTCCATTGTTCCTTGTTATTTATATAGAAAATAACTAGATATGCTTAAGATCCATGTGCGGTTGATATACGAGGTCTTAAAAGGTATTAAAATTTCAAAACACTCCACAAGTACTTATTGCTTTCTAAATACGCCTGACTCTTCGTGTGAGAGTATGTTTTATACGTGAGTGTATGTCCTCTGGTATTTCAGTGTAGACACATGTTAATCCCAATTAGTGCTGGGTTAGCTTGAGGACAAGGAATGGCACATACCAATTGTTCAGGACAAAGTCAACCTGACAAATGCTGTCCATACACACACACATAGCTCTCCTCTGTTAGTCCATGTGTGCTGCGACCAACAGCTGCTGTCCCCAGGCAGTCATACAGGAAGAGCTCTTGCGCGCTAATACACAAGCCACTGGCGCAGGGCAGAATGGCCACTTAATTCCATGTGGTGACATGAGAGATAAAGAAGAGGGAAATGTTAAGGCACAAAATCCAGTGATCATGTTTTCTTTAGCACATGCTTTTGTTATTTTATTGCCCCCAGAGTGATCTGAGTGAACCTGACAATCTTTTTATGTCCAAGTGTGCATGGAAGTGTGCGTGTGTGTTTTGGGTGGGTGGGTGGTTGGGTAGGTCGAATTTCCTATTGGAATTAACACCTGCTGCCAGTAGACATTCATTCCAGGCAACAGACATTTACGATGATGACTGACTGTTTGTGAGTGTGTGTGTGTGTATGTCTTTATAAAACTGCTGCATAGAGGAAGTTATTGTGCTGGTTGATTAATTACAGAAGCTTCTAATTGAAAGTCTATCATCTCTTATCTTTTAGTTGTAGAAATTCATATGTTTTTTTTTTTTAATGCTACAGATTTATGTATTCATTTGTTTGTATAATTTGTAATTTAGTGGATTTGCACCTTTTACTGTACCTTTTAGTGATTGAAATACTTTAGCTGCTGTCACTAAACAGTATGTAAATTAGTTTTAAATTTAAAGGCTTTTTGTTTATTTGGTCACACTACTATGTGCTTACATTAAAAGATACATTTTTTTTATATTAAAGACATTAAAACAAACAGTCATCGGTTCAGTTATATTCAGACTAGATTTAACAGATTTCAGTTTTTCTCAGGTCAGAAGAACTGTTTGACCTGGTCAGAGGCCCTTGATTGGTATTTATAGGAAACTGTCTACTTTCTGCCTTTTTATTGAGTGTTCAAGATGTTCTGCAGGATTTTCCTCACTATAACTTTAAGATGAGAGAAGTGGTGGTTTATATGGTGCTGTGTGCAGAGGTTTTGTGGATACAAATGTGTCAAATGAAATGGACTTAAGTTTTCCCTCTTAATTGTTAATTCATACTAGTCTAAAAATGACATTTTTATGTAGCAGCTACAATTATTCATTAGTCTTTTTTCATGGAAATGTTTAGAAGAAAGCGCTATTTTTCAGTGCCATACACAAAATGTTCTAATAAAATTTAATTAGAAAGAGACAACACACAACATATGGTCTTTTCCACAGCGCTCAGGATTTTAATTTTGGCTTTCATTATTACTTTCACTGTGTTTCTTTTTCCTCATTCCATCTAAAAAAAGAAAATTAAATGCTAAGTCTTTTTTTCCCTTTGCTCTCTGCTAATCACATTATATTTAAAAAAGAAAAAAAGTGCTTTTACAGACACTGACATTCTGGATTTCTTTCCCCTCCTTAATTCTGAGTCAAGGAATTTTAATAATGGAAAATTTTGGAGGGGGTTAGGTTTTCCAAAGTCTTTATGGACCGTCACTTTTTAGCAACGCGACTGTGTCTGCATCTGGGCTCTTACACACACACACACTCACACACACGCACACTCTCTCACACACACACACACACACACACACATGTTGGGTTTTCATGTTTCATGGGGACTTTCCATAGACATAATGATTTTTATCGCATGACTAGGAATGTGATATTGCATTTATACAACAGTTCAACAGCACAAGTGTGTAAATAAATAAAAAACAACAATGGGGTGTCTAAAAAAACACTTTTGTGTGGGTAACTACTTCCTTCTGCCACGGATTCAAATCTCAAATCAACAGTTTAACAGTTGAGCCCAAGCCTCCGTTACTTATTCAAAACGTCACTTTAGAACTATAGTGACAAAGGAACGCTGAGTTGCTTCATTGAAGTTAAAAGCTATTATGTAAGGGGAAATCCATGTCTAGCTGTGCATTAAACAATTTTAACGCACGACGTGGAGGCAAAGAACCAAACGACGTGAAGCAGAGTGCTTTCAAATCATTTAATGTACAGCTAGCCATGGATTATCCCGCTTATACCATGGTCGTTTGCCAGCATTGACAACTTATTGAGGTTTGCAGCACAATATTTGACAGGAAGGGTTAAAATTACAGTTATTTTCGCCAGTTACGGGTGGTTAAATCTAACATTCTGCCTGCTTTCAATCAGACAGAGATAAAGTAATGTGTAAGATTACATTTACTTGAATTAATGAATTATTGCATTTATCTGAATTCATTATCAGGAGAGATGTGTGTGGGTATGAATTAGGCCTATATGCGGCTGTTCGATGTCTCTATCTAATAACAACTAAGCTGTGAGTTTAATTATTTCAAAACCAGAGATGTTACCCGTCGTTGTTGAGAAATAGGCCTATGGAGCCATTTGTTGCGTTGCTATTTATAAATAAAAGTCATGGGGCAGCATTGATAAGTTTCTGTGCTCTTGAATGTTTCTGTGTGTGTGCAACGTAATCTCCGAATGACATATGTGTGTGTGCTTTCATGAAAACAGCTTGAGGGATGAACTATCAATATTGACAATATTGGCATTGATAGTAATTGGTATTGTATGTTTCTTTTTATCCCATTTTTTCCATTGCAATGCTATTTTGGCCTGGTAGAGTCACATAATTGGACTGGTCTTCCATCAGTTTGCTCAGGAAATTGAAATTGCAAGTTGTTTCTTCCAGAGTAAAACAGAGTGTATAAGAGCATGCTGGTCATGCAGGGCAGTAGAACATTTCCTCCCTCATTCTCTTTAAGATTATTTTTCAGGGTTATACTCTAAATACAGAACATAAAGGTATATGAATGAAAAGCTATAAATTACACCTTACAACTTCTGCACAAAGACAAGCAATTCAACACAACAGAAGTGTATGCAAACACATACAGGTACAATGCAGGGTAAATTATTTTCAGAACATTGAGAGGCTATGTCTCTCATTTCATATTGAGATATTAACCTCATTACACCTGCCAGTGATTCGAGAGGAAAAGCAGGAGTAAAAAAAGAGTGATGAAAGAAAAATATATAAATACATACAGTAATATATAATATATAGATACACACAGTGGGTACGGAAAGTATTCAGACCCCCTTAAATTTTTCACTCTTTGTTATATTGCAGCCATTTGCTAAAATCATTTAAGTTCATTTTTTCCCTCATTAATGTACACACAGCTCCCCATATTGACAGAAAAACACAGAATTCTTGACATTTTTGCAGATTTATTAAAAAAGAAAAACTGAAATATCACATGGTCCTAAGTGTTCAGACCCTTTGCTCAGTATTTAGTAGAAGCTTCTACACTGTTAGTAGAAGCTAACTGAACAAAACAGTTTTAAACCAGAAACCATGATTTGGCCAAAATAAAAATGTACCTTACGTAAATGACACGGTCGTTTCACATGTTTCTGTGTAGGTTTTGTGGTGGATTGTGGATTTTTTTTAATTGCAGTACTGGGAAAACATAGGTCTAAGAACAGCACCACAGGAGGACAGATATTGAGAGGATTGGGATTGTGACAGACAATGACAGAGGAAAGAGGAAAAAGAAAGGGAGAAAAGATGAAAGGAAGAGAGAGTGTCTGTGACAGATGGGCAGAGTTTTCGTAGACCTCATTGTGACCTTTACATCTGTGTTTAGAGTCTCTGCGGGAGTTCAGACGGGACAGACCCACTCAATAACAGCCACCCTCCTCTACAACAGCCCCCCAAATAAACAAACACATATCCTGTACACATACACATCCATACACTGATCTTTCACATTAAATAACAGACCTATAAACTAGATGACAAAGCAAAGAAGATGAGGCTAATATTAGTAACTGACATCTGATATTATATACGTTTTTAAGTCTTGTAGCTTCTAGAAGAGCATGATGTTTTTTTTTAAAGGTCATTGGTTCAATTCAAAGGGAACACACTTACCGATTAAATGGAGGCTTTGCTTATAATATGCCAAAATTAATAAACGGTAAATATAAATATACTTCAATACATGTTTTATAGAATAATGAAACAATTCACAGCATAATGAAAATTCTGTAATATTTTACTGTCCTCTCATGTCATTACAAACCTGGATTACTTTGTCATCTGTGGGACACAAAAGGAGAAATTCTGAAGAATGTACTGTACTGACTGCATGAAAAAAGTGGATAAATTATATATTTTCTGAAATCAGATCGCTGATAAAAAAAAAAAGGAATTATTCGCTGGCAATCTTGACATCTGCCCTAGCTCTACTCACTTTAATGCATTAAAAAAAGTAGCGACGTCCAATTTCTGAACGAATCATTCAGAACAGTTTTGTCAATGGACCACCCAAAACTATTTTATAACTTCAGAACACTTGGAATATTGGGTACAAGTCATGTGGACTACTTTTATTACATGTTTAAGCTTTTGTGTTGAAAGCACCAGTCCCCATTTAATCAAATCGCATACACTGCCCCTCAAAAATGTTTTTTTAAAAAAGTCTCTCATATACTCACTAAGGCTGTATTTATTGATTTATTTTTTTAGGAATTATTTATTGAATTTTCTCAACAATAGAGAGACAAACAATCAAAATAAATAAATGAACATTTTTTTTAAAAAAAGCACAACAATACAAAAACACAACATGCGGCCCCTCACCCAACTAACAGGTTGAGATCAGTATACAACAGAGGTCTACAAACTCTGTCCTGGAGGGCCACTGTCCTGCAAAGTTTAGCTCCAACCCTGATTAAACACACCTGAACCAGCTAATCAAGGTCTCAATAGGCTTGCAAGAAACTTTCAAGCAGGTGTGTTGGAGCTGGTTGGAGCTGAACTCTGCAGGACAGTGGCCCTCCAGGACCGAGTTTGGAGACCTCTTGCATAAAATATATTACAAAAGAATTATATGTAATAATACTGACATAGGACAACACAAACTAAGCCTTAATTAAGTCCAAGAAGTGAAGGGGAGTAACACCAAAAATAATAATAACATTTTTAAATAAATAAATAAATAAAAAAATAAGAGAGGGAGCGTGAGGATCCTTCCAGTGCTTCAAAATACAACATATCCTTAGTAGTGTGAGAAAAGCTACCAACTCGACGAAATGAGACGGCAGTGAGTAATCAGGAGGCAGGATTCCAAACAAGCCGACTAGTGAAGGATAGATATTAACAGACGTGGTAACTGAGAGTGAGTCAAAAACAGACTCCCAGAAAAGAGATAAAGCAGGACCAGAACATGTGAGTTAAATTAGCTAGTTTGATCACACTTGTCACAGCTCGGATCAATATCCAGGAACATGCGGAGTCCACTGGTCTTTACACTGTAAACGCCCATGGCGAGTGCAAACAGATGATGTATGAACACGTTTCAAAACTGACTGCCATGTCTCTGTCTCTATTTCCATTTTAAGATCCCTAGCCCAAGTAATCTGCACACTGTCAGAAGCTAAGGGAAGGGATGTGAATAAGGTGGTATGTATTGTTTAGATGGCCCCTCTTTTAAAAGGGTTAATATTGGAAATAGTATCAACCATGGTAGAGAACAGGATTGTGGGGAACCCTGGGAAATGCTTGCAAGTATCTGAAAAAATGGAACTTTGGTAAGTTAAAAACTTGAAACAATTGTTAAAATGAAGAGAATGGTACATCAATGTGTGAGCAACCAGTAAATTCTCGAAAATTTCTCCATTTGTAATACAGGTTTGAAATGACATGGGTAAACAAATTATGACGTACTATTCAATTCTGGATGAACTAGTCCTTTAACATTACAACTGAACACCGATAACACTCACAACGTAATATAAAAGTGTGCCCATGTGTGAGCACACCCCATAAGTCAGGTCTGGTGGATACACATTATACAGCAGAGCTTTAACTGCAAGGTTCTCCATGGCAACAGAAAGCCCAGCATCTGCTACATTGCAGATTTGAGAATTTTGAGCACCACTACACCAGCAGCATCTTCTCAATATTTAATGCATATGTATAAATGATAGTTAGTCATTAATATGTCAATTTCAGTTTAATGGAGAATCATCATCATCAGTTTGACACGGAACTGATTCTAGAACAGCACGAATCTATGACTGCTACAAACAAACTGAAAGCCTATATAGTGTGATGTGTCTCAGACTTGCTGTAATAGATAAAGATGGCCCTTTTCAATTTCCCCTGATAAATAATTCATGATGTACGACCAGGCGGGTGAGTTTTCTTTCTTAGCTTGAGGTTTCTGAGGAACTGCCTTACTGTCTTGTAGTTATACCAATGCATGATTCTGCACCAAATCACCGTGTTTATTTAAAAAAAGAAAGAACTAGTGTCAACCGTTAGTAATCATTTCTGAGTAGCTGTGTCAGTGAGGGTTGATACAGACATGAAGGATGAGGATGAAGAATGAGGCAGACTTCAGGTTTGTTTAACAGGATCAGGGCACAAGAACAGTAACAGAATGTGTAATGTGTATTCAGCTGGCTAATTTGACAATGAGATTATAAAGCAATGGTTTCCAGATGCATCCACAGACACTTTACAACAGATCTACCTTTATGGATTTTGCAGAAGCAGGTTGGTTGCAGACAGATGTTCTACAAATGCATACAAACAGATTTATACTTTATTCACACTTGCTAAACATAATGTGATTTGTATCAATGCACAAAACTGAATCTTGTTTGTTGTTTTTTAGTTTAGGACTTTACATAAAGTCTCAGGTTGCGAATAGGCTTTAACTCTGAGAAGGGGAACGAGACGCTGCGTCTTGGTGTTGACACTATGGGGAACACCATCAGCATGACCAGAGGCTGAGCACATGTAAACAAATGCCAATCATTATTGTCAAATGGCAGAGTTACACGTCATCAACTCTTTTGTCTGAAAGAGATGCACAGGCATGCCCTGAAGCATGGCAACCAGAAGCTGCATCTTGTTGCCATGCTTCAGGGAACTGTGTTGCATTCGCAACCTGAGACTTTCCCTTTCTAAGTGGAACTTTGACATTGTGTACCTTAAGCCCTACTTAAAATAACTAATTGAGGGGAGTGGCAAATTAGAGAATGTGATGTTTAATGTCACAGCCATCAGCACAATCACCTGCTCACCTGCTCACCCCCTCCTGATCCACACCTGCCACAGATCATCTTCTGTTTACAGATCACCTGCACCTGTGCACCCTCATCAACACTGCCTTTAAATGCCACCATTCCCTTCTCCTCACTGTTTGGTCTTGTCGAAGAGAAACTACACAGATGTTACACACCTTATGATACACACCTTTCCCTACGACTCGCCTGAGATAACTCCAATTTGACTCACCTGAGTACCTGTTGTTCCTGACTCGCCTTCTTCTGTCATCTGTCTTCTGCTCCCTTCATCGTTTCCCTGGGTTCTCTGTTCAGTCTACACCATCACTGCAGCACCTGCACAAGAGACACAGTATTCACCAGCTAAATCTTCTATCTACGTTCATCCAAGTCTCATTTCCTTACCTGTTTGCATTCCCACTCAGCACAATCCATTACCCACAATAAAGCCTTGTTGTTCACTTACTTCCATCATATGTCCTCTTCTGTGTTTATGAGACATATGTGGCTTGCCCATAATCCTTTTCCCAAGCTTATACTCTTGGCACTATGCCAAGAAATAAAAAGGATGATCACCTCTACTTTTACAAGTATCACAGTGGGCTTCTTAGGGAGGGGATAACGGTCCCTACCATAGTTGGGGAGGTAGGTAAATGGAATAAAGGGATGCAATGTGGGCTGCTCACCATATTTTCATCTTCCTATTATTAACCATAAGGGGGTACTTGTTTACATGAGTTTTCACCCCCTCTTAGAACTCCAATCCAGAAATTAGAGACAGGTTGTAAGAGAGAACATGGGGCTCTGTTCCTTTACCAAGCGACCGGGCCAAAGGGTAGTGCACAGCCCTACTTAAAACCCAACAACAGTTGGGAAGGGCGGCAAATGAAAGGAGGGACTCTGTGCTGACTGTCCATACTCATTCATCTGCCTTGCCTCAACTCAGAGGAAATAAATATGCAGAAAATATCTTTGGTATACTTAAACTCTGAAACAAAATGGATAGTTTGGTAAAAGAGGTGCATGGGATGCGTAGAGTATTCTCATAGCAACTTATATAACCAACAACCATGACCCTAGGGGAGCGTACATCTCCATTTTCAAAAACCTGTAAATGGAATATAGGGATGCTTGAGAACAGCCCAACAAAATTCCATTTGCCCTTCTACAACCCTAAAGTGTCTTCTTCTAGAAAAAATCTCTCTAGCCCTATACTTAAACTCCAATAAACCATTGGAGAGGATGAATACCTTTACCAAGAAAACCATTCACATTGGGTCTGCATCCCATGACAGTAATATTTGCACTACCATTGCTCAATACAAGAGACAGAGCGAGCAGTCAGCAACTATCATCTCTTTTTTCTTATTATTTTTTAAAATCTGATAAAAACCAGCTTATTTCCATGCTTTCCCAAGCAACGGTTGCTAACAACCACAAGTCCTAGAAGAATGTGAGATCACTCACTATCACTTTTCAGTTGTTATTTTCTGAATACTTCCTAGTAATCACCTCCATGAGGTCTTGCCTCCTCCTTTTCGCTGCACGCCGCTTCTGCCCCGTACTCCTCGGGGTAAAAGCTGTCTGGACCTTTGATTCTGTCTCCAGGAACATCCAGGAGACCATTCAGAAGGTTTGGAGGAAGCAGAGGGTTTAGAGGACGACTCAAACTCCACGAAATATACCTCCTAAAATCAGCGGACCTCACCCTTGCCTCTTTAACTGCAGTTGTCTCTCTGTAACCTCCACTGACGCCATTAAATGACTGATTGCCGCAGCTGTCTGTTTGGTGGCCTGGAGAGCTAGATCTGTGGTGCGGCATAGTTCAGCGACCATCTCGGGAGACAATCCCTGCCCCTGGTCAAAATCTTTCAGCAGTTTGGCTTGGTATGCCTGCAACAATGCCATGGTGGGCAGGGCACCTCCAGCCTGACCCGCTGCCACATGTGCTTTGTCTACAATCCGTGTGGTGGTATGGCATGGCTTTGATGGCAAAGCTGGAACTGTCAATGGAGATACCTCAACCTGTGAAAGATAGCTAGCTAGTGTTTCCTCAACAGGAGGTATCTTCACATACCCGTGCTGACACAACCCTCTCCACATTAGAATAAATATGTGTTCAGCCATAGGCACGCAGGGAATGTGGCTTCACAAGCTACTGTCTTGCATGTATAATACAGCGTTTTTAGTTGCTTTTGCGGATCCGTGTAAACAGGGATTGTTTTGGCAGCATTGCCATCTGTAAGCGAAAAAACTTTGCTCTATTTAGTACATCCTTGTCCTAATTAGTTATTCCTTTAACTAACAGAAAGCAGTTTCTTAAAGGGAACCTACATTTACATTGTTTTTTACATTTTTCATCATTTAGCAGACGCTTTTATCCAAAGCAACTTACAAGGGGAGCAATTAGGGGTTAGATGCCTTGCTCAAGGGCACTTTTAGTCATGGTATCGAAGGTGGAGAAGAGTGCTGTTTATTCACAATCCCCACTTTCAATTCCTGCCAGTGTGGGAATTGAACCAGCAACCTTCAGATTACAAGCCCGACTCCCTCACCACTAGGCCATGACTACCCCTACCCCCTTTTTGAACATAATTATGTGTCCGCAGTGTGTGTACACAACCACCCAATTATGGTAAACATCCATCGACTCTGTTTGTTATTTTATCCATAAATCATAAACAGTGTGTCAAAATGAGCCATTCAGCAAAACATCCATTGTAACATCCCAGTGTAACAGGCCCCGCCCATGACTGGTGACAGAATTGGAATTGGAATAGGCTCCAGCATCCATGTGATTCTACACAAGACAAGCGATTTGGAAAATTGATGGCTGTTTTGTTGTATTAATTGATTTGTCTCCCTTTAAAATGTTCTATCGTGATTTATAAAATGACAAAATCAATATGAAATTATCACATTTTCAATAGATATTAAAAAAAATGGTCAAAAACTTAAACAAGTTGACATCTTCATGCAAGCTAATTCTAAATCCTTGTCTGAGCTTTAGTGCTTTATTTTCTTACTGTTTGATCCTGTTCATTTTTATTATCGCTGTTATAATAAATCAATTTTACATACATTAAGTTCACCAGAACATTTTTGAAAGTCTGACATAACCTTCTATATAACTTAAAATTACAACATAAACATTATAATGTTTTGAATGTTCAGCATAGGAATGCCCTACGTCTACACAAATGCACACACATTCATTCTAATCAACTAGGAATGAAAATAGCTTTTCAAAGAACGATTGGAGGTGACAGTTTTCTCTGTCTCTGTAATCCCAACCCTGGTGACAGCAAGCAAAATGAATTCACTTGTGATGTTTTAATGATCTGAACAGTTATGTGTCATCATCACACATAATCATATATGCACACAGAGTTTGTTTTGCTTAGACATAATATCTTATCATGTTTGCAAGACAATGGTCTGCTCTGGATAAATGAAACCATGCTGCTTTTGAAACAACGCTTGATTTCTGCAGTCTAATTTTGATCTACAGCTAAGGATCAAGTACAGGATCAGGTGAAGGCTAGCCACATCTGTTTTTCATTCAGACTGAGGTGTAATTGTACCTTTTTAGTTTCCTGGATTTTATTACGTTTGTCTGTTTGGCTCCGTCTTTCTCTGTCTGCTCATCCATTCCGCATTCAGCCATCCATTCTTCATTCAGGACGTTTGCTCAGATTTTCTTTCATTGTTCCTCTCAGCCTCTTTATGTTAGACACATTACAACTGCGGTAAATATAGAGAATAGTTGCAATATTATTCTGACATTTCCCTGATTATTTTCTTTCCTGTCTTAAAATATAACCTTCACAGTTTTCGTTTGTTTCAGTATTGCTTAGCGGACCACACAATTTTGGCAGGATAGAGTGTTTTGCTTTCCTCCCCAGGCAGATCTGAGTGTATTTGAATTATGATTGGGCCTGTCTCCATTATGATAAGATTTGCAAATGAACTGAAGATGTGTGGAATGACTTATGTGAGCACATCTGGCTCTTCTATCATTAGATGGAAAATATCTTCACTACGCTCCGACCGGTGGGCTTCCAACCAAGTATCTCGATTAGTCAATTCCATTTTAGGATTTATATCATCTTTCCACCCAGACTCTGGCTGGTTCTTGTTAGCAATGGGCTCTTTTTGAATTCATAGTCTCATTTCTATTGTTATTGTAAAATAAACAAAAGACTACTTTGGAATGAATAGGTTTTCTCTGGCATGGCACATATCTGATATTGCCAAGAATTCATACTCTTTTAACTGATAATTCACTGATAGAAATGACTAATAAATATCAATGAATAATTTGTATTTTTAATAACATTAGATGTATTATCCCCTGAATAAATAACTCCTTACTGAAGTAGACAATGTTTAAAATTTTTGAATTCTTTAACATTCTTACCTATCCTCAAGATAAGTATCAAATATCTAATATTTCACTTCAATTATCATTTTAGCGAAGAAAAAAAATGTTTTTGTTTGTCTAGCTGGAATAATCCTTCACGGCTAAGAAGTTTTCCACAGCCCCATATAAAAACTATTTTAGTCCCTTAAAAAGACAGCTGCCGTTGTGCAAGTGTTGGCAGGAACCTTAAGTAGCTGTATTAAAGACGAACACTAATTTGTCAAGGGGTCTGAGCCCATCATGAAACTTCCAACATACCTTCTATAAAACCTTTCCACTCCTCTTGCTGCACCAGGAAAATACTTCAAGCTTGGCCCAGCTCTCAACAACAAACCTCATAAAAGATCAAATATTAATTGAATTAACCCAAGAATTTAAGTTTTTTTGTGTGCATGTGTGTGTTTTTTTTAAGGTTTAATTATTTTTTTACTAGCATTTTTTCATTTTATTTAGTAGTACTGTTTATCTATTTATTTTAATGTAATATTGGAAAATTGGAGTTGGGGATGCTGACCATACAGTAGATCAGTTTGTATGGTTAATATATACTACGTCAGTCTGATAAAGCAGGAAAGTATAATTTCACAAAAAATGAATGTGAATCTGGTTCGCTGTGTCTCAATTAATTTCTCATGGTCAATATGAGAAGATATGATCATTAATGTGTTGCTTTTTTAAGTAAAGCACAGACATTGCTCCTCACAGCCTCTATTATATACCTGCTAGTGGTGTCATGACCAGTCTGAAAATATGCAATTTACTCTTAATGGAGTTTTGCGGTTCCATTGTTTCATACATTTATGTTTTATAATAATTCAGTATTGCAATTATCATTTCATGTAATTTTATAGCAGTTTGGAATAGTCATTGGCTCTAGTAGAAACTTCCTTATCACCCTCCCGCAGAAGAAGGAAATGTGAGTGCATTTAAAAAAGTTTACTGTGCTGCTAATTTCTTATCACTTATTATTTTATTGTCTCTTATTCTGTCAACATTAATAATTTAATCTCAATGCTGAAATATTTAAATTATAATATTATTTAAATAATAATAATAATATTTATAATTTCAATGCTTATGTGCTGATAGGACCAGGACTGGATTATGCATTGGCATTCTAGGTATACGTCACTCTAATGCTAGAATTCTGTAAGACACAATGTTAGACATTTGCATTGTAAATCATAACTATTGGTCACCCTTTACATCTGTCTGTGGGTTTTGCAAATATTTAATCATTGAAAAGTATTAAAAATAACTTGTGACTAAACCTCGTAACTCCTCATAAAAGATCAAAAATTAATTGAATTAACCCAAGAATTTAAGTTTTGTGTGTGTGTGTGTGTGTGTGTGTGTGTGAGAGTGTTTGTTTTGTTTTTGTTTGTTTTTTTTAAAAAAAAGGTTTAATTATTTTATTACTAGCATTTTTTTTTCATTTTATTTAGTAGTACTGTTTATCTATTTATTTTAATGTAATATTTGAAAATTGGAGTTGGGGATGCTGACCATAGCATGTTTGAATATTTAAAACCTTATAACTACATCCCGCCTCTATCATAAATGAAGTGCCGCACACATTTTGGAGGTCAAAGTTTGAACTAAACAATAAAATATGCTATTCCAAGTATATAAGAATTAGTTCAAACTTTGACCTGTGGAAGGCAGTAATACACTTAGCAGTGTCTGCACTGCTGGAATTCTAGAAGAAGAAGAAGAAGAAGAAAGCTAGTGCAAGACAAGCATTTGTGGTTAATATATAGTATATAGTTTTTTGTTTTTTTTGAATGACAGATCGTTTCACTAGATAAGACCCTTACTCCTCGTCTGGGATTGTGTAGAACGCTTTGAAGCTGCACTGAAACAGCAATTTGGACCTTCAACCCATTGAACCCCACTGAAGTCCACTATACAGAGAAAATCCCTGGAATGTTTTCCACAAAAACCTTAATTTCTTTTTGACCGAATAAAGAAAGACATGAACATCTTGGAAGACATGGGGGTGAGTAAATTATCAGGAAATTTTCTTTTAATTACTCAACCTCATTTTCTTACAAATCCGTAAGACCTTCTTTCATCTTTTGAACACAAATTAAAATATTTTTGATCAAATCTGAGAGGTTTCTGATCCTCATAGACAGCAATGCAATCACCACTTTCAAGGCCCAGAAAGGTAGTAAAGACATCGTTAAAATAGTCCATGTGACTACAGTGGTTCAACCTTAATTTTATGAAGTGACAAGAAAAAAAATGCTGTTCACTTACCCAGGAGCCGGCCAATACTGAGCTGGCGTTCTGACATAGAACCCAGAAGCACTGCACTCTGTTTACAACATGAAAAGCTCAACATATTGTTTTGTGCTCATTGTTTTTATACACATGTGCATTATGCTTATGGATGTTTAGTGTAAATAATTTTGCAGAGAATCTCCCAGACAGAAGTCATTGCAGCAGTCTGATAGCACATGCTAGCAGTTACTATTCTGATTCAAGCAACAGTTATTCTGGAGCTACAAACTGTTGTGAAATGGCAACAATGCATTTTGATTATTTTTTTTTTTTTACAAACTAAATGTATGAAAATAAATGTGCATAAATCAGTATACAGTATAAATGTGAATGCATCATAAGTACCTCATAAAAGCTTTGCGGCAGGTTTTGTGTGTATATATTTAACAATGTGAAGGACTTGAATTTTAGCCATTTCATATTTCAGTTAAGAATTAGCGCAGTACAGCGTAATCAATGGTATGAGCAAACATCTTGTTAAATACTTGTGAGGCTTAAACAGTTCTAACAATGCTTGATAGAGCTGACTAACAGCTTAGAAAAATCATATCTGGGCAAGTTCTAATATTAACCAAAACATTAAGCACGTAAACAATAATGACATTTGCAGATGAACACAGATCTACTAATTTGCACTAACAACATGTTAACAAAACTGTTTTGATTAGAACATAAGAGTAAGCAAGTAGTATTAAATTACCTCAAAAGGTCCAATCTAAGATCACAAAATTTCATTCATTCTCATGTTTATTATTAACCAGGGAGAGTAAAAGCTGCTATGAAGTATCATGATTGATCAGTGCCATAGCAGCTTATTGATCCTTAATCTGCCATCATATTCTGTCTGCTGCCATGATCAATCATAAAATAGAAGAGAGTCCCATAAGAAACTGTACTGTGTGTGTGAGTGTGTGACTCACACAGAAAGTACTGCCTTTTCTATGAATTCTCATAGGGTCTGTATAGTTATAGACCAATAGGCCATCTATCATCTCATGCTGTCATGCCTACGCTAAATAGCTGTGGACCGAGGAGGTCTGTTATATCATACAGCATTGATGGGAATCTATTTTGGCTAATGCACACATTTATTGAAGACTTTTAGACAAATGACTTTCAGCAGTATTAGAATACTACAAAAGGCGTGGGAGTAAAAAATTCAGTGTTCACTGACTTCTTTGCACCTATAGCTCTGCTCCAAGCTCCATGAGAACTGCTCTGCTTAAGTGTGTGTGTGTGTGTGTGTGTGTGTGTGTGAATGTGTTTAATAAATCTGTGTTTCCTCTTACTAAATAAACATTTCTTGGAGCACAAGCAGAATCACATAGCAATGTACAGGCTCCCAGTTCAATCACTTCAGTAGTTTGTTTAGCACGGAGTTCAGATCAAAAGCATTCAGAGAGTAGAGGGACGTACTACACTGTTCATTGGATGAGAAAAACAAAATGAATAATTGATTTCCCTTTAAACTGAATGCTGATTATGGCTTTGTTCACACTGATCCCATTTCCAATTTGTTTCTCAAATTCGATCTTTAAAACTGACTGTCCACACTGTCATTTAGCAAGTGATAGATTTGTTCTGCATGTTCAGAAAGTGTATTCATCCAGTTCATTAACCTTATTTGCTACAATACTAACTTCAGCTTCAACATAATGTTCTTATCCTACAACTGAGAGTATAAAGCTGGTCTTGAAGACAAGAAAACACTAAAAAGTTTTACTCAGGAGTTCAATTAATATTTCTCAATCAGTTTGTCTATGGCGTCTCTAAATTCAACTCCTTGCTTCTGCGAGAGCTGAGCAAAAAAGAAAGAGCTCTGTTCAACTGAGAAGCCATTTCACACCCTGTCTTTGATTAATTCATGATAGAGTAGACATTCTATATGAAGCTGTGCCATCAGACACATTCCTTATCATCATCCAGATTTAGACAAGAGGAGATACAGATAAATTCTAGAGTTAAAGCTCAGAATCCAGATTTATTTTCACGGTTCAACAATAGGAGTTACTTCTGTTTACCCTGCCAAAAATATATTATATGATCATTCAGAAATTATTCCAATATGCTGATTTGGTGCTCAAGAAACATTTTCAGTGTAATTTTAGTGTAACTGTGTAATTTGTATTTTTCATTAAATGGTTTTAAGAGATATATGAGCAATATCACATGATTACCTTTGCAATATCACTCTGTATGCATGACTGTGATCCGGCTATAGCGGTAATAAGCTACATGTGGGATGTTGTGTTTTTACAACTGCATTTTACATTCATAACTACAATATCAGTTTGAATGTCTGCTGAAGAAAACAATATATTTGTCTTTGTCCTTTTAACAGTTAAGGAGATTTCCCATGATGGCGATAGTCAATTCATTTGTAAGTTGCGTCTTATAAGGTGTTGTTTAAAGTAAAAACAACATCCTCGTTCACAACCTTGTTTCAGTCCCTTTCAATATAAAAAGTCTTTGCTACTGACTTTCTCCTAAAGACAGTCTTTGCTGCCATCCAATGGTGCAATAATGTAACTTCCACTAAAGTCGAAATCACAATCACTAACGGACCCTTTCTCGATACTAAATACGGCAAGTTATTTATATAAAATATTATTTATTTGAAAATAATAAATGTATAGCCATTATAAAAGTATAAGTTTGTACAATAGGAAACAGTTCAGTCAAAATCACAAAAGCAGCAGTAGTTAAGAATATAGATAGATTAATAAGACCAAAGATTGCATGTTTGATATACCCAAAATGAATTATACATCATGTTTAAACACTGTCTGTATCTGTAAGAGGCAGTTGCAAATTCCCAAAGGATTGGCCGAGATGAAGCTGTTCCCTGCTGGTACATGAGCACTGAACGGCCGCTGGTGTCCTGGAGCTAACATCTCTGAAACGTCTCAAAAAACATGGTCAATTAGGTGCTATGTTTATATATGTCGCATATTTGAGGTCTAAATAACTACTCGCCTAAACACACTATTAAAACTACATTCCGTGACACAACAGTTGTATTTGTAAAATTGTGGTGGGTTTGCTCGTCCATCATGATACTCTGAGAAATACACCACGCGGAGTGATACGAACAGGGAAATCTGTTCGAAACAGTGAAATCCTGTGGTGATACTCGTAGAATAGTCACAGCCTCAGACATCACATCTGATGCAGGTAACACTGCGTGTCACGCTCTTTAATGGTTTGCCTGGAAACAAATATGCCATGAAGCCAAACCCTCTCATGGAAGTACAACACCGTCGTGTTTACAACTGTGACAAAAATTGTTTATCAGGATAAACTAAATGCTGGATTTTAAAAAGTGTGTGAATGTTCATGGCATAGACTCTTTAAAATATGTAATGTCCAAGAGTTTTACACACCAGTCTATTACATCAATGTTACATTTTCACGCCCCTAAACAGCACATGGAACAAAACGAACTGTGATTAGTTGCTTTAAATGTCAGTCAGATGTCTTTGTCCAGTAAAAGCTGCTATAGAGTCCAGACCTTCTGCTGTCAGTCTCAAGGTCTGGCTACACAAGACTACTAAAATATCATTTGGCTGGAAAAGACCCTCAGCCAATCAGATCCGAGAACCAGAATGAACTGTTGTATATAAAAACTATAATGTAACTCAGTTATAATTAATAAAAATACTTCTTTTAAGGCATGAAAATATCCATGAACAACAACATAAGATAAGATAGTGAACCTCTGTCACTGGCTCTTTGCCAGTGGACTATATTTATTATTCAACTCTGCATTTATTAAATAGAATAGAATAGAATAGAAGCAGATAGCAGAGAGCAGCACAACAACACAAATTTCTAAAGGGCAGTACAACTAAAATGAAAAACATTTTTTTTTTTTTTTGAATCCGATCTGTGCTTTGTTGCCTCTGTGCTCAGAGAGATTGCTGGCTGCAGGCGCTTCCTTTTCTGGATTGATTCCACTCTCATTTGACGCGCTTTTGTTTTAAATATTGTAACCAAACATTACTCTAAACAAGCACCCAAGTGGCCTTTTCAGGGTTAAGAGTGGTAATATATAGAACAGCTACAATAGAGATGGAATCTTGCACTTTTTGGCTAAATCTAGACATACTCATGCATTTTACAAAATCTCATTGAAACCCTGATCCCACGCAGGTCATGATTTCATATCTCTCACTGACACACATGCACAAAGATAAACACAAACAGATTATCATTTAAGCCATAGAATGATAGACTGCTGTATTCTGAATAAGTTAAGTTTAAGACCCCTCCGATGACCCTGTATGCCTTACAGGAACCTTAACTCCCCATCCGTATCTGAATGACGTACAGGGATATCATTTCCATCTTAAACACAGTATACTCACAGTCTAATAAACAAGCTCAGTCCTTGAGCTCTGGCCACTGTGCCATAGTTACTGTACAAAAAGAACATGCTGTACAACAGTAGGACCTGTTTTCTTTCATTTTTTACATTGTGTATGTGTTTTTACACTATCCAGCTTACCAGTGGCAAATGTTAAACAGTAATGCACATTTAAGGTATATTGTTTGTTTATTGTATTGAGTTGTGGTGTGGAATCAGCATAAAAAAATAGGATTTAAAGGATTTTTAAGTAAATTGTTATAAATGTACATTCAATTAAACAAAACAAAAAATGTGTATTACTAACACATTAATAACTGTGTAAATATCACAGTCTGAAAAGGGTCCACTATTATTATTATTATCATTATTATTATATTATTATTTAAAAATAAATAAACATTGTTTCATTACTTTTTAATATGTGGAAAAGTTGTCATCCAAATGAAAGTGATTTTGTGCAAAAAAACAGGAAATTACTGAAAAATGTAATGACAATTACATTATATGAATACAAAAGTACATTCTAAGAACTACTCACATGTGTGAACTAAACTAACAAAACTAAAAGCTCTTTTATGTCATTGAACCAGATAAAAGATTTATAATTGACAATTGTGGTAAATGTCAGGAATTTTAAAAGCCATTATCATCTTTCACTAAGGTTGTGCTGCCCATAAAAATGTCTTTCCCTGGATACACGCCTGCAGAGAGAACTACATAGACCCCGTCCCCTGAGAGAGAAACCGACATCATTATGAGAGTGGAAGAAGGTGTCTGGGCGTCTCATTACCGTGTGACCCTCTGTCATTAATACCCGTTTGTCGAGAGGCAGAAAGAGAAGGCCGCGATCAATCAGATGAGATTTAACTTCACATATAAACAGGTCTGATGAATGGTTGCCGTTTAAAGTGGGGCGACAGACTTACCACAATTTTCACTAAGTGTCTGGGCATAGAGTCTGTGCCTTTACTGCCAGATGGCTTTAGACTCCAATCCAGTATTTTTTTTGAGTTTCAAGTCTGTGTGAGCATATGTATTTGCTTAATATCTCATATGAACATTTAAACCAATTTCCTGACATTTTATCTTTTATGTATATAAATTGAGATATGTCAACTACTAGAACAGTAACTCTTCATGGTTTAAGAGGCCTTGACACCATTATAAAAAGCCTGAATTTTATGACTCCTCAGATTGGGTGCCAAACATTTAGCCAGTGAGATAAAGATTAGGCCCTATAACTAACTGTATTGATTATGTTCTGTAATAGCAAATTGGTCTTGTGCTTTTTCAGTGTTCTTTTAAATGCTGTATATCTCACCAGTGTTTGAACTGTCAGAGCTGTATATAGATGTATATATACTCTATATATCTATATCTATATCTATATCTATATATATATATATATATATATATATATTTATAAATTCTGTTCAAATGCTTGGGGTATGTTAGATTATTTATTTATTTTTTATTTTTATTTTTTTTGAGTGAAGCCTCTTCAAGCATATCTACTGTATAGATCATTACTGCAACTAAAATTTTCTGTTTAAGATGTTAAAAATATTTAACGCAGCATCCATTTTTTTCCTTCCTGAAGTAACTATGCTAATGTTTGTCTATGTTTGTCAATGTTACTGAGAAAGACAGAAACATCATTATATTACTATATTTAAGGCACACCTAAATGATATAATCTTATAGTCATAACATATAGTTATGTTATAGTCATATATATTATATTATATAATATATATATATATATATATATATATATATATATATATATATATATATTAAAATGTATTACTAAATTATTTTACTATTATTGTGCATCATTAGGATTATCCAATATGTGTGGCAAAGGTTACAAACAAATGTATCCTTTGGAAACTCAATGACAATGGATGTAAAACAGGGTCTAATTTGATTCCATATTAGTGATTTGACTGACTTGATTATTTCAAAGCAGTGGTGGCAAACTCATTTAAACCTAATAGCATTACATCTTAAAATACCTTCTAGTGTGTTATGAATAAAATTTGAAGATGAATTGCAGCTTGTATCAAGTGAAGACAAGTATGTCAGTCCCATTCTATAAACAAAACTGCATGTGGTGCTTTCAGATCACTGAATTTTAGATTCCTGATTCAAGGTGACTGAACAATAAACAATCGTTTTAAGTCAAGGCCATGTTACACAGAATAATCCACCCTCCTACATCTGTGTCTTATATAATTGTGAAATTGGGGAAAGGGATTTATCCATTAACCTTCTAAAGTGTTTGATGGATGAGGGACATTTATATTATGTATTGATTTTCTTTTGAAACAGTTCATCAAACATTAGAGGTGATAATAGACTTTGTGGATAAATTGTGTGACCTCCTATATTGGTTATATCAGCTCTAGGTCCTTATATAGCAATTTGTCCCTCAGAGTTTGGGTGTATGTGCACATTACCTGAAAGAGCAAGAACAATCACCACTTTTCAAAGCTAATAAAGAAGATGTTCTTCTTTTAAAATGCCTTTTTGAGCAGCATTAATTGTATCATTTCACATACAGCACATTTTCCAGCACACAGATGTGATCATGTTGTATGTTTAAAAAAGAATTAAAACATACTCATCTCATGTTTATTTTTGCTACTAACTAAATTACTCTTCTCAGTAGTCTGTGAGCAAACTGTCTTTACACAGCATTTAAAGAAGTTATTCTACACACTTACTAGGATTATAATGTTGTTTGGTGTGCCCAGCTGTTCCTCTCACTCCAAGTGTTCTGCCTTGCTAAATATCATTAGACGGTTGACGCATGCAATCCATCTGTTATTTTTTAATTGTGGTTTGTCAGAGGTATTGGGCTGGGGGGGGGGGGTACAAGGAGAGATGGTAGGAGGTTGATGAGGTAATACTAGGTAGGTGTTGCAATGCAAAGGCAAGGTGAAGTTATAATTTGGGAATTTATGTAAAACTAAAGAAGATTTTAATGTTTATAGGGGCTCTGATGGACATAATTATTTCCTGTAGGGCATTCAGTCATTTGGAAACATAAACCTCTTAAACCGTTTTGAAGATTTCACCACATACAAACCAATTTGTACAGATTGAGTTGTTAAATTCTGAAGCAGCTGGTTTAGAAGTGGAAGAAGCACTGCAGTAATCCTCTAGCCCTCTCAGCATCTGGACCCCTGCAGTTCCACAATTACTATGCCAGGGCTTTATTTCAGGCACGAAAACTGCAGGGGCTGCTGTTCTCTCAACATGGCTAAAAAAAAATCACAGTTTCTCTTAAGAAGCAATGAAAAACAGTTTATATTAAGATAAAAGAGAAGCCAGTTAGCAGGAGGGGGTTTTATGTTTTAATCTGATGCATACTTTCTTGTATTTTATTTTTCCAAACATTTGGAAAGTCTCGTGCAGCCATGAAAAACTTCCTCTTCAATAGCCATGAGTTTTTATTCAAAATCTTCACACCTTTAAACCAGGTTGTGGATTACGGTTTAGTGTTGCTGAATGGTATGTTGTTTTCAAAAACAATTTTAATTTTAACGGAACTCACTAGACATTTCATTTACGACTGCCACCTCATGTATAACAACAATGTAATAAAATGTTGCCATATTCATGCTCATCAGTTTCTGATAAAACAAATATTTTCACTTTTGATTATTTTCAATTTGAAACTGTCTCAAAATGTGCAAAAATGTGCAACATAATATCGTTTAGCAGAAATGTTGCCTCAAGCAGGTTTTTCCAATGACCAATGAATGGGTTGAAGGGAAAAAAAACTGTAATTTTTAAACATTTGGAATAGTTTCTTCAACCATGCATAACTTCCACCATTATTTAAGTTAATATCTTTCTTTTAAGAAGCACTTTTCAGGTGGCGCTGCAATAAGCACTTACTGACTTTCCTACAAACCACCAAGGCCAAAGTGTTCCACAGTTCATGACTTACAGCTCTCTCAGAGCTCATCATTAGTTTGCATTAAACTAACTGTATAGCTAAAAAGCTCCCCAGGGCTTTGACCCTGAAGTCAGGCAACAGTTGACTTTTATATAAGGCATCACACAAATCTGCAACTGTCCACATAGAATAAATAAAGTGGTTCTTGTATAACACATATCCGTCATAGTTTTTACAAATAAGCATGCATGCACATGATTATACCCACATAAATACCCGGCTCTGTTTTCTGCTGCTAATTACACACACACGTATGTACAGTAAGCACACTAAGCACACTAGCAGTGAGTAAATTATGGAAAACACTACATGAATTTTGAAATCTGAAAAGTGGTTTCATACACTTCATAAATAGTTAAATAGGTAAAACTGGGCATCATACACTACACAACTGAGGGTCACCCACTTCCAGAATCATCAGAACTCAAACATGCGCCTCATTTATAGGAGATGCATGACAAATGAAAATATCAATCATGTTTAATATCCTCCAACTGGATTGAATCATAATCTGAAGTCTGTGTCCGTCATATATGCAATTTTCTGTGAAATCTGTTCTCTGGCTACAGTGGCTAGTTCGCCAACTAACATTGAAGCTTCCCTCCAAATCAGGACAAAAGTCGTGTGGTGTATTATAGCCTTAAAGGTTTAAGGGCTTTTACGATGGTACATACATTCTGTCCCAAACAGCAGAAAATATAATTTCTTGCCAATCAAATAAGCACAGTGACCAATGTTGATTAAAAGAAAACTGCTGACTGCAAACTCCTGCCTGGTAAACCAACAGTAGCTCAGAGTCTGTGTACTAAGATGAAGCATAGTACTTTGATACTGTGAAGATTAACCTCTGGCACAGCTTATCTAAGTGTGCTGCTAAACACTAAAATCTGTAAACACAGACATATTGAACTATCTTTCTTCTTTTGGTTTTGGTGCAAGTGCATTTACACGTGCAGTCTTTTGCAACTTAGGCTAATGATGTATGCTAATAAGCAATTTTGTCTGGAGTTGTTGTCATCAAAGAGTAAGCAACTCTTTCATCTCTTCACTTTTATCACACATCAGTTGATGCAAAAACCCCTGACATCCCGTGAGCAGGCTTTTATGGGATACTACAATGAGTTATTAGTTGACAGTTTTTGACTTTCTCACTTTCTCTCCCTTCCATTTAACTGTGCACTAAAGAGTGCTGAAGAATACTAGTGGCCGGCACTGCACTGTTAAAAAATATTCTGTTAAAACTGTCCATACAACATGGCCAGTGTTCATATGTAAACAGTACATAGGGTCATACAGCAAAGATAAAACTGCAACACATGACATTAACTAAAAAATGTAAAACGGAACACAAAACACTATAATGTAGTACATTACTGAAATAGACCCATTTGGAGCAGACGTCACAGTTACGTCACTTGCAGCTGCGCGCATTGTGGTGGCATAGCGGTAACAAGTGGAGGAAATTTCCAAAATCCACAGAATAAGAGAAAAATGTTTTGTTGTGCCGTTGGATGTCGAAATGTAAAAAATATTGTCTTGGTTTAGGATTAGGGTTTGAAAACGCCCTTTGAAGCTAAACACAGACATTTATGTTGCAAGTCACAGACTGGACTGGTGAAACCGGCATTGATTAGTCTCTTATTAAAGCATGAATTTGATGTAAACAGTAAGTCAACATAATATTCTCATATGCAGTTCATACAGGACATACATACATAGCAGTTACAGAATCAAACAATATTTAAACCTATAACATTTTACATAGATAACTTTTAAACATAGCCTATAACATTTTTATCTCACAATTCTGATTTTTGCGTTATATTATTTATATCTCCCAGTTTGGACTTTATAACTTGAAATTGTGAGTTTATATCATAATTCTGTTTGTCCTTCTAAGAATTGTGAAATATAAGCTCGGATTTGCTAGAAAAATAGTCAGAATTGTGAGATATAAACTCAAAATTAACTTTTTTTATTCTTTTTTCCATGGCTTCCATAGACTGCTACAGCAGATCTGTCATTTTCTGCCCCCGGGTTGGCTCCGCCCACAAAAAACATCATCGCTGTTTGCAAACACAAAATAGGTATATAAGAAAAAACAAAATTATTTATATAAAATAGTAATATTCATAATTTCTTTACTTGCCAAAAATCATAAATTTGACAGTATTTTACAGTAAAACTAAATTACAGTATAACTACGCTAATTTCATAAACTACATAAAACATAATATTGTTTGCAAAGACCTCCCCCTTTGGTTACTGTTGCTATGTCCGACAAGCCATGCCGCTCTCACACAGTGAAAAATACATCGCGGAGCAAAGAGGACACTGACATGTTTCAAATTTCAAATATTGTAATTTTTTAAAGAAGTTTAAACAATAAATACCATATAGTGGCTCTTTAATGTGTTGACAGATCACTGTAGCTCCTCAGTTCAAGCGGCTCGTGAACCGATCGTCCCTTCATACTAGTTCAGTTAACCAGTTAACATTTTCACTGTATCAATTTTACAGTCTTTTTCTGTAAAAATGACAAACATTTTTTACAGTGTAGTGATATTGTCTCTTAGAGCTAAGAGAAGTAGAATGCTTTGGGTTTAATACAAGTTAAGCTTTATTGACAGCATTTGTGGCATTAAAAAAATATCACAGTTACAGAAAGGCACTAGCGAATGCAATAAACCGTGCCAGTATTCCAGTGGGTTTAAAAGCATGAAAGCGAGCCTATTATTTTTTGTTTAAGCACTTGCATGAATTATTCAGTAAAATCCCATTCATTATTTGAGCAGTAAAGAATTATTCTAAATGATTCTTTTCTAGGTGGATAAAGTTCTGGTTATGCAATACTGACAAATGAATGCTAAAAACATATTTCTTGTAAGATTATATTGGTTGGGCTGGATTCAGGATCAAACATTCTCTTCACTGACTGCCCATCTGTGATGGCATTGTCTTCAAATGCAACAAAAACTTTCCAGTGCACTGGAAATAAGTCTCTTCATAAAGAATATTAAGAGAGAAGAGAGAACTGTTTTCTCAGTAGGAGAAAACCATCAGCACAGCAGTAGCTGTAACACTGACAAGAAGCCAATGACACACCAGCAGTGTGGTTCACATGGCTAGAGGGGCTGATGACAGCCTGTTATTGCTTGCATGGTTTAGACAGAGACTGAAGTAAAGACATGGTTGAAAAGGGAATTGTAGACATATGAGTCTAAAGAGAGACTGTGTACAGACTAATTGTTGGGTTATGTTGGGATTGTTTGTTTTGTTGCTTGGAAATTAAGCCTCGTGGTGTAGAATAATGTTAGCTAAATGTCATAATTGTACAAACAGATGCTGCACTTGCTTTAAAGGACAGCTGGAGCTAATGTATATTTCTGTTTTTTGAAAAGAGTGACATACAGTCCCTCCCCAAATGCACTCATTTAGGTCTTATTTACGTTATGATAGTCCTTCAGTCTGTGACACAGAGATACCATGTAAGCTGGCACGCATATTTTGTTTTGTCTTATTCTGCATTTAAAATAATTTTGAGGCACCTTTGAAAGTTTGTTTAGACTCCCTAAGGGATCTGCACCACTGGTTGAGAACAACTGATCTAAAATAAAGTGTTAAAATAAAGTGTTACCTTAACTACTTGTAAGGTTACAAGGTTACATTTGCAAGGTCACAGCCAGCTATTTTCTAAATTTAATCATTGTTTAATCATGTCCACTCTTGGAATAGCATTTTACTGATAGGAGAGGAAATTACACCGGCTTTGTCTTGGAAGACTAGATCTGCTATGCTTCTGTTGCTGTAAGCGTGAGTGAAGCCTACTGCTGAAACATGTGCATAGTTACAGGCAACATATATGCCATACAGGCATACATGCTGTTGCTGCAGAGAAAATATATGGAGAACCGCCTAGAAGATCTTGGCAGGTGGTGCTGGGGAAGGAGAGGGGCTAGGACTGGGTTAGATCAGGATAGATATAATTAGGTTATGGGAGAACTAATTAGTTGCTTGGAAGAGTAACTATGCACTTTTTTTTTTACTGATACATGGCAGTTAAATACAGATGTCACCTTTTTAACTCTCTAGGGGCCGACACAGCTTTGAGAGGATTGTAGTGATCATTCCCTGAATGGTAGATTTGTTACAGACCTTCTGTGCAGCTTTTATAATTCTGTGCAGGACCACGGACAGCTCAGCAGTGTTTCCAGGATTGCTGGGTCTTTTCTGTTGCCGAGTGATTCAGTGAGTCTCACACATACGCTTAGAGCGACCACTAGACAGCACATCAGTGAAGAAAATAGCTTTTATGTGTGAATACCAGATTTGTCTATCCTTTTCCCTGCTTTGCATTTAATTATATGTGATTGTAAGACATGTAGACTACTTTTACCACTTTTTTACAGCACCTTGTGTGTTCACTATGCATTGCTAGTTTTCTACTTGCTTAAAAAATGCATAGACATGATAATTCGAGAGAGAATTGATTCTTAACTTTATAGAATTGTATGTACATATAGTAATATAAATTATAGTGATGGCTAAGGAGAAATATAATTTCAGTGTTCCATCTGCTATTTTGAACATCAAATAAGAAATAATGATATAGTGTGATACATATCTATGTGAGAGTGGGAGATTTGGTTCATTAGTCACTCGTCCCTAGCACTAACCTTCAAAACAAATCAATTTGATTATGCAAAATGATGCCTATTAAGTGCTACTTCAGAGATAGAAAGTGTGCGTGTTTACTGTGGTCTGCATGTAAATGTTAAGACTCTCTCTTTCAACATCAAAGGCCGTGACACTCTACAGACACCAACTGCCACCCACCAGGGCAGGAAATGACACACAGGTACAAAAGAACAAGGTAGGAGACCAGGGTTGAGTAATTAGCGAGGGTTAACAGATGATTGATGAAGGGAGCTACTTCAGTTTCATGTACATGTACTTTTTCCATTTTTCCTCTGAAAAAAAGAGGAACATTTAGCCTTGGGCACTGCACTGAAATAGTCCTGTCTGAGTGAGCTGACAAGAGGCAGGAGAGTAGAAGAGCTCTCTTTAAATACTAGAGCCCTAAAGAACAGACTGGAACTGGCTGCTTGACAGATAATTGTAATGTCTATTGCAGTCTAGTTTCTCCTCTACTTCATTTCAAACATCCATCTACTATATATGGTTGTTGCACATGTCACCTTGCAATTTGTATTTCATTTATTTTAAGTTTTAACTCTCAAGGTTCTATTGGGGATTTTACAACCTTTAGTTCCTTTCCTTGATTCTGATTGGTCGAGTATAACAGCACTGGGATTTTCTACTGTTTGTAACACTCCACTTGTTAATAAACTGTCAATCTGTGTATTACAGTGGCCATTTTTTTGTGAATCATTTAGGTTACATCATTATGTCAGTAGATGGTGGCAAGCGAGTCACTGAATCATTCATTCATTCATTCATTCAGTTGATTCATTCAAAAACCTTTATTCGTTCAGGAATGAAGCAAGTGGTTGTCTCTATCAGGGAGTCATTGAATCATTTACTCAATCGTTTCATTCAAAATTGCTCATTCATTCAGGAACTAAACAAGTAACTGACTTTACAAGTGAATTACTGAATCATTCATTCAACTGATTGGCTAAAAAGTTGTGTAGTGTATGATGCTAAAAAGCCTGAAAGAAAAGATACTTTCAGGAACGAAAATACCACCTTACTGCGTACTAGACAAACATACAAAGTGCCTCCCAATATTGTGCCTAAAATTTAAGTCATTCAGTATAAAATGTGTAATTTTTCGTATTTTCATATAGTTTTATATTATTTATTAATATATTTATATATATTTTTTTCAGTTTATTTTTAAATTTTAGTTTAAATTTTAGTCATTTTGTATGTGTATGTGTCTTTGTCATTTATAGTAGTTTTTTATTCTTTCACTTTAGTTTTTTCTATTTATGGTAACATATCACCATATTTATTTAAGTTTTAGTTTGAGTAATTTCGTGAATCAACTTAAACTTATTTTATTTCAGTTAGTTGTCAAGGCAACATTTCTTGATTTTCATCGAATATTTATTCATCAATGTTCAATTTTTAATAGTTTTAGTTAACACTAAAACTGGTATAAAACCAATTCCACACTTTCAATCATGCTGTTTCACAGAATATACATGATGACTGTGATTACCAGCGGCCTTGTGATTACCAGCGGCCTTGTGCCTACGTCCGAATCACAGCCATGCTGATATCTGCAGATACATTGCTCTCATGTTTTTTTCGGCAAGGACTGGAGATACGAGCAAATCCAGACATGCAGCAATGACATTGCCATATGACAGCCTATGGAAAACACTGCCCCTGCCCTCTGCCCTGTGTTCTCTGTAGCAGAGCTCGGCCGCTGTTTCCGAGTGGAGAGCAGGTCAAAGGGTAAGGCGCCCCATCACGCCCACTGCTTTCACACAAATGCTGCACCGACACTGGATGAAGCCTTTAACCTCTGTTTTATAAGCCCCTTCTCATACAGTCTTAAATTACACCCTCTTCTAGTTTACTCGGGTCAGCTCAGACAAAATCCAGCTCAACCACATGGCGTCACATAAAAGGAGTCTCAGGAGCAATGCACAGCCCCAATTTTCATTCTTACAGTGGGAAAATTCTGTAAACACATCTGATGAAGATGGTGCTTAATTAGCTCTTATGATAATTTTGCAAAGTAGAGTTGTTTTATAGAAAACATGAAAGTACAGAAAAGAGGGTGGTAGTGTATTTCGTAAGAATAATGATTGTCTCATCAATGCTGTTGGCTGCAAAGCTCTTTGATAACTGCACACTGCAGCAAAGACTGTTCATCTCAGTCAAGAGGTCAGTCAAGGTTGTATTTTCTCTGATCTATTCAGTTCTGTCCACTTCTATTAAGTCATAGGAATATGTTTCATAGGCCTTCAGGCTGTGAAGCTCTATGTTAGAGGTCTGCTGTTTAATCTTACTTGGTTTTAGAAGATGGGTTTTATCAAAGTTTGAGTCTTTGGTCTTATCGATATGTTTACGTATATATGTGACTTCAGCTTACTAAAAATGCTAGTACAGAATCCACATTAATGTGACCAAACACTTTATCTATTACTATGAATGTATCTTGACAAAACTGACTAAAAGAAAAACTTTTTCTTCTGAGGGTTTGTTGCTTATTTATTGATTTTTATAATATATTTCATGGTAATTTTATAATCATTCTTAATTTTGACAAATGTGCTATTTGTATATATCTATTCTTTGTTCATAATTTCCTCAATGTCTCTTCACCTTCCTACAAAATGTAGGAGAATACTGCAGCAAGAAAGTAAGAAGGAAAGAGAAGAAGGTGGGAGGAATGAGAATTTGCAGGGAAATGAACAAAGTAATTGAGAAAGAGACAGTGGGAACCAGACTAGATGGAGCAAGAGGGATAAAGCTAATGTAAGGGGGAGAGAGAGAGAGACCAGGCAGTTGACGTAGAAGTCCAATGATCAAATACAGATGTCTCCCGCCCCTTATGTGAAGGGGTCAATAATGCAAATCTCCTGGCACAGTTATTCTCTGAACAGCGGTTTCCCTCATGCCATATTTCATACTGATGATGGGAAATGAAGGTTATGGTAGTTAGAGTTTGAAATATTTGGAGGAAGGCTTTTGATTACCATCTAAACGCTGGCAGAGCTAAGATAAAATGGAATGTGAAGGAAATTACATGTTTTATCAAAGTCAGTTTAATTTAATCTTAAAGACAAACAACATAAAATACATTAATACTCAATAAAATGTTTGTTTTATTCTTCCTGTTGTCTTTTCTATAGGTTTGTCCTGGTGTTTGGCTGCTTGGTGCTGTCTGTCTTCTCTACCATTCCAGATCACCTGGATATGGCGTCTCATAGTCTCCTGATCTTGGTAAGAACTTAACTAGTGTCGAAGACAATCCAAAGAAAATGAAGCATGAAAACAGTCCCATGCAAAGAAGTTGAAAGAAAAACATTGCATAAACTTTGTTTTAACTGTACCGCAGGTAATTGAATGTTTTACATATAATCTGTCACAGTATTTTATCTATTACTATTACAGCATGCAATAAAATGTAAAAATTCAGATTTAATGGGATAGTGCCCATTTTGAAATCCATCTGCAACACTTTTTCTGCATCTCTTTACATGCAGTACTTTCCACTTTGTAGTACTTTCCTTTGCCATCCACCAAATTCAGCAAGCTGATGATCAGTCTCCACACATACTTGAATTATTATATGTTAATATAACCATACAGCAGAGGTTAATATTCAGGTCAGTAAAATCACAATATAACTGCAACCAAATATCCCCCACTATTAAACCTTGTAGTTTGCTGGTCAGAAGTTGATCCCTGGATTTAAAGGATTAGCTCATTTCTGAATTAAAATTTCCTGATAATTTACTCACCTCCATGTCATCCATCATGTTCATGTCTTTCTTTCTTCAGTCGAAATGAAATTAAGGTTTTTGCAGTTTCAGTGCAGCTTCAAAGTTGAGGAGTAAAGGTGTTATCTAGAGAAACGATCGGTTATTTTCTTAAAAAAAAAAAAATCTTTTTAAAAAATAATACTTTCTTGCACTAGCTTTCTTTTTCATCTTCTTGTCTACAGTGTAGACGCTGATATGTGTGTTACTGCCCTTCACAAAGTTTGAACTAAATTGTCATATACAATATTCTAGTGCAAGTATATAAGAATTAGTTCAAACGTTGACCTATCGCTATATACAACCCTTATTCATCGCCTGGGATTGTGTAGAAACGCTTTGAAGCTGCACTGAAACTGCAATTTGGACCTTCAACCCATTGAACCCCACTGAAGTCCACTATACAGAGAAAACCTCTGGAATATAATTAATTAATTTCTTTTCGACTGAAGAAGAAAGACATGAACATCTTGGATGACATGGGGGTGAATAAATTATCAGGAAATTTTAAGTCAGAAGTGAACTAATCATTTAATACAGCATGATGGAATATTGTCAATAGTTTTTTGTTTGCAAAGTATTGACAAAAGCCAGCTACAGGTGAGAGGCTGGATCTCTGGATCAAAGGCTCATGTTATGCTAGTTTCTGTTCCCGAAAGTCTGCTGTTTTATGTACTGGTAATAATGGCCATACAAATTGACCTGATTCGTTTATTGACTCAGCTGACACCAAACATGATATGTTTGATGTTAATGATCTGTAGTCAGAGCTCTGAAGCTAAAGTTACTCACTCATGCGATCATAATGCAAGATCGTTCATTCAGTGGCACTGCTGCGTCTATGATTGAAAATACAAAGACAGTCTATAAGTCAAGATAATAGTAGCCTTTAAATGGCTTTGATTTCTGTGAATTCTCTGTGAAATCATCCAAAATACACTTTTAATTGTTTACTTTATTGAACTTTATCTATTTGCATATATTTCAATTACAGTTTATATCTTTAAAGGCTGATTTTTAAAAATGAGTTCTTTCTCAAGCACTGAGCCAGAAATCTCCATTAATAACATCACACGTTACATATTTATTTTTATCTATATTCTGAGGGTTTTTACACAGTGGTTCATACATCACTTGCCTGACTCATCATTTTATTCATAAAAAAAAATCATGAACATTTCATTCCTAAAAATTCTTTTTTTCTGGATATTGAGAGTATTTTTTTAAATTATTATTTATGGAGTGCTAAAAAGATATATCCTAAAACTCTAATAGCCCAATGTCAACAAAATGAAACAATAATTTTGAACCTGTCTTTATCCAATATTTAGATTTCTGTTTTGTAGATTTATGTAAATTGATATTCGCATTCACCTGGGGTGTCGTGACTTAAAATGAGCAGTTGTTCCACCAATGTGCAATTCCAGGACTGATGCATGTAATGTATTTGCTTAACAGGGTTATCATTTTAGCAACCAACCACAGATGTAAAAGTACACACCCACACAAACAAACTTGAAAATGTCTTTCTTTGTCTTTGTAGGAGTTTGTTATGATCGTTGTGTTTGGGCTGGAGTACATCATTCGAATCTGGTCTGCTGGTTGTTGTTGCCGGTACAGAGGATGGCAGGGGCGACTTCGCTTCGCAAGGAAGCCCTTCTGTGTCATAGGTGAGCTTTGAATGAATGTACAAGAAAAGTCCATGAAATCAGAACCTTTCATTAATCTTTCATGGTTAAAGATTGGCGTTTCAGGACTGTTTTCAGTTTCTAATCAAGCTATGTCAAAAAATTGTTAAAACTTATTGTGATTTTGTTCCTTATATTTTCTTTAGAGTTTCAGAATAGGTTTAGAGTTGACAAATCCATATAAATCCAACCTTATGTTCAACAGGCTCACCACGCTTGGTATGAACGTTCACTGTCAATTCAGGTTCGATCCAGAGTTTGTGATTAACTCTGAAGCATGTGCACCTGAAAGTGTGACACTTGCGGCAAACAACTGTCACAACCCCGTCTAGGGTGAGGCCGCAACATAAACTGCAATTGAGCTCAAAACCACAAGTGAAAGCACAGTTTCAGGGGTGAGCAAAGGCCAAAACAACAAACAAACCACACAAACTCCTAACAGAAAAACTCTAAATTCCCTAACAAAAGAAAAGAAAAGAAAAAACTGTAATTTACCTCCCTATCTAATGAAAAAAAGAAGAAAACAGTATTTACAAAAGAAATGGCACTCACCCCCTACAGCTCCCAGATGTGAAAAATATATTTACAAAACTTTACAAAGTATATAAAAAAGGAAATGAGATCAACAACAACTTATCAACTCAAGACCATAATTAACACTGTACGCATAAGGCAGATCAACAAGCAAGCTAACAGCAAGAACACGCTGCAACAAACACACAATAGCACAATTGAACAACAGGAAATCACAAATTGAGCAGAGCTCCCTCTTCAGGAACTCCAGATCCTTTTATTTCTGCTCCCTGGTCCATAGCACCTATCAGATCTGGAGATCACTTTGGTAGGATCCAATCCTGAGAGAGAGAGAGAGAGAAAGAAAAAAAAAAAAAAAACACACATACACAATATGTCTCAGGACGTAACACAGCCAACCACACAAAATATGCAGAGCATCAGTTTTGATTCAATTTTAGCGAGAGAGTTTCAAGTTTAATATTAAAATAAATAAAAGCAAATAAAAGCAGTTTAATTGTAAATGTATATAGTAATTATATTAATATTCTATATGAATTATACATAATTACAATTAATACAATATAAATATAATGAATACTTAGCAGCAAAAGATTTGCTCTAAAATTCTTTCACTCTAAACTACTTTAATTTGGAGCGAGCCATACAGAGGGAGTGGCTTTACTGCATCATATACATGTCACTTTACTCACAGCTGATTGGTCCAGTTTTGGCTTGCGATCTCTAACCCAGAATAAAACCTTGTGCTCTGGTGCAGGTTAGCCATACAGTGTAAGTAAAAATGCAATGAAACCTGCTAAAAACCAGTCCACCTTCTTGAACCCGAAAAAACAGAGCTTGCTCAAACTAATCTCAAATGTACCTGGCAACTAGCAACTGAAACCAGCTTAATGCAACAGCAGTAACAATGACTTCTGTACTAGATTATATGAGCAAAAAAGTACAACTGAGAAAAAGAAGGAAAAAAAGGAAAAAATGTTTAATTTACTCCCCAAAGGCAAATTTTACTTGCTTGTGGTGGTTGCAGACTGTACATTTTTGACCCTGATACTTTAACACAAGTTAAAGAGACAAACACACACACACGCCATCACTGGTCATGGGATGATAGTTCAGATAAAAAAGCCTTAAAATATTCAGTTCGTTTGTGGTAACTCTAAATCACATGTTTTTATTGAGCAAGGATGCTTTAAATTAAAGTGACAGTAAAGATATTGTTTCAAAAGATTGCTATTTCAAACTAACGCTGTTCTTTAAAACCAAAGAATCTTGGTTATTTTGGTTTCCACAAAAGCAGCACAACTGTTTTGACTGTGATAATAATAATAATAATAAATGTTTCTTGAGTCAGTATATGAGCATGATTTGAGAAGTATCATGTGACACTCAAGACTGGAGTATGGACGCTGAAAATTCAGCTTTGCTACCACAGCAATGATTTACATTCTAAAATATTTTAAAACAGAAAACAGCTATTTAAATTGTAATTCTCAATATTACACTTTTTTACTGTGTTTCTGATTAAATAAATGCAGTATTGGTGAGCAAAAGAGACTTCTTTCAAAAACTTTAAAAATATCACTGTTCCCAAACATTTGATTGGTAGCGTACACATCCCTGGTCTGTTCTATATTATTATGACATATGTTTTGTCGGATATTAGTAACACTATTAATACTGGTCACTGTTACAAATTGCTTCTATCTAGCAACTTTTATCCTTCCAAGATGACACAAACCATGTTCATTCCTCAGTAACCAAGGCAATAGCATCATAACTGATCAACATGAAGGAATTACTGCATGCCTTTTAAATAATGTTACTGTACTTAGCCCTTGACCTCAAACCTTGTGGCTGCCAAAAACCACCAAATACACATTTTAGCACACAGCTCTCATTCAGTGACCCCTCACCCCGTCTAACGTTCTCCAGACTGTTATTACACAATGTGAGCTCATTAATACTGGCTTTGCTATTAATAAGGTTTTACTTTGTTTAAGTGTGTGTAGGCGCTTGTGGTGTATGTTCTTAAGTGCTAACACTTAGCCCTGGCCCTATCGATCTAAATGGGGAACGAAGAGAGTAATGAACATCATTAATAATAGGAAATAATGTGTCTGTGTGTGCAGACCAAATGCTCCGTCTCATTCTGCTCCCTGTCTTCTTTTTTGTTAGTATATTGTGAACAATAGCAAATGTCTCAATGCTTTGTCTTCATACATTTACACTTGCGCTCCTTTGTACATGTGAGGTCGTACGAATTTGTGCAAACTCAAAATGGTCGTGAGATAGCGTTGGACAGTTCTAGAAATAGCTAACTCTCTTGCACTTCTTTTTAAAAATGTAGTGATAATTTGAGTAATGGTATTTAGGCATTCAATATCCATTTGGGTTTTCATGTGAAACTTTTAAGTTAACAGGCAGCGGACAATCAGTCTTGGTGTTACTAAGGGTTTTCCTGCAAAAGCCCTCAACAATATCACATCATTCTTTCTCTGGCAGGGTTCATTCATCAGTTTAACACACAAATACCATCTAATGGAGGCTAATGACTTGTTGAATCAATTAGGAAGCGTACACTTAATTTAAACTTGACAAAGCAAAATAAACACGGTCTGAATAAGTTTATTCTGGAAACATCTGGAGAGAAAAAAAACAACTTAAAACATTCCACCAACAATCATGATGAATGCCATTCAAATGCAGTAGTTCCTAATGCATGAAGCATGAATGCACTGTTTACCTCCAGGTCCTATAGGCCTCTGGGTATAGAAATATTCACTCCTAATAGCTTTTAAATTATATAAAATGAATTAACGTCATATTGATGAAATGGGACTGTAAATGTGTGTGTGCGACTTCAAGTGACTTCAGCCAGAAAGAAATCGACATACAATTATATGTTCACATGCTGTAAAACCTCCTTCACAAGGTTCAGAAGTCTCTTAGACATCCATTACATTCACTTGTGTTTGTAGGAGTAGCCTAATGTTTATGATGAGTTAGTGCATCAGACACAACTTAAAGAGAAAACATGTTTCAGATTTATATAAACCTGTCCAATTACTGTAAACATATTCTGTTATTCAGTTTAAGCCAAAAATATTAAATTAATATACTGCATTTTATAGCAAGATTTCTCATTCAGGTAGTACGATGTTTCAGGCTTTTGGCAGCCTAATTCCATAATAATTCATCATTCTTGATTTAAATGGACATTTTTAAAATTTCTTTTTTTAAGATAGTGGAAGAAAATCACTTTTCAACAGGCCTGATTCTTAAGTGTGGTGCTCTCTTTCATGTGAAGGACTTATGCATTTTTCATTGAGTTCATGAGTCACCTTTATACTGTGCTAGATAACTGCGTCATAATTTATACATCTAGAGTGCACTTCTACACCTAAATAAGCATTTTCCCTCCCAGCTCGAAGCTCCCTGAAGACTTTAAGAACACATGTAATGTGATGATTTGACTTAGAACGACAGACTACAGCAGAGAGCAGAAGAGTGGGGGAGCATGAATGTACATTTGGAAAGTTTGAGTTCATTGACTAACATGAATATAAGAAATTAGAGTGCGGTTTACATAGACAAAGAAAATATTATTGCAGTTGAGTAGTACTTTGGAGTTGTTTGTGTTCTTTGAGGGTTTGATGTCACGTCTCCAAGTGGATGTGGTTTCTGTGTGAACTTCCTGTGTCCTTCTCTTGTTCTTTCTGTCTCTTTCTCCCTCTTTTCCCACAGAATATGGGCAAGATACACTCGCAGAAAAAAAAATAATTGCAAAAATTGTACCTTTATATTTGGAAATCATCTTTCCAATTAATTAATGAGAAGTAAATTGAGCTAATTCTTATTTACCTGAAATAAAGTTCATTGACAATGATAATAAATAAAGTTGAATAAAGTTCATTTTCAGGTTAATGAGATATTTATATCTAAATATCTCTTTTGTTGATTTACTGCGATTTTTGACGAGGGGGTCGAGGCCCAGTATGGGGCCTCAGAAATCTTTCCAAGAGATGCATGATGATATTAAAATCATTTAAATTAATTATATCAAAATAATCTAAATTAATTAAACACATAAAATTAAAATGTAAGCTGCAATCATATTTATTTATTATCACATTTATATGATTTTTTGTTTTAAGTACATACTGTTCTCGAAACTTCTGTAATCACAAAATGAATTAAAATTAATTTAATATAACAGAGCTTACAGTTAATGTTATTAAAACACTTGGAGGGAAAACCATATTTGCCATAATTATAGCATAAATGCTGCTGGAAATATAATTGATGGCCAAAAAGGTTGAGATCTATTAATTAATGGATGCTTTTGTCCAAAGGGATTTACAGCATAATTATTACAAGCACTGGTCTGTTTTCATAGACTGAACTGAAAGAGTAAAGGGAAATGCAGTCTAAGTGTATTTTTCTTTAACAACCTCACATTTCAAAATTTTAAACATTTATCATAAAGAGAAAGTGTGTCTCTGTACTGTAACTTTCCTTAAAAATTTGAATCCTGGGCCTGATCACTGTGTAGGGATTTATGTTTTGATAATGGACTTTATGAAAAAAAAAAAGAAAAAAAACATTTGAGCACTCAGAATGAAATTATCCACAATATAATAAGAAATAATTATTTTAGAATTTTACATTCACACAAATGACATATGACATCTTCTTCGATCTTCTGTGATCATGTTAGCACACTTGCTACTGATGTAAAAATGTCTTCTAACATTCATTTTTTTTCCTGTTCTTTTTCCTACCCGTCAGACATTATAGTGCTGATTGCATCTGTTGCTGTGGTGTCGGCGGGGAGTCAAAGCAACATTTTTGCAACATCTGCACTGAGAAGCTTAAGGTTTTTACAAATCCTGCGAATGGTACGCATGGACCGCCGTGGAGGAACTTGGAAGCTTCTAGGATCTGTAGTTTATGCACACAGCAAGGTAAGTTTACTGAAAAGTCATCATCCAGAATTATTTGCTTTTTGACTTTGACATAAAGATCAAACAACACTTTGTTTTATCAGGAGAAAATCCTTTGTCAGACATAAACATATCCAAAAGTACTTTTTGGTCTTTTGTAAATATCTTCCTGGTGTGCAGATATCCTCTATATCCTCAGTATCTGCTTCTCTGTCTAATAGGAATTGGTCACTGCCTGGTACATCGGGTTCCTTGTGCTCATCTTTTCTTCTTTCCTGGTTTATCTGGTGGAAAAGGAGTTCAATAAAGACTTTGCCACCTATGCTGATGCATTGTGGTGGGGCACGGTGAGTCTTTCACCCACATCTCTGCACAATATGAGTCTTAACTAGTAATATTCTGACCTATACTGAGCTTCGCAAAACAAGATATTCATATCTGATGTGGTGCTAGACACGTTATAGCACTTCTGCGACTCTGATGCAATTATTCCTGGCTAGTTTTTTCCTGCACTTGCTAATGGTCAACATTATTGGAAAATTGCAAGATGTCCTAGTTTCAGGTTAATATGATCATTGATATCAGTTGTAATTTTAGGCTCACCCTTTTTCATCCTTTTGTTCATTGCCTTCTACCTTGTTTGGAAACCTTTTCCATAGAGGTTTTATGGAGGCCCATTAGATTCCATTTCCATGTATATAGAAAGTAATCATGATGGCACAAAATGACAACCGCCATTTCTGGTCTCGCTTGGATGCCCTTGATACGTCAGAGAACAGAGTTCAGGCTCAGGTTGTTTCAACCTAAAAGGAAAATACAATACCATCTCACCTGCAGCGAGTATAAACATGGTTTCTGTCATATTGTGTTTTATGTAATGAATTGATAGCAGGATAGATACATTTTTTAAGAGACATTTTGAAACCAGAATGTTCATTTTCTATCTACCTGTTTTTTATTTATTTGTGTGTATGTATGTGTGTGTTCTCTTTTTAGATCACCCTCACTACTATCGGTTATGGAGATAAGACTCCTAAAACCTGGACTGGACGAATGCTGTCTGCTGGCTTTGCCCTGCTTGGGATCTCCTTCTTTACTCTGCCTGCGGTAAAGCTTACACACACCAAGAAATATTCTTTACATTACTTAAAATAGAAATAAAGTGTTTTATTAATTCACCATCATGTCACTTCAACAGATACAACACTAATACAGAACCACTTTGTAAATAATTTGCATAATTGAGACCATTCCTAATGTCCTTCTCGGGTTTCCAGCCTGCTCCACGCAATGAAATCTTATTCATCTCTCCTAAATCTGCTATTTGGTGTCTTTATGAAAAAATGCAAATATAACTTCTATATAACACAAGCCACTATGCTGGCAGTTTCTACAACAAATATCTGTATTTATAGAACACAAATGAACAAGACAAAATGAATTCTACTGTTTGAGATACTGTGCATGTCTAATTCAGACTACAAGTTTGGTTTGAAGATCAAAGCCGTAAGACGTTTTGGTTGATCGGATCACAAGTAGACAAGGGAGACACATACCCGTTTACACCTGGCATTTTAATCCATCTCTTTTTGACCATAGCAAAAAGGGAGGAGCAAAGAGCCAGTGTGGCTGCCTGCTGTTCCCCCCATCAATTGGGGGCCTAGGTGTCGCACAACGCCATCGAGAGTGAGGACAGATCTAAAGACTGTCATCGCCTCTAGGATGGTTAAAAAAAAAAGTTCAGTTCCTCTATAGGCATGTTAGGTGTGCAGTATGCTTCGTCTCTACCACCTTTTCCGCACACATTCATGGTTGATATTATTATTGTTGAATTGGATTGACCCCAGGCTTTGACTCTTTGGGGTTACATTGATCCAAAGGGTTAGTGCTTGTGAATACTTCACAAACTTATTGGTCAGGCATGTTTCCATAGTGTCAATGCCATGACGCAGCATTGAGATCCACTCCAAAGGGAATGACATATGTAATCCAGTTCCCTGAGAGAGAAACGTGACACTGCATTGCTTTGCCATACTTAACACAAAGCCTGAAAACATCTGCCTTCAAACAATTAGAATCTGGTTACGTGTATTTCAGGAATCTATTTATGGTATCGGTGACACGCTTGCGTTGGCCACAATGTTGGCCAATAGAATTGGTGTTTTTTCACACGTGCTTCAGACACCGGCTCACGCAGGAGGGTTTCCACAGCGTCAACATCATGACACTGTGTCTCATTCCACTTTTAGGGAACTAGGATACATACGTAACCTGAGAAATTTCCTATAGTCCTATTGTCAAATTCTAACCTATAGTATTACTGACATGGTTCTACTTTACTTGCATTGTAGGGCATTTTGGGTTCGGGTTTTGCCCTAAAGGTTCAAGAACAGCACAGACAGAAGCACTTTGAGAAGAGAAGGAACCCTGCAGCCTGCCTTATACAGGTCAGACACGAGAGCTGTGAATCTGCCCTCACATTTGGTGATATTACACAATGTTGTAAAATAGAATTTGCTTCATAGTGTAATTTTTATGACAGAGAATTTTATGGAAAATGTCATTCCTCTAAGTAGAGTACTGTTTGTTCATGGTATCATATCTTATATATATATATATATATATATATATAGTAACTGTGATTTGTGATTTGTCTTACAAACCTTTTATGAAATGGGAATGGGAATAGTCTTACCTAACAGACAAATATGGTTTAGTTATTTTTATTTGTTTGGACCAGTGTTTCGCTGGTTTTAATGTGGACTTATTGGGTTTTGTTACTAGCAAGTAAGAATTTTAAAAATCTCCTGAATTTGTTGCAAAATATATTGGAGGATCTTCCATTCTATGTGTGTTTTTGTGTCTGTGTGTGAGTGTGTGTGCATTGTGTTTCTGCTCACTATGTTTTACTTTCCCTAACCCTGAATAAGGCTGCGTGGCGATATTACTCCACCGATGGTAGTCGTCCTTACCTTGAGGCCACTTGGCGTCACTATGAGTCTACAATCCCTGTCCTGAGGCATGTATTGGTGCCTGCTCGGACCGAAAAAAAACCTGTGTAGTTTTATTTACTAATCTGCTTTTTTTCCTTTGTTTTTTTCTTCTCTTTCTCTTCTACGGGCTTGTTCTTCTTCTGTCTATTCCTCTTCTTCCTTTATCCCCTCTTCTTTTGGTTTTATATATTTTTGCATGTAGTGTGTGTGGCGTAGCTATGCGGCTGATGAGAACTCGGTTTCCGTTGCTACCTGGAAACCTCATTTGAAGGCGTTGCATACCTGCAGTCCTACAAAGTAGGTACAACCCCCCTGGCAGATGCTATCCCATTTTCTGTCTGTTGCTTTGGTTCATTCATTTTCCACGAAGGGAAACTTTCCTCTTTTCCTCTATTTATTTGTTCAATTTCCCCATGTAACTTTATTGTGCCTTTCTCCCACACAATCTATTCTTCTTTTCATATCCTCTTCATTTCAACATTCAAAAAACTAAATATGTCAGTTTTATGTCCATTTAGCATTTATCTGATACATTCATAGCCATACACAAGAATCATTATAGACAATGTTACAGATAATTGCAGGTCTAATGTAGGTCGAGCTGTCCATAAAATAACCTGACTGCAATCTTTCTCTCAAATTGAAAGGGGAAAAAAACAAAACGAATGAACAGCAATGTTTCTCTCTATTTTGCATTTATGTCCACATTCTGTTTTATAATGGCACAATTGTGAATATGCAGTAGTGCTCCATCTTGGCATATTAGCAGCAGACAAATTGGCTACCTGATTGAAAAAAAAATGTGATTGCCTTTGCCTTCGCTCATAAATACCCTTATATCACATAAGACCATGAAATGTAACTAGACCTGCTGAAAGCATTACTTTAAACATCCTAAGAATAAACTAGACATTAAGAAGGGCTCCAAATGCATATAGCACATTAATTTGCTTGAGCTTCTGAAGTTCTTGCACTTCTCTGCATGTTTTGATTTGCATGTATATGCATTATGTTTTGAACTGGCTGTTGCTTTTGGTGCATTAGTATGCATGAAATATATTATGATAAACTGGACAATGAATCTGAACTTATGTCATGTGTAGTTTATAACAACACTGTCTACTGTAGACATTTAACATCTCACATTTAAATATTTCTCTTTCTTCATCACCTTCTGACACCTAAAGGAAGGATCAAGGAGAGTCATCTACAAGGTTTGTGTTGTTTCATATATACTATAAATAAATTATAATTGAGGCAGACTTTTGGAAATTGCTGTTGTTATACTAGTGTAATACCTCAGTTGACCATGTCACACTGTGACTTCATATTCCAAAAATTGACCTTTATTTCACGTTATTCAGACTATATTTCCAATAATAGTGTGTTCATATCTTCTCTGTGACTTTATATCTCAAAATATGACTTCAAAATAGCAATTAGCAATGTTGTGACTTTATATTTCACAATTGCAAATAATTACAACTTTAGTTTTTAATTGTGACTTGTGTCACAATGCAAATTCAAACCTTAAAAATGTAATTTATATCTCTCAATTCTGACTTTCTTTCTTGTAATTTCAACTAACAATGCTGATTTTTCAAAATGGCAAACATATGTCTCAAAATTGTGACTTTATTTCTTAATTCAAAGTTAATCTTAAAAATTACTTTTTTACGTTTTATTCTGAGGAGGACACAGGCTTCCATATTTGATCAGTAGTTCCCTCTGATGTTTGTTTACTGCCATCTGTTATATAAGTCCACTCTAATTTTTCATCAGACATAATACATTGGGTAGATGGAATATGAAATGGCAAATAATTGAGATGTTTTCATGTTTTGTCATTTACCAAACAAATGTGATTACTGGAGGTTTGACTTCAATTAAAGAGAGAAAATGATGGAGATGAGAAAGTCAAGTCAGACTGTTTGAATGATTGCATTGCACACCAGCTACTAAGGCATAGTGTCATCAGTCCAGTTAACAGAAAGAGCTAGTGGCGTCATTTGGATAATTACTAAGATACAACTTCAGATTGTGCCATAATAGTTTGGCCAGTATGAACAAGGCCAGACAAAATCATTTCAACATCATTAAGGATTTTTTTAAGTGCAGAAAAAATACATGAAATTCATCCATTTGTCTTGGACCATTATTTGAATGCGAACAACAGATTTCAAAGAGGTGTTTGGATATGGTGCTTTTGTGGGTTCTAATCAGTTGTTTGTGTGAAACAACCATCCATCCACTCATTTATGATGCACTACTCATCAATGACCAAGAGGCAATGATACCATAATTAGCATAGTTGCTAATGTGACATTATTGAACAGAAGTGGATGACTCACCACGGTGCTGCATTTTTGAGTGGCTGCTGCTCTTTTCTCTGAGTCATGTTCAGCTGTCTGACCTATAATGAGCAACTAGTCATTTTTTTAACTTATTGGAAGTAAAGATAAAGCAATCTTTTGTAAAACCTCACAATACAAAGTATGTATATATATATATATATATATATATATATATATATATATATATATATATATATATATATATATATATATGGTATGTGTGTATACACCCACTCCATGGCTGGTCCAGTAACAAAAACGGAGTGTCTATTTGCACTAAATGCAAATAGCATCCCTTGTTGGCAAACTCTGTGTACACTAGCTCCGCCCACCAATGTCTGATTGGGCCACTCTTAAAAAAAGACACATGACATTCATTGTCTTCAGTGGTGCAGCAGTAGGAAGTGAGGCAAGCACACCTTTTAACGCAATTGACGCAGGTTCGAATCCGACTTTTGCCGAGCTCACATTTACTTTCAGTGAAAATGAAAATAATGTTCTAAAAGTGGAAATATACTGCAAACGAGTGTTTAATGATAATAAAAGTGTTTATTGGGTAGGGTTAGGGGAAGGTGTAGAGAGGGTTTCATTCTCCCAATATAAGGCAGCATCCATTAAATAATTTTAATAAATATAATCCTTTACACTCTATGATAATATTGCATCCTGTTAATGTACAAAAATACTGAGGTGCAAATATCAGCTAATATAAATTGTAGATTGCATCTAAATACTATTGCTCTTATTACAAAGAACTGATACTTACTTCTGAAGGACTTTTATCCCTCTGTCCTTGACATTTCTCTGGGGTCTTTCATGTTACATTACATTACATTTTGTCTTGGCATATCATATCTGAAGGGCCTTTCATAATGATTGTTTAGAGTTTGTTTGACTGCACTTCTAATACTATGTGGGTCTAAGCAAGCAATGCAGAACTAATAAATGACTTGGCCTCCGCACTTTTTGTACTTCAAACTGCTCTTTGATGGTCAGTGCCATGGCTCATGGCACGAAGGAAAGTGCTGTTCTTTCTTTCACTCTCTCACTCTTTCCCCTTTTAGTCAGAAACTGAGTTTTAAGGACCGGGTAAGAATGGCCAGCCCACGTGGACAGAGCATTAAAAGCAGGCAGACGTCTGTTACAGACAGACGTTCGCCCGGAGCTGAGATCAGCACTGATGGATCGAGTCCTGCAAAGGTCCAGAAGAGTTGGAGTTTTAATGACCGCACCAGATTTAGACCCTCCCTCCGTCTCAAGAGCCAATCACGGTCTACCCCTGAAGGTGAAGCAAATTCTGAAAAGAGGATTACATTAAACCAATATGTGCATTGACGAAAATTTAGCTCTAGGATTTTTATCCTACTCTGTCTATGCTGTGTAGAAATATAATGAAATTCAAGATTAATTAAGACACAATGAAATGCAAAATCTGATCATAACTAGGAACTTTTTTATTTTTTAATTTTTTTTTTTTTAGAAAACATGTCCAAATGATAGACTGTGACAAGACCAATTTAAAATTTCAGAATTTCAGAAGATAACCAATATAATTACAGTTAACCATGGTGACAAATTAGAAAACTTATTTTCGATAATGAATAATAATTGTCATAATATTTGGTTGTTACTAAAAATAAAAGTTTGTTCCTCTGATTGAGATCATTGTGAATCCAAATGATCCTAACTGAGCCCCAAAGGCCTTTCACTGAATACAATTAATTATTTCCTCCATTCCTTTTTGTCATTCAGGCAAGAGTGCAATTGCAAGCGTGATATTGCTTTTATATCAAAGTTCAATAAAAATTAGTTAATGACACAAATGGCAATCATTTTGTCTGTTTGTGCTCCACTAATGAAAACTAGTCAACCATTTTACCCACTATCCACCTTATTTTTAAACATATGAAAAATGGTATTTCTTATCATATTATTTTTATTTAGTATCGTATTCATAACACACTTGCAGTGCAAATAGTTTTACCCTTTATTGCACTTTGTTATTCTTAAAGTATTTACAGAAAATAGCTTACTTCTGTGTTGCAAATTAATGTGGATAAGAGTGTTCCATTCTGGAACTAATCATTTTTGAACCGCTGAACAGTTGAGTAAATCATTCAGTCACTCACAATGCACAACTATATAACCTGCAGAAATCCCCATCACTAATACACAATCTGACAGACAAGCAGAGTGATAAAAACGGTGAAAAGTCCCAGTGCTGTTGGGTTAAATATCTGCTCTGTTACACCGCTCATCCACTTAAAAATGAGGATGGGAACTATCTTGTGTACGGCAGATAAAAAATAAAACAATGTACTGAATTAGACAACTCCATTCACTCATTGGACTATGCTCCCTAAGGCTGTTTACATAACCTGTGAGGTTAAGACATTTCTTCTGTAGAAAAATATGTAATATGTATAATTCAGACACATTAATGGATGCATATATCAAGACATGGTATGATTTAGATGTACTCTGAAGTCTTTATCCACAGTGGGAAGGCTGTAAGGCACTTGATGTCATATACATTATAAAATCAGAATAATTTAGTCAAATTTAATGAAACATTATTACCTAACTTTAAGTGTCTTAATGTGCTTGTGTCTTGTGCCGTGTAACCCTGCAGCCTAAGCCCTCAACAAGCAGGGTCCCCATAACAAAAGGCTACAAGCTTTTTTTTTACTTTAGACATTCTACTAACTATAAGTACAGTAAATTTGGAACTACATACCAACTAACTCTCATTAATTTGCAACTACATGTAAAATAATATTAGAGTATTAGACTGTTAAGTTGATGTACTTGCAAAGTTAGTTAGTAGAACATAGTTAGTAGAATGTCTGTTGGGGACCATAATAAAGTGGTAGCAGATATTAAGCATACATTCTGCTAATATTGTAATGACTGGTTGTTGACATGTAGTTTCAAAGTTACTTACAGTAAGTAGAATGTCTAAAGTGGACAATCAAAATAAAGTGTTACCTCTACATATAGTAGAGCCCAATATGCAATGGAAATCCTCTTCCAGTTAACAAAATATAACCAGTCATGCAGTTTCTTTTGTGCCCATCTTTGATATCAGTATTAGTAAACTTACTGGCATCACACGTCATATCGCCATATCTTCTCCCACTCAGAAACTAAAGTCAATTTATTCGCCATTTGTTGGAAATTAAATGACTACAAAACTGATTTTAATTTTCTTTATTAATCCTAATTTCCTAATTGTATTATAATAATTTCAGTTTTTATTACTCTGCTTTAATTATTGCATTTCAATTTGCAGACATATTTTTAATCAGTAGTTTTAATTTTAATTTTTAATATACAATAAACCTGACACACATATTACAGATTTGATGACATGTATAAAGAGGATTGCATTGCTGAATTTTGGGGGGCTTTGTGAGGGACCCATGAGAATGCAATAACCACTGTGAAACTTTTGGGTAAATTTTTCATCAAGTAGTGTAATTCTACAGTCAAGAATTCTTTTGCCTTAAAGCACAAAGTGGGAACCTTCACATTTTAAACGTATATACTCCTACCTCAGCGATACTGTAAATATCTTTCTTTTTTACTATATTGATTGACTGCAGCCTCTCGAGTCAGGTTGTGTGAATCCATTATGTAGCATAGGGGAAGATTAAACATGTTCAACCAACACCATTTCCCCTTCGAGGGTCTCTTGTTTAACTTATAACTGTAGCCATTGATAACTTTTAGTGCAGAAATGTGCTTGAATCTGGGTTAAAGCTCCCATGATATTGATGTCACCCAAGTCACAATGAAATTGTGCATATTTTCACATAATCTCTCCTTTCAGACGTACTCTTTATTCTCTAAATTTTTGGAATTTTTATTGTGTTTGTCACAGGTGAGACTAACGTTGGTGTTGATGAGGGTTTTGATGAGAAAGGGTGTCATTGTGACATGTTGGCTGAGGACCTGCCGTCCGCACTGAAGACTGTCATCAGAGCAGTGAGGTAAGCAATTCTTCTCTTCATGCTGCAATATTTCAGAGCTCTGAGACATTACAATTAAAGCTCAGCATTTCATGAGCTATCAGTGATTACTGATATGAATTCATTAAAAGTTTCAGCATATAGTAACAACCAACGCTAATTCCAAACTATAAATAGTTTTTGTGGCCTAGATGCATATTATGTTAGATGCATAATACATGTTTTTAAAAATAAATTGTGTAAATTCTGTGCTACTAACATAAGTTTTAGCTCAAAATACCCCAAAGATCATTTATGCATGTTAAAATTTCCACGTTTTTGGTATGAGCAAAAACGCACTGTTTTTGAATGTGTTCCTTTAAATGCAACTGAACTGTTGCTCCCGGCCCCCTTTCCAGAAGATGGCTGAGTTTTAAGAACTTGTGCTCCAGCATTACAGCAACAACAAAACAGGACAATCTCACGCACCAAAAATGTCCGAAAGGGAACTAGAAAACTCTTGCTTACGATAACGCCGATAGCACATGAGGGCAGAATCAGTTCTGGATATGAAGTTTGAGCATGAAGAGTTGGTATCGCTAATAGGGCAGGCTTCTCCTTACAATGATGTCATAGTAGGGGAGAATCTGAATCAACTCATTTGAAGCTTCTGATTCATGGGAATTATAAAAAGAGGAGGGAGTGGATTTTTGCAATTATAGTCTGGTTGTTTACACACACACACATACACACACACACACACTGCAGGCACACATCGGTGTTAAACACCAATGTTAAAGTGAATTTTGCATAAGAGGTCTCCTTTAAACCTGCTTTGAGGTACATGCTCAAGCAAACTCAAAAAGTGCAATGTTTTGACAGCACCACAAATCCACAGAGTTTACACTTTTCAGGGAAATCAGCCTACACAATGTTTACTTAAACCATAAGTAAATCATAGCCTAAGCTGAGATAGGAGAAAGTATTTTAACAAATACACATATTACCTTTAATGAATACAGCATTGTCTGCTTGTCAGTCTTATTTAATTATTCTCACAGCCACTGAGAGCATGAGATGAATCAGTGTCTCATTATCTCATTTCTCTAATTTTACTTTCAAGAAATAGTACTGTCATCCACACACTTCACACTAGCAACCACAGTCTTTTCTTTTTGTTTTGACTTGTATGTGTGGGTCAGTGACAAGTTGATTTCTAGATTGACAGAATGTGCTCTTCTTTTCCAGCCTCTCTATTTTGCTTTTATTGTGAGGAATGAAAAATGAACTCACAGTCTTCTATAGGGTGTCTTGCTTCACTGAATATTGGTGAAGTGCTGAGGTAACCCTGTAGGTTTCAGCTAGGGCCTGCATGGACCTTGACGTGTATGTGATGTCAAGCTCAGACTTTCCCAGAGTTTTGGATTTGTCCATGCTTTTATTTTGTCACCTTAGTTTTCAGAATCATTGCTGTGGTCATGCTGAGTCAACCCAAAATGCAAATAATTTGATTCAAGATTCAGTTTTTGAATTGTCCATTAGAAAATTTAGTTGCTGAAAGTGCATCAATTCATCCTTTACTGTTACACTTGTCTGAACGGATTGCACTGTATTTTATTTATCCTTTTTTAATACATTTTATATCAATTTTTAATATCTAATAACTTATTGTTATTTCTATTTTTATGAACTGATTGCAACTTGATTGTTTTTGTTTCCTTTTTGTGTAAAGCACTTTGAATTACCATTGTGTATGAAACGTGCTATATGAATAAACTTGCCTTGGCTTGCCTCAAGAAGACAAATTGTAACGTGAAATATCTGTGCTGTCATGTTTGTTTTGAGCTGTATACTCCTTAATGAAAGAATAATATTATCATATGGTTCTGCAGGATCATGAAATTCCATGTGGCAAAAAAGAAGTTTAAGGAAACTCTACGACCATATGATGTGAAGGATGTAATAGAGCAATATTCAGCTGGTCATCTAGACATGCTCTGCCGAATTAAGAGTCTGCAAACAAGGTAAGACAAACCAACTATTGTCTGAACATTTTTCCCCTTATATGCAAACTATATACACCTACATTCAAAAGAGTCTGTAAAATTTCTATTTATTTATTTTGACTAGAAATTAATACTTTTATACAGCAAGGATGCATTAAATTGATCAAAAGTGAAGGTAAAGGCATTTATAATGTTACAATTTTTTTTATTTCTATTCATTAAAGAATTCTGAAGAAAATGGTATCAGTTTTAACAAAATATTAAGGAAGGACTCGATCTTGCAATATGAGCGCAAAGTTTGCACATTATTCACTCGGCCTTCCCTCTTTACATATGAATTACAGCTAATAGCAGCACAGTGGAACACGGACCATACCCGACACACAGTCAGTAAATCAAAACTCATTGCAACATTCTAATTATAAATCAACACTTTCACCCAAATCACTTGACAGTCAGTATTCATTTACAGAGCACAGACAAGCATTTCTAAACATGCAGCCCAATTAACAGTGGGTTAACAGTGGCAGAGAAATCAAGAATTTGATTAATCAAGATCATTTATCTACGGTGGCCCAGTAGTGCACAACACAACGAAATTTAAAAAGCAAACATAAGTTCACAACACAACGGAAACAAGCCCCAACACAACGGAAATAAAGCCACAACACAACGAAATAAAGCCAAAACACAACGAAATAAAGCCGCAACACAACGAAAACAAGCCACAACACACCAGAATCGCCACAACACAACGAAGTAAAGCCGCAACACAACGAAAACAAGCCACAACACAACGAAATAAAGCCAAAACACAACGGAAACAAGCCGCAACACAACGGAAATAAAGCCACAACACAACGAAATAAAGCCACAACACAACGAAATAAAGCCACAACACAACGAAAACAAGCCGCAACACACCGGAATCGCCACAACGGAAATGCTCAGTAAAGTTAAGAGTTCCTAGCCACTGTTCTAAGAGTCCAGAGTCTTACAATACCATGATTAGTTTTAAATATGTAAACATTGTATATCGACATGAAATATTAATTAAAAATCACATTTGTGCACTATACCTTCATATTTATTCCTGTGAATGATATGACTCGCTACCACAGCGCATGATGAAGAGAACGTCTGCCAATTCCACCAAGTGGTTAAAATATATAATTTGTATTCATTAAAATTACTTTTAACATTTAAAATCAGACATGTTCAAATTCCAAAGCTTGTACTAGGTTTCTATTGGTAAGACTGACTCACTATTTTGACAATACATACAGGGAGGTATTATTTCACCTGCAGTAAGTCAGTCGTACTAATAGGAAACTACTACAAGCACTGGAACATGAAAAAACCCTTTAAGTGAATTACACTAAAAATAAATAAATAAATAAATAATTTATATATATATATATAAACTAATTGTGTAGTGTACATAAAAGGAGGTATTGTCACAATTTTAAACAACAACAAAAAACCTTTTGGAGAATTACAGTGATTTTTTCCTGTAAATAATTGTTTAATGTAAGCACATGAAGGGAGGTATTGACAAATGTCACCTGTAGTAAGTCAGTCTTACAAACAGGAACTAAAAAGCTTTGGAATTTGAATATGTCTGTTTTTAAATGTTAAAACAAAGTCATTGTAATTAATACAATTTCTTTGTTTTAACCACTTGGTGGAATTGTCAGACGTTCTCTTCATTATGCGCTGTGGTAGCGCGTCGAATCATTCACAGGAATAAATATGAAGCTATTGTGTACTAATGTGATTTTGAATTAATATTTCATGTTGATATACAATGTTTACATATTTAAAACTAATCATGGTATTAAGACTTTGGACTCTTAGAACAGTGGCAAGGAACTCTAACTTTACTGAGCACCAAGAGTATTTTATGTATATCATAGTCACACTGGTATGTCTGGTTCACATTAATGCCATCATGTCACATGTGTTCTGATAGCCCTGAGGCTGTGGTTCTCCTTGGTCATATATGGGTCACTGGGTGGTGGGGAACCCCTGAGGTTCTGCCAGACAATGTGATGTGGAGCGTTTAAGAAGCTATACTGTATATCATTAATGCATATCATTATGTGCCATTACTCATCGTGGCTACATACATTTTCAACTCAAAACAATCCCCTGGACTCAAATATGTGCACTGTCCTGCTACACAGTATGAAAAAACTGTGTCGAGCCATTCATTTATTCACAAAAACTGATTTACAGAAATGGAGCAAGCAGTGAGTATATGATTTAATATCAATTAATCTATCTGTTGTTTTGGTCTTTGTCTTCTCTTGCTTGTACCACCTACATGTTAGTTGCACTTTTACTGCAATGCATTTTTTATTTTAATTTTAATTTTTAATTTATCTTTAATTGTTTTTAATTAGTGCAAACCAACATGTTTTTTGTTTCAAAGACATTTGTCACTATTTTACTTCCATACAAACAATGCTCAAATGACATATTGCATCTACTGAGATTCTGAAGTGTGCACTACGTGGATACTTTGGTATCCCATAAGACAAGATACAGTCTACTTTAAAAAAGTAAAAATAAAAGCAGACAATATGTGCCAAGTGGATCTTTTGAAGCCATTTTTGTCTTTATAACCATGGCAGGTCTTCTGGTCACTTTAAAAATGTATCTTTTTATTATTTCTTCACTGAAGCCAAGTGAAGTCAAATTATCAAGTTTTTAATGGAGTGAGTCTATAGTGCCACCATGCGACCAAAACCGGACATTACAGTCTTCATAGTCTAATAAACAGAAAGTCAAATGAGTTTATATCATTTTGAATTCCTCACTGCATATTTCAGTGTACAAGATACAAAATAAATTCAGATCTTGAGTCTGGTAGTACTATTAGTAGCAATTTCCAGTTTCAGTTCTCTGTCGACTTTATTTAATTTGTGTCTCTTTCTGTCTTTCAGGGTGGATCAGATTCTTGGTAGGGGCCAAATGGCTGTGGATAAGAAGGTCAGAGAAAAGTTGTTATCTGATGGAGACATTCTGGAAGATGTGAGCATGTTGGGAAGGGTGTGTAAGGTAGAGAGACAGGTGAGTAAAGAGACACTCGGATAAACAATGCATTATAGAAACCAAAGTACGTTGAATCAATCCATCTCGTTAAATTTTTGAATACTGCACTGGTTTTCAATATGACAGAAATAAGTTTATTGCTTGACCTCTGAGCATGTGGATGTTTAGAAAATAAAGTCTCTTACAAAACACTTTTCATACTCTCATTAGTTGTCCACTAACAATGTTCAACAGTGGACATACATGCATCACAGGTGTTTTTTGTGTGTTTAAAGGGTTAGTTCATTCAAAATGAAAACCCGTAAGACTTTCGTTCATCTTCGGAACACAAATGAAGATCTTTTTGATTACAGGATGCTGTCAGAATTCCTTCCATAGACTGCCTTTGCAACTGATACTTTGATGCTTCAAAAAGCTCATAGAGATCAGAAAACTAATGAAAGAGAATTGGTCGCTTTTTATGATGAACAGATTTCATTTAGGCTTTTACTCGCATGTAAACATTGAACAAAGAACAAACCTCTTCCGGAAGCTCAAACGTAAAAATTATGTGTAGCACATCTATACAGGTGGAACTGGGGGAGGTGGGAGAGTTTGTGATTGCTGTAAGTAATCACAGAACCAACTATTTAAATATTGAGAAAGCAAGCTCATTGGCTGCAGATGCAACAGAGACCAATCAGCTTGTGCCATGTAGCAAATGATGTGATCGCTAGCAGATAACGATCTATCATCTAGAGTTTCGTGACAGAACTAGATATTTGGCGTTGAGTGGAGTCAACCGGTTGAGAACCACTGTATTAAACAACATAAACATAAAGTTTTCTGACAAAAAATATTTCTGTGTTCATTATATCATCTCTATAGGTACAGTCTATTGAAGCCAAGCTGGACTCGTTGCTGGACATCTACCGGCAGGTTCTGCAGAAGGGTTCGTCCTCTGCCCTCACTCTCTCCTCTCTTCCTCCTTTTGGTTTGGAGGAGACTTCAGACTATCAGAGCACCATCCTCAGTAAGGATCTCTCTTGCTCCTCCCAGGTCAGCCAGTCCATCTGTGGCAATCATCCCAGGGCTCTCCAACTAATATTAGCCCCCAATGAACTCAACCTCAACCAGAACAACTCCACAACATCTTCCCCTGGGCTCAATCCAGCCTCTGCCTCGCCTTTTAACCCATCAACATTCCAGGTTCCTTCAACCCCATCCATGGAGTGTCCATCAGCACAAGGGAGTCCATCTCAAAACCTCATCTCCAACAGCTTTCAGTCTTCTGTTGTCCATTTTCCATACATTGGTCAACCACCTCCATCTCTTCCATCCACAGCCTCTTCAAAATTTCAACTCTCGCCTGTTCCTCCCCAGTCATGCCATGCTCGCAGCATGGGACCCTCTAGGTCAGACCCTGCTGACTACGCCAAATCCTGCTTTAGAGGAGTCGGGATAGACTTTGGGCTTAACTCTAGTATGGGCTGCAAGCTTCAGCAGAAAACTAGACCGAATGCTAAAGAAGACAGTTCTTGGAGGAGACATATAAGCCTGGATGCAGAGGTAGAGATGGACCCTCTTGTTCCAGTTTCGACTCTTGTCCCGGTTCAAGGCCACTGCAGTGGGGACAGAGGATTGGGGAAGTCCCGCTCCGTGCAGGACCTCATGGAGCCCGCTGTGGAGGGTCTGGACATGCATTCTAGTCAGGCTAGTTTCTCCACTAGCGTTAGCAGCAGCCAAGACTCTTCAGCTGGGGGCATTGAGATGGGGGTAGCGGGCTGGGGAGAAGCTGATCTCTTCATCAGCGATAGAGACCTGGAGGTCTCAAAGACACACACTCAAGGGTTTGACTTTCTTTCTCATCCCCCCATTGATGCGTCCTACTCCTCTGAGCTACTTAAGACAAGTGCTACGACGGCTTCTAGTCACAACCCAGCAGGTGGACATTCACCCAATAGCAGCAATGAGACTATGACTACACCACATGTTCGACTAAAATAAAGCAATCTCTAACGTGTTTTTAGAAACTGCCTCTGAGGAATGAAACTTTGATATGAGAGCTTATTTTATTTTGGAGGTTTTTTTTATATTTGTATGAGGGCAAAGTAAATTTACATCATTTTTTATACATGTTTTAATAGTTTGTTTTATTTAAAATAAATTACAATTTTGTATAGGTCACCGTACATGACATATTGCATGCGTTATTGTTTTTCAAGTTTACTGTAACATTTTTTTTAAAAATATAATAGAATGTGGTAGATTAATAATCAGCCTGCTGAAAATGATCAAAATCAGAGATGGCATGAACTCATTGGACTGCATGAACTGCATGTCTTCAGCATACAGAAACAGTCTCATTACAAAAATCCTCGTCAATCCCAAATTTAAATCCTGCCTAAAAATAGAAGAAAAAAATAGGTCAGAACATGTTTTGCACTCTCTGAATTTATCATTGTATTAAAGGGTAATTTACTTTTCCTATGTTTAAAAAAAAGTGCCAGAAACTTTGAGCAAAACTGATGCTGCTGAAAATTGTACAGTTTTGATAAAGCAGATTAAATGTTGAGAAAAGCATCTGATAGTTTCCATACATTAGTTGTTGTTTTTTGTAATTAATTCTGATCATTGCAGCTGCAGCCCAACTTAATATCCTGTTAGTTTTGCCAACATAAATTATTAACAACAATAATAAAATCGTAATCATGAATCATTTTAATGCATTGTATATATGTGTGTAATTTATTATAATTCATAATAAATGTAATTTTATTATTGTTGTTAATTATAGATGAGTACATTTGCTAATAATTTTTCTTTTTTTTGTCATTTTAGATGGCATGTTTGACAGCAGTGAATATTTGTGTCAGAACTCTCCAAAATCTGACTTAAATACAATAGCATACCTGCCTAAACATGCCTATGAAAATGTCTTCTGTTGTTGTTATTTCTTTGTCTAGTAACTTAGAAGCTGACATCAGAGTTCAAATGTATTTTATTGTTGGTTATGAACCGACATACATTAGATAATGGAGAATAATATTCTCATTAAAGTACATGAGTGCAAGTGCAAACAAGATAGCTCATGCTTGTTCGGAGAGCTGTCGGGGTAGACAGTAAAGTGCGCTAGCTACTTTATCTTCATGCACAAAAAATCTATGCTCACAGAAAAAGACTTAAAGCTACATCACAGCACATCAAATCAGAACAGACTAACACAGAATCTTCTACCTATTGTACTAGAAGCTGGAACAGTTAGCTACTACTGTAAGCAAGGACACGTAAGCAATGTTAGCAAGAGGGTAAGGGATTGCACACAAGCTGGGAAACAGGTTAAACAATGCTTACTCCACACTCCCACTAGAGGCAGATCTTATTGAAGTGCTTATGACAATTAAACAATCGAATAAATACCACAACAAAGACTTGAGATTCAAAATAAACAAATGATTAAACATAACTATTGTAATCAATCATTGTCAAGCAGGTGCAAGTTTTACTTTTCCTTCTTCTGCTTTTGCGATGCATTTTGATAAATAACCAAGCTTTGTTTATGGAGTTGAAAAGAGGAGGGATGGTGTGGCTGACCCAAGTGTTCGCAGCCCAGCACAACATTCATTTGTTCTTCTGGGCCTTTTGGGCAGATTTCGTGACCTTCCCGGAGGTAGGGGTCTTCTTCTCAACACCTTTGATGACACCTACTGCTACGGTCTGACGCATGTCACGCACTGCAAAGCGACCTGGGAAATGAAGATAATCAGAAAAACGGAGTTTAGTTATGATTATAAGTCAAGGGTATTTAATCTCTATGAGGCCAAAAAACCCCATTGTGGACAAAGAAAGACCGAGCAACACCCTGGTTAATATTGCATTTTAAGTGTGAAAAGTAAAGTAATATCACAAAATAATGAATTAATTTACACACACACATTATATATATACATAATGTGTGTGTGTGTGTGTATATTACATTACATTTTAAATAAATTTACTAAACATTTTAAGGTGCATTAAGTTTTCGTAGCTGAAATTTGGGTTCAAGTTGGCTGTACTGACCAACAGAGAGTTGCTTGGTTTGCTGCACTTCATGAATTGATACACAATAGACAAAGGTCCCTTTTTGCCCACAAAATTTGCCCACAATGAAATATTTCGCTTGAGCATTTAATAGCTTTAGCTTTTTAAATTTATAATTGGACGACATTCATGTTTTATTTCTGTTTATATTGTAATTTTTTTTACAAAAAAATGGCTAACATAATTAGCAGACCTCCTGTTTAAGACCTGATAAAATTTTGTCATTTATTATTATAATTATTAATTATTTTGTATGAGCCATAGCCTATTTGGATTCAAGTATCAATCCTGGCTAAAAGTCCTTTGCTGTTCCCCTATTTTCTCTTCTATTACTTCTTGTCCAAACTGTCTGTCAAATAAAGAAAAAAAATGGCCAAAAATAAAACTTCATTCAAATCATTTTGTGCCTCCCCTGGAAAGGATGAAATATTGGTGAAAAATTCAGGAGCCTTTGCAGTAGGAGTGACTTTGGTAATAAACTGTTTTATAGTAAACATACTAGAGGAATTCATAACTTTAAACTCTAGTTAAGATATGATCCTTACCAAGAGGAGGATACTCAGAGAAACTCTCCACACACATGGGTTTGCCTGGTATCATATCTACAATAGCAGCATCCCCAGACTTCAGGGACTTGGGATTGTCTTCTAGTTTCTTCCCAGAGCGACGGTCAATCTTCTCCTTTAACTCGGCAAACTTACAGGCAATGTGAGCAGTGTGGCAGTCCAGCACTGGGGCATAACCAGCACTGATCTGGCCTGGATGGTTCAGAATGATCACCTGACCAAAGCAGAGAGTGTGAATAGTTTGTAAAGACAAACACCCCCTGAATAAAAGTGCCTTTAAAAAAATAAACATCTTGTTTGTTAGACCCTAACAGCCACATTCAGAACTCCCTCCAGGCAAATAATAGAACATGAATTGTGTCAGTAGGCTTTGTAATTGTAACCCTAAAAAAATACATAACAAAGATCTTTACCTGAGCTGTGAAACTCGCCGCCTCCTGTGGAGGATCGTTCTTGCTGTCACCTGCAACATTACCACGTCGGATATCTTTGACTGAGACATTCTTCACATTGAATCCCACATTATCGCCTGGAAAAGCTTCAGATAGAGCCTCGTGATGCATCTCCACAGATTTCACCTCAGTGGTCACGTTCACGGGGGCAAACGTCACAACTAGACCAGGTTTCAGAATGCCTGTCTCTACACGTCCAACAGGCACAGTACCAATTCCTATACAGATGCAAAGGTAAAAGAGGGATGTTTGTTGTTAATGTACTGGAAATATCAGTGTTGTCTTTGTAATGTCCATTATTTAAAGGTGATGTGTATAATACTTTCTTCAAACACATTCTAATATACATAGGCCTGGTTTCACAGACAGGGCTTAGATTAAGCCAGGAGTAGGCCTTAGTTAAATTAGGACATTTAAGTACCTTTTATAAACATGCCATATTAAAAACATTTCTGCTGTGCATCTTGAGACAGAACAATGGCAGTGACATGTTTTAAGATATGTCAGTATAAGTTGTTTCAGTTAAGATAGCTCAAACATGCATTTTAGTCTGGGACTAGGCTTAACCCTTGTCTGTGAAACCCAGCAATAGAAAACTAGACAATAGAAAAGTCATTCATAGGTCACACATCTTTACAAGAAAAAGATTAGCTATACTGTGCAGTGTGCACATGATCTTAAAGGTCCTTTTAAACAAATGTTCTTATTGAGACCCTTTCAGTTTGAGTGTCCTTATACCTCCTATTTTGTACACATCCTGCAGTGGAAGTCTGAGGGGTTTGTCAGTGGGGCGGGTTGGAGGCTGAATGGCATCTAGAGCCTCCAATAGAGTTGTTCCAGAGGCACTCCCATCCTTACGAGTGATCTTCCAGCCCTTGAACCAGGTCATCTACAGAGACGAGACAACATATTATTGTAGCCAGTTAATGGAAGGTTTTGAATATTTGTAAGCTCTTAGGAAACACAATGTAGGAGTTACACTACTGTTCAAAACGTTGGAGTCAGTAAGTTTTTTTTTAAGAAATGAATGTTTTCATTCATCAAGGGCACATTCAATTGATTAAGAGTGACAGTAAAGACATTTATAATGTTACAGAATATGTCTATTTCAAATAAATACTGTTCTTTCTACTTATCAGTGAATGCTGAAAAAATTGCATCACATTTTCGACCAAAATATTAAGCAGCACAAAGGTTCCCTTTCAAGGGAAGCTAGTGCTGCGTCAAGAGTTTGACGCAATGGGAACGCTTTGCGTGAGCGCGTGTTGAAGCACGTGTAAAATCAGTCCAATGGTGTGACGGGACGTCAGAGGCAGTGACGTCATGACTAGGAAATAAAAGGCACGCTCAAACAGAACCACATTAGCTTCTGTGTTTTCAGTAGCGCTGTGTGTGATCAAACGTTCGTCTTATTTGGTGTTGTTTGTCTACATTTTCTCTCTCTATAAACCTAAAAGTGATGGCATCTCAACATTTCAAACTGTTGTTTGTGTGTTGTCTGTTTGGGAGAAGAGCACGCACAGTCAGCACTCAAGGGTAATGGCTGTGTGCATTGTGAGCAGTCCGATCACTCCGATCCCACTTGACACTCTTTGAGGAGTGTGCTCAGGCTTGTGTCCCCCATGGTGCGATCCAAGTCATGGGGATCACAAATGGATCTAACGGAGGGGTTAGAGACGGGCACTGCCTTATCTCTGCCCTCACCTGCTGGATCTAGCACTCTTTCCCAGTCTTCAGAAGCATGTGCTGCGGTTTCTTCTGAGCTGGGTGGAGTGCTGGTGCTCTATATGTCCAGTTCTGAGGAACTGGATGTAGAAAGCATCGATGCAGGGGATGATTTGCCATCCCAGTCCCCTGCATATGAGGAGCTGGTCGAGGTTGTAATTCCCGCTGCTGCCAAACTAAGCCTGGAATGGCCAGTAGAGAGGCAGGAAGTTCGTCCAAAAAGCAAGTTGGACGAGCGCTTCCTGCCTTCTCGAGTTCAGCCTCCGCGTCGGGGCTTGCCATTTTTTCCGGATCTCCACACCGAGGTGTCGAGATCTTGGAAAAAACCCACCTCCAATAGAGTGCATAGTGCTCAGCTCATGCACTATGCATCTATAGTTGGCAGTAAAGAGCATGGCTATGGGTCGATGCCGGAAGTGGAAGAGACGCTTGCGAGCAATCTCTCTCCACAATCGGTATCAACCCTGAAGGTGGGCAAGGCCTACACAGCCTTGGGTCAGGCTGCAGCATGCCTCCACACAATGGGCGTGCTGCAGGCCTACCAGGCTGATCTGTTGGGTGAGATTGAGGAAGATGGGGTAATTGGCCCTGATACGGTCAATGAGCTGAGGCGAGCCACCGCTCTTTCTCTCTGTGCCACCAAGGAGACGGCCCGTTCAATCAGCTGCGCTATGGCAGCCCTGGTGGCCGCGGAGAGGCATTTGTGGCTCATCCTCAGCGACTTAAAGGAGAAAGACAAGCACTTTCTCCTGGACGCCCCGCTGTTGCAACCTGTCCTCTTCGCTGTTAACACTGTCACGGAGAGGTTCCAGGAAGGTACCAGCAAAGGCCAGCTCCTCCCACAGGGCCACCTAGAAACAGAGCGTGGCTACCTGAGCTCCTCCTCAGAGAGAGGGAGACTTGAGAAAGTGCTCTCACCCCCAGCCCCCTAAAAGTAAGATGGATCTGATGGCAGTCATTACTGCTAGGAAGGCTGCGGGGAAAAGGCCCTGACATCATGGGTGTCAGGTCCCCAAGGGCAGCCCCCTCCGGAGAGAACTGGTGCTCACTTCTACCAACGGTGCTCAGTTCTCTTCGGTGCCCTCAGGGGGCCGTTCTGCCAACCCTGCCACGTCAGGGCGCAGCGGTCCCCAGCAGGCGTGGGTTTCAGTGTCCGGCCGGAAGCGTAGCGGCACTGGAATGCTCGCCCTCTCTAAGGAGGGTCTCAAAGCAGTCAGTTCAGGTGGTCCCTGCTGGTTCGCCGTTTCAGGGCACCGAACTGATCGTTCAAAAAACACCAGAGGCCAGTCTCAAGAGGCTGGTTCCCCTAGTAGAGTTTTTGGAAGCATAGAAGCTACTGCCAAATATTTCTCAGTGGGTCCTGCGTATGATCGAAAGGGGTTATGCAATTCAGTTTGGGTCTCACCCACCCAGATTCTTGGGGGTCCTGCGCACGTTGGTGGGCCCTGAGCAGGCTCTGGTAATGGAACAGGAAGTAAAAACTCTGCTGGGAAAGGGAGCCATTGAACATGTACTCCCTCCAGACAGAAACAGCGGTTTCTACAGCCGTTACTTCATCGTTTCAAAGAAGGATGGGGGGTTGCATCCCATTTTGGATTTGCGTCATCTGAATCTCTCAGTTATGAAGCTCAAATTCAAAATGCTCACGTTGAGACAAATTGTGTCACAGATCAGATCCGAGGACTGGTTTGTCACAATAGATCTCAAGGACGCTTACTTCCATATATCCATCCTTCTACATCACAGGAAGTTCCTGAGGTTTGCTTTCAGTGGCGAAGCATACCAATATCGGGTTCTTCCATTTGGTCTAGCACCCCGCACCTTCACCAAGCTGGCACCGCGTCTACAGGGCATTCGCGTTGTGAATTATATCGACAATTGGTTGATTTTAGCTCAGTCGCGTCAGCTGGCGGTTCAACATTCTCGTACACAAGAGGGTGTTGGGGTAAAGGCTGATCGCCAAGAAGAGTGTATTCTCTCCAGATCAGAGGACCACTTTTCTAGGCGTGGTTTGGGACTCTGTTGTGATGCTCCTGCTTGCATAGAATCAATCCTTACTACCGTCAGCTGGATAAAGCTAGGCCAGTCACTCACTGTGAAACAGTTCCAGAGACTGTTGGATCTAATGGCAGCAGCGTCCAACGTGATATCTTTTGGCCTGCTATACATGAGACTCTTACAGTGGTGGCTCAGGACCAGGGTTTTTTCCCCAAGGGGAAGTACTTTTTGCATGATCAAAGTCACACAGCGATGCTTACATGCTCTGGTTATGTGGAAGAAGCCTTGGTTCCTGTCCCAAGGGCCCATGTTGGGAGCTCCGTGCTGTCATAAAATGAGGCTGAGGCTGAGGCCTGCAGTGCACACACAGGTTCCGGCATGGGACTTGTCCTTGGTCCTCCAAGGCCTCGTTCTAGAGCCTTTTGAGCTGCTTGAGGAGGTGCCGGTCAAGTTTTTAGTATTGAAGACTGTGTTCCTCCTGGCTATTACGTCTCTGAAGAGGGTAGGAGACTTACAGGCACTGTCGGTTGCCCCGTCGTGTCTGGAATTTGCACCCGGGATGGTGGAAGCTTTTCTCCACCCCAGACCTGGGTACGTCCCTAAAGTTCCCACAATGGTGCCTAGTTCCATCGTGCAGCAGGCTATCTGTCCCCCTCCCTTCTGGGGTCCAGACCAGGAACGTAACAATCTGCTCTGCCCAGTTCGGGCGTCAGATGCTTATGTACACAGAGCTCCCCTGTGGCGCAAGACCGAACAGCTGTTCGTATGCTTCGGGTCCGCCGGGAAAGGGGCCCCAGCATCTAACCAGAGGATGAGCAAGTGGAAAGTAGAGGCTATTTCACTTGCCTATGAGTCGGCCGGACAGCCATCACCCTTGGCTGTTCGGGCCCACTCAACCAGGAGTATGGCTGCCTCTAAGGCTCTGCAGTATCCTCACATGACATTTGTGATGCGGCAGGCTGGTCCTCACCGCACACGTTCGTCAGGTTTTATGACCATGACTTGAGTTCTACTGGGACTCGGGTACTGGCCTCGTAGTATTGGGACTTTTTTCTCACCCTACAGGCATTGCTCATTATGGCAGCGTGGGCATTCTCGTTCCCATTGTGTCAAACTCTCAACGCAGCGCGAGCTTCCCTTGAAAGGGAACGTTTCGGTTACGACTGTAACCTTAGTTCCCTGAAGAGGGAACGAGACACTGCGTCGTTCTGCCATACTTCTGGCAAGCCTTTCAGCAACTACTTCAGACTTTTTGAAGCTAATGTGGTTCTGTTTGAGCGTGCCTTTTATTTCCTGGTCGTGACGTCACTGCCTCTGACGTCCCGTCACACCATTGGACTGATTTTACACATGCTTCAACACGTGCTCACGCGAAGCTTTCCCATTGCGTCAAACTCTAAGCTTACAGTCGTAACCGAGATGTTTTCATAATTGATAAGAAATTTTCATCTCATTACAAATAAATGTAAATCAGTATATTAGAATGATTTCTGAAGGGACATGTGACTCTGAAGACTGGAGTAATGGCTTCTGAAAATTCAGCTCTACCATTACATGAATAAAACACGTATATATATATATAAGATATAATTATATAAGACTGTTAATAATAATGTTTCACAGTATGATTGTTTTACTTTTGTTTTTGATCAAGTAAATACAGCATTAGTGAGCACACTTCTTTCAAAAACATTAAAAAATCTTACAGACTCCTAATTTTTGAATGGTGGTGTATATATTGTGAATGCATAGCTTACAGTAATGCACATAATATTTAATCCACAAATAACATAAATGTAATAAATAAGAGGTTGGCTTGCAACGAGCTAAATTATGCCAGTGAGATTAAATAATATCTAAAACTATTGAGTCAATTGATAATATGAACGATGTACGTCTTTAGGTAATATAAAACTAACATTTGGGCTGGCCTCCAGCATGTTATCCCCATTCCATCCGGAGATTGGCACAAATGCCACTGTATCTGGGTTGTAGCCGATTTTCTTGATATAAGTGCTGACTTCTTTCACAATCTCCTCATAGCGCTTCTGGCTGTAATTGGGTTCCGTAGAGTCCATCTTGTTGACACCCACGATCAGTTGTTTGACACCCAGGGTGTATGCCAGCAAGGCATGCTCACGTGTTTGCCCGTTCTTTGAGATACCAGCCTCGAATTCACCAACACCAGCTGCCACGATCAACACAGCACAGTCGGCCTGTTTCAAGAGAAATGAAAGATAATTAAAATATTTTTATGGAATAAATAGAAACTTTTTGGTTGGTTCTGTTACGTGATTATATAAAAACCTGTGAGGTGCCAGTGATCATGTTCTTAATAAAGTCTCTGTGTCCTGGAGCATCAATGATGGTGACATAGTACTTGCTGGTCTCAAACTTCCACAGAGAGATGTCGATGGTGATTCCTCGCTCTCTCTCAGCTTTGAGCTTGTCAAGGACCCAAGCGTACTTAAAGGAGCCTTTTCCCATCTATAAAAGGTGATGAAAAATATATTTTTAGAGAAAGATTTGTAACTGAATTTCTTGAACTCACACAAGTGCAAGTTATTTTCAGTCCTCCAATTTGATAGGTCACACAGCGTTCCAGCACGGTTATGTCACTATTTGTATCACTTCTTCACTGGGATTTGGTTATGGCGTTCCAGACCAGAGTATGTGGTGCAAAAATGGAAGTGGAATGGCAAGCAAAGTTATCCCATTTTGTCTGAAAATTTGATAGAACCAATTTTTGTCAAGAAAGAAGCTATTTGTCTCAGTGCTTTTTTTCCATACATTGAAGGTCAGTGGTGTCCAGTGTTGTTTTAGACCTCACTGATTTTCATCGTTTGGACAAAAACAGTTCTGAAGAAAGTGAACACATGACGACAGAATATTAATTTTCGGGTGAACTATCCTTTTAAGGTATTTGAACTTGACGTATTGTTTATAGAATTGATTATAAACCAAACTTTCACTCAAAATCTGTGACTCAAACTGATATTCAGCACTCTTGATTGTTTGATATTGCTTAAGTAGGTCATCTTTCACACAGTGGGCCTCTTTGACTAATTACATACATTAAATATCTGTGATTACACTGCAATATCTATTTCGTCTTGCATATTTGGACTGATATACCTCAGCAGCTTCCTTCTCAAACTTTTCAATGGTCCTTTTGTCGATACCTCCACACTTGTAAATGAGGTGGCCAGTGGTGGTGGACTTCCCTGAGTCCACATGGCCAATGACCACGATGTTGATATGGAGCTTCTCCTTACCCATCACTGGGCTCTCATTGGGTTACAGTCAGCCTACAAGAGGAAAAACGAAACTAAATAATTCATCATACAAATAAGTTATTTATAATTGTGCTCAGATGTAGGCTACTGAAACAACCACATAATATACTCTTTTATATTTTGTGAACTGTTCTTTACTCAGTTCATTTACAGTAGGCCAAATCAATTTTTGGCTGAAAATTGTTGTTGTTTTCATTAGAATTGCCATAGTCCATCAGTGAGTTAACAAAAAGCACTGTACAATACATGTACTCTCATATGATTAACTGATAATACTTCATAGCAGTAGTATTACTGCTATTATGAATGTATTTTAGAATAATGATGAAGGCTATATAAATGTGTCCTTTGTCTTGGAAAGGAATCGAATGTCGAGAGGAAATGCTGTATTGTTAGAACAGCGCGACCTCTAAATTTAAATTTTATGAATTATAAAATTCCCCATTTAAATTAATTAATATTTTATATTAACTTTTGACCTACATGATTCAAATTCCTGAGATAAATCGGCTAATGTCACAGTATCCTTGAAAGCTTGTTTTCCCCCAGCGTTGTCTGGGTTACAATGTAGCAGCACGGGTCACCTGCAGTATGCGGCAAAACTTGACATGTAGGCTAAATAAAACGTCAAAATATTTTAGTTCAGAAATGTTAAAGTATTTTTTTTTATATGGTCTCTATTTTAATGACAATTCATAGTCATTTCGATATTCACCTCATACCGAACAAGTATGTCATGGTTATGTAATAATGTCATGCATGTACAGTATGAAGATGCTACACGAAGAAAAGCGAGTGGCCAGATAGTCTGCTTGCCAAAGAGCAAAGATGGCACGAGAATGAAAGGATATAAATGTTGTTTCCACAACAGACCCTATCAGTTGCATCAGCGCCATGTTCTGTATTATGTTCTTAATAGAAATAAAACTCAAATCGCAGCACATCATGCATACCCAAATAAATCATCCGACCGCTTAGCTCAAGTAATTATAAAGCGTTAATGTATACAGAAAACGTAGAGAGGGTGTGTTTTTTCAGGTGTCCAACCTTGGAGAGAGGCGCCTGTGGTCCAGGGCAGCAGGAGCGAGAGTCGCGCTACTCTGTTGTATCAGAATCTGCTGCCTAGGTGCCGCTGATGTCGTCGTGCCGTGAAAGGAAGTTTCTAGCTGTTCCACTAGAGGGCGCTGTCGAATAAAAACATGGATAGTAACCATGTGCAGCGTATTTGGGTTTTCAATGTGTTAAAGGGATAGTTCACCCCAAAATGAAAATTCTGACATCATTTACTCATCTTCAAGTTGTTCCAAACCTGTATGAATTTATTTCTTCTGATGAACACAAAATAGGATTTTTTTTTAAAGAAAATGGGTAACCAAACCACTTCCATAGAGTGGAAAAAAATACAATGGAAGTGAATGAGGCCCATCAACTGTTTGGTTACTGACATTCTTCAAAATATCTTCTTTTGTGTTCAGCAGAGGAAAGAAATTCATACAGATTTTCGAACAACTTTAAGGTGAGTAAATGATGACAAAATTATTATTTTGAGGTGAACTATACCTTAACTTTTGGATTATGTTGTTTCTTTAGCTTTTACCACAAGATCATATTAAAAATTGGGGTAACACTTTACAATAAGGTTCATTAGTTAAATATTAGTTAATGTATTAACTTACATGAACTAATCATGAGCAATACATTTGTTACTGTATTTACTAATTTTCGTTAATGTCAGTCAATGAAAATACAGCTGTTCATGTTAGTTCACAGTGCATTAACTAATGTTAACAAGATTTTAATAATGTATTAGTAAATGTTGAAATTAACATTAACAAAGATTAATAAATGCTGTATAAGTGCAGTTCATTATTAGTTCATGTTAACTAATGTTAACTAATGAACCTTATTGTAAAGTGTTATCAAAATTGTTTTGGAAACGCTTTACCATGAAGCCATCGTTTATTTTGCTGTATACACAATTCATTTTATGAATATAATTTATTGTTTAATTATTCCATCCTCAGATTCGCATCTTAAAATACGAAAATCGATCATAAATACTAATTGTAACATTTGAAAACTATATATCACCTCTGATCGCTCATGGGAAAGAAACATATTGAAATTTCAAATGACAATAAATAAATAAATAAATAAATAATAATGCTGCAACACAGTGTCAGCATCCTTGATTAATTGATCTCTGCGTTCGCTGAAGTGATTTTACTCAAAATCCTCCCATCAAAAAGTTTGTGACATTATAGGCCTATTATTTTTCACTTTAGTCACTGAAATTTCTAATTAGAAAATTCTCAGTCATGCAAGATTTGAAATTGCAATCCAAAAAGCACACAACTGTATTTCTGAGCCACAACATCTCATAGTCAGATGAGAGCCTGAGCCCATCGAGAGCCTATCGCCCCTGCCTTCAGCTATACTTAGGCTCTACAAGAATTATATGGCATTTGATATGATGAAGACGACCATAAGCCAAAGCCGCTGTGGTACAACTATGTAAATACATACACTAATTGTTTGGTGAGGGTTTGGTACTGTTATCATTATCATGGCCAGTTTAATCATCAGTTGTTATTACATGAAGTGACTCGAGCCAGTAAATAATATGATTCACAAATGGAATCCCTCTGTACCAGCCAGTAACTTTCCAAGAGCTCTGAAAGTCAGCCTGAGATGAAAAACAATCAAGGTATTTATCTGTGAACATACTTTGACTTGGGCCTTAAAGGGTTAGTTCACCCAAAAATGAAATTTCTGTCATTAATTACTCACCCTCATATCGTTCCACACCTGTAAGACCTTCGTTTATCTTCGGAACACAAATTAAGATATTTTTGAATAAATCTAAGAGTTTTTTTTTTTTTTATCTCCCATAGAAAGCAACGAAATCACCACATTCAAGGTCCAGAAAAGTAGTAAAGACATCATTAAAGTAGTCCATGTGACTACAGGGATTCAACCTTTATTTTATGAAGTAACGAGAATACTTTTTAATGCGCAAAAACAAAACAAAAATAGAGTTTTGGCCGACACTGTGAGCAGCTCGATGCATGCGTGTGATGCTGATCCAGCCAATACTGAGGGCGTTCTGACGTAGAACATGGAAGTCTGCACTGTACGTCAAAACGCTGACTCCGTATTGGCTGGCTCACCAATCACACCCATGTGTCATGCTGCTCATATGTACAGTGTCGGCCAATACTGAGTCAGCCTTCCGATGTACAACACGGAAACCTTCATGGTCGATACAATAAACAGTGTATGAGAATGACGAAATTGTAGGATAAAGTCGTTATTTTTGTTTTGTTTTTGCTCACAAAAAGTATTCTCATCGCTTCATAACATTAAGGTTGAACCACTGTAGTCACGTTGGCTATTTTAACAATGTATTTAATAATTTCCTGGACCTTGAATGTGGTAATTATGTTTTTTTTTTTTAAACTCTCGGGTTTTATCACAAATATCTTTATTTGTGTTCCAAAGTGAACGAAGGTTTTACAGGTTTGGAACGACACAAAGTAATTAATGACAGAAATTTCATTTTTGGGTGAACTAACCATTTAATGACAGACAGGGTCAAAAGCAATGAACTCAGATAAACTGTGCACTATGATTTACAATGTCTGAGTCTGAGAGCTTTTACACTACAACAGAAATGTCCCTGAGGAATCACGTTACAATTCTAAGTAAAATAAAGTATAGACATTTAAATCACACTTTAAGATCCAGCTCTGCATAAGCAACAGGAAGAAAAATATCCAGGCTTCATTTTTAGATATTTTGACTTTCTTTCTAAACTTTCTAAGGTCGGATTCTACAAGTGTATCTTTTGTAAATAAAAGATTTAGCTTTAAGTAGGAGTCTTCATTGTTATCAGTGTTATGTCCATGATTAATTATGAACAAAGTGTAGCAGGCCAAAACACGTGGGAAACTTTAAGTTCTAAATTAAGAGTTGTAAATAGATCACCATCTGTGTCTCTGTAGAGCCATCACCCCTTGGATCTCTCAGAACAGCTTACTGTATGCTATATAAAGTCCTTCATATATATCTGATCCACGGACCTGAGAGTATGGAGATGTGAGATTCCATGGTTAATTTTAAATGTTATCTCACTGTACTCATTAACAAACACCCCCATAACATATCTATTGCAAATAACTGTCTCAATAAATATTTGAGATTTCATTGTGTGGGCTGGTTGTCTAGATAAAGCCTATGTTGGATGGTTTATAAAAGAATTCCTGTTGAAACTTCAGTCCAAGACCAAGGTTTATTTATATCCCTAATGAGGTCAGGGAAACTCTTACAGCCATTGACATATGCTTGCATGTACAATATACAACAATTCAGCACTGTTGAAACGTATAAGAGAAAAAAATAGTGCTTTATTGAGTGCTTAAGTGTTTTTTTTCCAGAATTAAAATGATCAGAACCTTGTGTTCCCCCTGATTCAGTCTGATTAAGTCTGACCATCAACATTGTGAGTTTTTTTTTTAAAATCATCTCTCATTTGCTTCAAACAAGATTCTTTTAATGTGAAGATTAGAGAACATTAATGCAACAGTTCGTTCCTTAATAAATGCATGAACTGTATTGTACTCCAGTTCCAGCTAATTTTCTCGAATCTCTCTCTCATACTCTCATCCTTGCTGCCTCTATGATTGGGTGATATTTTTATAAATCTAGGTCCTGAGGCCACCTGGGGAAAACAGCACAAAATTCAGGCCATGTAACAAACCCGAGCCGAGCAAAAAGGACTTCGACGATGATGCGTCATATCACAACTTTCCACAAACAGAAACAAAACACAGGTCATGACTTAGTGAAACAGGACTAACAGCTCAGCAGCACAGGCTACAGACACCTGTTTCATTCATCAAATCCGGATTGAGATGTGAAGCTTTTCTTTTTTTTTCATTGGAAAGAAAATATCAAAGATATGGTAAGTGTCCCTTTTCCTTTTTTGTCTGCCAAAACGCCTTTTTTTTTTAAATAAAGGAATGCATCTGATTACATAACCGAAGTACTGTGGGTTTAGTTTAACACAATTTTCTCATTGATGCTGGGAATGGAAAGCAGACCAGAGATCTCTAAGAATGAACTTAGTGACACATCTAATTAGAATTTTTCTAACAGTGTGAGCTATTCAGTCCTGCAACATGCAATCACAGAGAGCATTAATTAATTCTAATTAATATTGCTTCTGGAATATTGTATTCTGGAATACTTTTGTTTTACATCAGTAATCATCAAGCAGTTTCAAATGGAACTGCTTGCTTCAGTTATGCTGATTGTCACTGTGAACAGCGGATCAGCAGAGATAATCTACTTTCAATATGCAGTTACAAAATGCCATCTGCTAGAGGCTTCATATGGTCACTGAAATTTACAATGGAACACAGTCCACACCAAGACAAACAGGAGGGAGACAAAATGTCTACAGCAAGATGGTTTGTCATAAATCTTCACGTCATTTTATTGGCAGTTTACAGTGTCAGTAGTGAACAGGGATTTTGTCTTGTTCTCTTGTCTTTTGTTCTGTGTTAATGACATTTATCTGAATGGATTGCTGTTTCAGACCTTCTCCCCTTCTTTACTTTAGGCTCCTTTTCTTTTCATTTGTCCTCTGCTCCACTTGACTTATCTCAGAAGCACTAAGATGGTGACCTACATGTAATTGTCAGGGAGATTAAACTCGGATATGGCAGCTATGTCCCTGAAAATGCTGGTGCACTGGAACCAGTTTGATTTGAGATCCCACAGGTCTATCTATTTCAGTTTTTGAAAGAGATTTTTTAATTATTTTTTAATAGCATATGTGTATATATATATATATATATATATCAGATCCAAGAAAAGAGAAAATCAGTATTTTAACTTCAAACTATCATAATGTTTTAAAACATTTTTCTTCACTAAGGAAGGATCATTTTAAAATCAGTGTATCTTTACATTTCGAATCCTATACAATTTACCGAAACTATTTTTTGTATTCATGTAATGTCTATAATAGGCTACATTAGCCCATAGTCCTTATCTGGATTTAGCTGTTACTTTTTGGATGAGATTACTGACTTTCCCACGGTTGTCCAAGTAGTTTTTTTTTTTTCTCTCTGCTACTCCGTGCGCGTGCTTGACTCGCGAGCTCCGGAAAGAAGCAGCGGGTGTGACGCTGAAGGAGGGAGCGCGCATGTGGGGATAAGGTTTGTTGAGCTGGTAACATTCACGGGGAAAGGCATGTAGACTTCAGAGAAAGGAATTACGACGTATAACAAGTTTGTGATCGTTTGGGCTTTGGTCATGTTTCCTCAATTCTTCCTTAACTCGCAATGAATGAAGTTCAGGTAGGTTTAGACTCGTTTATCCGGTCGTGTTGTTTACGAAAATGTCAAGATAAACTTTCTTACACAAACTTTAACTTAAGCTTCATCAGTATTGAAGTCGCTTACAGCAGTCAATGGGAACAGATCGACTGTCAAAAAGGATGGACACATGATCATACGATGTATTTGGACACCTGCTACCTGTAAAGATGTAAATACAAAAAAAAAGTAATTTTAAGAATGTAAAAATAAAAATGTCAACTGGTTAAGGGTAAGCTAAAAACACAAGGTGTGTTTTTACGTATTTTTTTGTTTGTTTGTTTTTGGAAGTGAACAGTATGAACAATTTACAGATGAATAATATACTAGATATGTTTTGGTAAAAAGTCTCCTTGGTAACTTATGAGAAAAGAATTGCTTACATGAACCATTAACCTACATTGTTTCTTATTGTGTTATGAATTATGTAGTGTGTTTGTTAGATTTCATGTTATTTACCTAATGTTAACTGCAGTTTATTGTCATTTTTTACCCTGATGGTTTTTGTGTGGATAACAGTGTCTTCATGTCATGTTAATAATGGACAATGTCACTGGCGTGGCCTTCCATTGTCCATCTGTGTTATTAGTACATTTTACAATATCAAAACATTTTATTAGATCATGTAGATGTTGGTATATTACAATTTCTGGCAAACACCACTGGCATTTTTTCTTACAGTAAATTTAACAAAAAATTTACAGTGCAACTTGGTTGCATTTGAGAGGAGTTAATAATAAATCATGCATCTAAAAAAAACAGATTTATAAATGCATGTTTCAGTATCCATGCATGATTCTCCCTGCGAAAAGAGATAAATAGATTATGTAAAATACAGACTGACATATTTCTTGATTATTCTCTCTGCTATAGGTAAGAGCGGTTGGCACTGTGTCAGTCATTCGGCAACATCTGTGTCTACAGTCTCAGCCAGTGTGAATGAGGACGTATCATGCACCTGGATATACACTGCTTTTTTAGTCCCAGTTTTATCTATTTTACATACTGAAATCTTCAAATCTGTTGTTTTTATCTGCAATCATGATTAAAAGTGAAAACAAAAGTGAACGGGCACTGAGAAGTGCGTCTCCTCACAGAAATGCCTATAAATCAGACTTCCATTCCATCAAATGCTCATTTGATGGGAGCGCATCAATCAGCTCGGCTTCTCCCTTCTCTAATGGAGGCAGTGAGACCCGTGGCAGACTGTCGGGCAACAAAGTGAGCAAAATAAAAAATATATTCTTGCAAATGGATGGCAAACAAAATCAAGACAGTCCCAATGTCACCAAACCCACGTCACCCAAATTTCCATTGGATTCCACACCTTACAGATCCAACCCGAGTAGCGTTTCCAGTCTAGATTCAGTCTCCTTTGAGGCACGGAAAACGGAGGATGTTTCCATTGACAAGGCAGCACTGGCTGAGAAGTTCTCAATGACCAGGAAGCTGTTTGAGAGTGGCCTTAAAGAGCAGTCTCCAACAGAGAGATCTGCCTCTGTTAAAGTTATCTGGCCTCAACCATTTGAGAAACAAGACCGAAAAGTGTCAGTTACTGGAGAGAGAAAGGACAAACCTAAAGAGCTAGAGGGACATGCAAAAGAAAGGGAAGATGAGGAAAAGGGGAGAAGCGAAAGTGAGACACCATCACATAAGCTGAGTGTGTCCATGAATGCCGGGCCAATATCTAGACGTCTGGAGAGTTTTATGTTGGACAGCGATAGTGAGTCACTGTCAGCTGCTCCCTCCACGGAATCCCACAGTCCCATCAGCCATTCCCTGTCACCCTCTGCTGCTAGTGACCATTCAGATCCCCCCTCGTCACCAGACAGCTGTAGTTCCCCTACCTCTTATTCACTATGGACTGACTCTCCAGTTGAAACGTGTTTTCCCAAGTTAAATGGTTCAGATTCACACAGTACCCCTTTGAATGGAGTCTGTACACAGAAAACATCACATAATACTAGTGCCACAGCAAAAGAGCATATTAATAAATCTTCAGAAGATACCGTCTCCTCAGAACCCACTCTTTTGTATACAAGCGAAAAGAGCCACCACTTGTCTACTAGGAGTTCCACTAGTCATGCATCTGTAGCAGAGGATCCTGCACTTCAACGACAGGAAGTTGAAGGCAATAGCTCTGAGAAGGTTCCTGGTTTGTCCACGGTCAGAGCTGAGCTGGTGGTGGTGAAGACTGAATCATCCGAGAGTGAAGGCAATGAGGAGGAACATGTTGAGGATGATGTTTTTGAAGAGGCTGGAAAGGAGAACCAATCCCCAAATCACAATTCTGAGAGGGTGTTGACCGACAACGAAGAGCTCCAATTAAAATTCCTTGAGAAGGAATCAAAACAGAGCATTAGGGAACACGAGGAGGGATGGAGGGCGTGTGAGGAATCTGTACAGACTGGAAGAAAGGAAGACCATAGAGGGGAGGGAAAGTTTCTTGAGGAGAACATAATGGAAAAAGAAGACGAGGAGGAGGAGGAAAAAGACAACGAGGAAGTAGAACTAAAGACACACCGAACTGTAGAGGAGAACGTACCGGAGACTCAAATGAAGGAAAATGAGCAGAAAGCTACAGATGTTGAAGATAAGGAACAGCAGGATGAACAGAGGAATGGAGAGGATGAGGAAGAGAATGAGGGAGTAGAGGAAGCGGCTGAAGCTATAGAGGATGACGATGATGAACGAGAGATGGAATATGACGTCTTAGCAGGAAAAGAGAGGCAACAGCAAGAAGATCAGCGCTTGATCGGGAAAAGAGCTTTAATTTGTGGAATTGAGAATGCGGCCTTTGTGGATGACAAGGACAACCGGACCGATTTGGAATGTCAAGTGAAGGGGGAATCTCAGGAATTTGAGGAACTTCCAGGACTCCCTGAGGAGGAAGACCTCAGTCCAAAGAGAAAGATCAAGTTCTCTACAGCACCAATCAAGGTATGTCTCAATTAGTCTTACCTTATATTTGGTAGAAACCTGTCAATTAAGTTTTTTTTAATTTTTTTTTTATTATTCAGCTTTTGCATTTTTTTTTTTTTTTTGGTTTGTACTCCCTCTGAAATGGTTTAGAAGGTTTTTGTTAGAGCTTGAAGGAATTAGCCTGCAGGCAGTGACCCAAATCTGTTTGCGCCTTTACCAGATGCCCATGGCTCAATTCGGTCACCACCTTGGCTCTTACTTTTATGAAGCATTCTCATAGTGGTACTATTTCAGCTATTGTACAAGGTTTACATGACAAGATCTTACTTGTTTGAAGGTATTTGGCACCCACGTCTTTTATTTGTTTTGCCTCAAAATACAGAAAAACTTTATTTTTAGCACAAAGAACCTAGTATACATGTCTGAGACTTGTTTTACTTGTTTGATAATGATTCTTAGTTGTGACTTCAGCAAAGGTCCTGGATCTGTGTAAAATATCTTCTACCTGGAACATTTAAGAAAACTGCTCTCAACAGAGGTCATGCCTGAGCTTGCATCAGTTCAGGCATGTAATATCCTATGTCTCTCATTTGCTGACAGCCTTTTTTTTTTTTTTTTTTTTTTTTTTTTTTTTTTATGAGAAGGATATCCATATCTTAGAGGCTTTACGTCTGGTCATATCATATCAGTCATATCATTATGTCTGGTCATATCAGTTGATACAACTCAAATTTAAATCTTCATTAAACAGATAAATAAGATTCTCTGAAACAAAATTTACATCAAAACGATCACGTGGTTCCTCACTAACACATACAAAGAATTGTAATATTGAGTTCAGCCTCGTTCACACCATCAAATTAAAAAATGGACACCATCCAAAAATTGACAGTTCTAGACTGATTGGCTGGTTTCTGCTCAGTTTCTAAAAAATAAAAAATAAAAAAGTAATTTACAAGGTATCTGTTGATAGAAAAATTACATTATCTTGTTTACTGAAAAAATATCTAAACATTCTGAAATTAATAACTTATTTCAAAGAAGTTAATCAAAATTAAGTTTATGCTTAAAACAAACAAAAAAAAAAGTCAGTCAAAAGGGTAAGAATAAAAACTTAAATCGAAAGAAAAACAGGTTTATTTTTCCTATCCCATTGGCTGATATATTTTTAACTCCCTTCATTTTGATAACTTTATTGTGCACCTTTTTTTGGAGGTGCTTAATAGTAAGTAAACCACAGCTATATATGTCTGTGAACTTGTCTACTGTGTCAACATAGATTTATACTAATTTCTTCTGTGTTCTTCTAATTTATATGACAATGTTATTAATTATTATTTATTTATGTAATTATTTAATTATTTGATTGATTGATGTTTTTCTGTTGTATATTATTGAGTTAACTGTTTAAGATAAACCTTCCTCAAACGACATAAATACAAAAAAAAAAGTAGTTTGTGCTTTATATGTCTTTTCTAGCTACAGCAGACTTGTGCTAGTCAGTACAGATTTTCATATTTCAGTCATATAACTGATCAAAGTAAAACACGCAACTCTTTGATCTTCTTCTGTCTGAGGCCAGGCGCTGGATTTCATAAAACAGAAAGTGCATTGTGTGTCATTCATGTGTCTGACTTTTGGATACCTTTCAAAGTGGAGTTCTTTTAAATGATTCTGTTTAGGGAAGGAAAGGTCTTCTGTGTGTGCCTGTGTGAATGCTTATGCCTTTGCATCTTGTTGAGATGATAAATCTTTTATATCTTGCATTTGTGAGAACAAATGAAAGAAAGACAAATGAAGTGTTTTACAGTGCAGTAGGTGGCAAAAGTCCACCGTTTTGTCCAACACTAGTCAGTAACTGTAGGCTGTATGTGTGCAAGGGTGTTTCATTCCCTGTGGACTGCAGTTGTTGTCAGCACTCTTAAAAGATCTCTTAAGTTTGGAAACCAGGTCATGTATTTCTTCAGAGCCTCACAGACTGAAGATGGCATGGATTTATAGTCTGGGTCAGAACACATACCAAGTCAGTAACATTTCAGATGACTATATAGCTCAATGTTCAAACGTCTCTCTCCCCGACATCCCTTCCTCCTTGATGTGCCCTCTTTGAGCGTGTGGATTAGGTCAATGTCAATTCGCTTTCAGTGTATTTATAGAAGTGGGATGAGCAGGTGGTGATTAAACATTTGTCTTGCTCTATGATTCGTTTTACCTCTAAATCAGGAAGCAGGGGTCTCCCTTTGTGTACATATCGTAGTGTTCCAACATATTTTTCCTTCCACCCTCAGGATGAGCCTGTTTCTTTATTTGTGGGCCTCTTGTGTTTACTCATCCTGTTTCCCATATATAGGATCAGCAGGAAGTGAGTTGCCTTTCTCATATAGGCTGTGAATGAGGATTTCCTTTCAGCAGATGTTTGTGTTTAACATCTTTTGGACTTTGATGAGACAATGGGCTTTGAATATTAACTCATAAACTTATGGTTTGATCCCAGCTGTTCTAGACAAAATGTGCTCAAAAATGTACCCAAAAAATGCAGATTTATTTTTTTTCACCCATAAAAGAAAATTCTGTAATCATTTACTCACCCTCATGTGATTTCAAAGCTGTATGTTTTTCCTTAAAAAAAGAGGAATTTTGAGAAGTGTGTGTGTGTGTTTTTGGAAGTCAATAGTCACCAAAACACTCTTATATGTTGCTGACTTTTTTTTTTTTTTTGTTAACCATTTTTAACACTGCCAATGTATCCGTTTCCTTATTAGAACAGTTTTATGCTGTAAGACTTCTGATAATATTTCTTGATCGTTCCGCCTTTATGTCATTCCAACTTTTGCTTTCAGGTTTAACGCTCGACCTGAATGCAGTGACATCTGTTGTTTCTTCCTTATTGTAAGTCATAGTTCACTGACAGTCTCTCTCAGTCCCAGGAAGAAATAGTCCTGTGTTCTTTCTAAAAAGCCACAGCTTAAAGGAGTGAGAGAGGGAGGGAGGGAGATAGAAAGAGACACTGTGCTTGAGCATGTTTGGGAAGAAAAGGACATTGTTCGGAGGTGCACGCTTACTCCATGACAACTAGAGACGCTAGACAAAAGAAAGCAGAGAAAATAAGTGAAAGAAAAGGACAAATAGGATTGTGGTAGAGAAAGAAAGATGGAGGGAAGGATGGGTGGTTTAAGCAAAAGTGAAATGGTACCGAAAAGAAAAATGGAGAGGGAATGCTGTTACTTTGCTGTGTCTATTGGATTTGGATGCAGTGTTTTCCTTCTGTTTAATTTTGCTGCTCTACGCGGTACACCATTGACTGACCTGCTTTTTAACTGTGTATATGTCAGCCTAAATACCAGCCACTGAAAAAGGAAATGTCATTCAGCTAGTGCCTTCATAAAGGTGCGGTCACATCTACCTTTGTACGGTGAAATACTGCAGGTGAAATGCAGTCATGTCAGTAGGAATCTGTGCAGGAAATTTTGCGCAAAGTGAAACAATTCCTCATGCAGATTTCATATCGAATTCAATTTTGTTGAACATGCAAACTCACCATGTTGACTATAAAGCTGCTTAGTAATCTGTGCTTCATGCATCTGTGCACTGTTGACAATAGACTTTCTTTGCCTGTGAAATTTCACCGTAGTAGACCTTTTTAGTATGATTTTTAGAACAAGATATTTTGTCACTTTGAAGTGTTTTTTTGTTGTTGTCATGAGGTTTTGGTCACTCCTTATTTTCCCCCATTGTGACAAAGAAAGGGGAGCTTTCAAGTAGGGCTTTGCGATTAATCGAAAACATAATAAAATGGAAATGTGAGCATAAAAATGTCTAAACCACAGAAAGCACCATTTTTCCAACAGCCCAACCCACTTCAACCAGTGGCTTCAGCCTGCAGACTACAAAAACAACCCGTGGCAACAGTGTAAAAGTAGCCCAGCTTGGCAACACTGGACATGGCCAAAAAAAAAAAAATCAACATCTGTGGTTTGGGAATATTTTGAATACAGGAGAGATCAAGTAAAGTAATTGGCGAGACCTGTCAAACTATCTTTGCTGCAAAACAGAATGTGTTTTTCTGGTTAAAAACACAAGATGCAGGTCTAGAGGCACGTTTTTGAACTTATTTTACCTTGAGCACCACATGCTGCAACAGACACGAGATACGAGCGCAATGGTTAAAGACCTCCATCTAGTGCGTTTACATAGAAAAACAATGACACATTCTGAACCAGGTGAACTAAAATCGATAAAACAGGCATTTGAGAACAGCACAATCGATGCTGTCAGTTAAGCAAAGATATGGTGCCCGCTAACATCAATGTCAATAAAGCCGGCTTCCAAAAAGAATTAGACGGACAAATTATGTGTGTAAGGAAATAATTTAAAAATCGCAATCTTGATTAAAAATAAAAAAAATGAATCCTGATTGGATTTTTTGCTCATATCTCACAGCCATTTTTTATGGCTTCAAAAGGCACGCAAAAGCCCCATGAAAATATTATAAAATTCATCCACATGACTGTTGCGCTGTATTCCAAGTGTTGTCACTTTATGTATGGAACAGCACAAAATTGAATTCATCATTAACTGAAAATCTTGATATTCTCCCTAACTCTTCTTGCTGTGATCACAAGAACTCTTGAGAGAAATAACAATATCTGATTGGTTAAGAACTCTTGAGTCAGATCTTTTCAAAGAAATGTTTGGTCAAATTCACAAAACTGCTCTGGATGGTTTGTTCACTGATCAGATAGTTCCCAGTTAATCCAGTCTTGCAGCTCACTGAAGAGAAAAATAATTAGAGAGTTATGACTTTAAATTCAGTTTGATCCTCACACAAATGGCTTGTTTCTCTTTTGAAGACTCATTTGACAACTTTTATGGTGTTTTCATGTCTGTTTTGAAGCTTGAATGCCTCAGTCTGTTAATCAGTATGGGCCATGTTGCTAAATACTGAGTAAATATTATGCTGCCTTCACTTACTATCAGAATTATCATAATTACGAGTTTCCTAGTAGGAAATTAGACATGAATGCCCTCTCAAGTCGTATATACTACTGGTAAACTGAGATAATTATGAGTTTGCGACTTGGGCATGCCATAAGCTTTAAACATGGCAAAGAGGAGAACAATTTCTGCTGTGATTGGTATTCTGTATTAGTTTTTTGCTACAAAAGCTATATTGCCTTGTCTTGTCATTAAAGTAGTGCATATTTACATAAACATTTGATGCGTAAGTTTTATACACAGCTAAAATAGCCTGTAAATGACTGAAATTCCAGAATCATCAGAAAGCTGAATATTTATGTGGTTGTCAACGAATGGGACACTTAATATAATTTTGGCCTTTTAATAAGATTTCCTCAATAATTAGGCAAGACTATACCTGGTGCTCTCTATGATTCCTGTTCTTTCTGACAACAAAGCACTTATATGTGACAAGCTCATAATCACAACACTGGGAAGTAGGACATTTTACGAAAGTATGCAAAGGCAGCATTAACTTGTAAATGTGACAGCCATAAATAGGAAGATTTCTGAATGACTATTTTTCCACAAATGATCTGGGAGTACTTTTTCTTATCAGAGCATAGTTTTACGTCAGCATTAATTGTGAAATCAGTAAATCACTGATTCATTTATGCAATCAGATGTGGGTGTGCACAGGTGTGGTATTTAATAGTTTTTCCTCTTCTTCAGGTGTACTTTACCTTCTCTAATGAAGATTATGATCGCAGGAATGATGATGTGGACCCTGTGTCTGCATCTGCTGAATACGAGCTGGAAAAGAGGGTTGAAAAGATGGATGTTTTACCTATAGACATTCAAAAAGGTTTCTTTTACACTTTTATCCCAAAATGTTTTTCCTGAATTTACTGTCAACCTGTATTTGAGCTGCCTTTTTTGTTGTGTAGGTAATGATGGCCTGGGAATCAGTATCATTGGGATGGGGGTTGGGGCAGATCAAGGACTAGAGAAACTGGGCATTTTTGTGAAAACCATCACAGAGGGAGGTGCAGCTCACCGGGATGGACGGTAAGAACTTGTCATATGAATTTCATTTATGAAATTCAGAATTAAACATTCTCTGCATGGTAGTGAACAGTGTGACTAATCAAACATATTCTGGTGATTGTTGATTCTGTATCCAAATGAGCATTTGTGTTTTGTCTTCACAGAATTCAGGTAAATGATCAGATTGTGGAGGTAGATGGAATCAGTCTGGTTGGTGTCACTCAAATATTTGCTGCCACCACTTTGAAGAACACTAAAGGTCTGGTCAAGTAAGTATTGACACGCCAAACTAAAGCTGAAATGAGTTGTGTGGAGTTGTTGCTAAAGTTCAGAACCGGGGACATGGAATGAGCTCACACTATTGTGCAACTCTCTCCAGGTTGCTCTTGAGGGATTTTCCCTGTATTACCTTTACTGTCCGTTATGAACAATGAACATGTGTTACCTATTAAGTAGGAAGTGTCTTGTAATGATTCACCAGACCAAAATCTAATCGCATAGTCTGTAAAATACCAGCAAAGGTCATAGTCCCAGAACCTCATGAAGGAATTTTACATCCTCTCCAATGCAGGTTTCTCATTGGCCGGGAGAAACCAGGAGTGGAGAGTGAAGTGGCCCGTCTGATTAGTGAAACTCTACAACACGAGGCAATCCCTGAAAACAATGAGCCAAAAGATGAAGACCATTACAAACCCCAGAACCATCAGCTACAGGATGAAAACCAGAATTCTCAAATCCATGACCAAGATCAACAGGAAATTGAGCCATTAGCTGAAAAGAATGTTGTGCAACAGGTCTGTGAACATATAAAGATAAGCTTGTCGTCATAAATAAATGAGTCACTAAGTCATTGTTGAGCACATTTTATGATTGATACAGGATAAACAGAAAGAGACTGAAAAGGAGCAGAGCATGGAGGATGCATCCAATGACTTGGCACAGGAAGTGTTTTCACAACTGAAGAGCCAAGGCATTGATCTACCTGAAGATATCGATCCTACTGAGCTTGAACAAAAATTCAAAGAGGTATAATGTCAATTTATATCTATTTACATATACCGTATACATCATTGTGAAGCGCTCACTCTTCAGTCTCTCTTGAATTTTCTTTTTATAGCTGCAGATAAAACACAGTGTCACTGTCACGGAACTCGATCAGTTGAGACAGAAGGTAGGACAAAAATGCATTTTTTTTATTAATTTCTGGTCCTGGAAGCTGTTTAACTCTTTGTGTATATTATTTCATAGCTTCAAGTGAGTGAAGCAGAACGTAAGTCTTGGGAGACTCGAGGTGCAGCTCTTGAAAGGAGTGTGGAAGAGAGCAGAGAGCGCATTGAAAAGTTGGAAAAATACTGGCTTGATGCTCAGGCTCTCTGCAAAACCATCAACCAGCGTTTGAATGAAGCCCAGAGTCAACATGATTCCCTGCAACTCAAATACAATAAGACTATCACGCTTCTACAGGAGCACCAACAGAGGTGTGTTTGAGCATGTAATGTGTTGTAATAGCAGAATCATTCTGGGAAGTGTTGGTGAGGCATTCTTGGAAATGTACTGATTAGGGAAAGTCTGCATTAACGTGAATTATAGGACATTCTTATTCTCCAAAGAGCAATAGATGACACAAGTATCTTAAACAGAAATTAATTTTGCCATGTTTTGTTAACGTTGGGGCTGTTCTTGACTTGTAGAGAGGCTGAATGTGCAAGGAAAGAGGCAGAGCTGAAGAGAAAACTGGAGCAAAGGGAGAGGGAATACAAGAGCAGTGTGAAGCAATTGCAGCACAAGGTAAAACTACATCTTGTTCACTTTAATTTCTCTTATTTTGAACAATGTGAGGTCACAAACATTAATATCATTCTGTTGTGAGTGATCAATGGGTATATGATTGATGTGCTATACTGCGTTAGGTGCTATAAGTGGTTAACTTTTCTGGAATTTCCACCAGACACAATTTGGTCCAATTTTCACTTGTGATTTGTCTCTTCAGACCAGTACATAAAATATGGCAGATGAGCTGAATGAGCATGTAAATTCACTCTCTGACAGTAGGTGGCTCTTTTAGAGAAGTAGAAGTACCCGGGTTACTCCACTATAGAGCCCTCCGCGGGACTGCTTTCTTAAACCCGCCCACTCCCGCTGAATGTATGACCAGGACCGCCTGCTCCCGCAACCTATCTGTTCCACTCCTTCCCGCACCCGCAATGTTTGTGTCTACTCCCGCCCGCTCCCGTGGACTTCATCTCACAGCTTGTGAAAAATGTAGCTACACATATACTCAGACTAAATATTCGTTCAAGTTAACATCATTAACGGATTTATGTCCGTTGAAAAAGAACACTTTTGCACATTTATCGAAACTAACAAAGTTTTTTTTTTCAGTGACAATTGACCCTTCGCAAAACCCGCCCCCTGTTGCTATGCCTGACAACCCATGTTCTCCCGCAGTGAAAATACATTGCGAAGCACTGACAACATATGAAACAGTTATCATATTTAAAATATTGTAATTTTTTAAAGCAGTTTAAACGCTAAATACCGTATAGTGGCTCTTTAACGTGTCGTGACAGATCCTTCAAATGGCTCGTGAACCGATCATCTCTTCATACTAGTTCATTTATAGCATAAAATAAACATGAATATACATCAGAAGGAATGTTGTTTCAACCGCGGAAAGACGTGAGAACACACAATATTTCAAGTTTACCCACATTAATCTACTATAGGCTGCTCCCTGACGGCTTTGTCAGACAAGATGGCGGATTCTGCATTTTCATTGGTTAGATCGCCTGTCAATCAAACTGTTTGCGAAGGGTCAATTGAGAATTTTTTCCATATGTCTAACTTGCTTTGTTTTGCTTTTGTCAAGTAAATAGCCACTTTAATTTTCTTCTCAACTTCTTGTGGTGACTCCATTTCTACTACACGCGAAATCTCACCGTTCCTAGTGGGTCTCCCGCTAAATTTTCTGACCGCCCACTCCCACCCGCTCCCACAAGATCTACATTGGGTCCCGAATATTCATCTTGGTGTGAACAGACCTTAACCACTGATTGTTACGTTTGGTATCACAGATAATGATAAAGCTACAACAGTTATCCATGCAAAAGCATAACAGAAAAATTAAGCCTTTTCTGCCTGATGCTTAAGGATTATAAAATACAAATTTATTTATTTATCAGTTTGAAGAAGCATTTAGTGATTATAAGAAACACAGATAACAGGATAGAGTCTTATGAGTGTATATGCAGAAAATATTTCTCTGCATTTCTCAGATAGCTTGTCTGGAGGGCCGCACCGGATCAGACCAGCCCGAAGAGTCTTGCAGCCCAGCAGGAGAGAGTCAACCTAGCAGTCCGACCTCTGGTTCATCTGAAAGAAACGGACTGTCTACAGACGACTTTCACTCGGGTACGAAAGAGCTCTCCAATCTTTTATTCTGTGAAAGCTGGTCAAAAATAAAGGACTTGCAGTTATATCTTTCTCTAGTTACTCTAGTTTATTTGGGTTGCAATACCTTTATTAATTATTATTTTGTTCAAAAAAAAGACATAAACAGGCTATCCTGAAAAAGTAGTCTTTTCTGGTTTTGAGATGTTGGTGTCTGTCTGTTCTCAGATGCAGACTGGGGAGATGTTCCTCAGACGGCTCGTCTGGACTGCAGTGTCTACAGAGCCAAAGCTAAGCTTGCACAGGGATCGCAGCGCAAGCGGCCATCCCGAAATAAACTCAGAGAGTCAGCGAAAGGCTCACAAGCACCTAGCCAATCACAGGTATGATGAACCACAAACATTTAAATACCTTAGAGAGTTTCATTGCAGGTCACATAATTGTAAGTTTAAGCTAGCCTCTCCTGTGGGATCTCTGCCTCTTTCTTTCTCTTGAGTTTAAAATAAAGTCTAACATTTTCTTAAAGTCTTGTTTGTTTGTTTTTTTTGTTTTTTTAAATAACAGTGTGTCTTGTTTTATTCAATAATTTATTTTAAACAAAATTTTCCAGGTGCTTCTTAAGAATGGAATATCCAAAAAAAAAAGTTTGGGAGGCCAAAAGGCATCTTTATGACAAAAGAAAAATCATAAAATAAAAGATATTGGATTTTATTACTGTTTTGAGAAAATGTCTATATTAACTCAGTAAAAATGTAATCATTTTTATATCCATTTTAACTACTCTTATTTACACATGTACAGTATACAAAGAACACAAAAGTAGATTGACCTATGTATTATGACAGTAAATTATGATTTCTTCTAATCAAATTTTATCCAATTAAATCTAAAGTTAATTTTATCTCATGTTAATAGGAATCTGTCTGCATACAAGACCACAAACAGGAAAGAACAAACAGTGAAAGAAGGCGATCTTACCTCGAGAGCCTAGCCATACCCGTTCCATCTATACAGTTTGGTCACGACCAAACGCGTGAACCGAGAAGTGAAGGCGAAGGCGATGTATTTATTCAGAGCCAAACACCCCAAGGAGGCAGCAGCACACAAGCTAGCCTGTCTCCACCTAAAGACTCCTCCACCCCCCAGTCCCCATCCTCCTCACAGTCCTCCTCTAGTGTGTTCCTTAATCTGAGAAACAGGAGGAGCAAAGCCAAGGAGCGCAGCAAGAGCAGTGCGAGCAGAGGTACAACCGCAAAAGACATATCCCGTTTTTTCTTTAGATCTTCACCGGTTCACCTGCTCAGGCTTTTCATTTTGATTGTTCTTTCATTTTTCAGATGAAGAGAGTGATTGTTCACCAACGCGAAAGTCCAAAAGACGATTCCCAGATTTCAGGTATGGCCAGGCCAACAACTTGCATTTGTGTGCCAATATCAGCGATTTTACAACAGAGAGGAGTTGTCTGAAAATGAGTAGGAGAAATCATAAACGTGAAGTCCCACCTTTCACCATTTATTCACCCTCATATTGTTTTAAATCGTAGCTTTCCTTCTTCTACCAAACAGAAAAGATTCATTTTGAGGAATTTTTTTTTTCCCCCATTTTTTTTATGAAAGTCAGTGGGACCCAAAACTTTCAGGCTTGCGAAAAGGTAGTAAGATTTTAATCCATATAACTAGACTGGTATATTCTAAGAACCTCAAACGTCATGGTATGTGGTAACAAGAGGTGCGAGAACCAATGATCTATGATGTTGACATTTGAGCGTTGAGGTTAGCATTGATATTTGTGCAAGCTTTGCGTTATGTTAATTGATGATTTTGAGTTGATTTGAGAGTTAGTGAAGGCTTTTTGATCCGTATATTATATAAAGGGATTACGTCTCTTTAGGAGACTTTGAATGTATTGAATTGAATAGATTCATTTCTCGCTAACTTTCTGTACTTTTTGGACCTCGTTGACTTTCAGAATAAGAACAAAAAACAGACAAAATGTTTTTCAAAATTTGTTATTTTGTGCTTCACAAAATAAAGAAAGAAAGCCATAGGAGTTTGGAATGACACAAGGGTATGTATTTTATGACAGAATTTTCATTTCTGGGTGAACTTCCATTAAAATGACAGAGGCATTTCATGTACATGCTTTTATTATTAACTATGGTTCAATTTCGAATATATTATTAAAATGATATTTTGACAGACAGTTTCAGAGATTTTTATCTTTCCCCAGTCAAGTATATATAAGACACAACGTTCTGACTTGTGCTCTTTCTTTTGTGTTGGTCTGTAGTGGTATCCGCAGGTCTGGAGGCAAAGGCAAAAAACGGGAGAGCATCACACTCCGAGGATCTGTTGGGAGCAGGTTTGAATATTAAATGTCCTAATGTTAACCTTCTAAATGATCTGAAGGTAATGAGTTTAAAATCATTTTAAAATCTGTAGGTCTCCTCTGATTTAGATCAGTTTATCTCCATTACTTAATTAGCTTCATTTGAATGGCTTCCTTGTTGTCTAAACTCAGGGGATCAGGAGACCTATTGGATGAGTCCAGTGCCAATGTTTCCCCCTCTGGCTCCATCTCTTCCATCCCTTCCTGTATGCCATTTTCCTGGTTTGGGGACAGAGAGAAGGGAAAAGAGAAGGAGCGAGAGAAAGAGCGTTCTGCATCCAGCTGCAGTCTGCCTCGTACTCCTTCAGAAGGATGCATAGAGGATCGTACAAACACGGTGAGTAGGGACCAGAAGATGAGAAATGTTTTTTTTTGTTTGTTTTTAGACCACCAAGATGTGGTTTTCATAAATATCTTCAGTAAGAGGAAGAGATTAGTTAACAAGTTGTGACAGTAGTTAGTGGATTCATTTTTAGGTGGTTTATTATGTTTTACCCATTTAAAAGGAATTCGGTTTGCTGGTTGCATTCTTGGATGTCATTTTAGGTTAATATTTACGCAATCCCATCACATTCAGCCTTTGATCTTAACAGGAAGTGAAGTTGTGTAATTAGGCATATTCTGAAGGCTGTACTGTGCTGTTGTGGTTTTGAGAGACATTTGCAATCCATTTACAGTTACAGATTATTGAAAATCTGGGATACAAGATCTAATTTTAGGCTGGCAATAAACTTTTAGTTTACTGTAGCTTTTTAGTTTTTAAGTTTTAGGATATACATAATAACAAAGAAACTTTATTTAATATTAAAGATTCTACACTATTCGGTCACTACAACTCCTTTGTACAAAAGGTCAGATGTTCCTGCTTCCATGGAAGTACAAAGATTCTCTTTAAAAAATTCTGAAATTATGCCGGACCCCACTTTATTTAATTTTGTTTACGCAGAATGTATTTTTCGCGATCTCTTCTTTAAAACAGACCAACCTCTCCTGGCCATCTCTTCTCTCTCATTCCTTAGATTTGGTACAGTATGCATTCAGTTCTCCAGCTAATGTGTCTGTTGTGTGAGGACAGTAGTACACTTAGTTGATAGCAGTTGCTACTAACCCTAGTGGACACATTTTTGGTTTTGTTTAAAGATGAAATGCTCCATTGTAGTAAATGCATTCTTTCATTATATACCCTTTGTCCCACTCTGATAAAGCCCAGTCCTGTTTCACAATGGAGCATTGCCATGGACTGTGTTAGTTTACTGATGTAGTTTGTGTCTGAGAATGTACCCTACCCTAGTAGGGAGTGATAGTTCTCAGTTATTCTTCTGATAACTGTATTTAATTCAAGCTTTGTCATCCATTATTTTCACTATCGCTTAAGAAGGATGCAAGCTAGTAGTTGTAGTGCGCAATAGCTCTCCATTACCATCTCTCAGAAGTAATGCAAAATAGTTTTGTGTTTCCACTGGTTTTGGTTTCTGGATCTGTTCTCCACTGCTCTGGTACTGCTTCCAAGGCACTGAAGGTAATGTCACTGCCCCATATTTAGTTCAAACAAGCATTCGAGAGAAGAAGTAAATGCAGTAAATAATTTAGAAAATAAATTTAGAAATTGAGTCAATGACATTATTTTATTTTATTTTCGGTTACACTTTATTTTAAGTTCTTGTTACAGTGTAATTAAACAAATAAATACTGAGTAATATTAATTAACAACATGTACTTACTGTTTAGGTTAAGGTTTGGTTTAGGATTAGATATATATATATATATATATATATATATATATATATATATATTATGCATGATTTAATTTTAATACCACAGTAAGTACATGTAAGATGTGTAACGGACAGATGTGTAAAATATTTTTTTTTCTTTTTCCTTTCTTTCTTTCTTCCTTGATTTCTTTCTGAATTTTAATTAATTTTGGTATTTTTGGGAGGGGGTCATAAAGTATGTAATTAATTAAAATATTAAATGTATTACATAAATAATTAAATATAATTATTTTGGTAACACTTTACAATAAGGTTCATTAGTTAACATTAGTTAACTACATTAGTTAACATGAGCTAATAATGACCTGCATTTGTTAATGTTATTGTCAACATTTACTAATACATAATTAAAATCTTGTTAACATTAGTTAATGCACTTTGAAATAACATGAACAGCTGTATTTTCATTGACTAACCTAAATGAAGATTAGTGAATACAGTAACAAATGTATTACTCATGGTTAGTTCATGTTAATTAATACATTAACTAATGTTTAACTAATGAAGCTTATTGTAAAGTGTTACTATACACTATATACTATATATGATATCAGAAAATGTCACTTTTTACATTTATTTAAAAAAAATTGCTTTTGAAAAGCTGTGTACACGCGTGTTCAAACGGCTGTTTTAGTCTGAACATTGAGGAATTGGTTTGATATATTTGCATTGATATTAGACATTTAATACCACTTTAGCTTGATCTTATTTAAAACTGAGAAGTATGCTAATTAATCCTGAACTTCCTCCTATAAATACTATATCTGTAAAAAGAAAATCATTTGTGTCTGTTTGTGTGTTTATGTATGTCTCCATGTCCTACTTGTTACAGAGCTTATCTGTGACGGATGATTCAATCGCAGGTAGTCCTCGCTCTGTGTTGGCAGGGTTACTGAAAGAGCCCCGTCTCCGGGGGCGTTCGCACAAACATACCTTCTCTTCCTGCGAGGTGAGTGGCCATGGGGTCACCACTGCATGAGCTCTCCTGTAGTTATTGGAATAAAATATTCACAAAATTCTAACCTATCTTTGAAGTAAAGTAATGGAAAGTGGGGGAATTTTGTCTAGTTCATGTTGGCCACAATTGAAACGTCCTTTAGCCAAGATAACAGCTCTGAGTCTTCTTCTAAAATGCCTGATGAGTTTGGAGAACACCTGACGAGAGATCAGAGACCGTTCCTTCATACAGAATCTCTCCAGATTCTTCAGATTCCCAGCTTCATGTTGGTGCTTCTTCTCTTCAGTTCACTCATTTTCTTTAGGGTTCAGGTCAGGGGACTGGGACAGCCATGGCAGAAGCTTCATTTTGTACTCAGTGACACATTTTTTGTGTTGGTTTTGATGTTTGTTTTGGATCATTGTCCTGATGGAAGATGCAGCCACGTCCCATTATAAGATTTCTATCTGAAGTGGTCAGGTTTTATTTTTTTTAACTTTTGGTATTTGATAGAATCCATGATACTATGTATGTGAACAAGATGTCCTGGACCTCCAGCAATTAAAAAAAAAAAAAGGCCCATAACATTAAAGATCCAACAGTATATTTAACCGTGGGCATGGGGTAATTTTTATCCCTGTTTGCACCTTTTTTTTCTTTTTTAAGTTTCATCTGACCATAGAACCACTTCCCATTTGTGCTGGAGTTGGTTTTTGGATAAGCGAGGAGGATTTTCCTTGAAACACTCCCAAACAACTTGTGGGGATGTAGGTGCTGTTTGATCATTCGTTTAGGCTTCCTGATACCAGGATTTAACTAATCTCTGTAGGTCTCCAGCTGTGATCTTTGGAGAGTCTTTGGCCACTCAAACTCTTCTCCTCACTGTGCATTAGGACGATACAGACACACGTCCTCTTCCTGGCAGATTTGTAACATCTTTAGTTGATTGCAACTTCTTAATAATTGCCCTGATGGTGGAAATTGGGATTTTCAATACTTAAGTCATTTTCTTAAAGCCACTTTCTATTTTGTGAAGCTCAACAATCTTTTGCTGCACATCAGAACTATTTTCTTTTGGCCTTTGTGCTTCCTCATATTTATACTCCTGTGTAACAGGAAGTCATGGCTGAACAATTTCATACTCTTGGTCACCCTGATGTGCTAAAAAAAACATAAATATTAATGGAAAAATACTTCAGAGATGTTTTACTCATAAGAACTTACAGGGTTGACAATATTTGTGGCCATCACACATTGCAGAAAACATTTCATTATGTGAGTTTCCCTCAACTTTCAATTGTTTTACCTCAATGAAATGTTAGAATTTTGTAGAATTTGTAGTTTTTTTTTTTTTTTTTTGAAATATCATGAATGAAATGAATGAAAGATCAAAAGGATAAACAATGCAGATTTATTTTCACAGCCGCCTATTTTTTTTTACCAAGGGTGCCAATAATTCTGGAGATGATATTTATACATATATATATATGATCAGCTCTGAATGTGAGCTTTTGGTTTGTGAGGTGTTTTGAAGGGGAGAGCAAGTATTGCCGGTGGAATGTGTGTTGTGAGGGAGGAATGGAAAGAGTGAGATCATGCTCATAGTTATGAGAAAGAGAGGTATTAGTTCAGCATGTGTTTCTGTTTCACTATCAGTGTAAAGATATGGTCATGTTACTGAAACTTCAGTGAAAATTTGTGGGCAAAAATAGCCATTGTCAAAATTGGAGCAATGCATGAAGCATAGCTCACACAGAAGTCATCAAAGAAGTCTGTTGGCCAATGCTGCAGATTTCCTTGACTAACTTGAACGCAAGTGAAATCTGTATAGGGAACTTTTTCGCCTCAACTCGAAATTTACAATTGCACAGAATCATAAAGAAGTGTCTGGATTTTACCTGAGAAAGTTCTCTGAGCAACAGTAAATGTGACCACATTTTAGGCTCTACCTGTCCATAGCGAGGCAGAGGAGAGCAGGTTTCTCCTCTCTTAATACATCCAGGCTGTTCATTCTGTGCTTCCTGCCTATAGTTAAGATTTTTCCAGAGTCATTTATACTATCTATATGGAGTATAAGGGTGTGGTTGACAGTAAATCAGCTCTCCAGTGTCATTATGTACCCGGTATGTGGAATTTCCCAAATAATTGCAACAGTCTTCCTACGCCCTGTTGGTAAGATGTTGCCTCAGGAAACATTATTTCACAAGTTGTTAGGTGAATCAGGGGCTCAATGTTAAAGGAAAAGGAAAAGTTCAGAATTAAAAATCAATCATTACTAATTCCTCCTTATATATGACTTACTTTCTTCAGAGAAACGAAGATGTTCTAAAAAATGTTCATACTGCTCTTTTCCGTGCAATGGAAGCATTTTGTGACTCGGACTTGTCTAGCTCCAAAATGGACAAAAAAAAAAGCTTTATGTGAAAAACAAAATTTCCCACCTACCAGAAACTGGTTGGCGAACACCCAATTTTATCTCATTATATATATAAATAAATAAATATATATATATATATATATATATATATATATAAAAAAAAAAAAAATTATATATATATATATATATATAAATAAATTTAAGTGTATAAAGCTCACTATACAAAAATAATTTTGTTCAGATTTATTTAGCACATTTATCTAATTTCATATAATCATTTTGCCATAACAAAGCTATTTAAGATATCCTACAGGTTGCCTGCCACAATGGCCTTGTAGAAAAGGCGAAATTACCTTCCACTGTCCAAAAAGTAGCAGAATTTTGCTGGTTATGGGTATTAGTTACCCACACTGGCAACAAAACCCTGAAGAGCCCATGCTTTTTAGTGTCATTGACATGAACAGTAGTTTCACTGTATAGTGACTTAAATTTCTTGTTCTCTATTTGGAGTGACTTACAATGCACATTTATGCATTTGCTAAATGCATAATGTAGATGTATTGTATAACATCAGAAGATTCCAAAAGATGTTATGATTGATCAGTGGTGCTTTATTTGCTTGCAACCCCCCTGGTCACTACATGCGTTCATTTAATTAAAAAAAGACCTGTGAGAACATTTTCAGAACGTCTCCTTTCAGACTTCAGTCTATCTTGGTCTTCTTGATGTCTTCCACGGTTTCTGACCTGATTTCATAAGTGTGCTCCAGATTCAAAAGTCTGCCCTGGTAGGAATATCTGTTCTGTACACAGGCACTTTTAATTCAGGCACACAAAATAAGGAAGTTTGCTTTGAAATATGCTGAAGGTATGTAGGTTAGCATTCTTTTCTTTTTTTCGCGTGGCACTTTCAGTCTTCTGCACCTAATGACTCCTCTTGTTTCCAGTTCAAACATAACTACAGTATAACCAGCATATGTATACTCTTGTTGTCAGACACTTGATGATGGCCCTGCCCCAGCAGCAAAGGAATACCTGTGGCAGAACCGCCCCCTTTCAGAGTGGACCAATCAGCAGGTCTGCCACTGGTTGATGGGCATGAACATGGAACAGTATACAGCTGAGTTTACAGCTAAAGGTGTGGATGGCCAACATCTCTTATGCATGGACAGCAGTAAACTTAAGGTTGGTCTGTATATATGTTTTTATTTTTTATTGTAGTATTGATTTAAATATTATTAAACTGAAACATGTGTTGTGTTCCAGGAGCTTGGTGTTTCTAGCCAAAGAGATCGCTCCACCATTAAGAGGAGACTGAAAGACATGAGGAAGGCTCAGGAAAAATTTGAAAAGCAACAAGTAAAAAAAGAGAAAGAAAGGGGGAGAGAGAAGGAGGCCAGGAATAAAAGCGGCCAGCCAACAAACTTTGAATCAGCCTGCTGAGGTAGTAACAAAACCTGTCCCGTCAAGAGACCGCAAATGTGCACACTCACCAATCCGAGACAATGACAATGTGTGCTGATAGAAATGGAGTAGACTGTCTTGCACACAGGTGATTTATAGACTGGTGAGAAAGTAACAACATGGGTGAACACTAGAGGTCTTCTGCCAGTAAAGCCTGTAAATGCGAATTTGATAAGCTTGTCGTTTACATCTCTTTTTGACACAACCCAGGAGTTAAAGAATCGATTCCTGTCTGCCACACTGACATTCAACATGCATAATAGCACTTTGAGAAAATGGGAACTTGTTAATAATCTAATTATGCAAAAGGATATTTCATTGGCTTTAACTGATTTGCTTGTGTTTTATGAGTGTTGGTGCTGAACATGGTACTAAAAATGATTATACTGCTGTCCACCAGAGGGCACCAATGATAAATATCTGGCACTAAGTAATGATGTTGAGATTGAGGGTCTGTTTCTTCAGAATTAAACTGCAAATTATCACAAGCAAAGCTGCTAGTGCACAATGTGCACTTTAGTTAAAAGTCAACTAATAATCCACTTGTGGATGTGTAAAAGTGATGCGCACACATGCCCAGGGTTTGTAGAGCACACCAGGTATGTGTTGGCTCCCTCTTCTAGTGTGCACTTTTAAGAGAACACTTCATCACCCTAGATAGGCTTCTTTTCTTTTTTTGGAAAGAATCATTTTTTTAATGTCTACTGTACATAACTCTTAGTAATGTACATTTTACTGCAGAGGAGAGCAATTCATTGTCTTCTATGTCACAATTGATAATGATTTTACATGTGTATTAATAAATAAATATTTTACAACTACAGATTTTTATTTATTTTTATCTGTTTGATTTTAGGACTTTTGTTTTGTAACTCATGACACATGTAGCTGCAAAGTTATTTCAAGCACTGTCAATTAAATTATCTTTCAACGTAATCTTGGCGCATGCAGTTGATTTTGCGTTCATTCCTTCAGATGTGTCTAAAATTTTGCATCACTTACCAGCCAATCTGCATATCAGGCATGTGTGAATATGAAGAAAATTTCATGTTGTCAGCTGTGAAAATATTTTATTGCCATAATAGCCTTATTGTCATTTAGAAGATGCTTTATCTTATGCAGAAACAGTGATCCCATAAACCCTTCAATTTATAAATGAGCCTTTCAGGGTTTCAGACTTTGGGCTACTTAAATAAATAAATTAAAAAAGTAACTTTTGTTCAAACATTTTATTTATTTATTACTGTGAATGAAGGCCAGTGTCACTGATAAAATGGATTTTTTTTCTCGATTTGTGGTGATGAAATGAGTAATTATAGACATTCAGCACTGCAGTATTGAAAGGCATTATTTTCTAACATTTAATTGGCTTTTAAATATATAACAACTTTTAATTTAAAGGCACAATATGTAAGATTTTTAGATTAAAATATCCCATAACCACTAGAGCAATGTTAAATGTTTTGTTGACTTGTATTTACATTATCTCAAATATTTCCAACAATGTTTAAATCCAGAGAAATAAGCAATTTTAACATGACATGGACCATGTCCGTGCATCGCCTATCAATGACATCATTCCCGCATTACCCTCAATTTCTGCTTTTATTTTGTAGAAACCATGGAAACTTCAAAGACACTTTAATACATAGTTTTATTAGACAGGTGAGCAACTGTTTGGATACATTCATAGACAGAAAATTAATCATCGTTATATAGCTCAACACAGTAAGTCGTCCTGTTTAAATCTCGTTTTCTTGATTTACCGTGAGTTTTGCCATGACTAATATTGATCTAGCTTACTGCAGTGTGTAACAAGTGTCTCATAGTAGCCTCCGAATGAACGCACAGAGTAGAATTATAACAACTTTCAACACACAAATGAATCTTGTATGGTAAAACCGCGCTGCGTTACCCCATACGCTTAACCGGAAGAAGCGGTAGCGGTCATCTATGGCATAATAAAAGCTCCACTGCTCTCAAGCCCTGTGTCGTGTTTGTTTTGCTTTAGCAATTGCTCCAGCAACCTCGTTCTATTCCAACGGCTTTCAACAACACGCTGCTTCATACTAAAATAATGTTAATAAGCTCAACCATTAATATGATTTCTGCCCGAGCCTCATCGGATTCTTTTCCACCGACAGTAGATGTGACGACAATATCTCCCATTATTCCTCGAAATCGTCATGTTTCTTTTGAATAAGTGACCTTTTCCGGCAAAAATTTACATATTGTGCCTTTAAGTGAAATTAAAACAATCCTAACATAAACCCAAATCTAATTTTAGCAAAAAAAATCAAGGCACAGCTAAATATGACATTTATATAACAGGGCTCAACGTTAAAGATATTTTCTGCTGGCCAGGTCGGATTTTTTTTATTGGCCACACTACAATACCACAAAACAAACTACTATCCTAACTAATATAAAGTTCAAATATATTTAAAGACAATACAAAAATAAGATGTATTTTTTTTATCATCATTTAAAAGAAACATCTAACAAGTAAATGTATTTTTCAGTAACAACATGAGTAAGAGTTTTACAATCAAAGCAAGAAGGAACTTAATCCTTGTTTATTCAAAAGAAGGTAAAAAAAAATTAGTAGTTCAGTGCCTGTCCAGCACAAGTAACACCCATTTCACAACACTATGCCAATCACTAATCCTGTGCTCATCACCCCAACCTACGTATTAGAGACATTATTTTGTGTAATTCACAAAAAAACCTTGTTTTGTCTGTATACTTTGAGGAAAAGAGTACAAAAGCTGTCACTGGTGTACACCTTTGTACCTTACCCCTAAAGGCTGCGTTTTAGTACCATTAAGGTGCATATTAGTATCTTTTGAAAAGGTACCAATGACAACTTTTGTAGTTTTTCTTCTGAGTATACCTTCTGTTCAGGTCTCTGCTCTTTTTATCGGTCTTCATATTTCATCAGTGACTACGTCAAACTTCACAAGCTTCTTTACCTGTCAGTTTTCTGCAATACCATCTATTCAGATTCACATCTGACAAAACCCTTAAAGCATTGTACTGTTTTTGCCAAGTTTAACTCAAAAATTTGCACCTCTATCAATTTTAAGACCAGCAAAAATTTTATTTGGAAAATGAAAACTAATCTCTAATAATGAATTTCATTATTCACCAGTGTCAATTTTATAGGAGCTAATACATTTGTAAGTGGCTAAAATTTAAACAATACAACTGTCCAATTCAACGTAACTTCACAAACAAACAGAATTAATACTTTGCATTATTTGAGCATTTGCTTGTCCAACGGCTGCTGTTTTTAAAAATAAAAGCAACTTCACATTTATACAAAGATAACTTGAAATGGTAAAAAAATCTTCAAAAGGTAAACAAATAATTTAAAAGCTGATCTAATAATGGATTGTGGAAGTCAACTGATATTATATCAAACATCTGATAATAAAGTAGTTCTTAATAAAATCTGTCCCAGTTGTAGTTGTTGAAGTACAGTGAAAACCTGTCTATGAAAATATGTACCTGACTGGTTTTAACAAATAAGCAAAAGAAAAAAAAAAGAAAAAACATTCCAAAGACACAAATATTTACATCCATCCAGGCAACTGGATATCAAAAAGTTCTGGCCCACACAAGCCATTCATAATACAAAACAAAAATTTTAAATCTTTGGCCTTTGTACAACAGAAACATCTGTTGAGAATAAATACATAAAATGTATATACATTGCTGAAGTGAATGTAAAATATGATGCGGAAATGGGGTAGTACACAAAACCTGTTATTTTCTATCCTTATTCACTATAGTCTTCCAGACACTATTTTGTAATACAAACTTTAAAAATCCCTATCCCGAGAATTAAATCTCAAATGTTTTCATGTTTTGATGGAATATTAACAACAAGAAGAGATCAGTGTGTGCAAAGGAAAGCATTGAAGGCCTCAGGAAGGGAGGCTTTGGTTTGGTTTCAATCAGTTTAGCATTTAGCTATGAGTAGCTCTCATTCTCATTCCAAGAAGTCATCCATTGTTTCTTCTCCGGAGGATCCATTTCCTCTTTCCCCGGCATGTAGTCCCTCTCTTCCCTCTTTATCCGCACAGCGTTATAACTGGGGACGCTGTCATCATACTTGGAACGTTTGAAAAATCCACACTGTTCAGAAAAACAGGCAATTAGCATAGTGTCATGCTAACAATGCTCAACAGCATGATTTATACAGAAAAACGAGCACAAACAAAGATATAGTGATGTTTGCAGTGTGTGCAGCATGCCTAGCATGAGGTCAGAATAAAACATTCAATGTTTTAAAGAAGACATAAGCAAGAACCGTATGTGCTGGAAGCGAGAGATGCTCCGGTAAATAACCCAAGCAGGCTAGAGAAATGTGCAAGATCCTGAATCAAGCCACATCTGAAGGCTTAAAAGAGCTTTAGAGACTCAGACATTCAGTCATATCCAGTCACACGCACCTGAAGCTGAGTAAGAGTGAACGCAAACATGTATAAACCCTTTTCCAACAACAATGACTTCATACATGATTAGTTTGCATTCCTCATAGCATTTTGCTTATGTCTGAGCAATGAAAGCCATGGAAACTGCCACCATTATCCCACATTTGCCATTGACATTTAGCATGGGCATCAGACTAAAGTAGGTTAGCATGGGCTAATCCAACATTTCATGCTAGCTCTGAGCACACAGGTCAACTTGATCTGTGAGTTCTTTTACCCTAAGAAAGAGGTTCTCGTTCTCTGTCTGTTTCTCTTTACGCATCTGAAGTCAGCCTCTCTTTTTCAGGTTCGTTACCGTCTTTGCCGCTTTTGCCGAAAAAACCACACTAAAGGGGGTAAAGGTTTTTGTTTTAAATACTTAATGTCACATGAATGAAAAACTGTTTTACACCTTGTCAATGTTGAATAAAAGTGATGGTTAGGTAGCTCTAAATGGGTCAGGTTGTGAGTTTAGTCATGTGACCTTACCTTCCAAAGCAGGAAGACCAGTAGGCCCAACAAGAGGAGTCCTAGTAAAATGGCCACCAGAATGACCCACCAGGGCATACCACCATACTGTGCTAATTTGCGTTCGGGAAACACAGTAACGCGTACCTGTAACAAGACAAATTGTATTTCAGAGTGCGTTATTCTTTAAGCCCTGCATGTCAAGTCAAATTGATAGAACATGGAACAAAATATGGAAGGAGAATGAATAAATGCTGTAAATGTCCTCACCTGTGCTGGCTCATTCTTAAGCTGTACATTTGAAGCTGAGGTCTTGAAATCTAGTGATGCCTGGACAATAATATCAATGTAGTTCAATTTTGCATAGTCCTGTAAGAAATAGTTGAAGTTAGCAAAAGCATACTTACAGTAAAAATGATAAGGGTCAATGACATATAGTGTCCACTGATGAAGGAAAAACCTAGTTTATAACACATGTGTCAAGTTATTAGAAATGTTCTCTCAGTATTCATGTTGGTTTCATGTTTTTCAAAACTTTTATCATTGTCAAGAAAAAAAAAAGAATTATGTGATGTAACCATCATGAAAACAAAAAACAAAAATACATCTTGAATACATGTGAATGAATGCATCTCATATGGTGATCATTTTCAAAAAAAGGTTTGTAAACATGGTTTGCAAAGTAAAAATATTTTTACAGACTTCATGAATTATTAATCCCACCATTTTTTTCTAATATTAATAGATAGATAGATAGATAGATAGACTGTACCTCAAAGTTATTCATGTTAATTGATGCATTTACTAATGTTAACAAATGATACCTTATTGTAAAGTGTCCAAATCTTTTCAAGAATTTCACTATTTTAATACTTTTTTTCTCTTTTTTTTTGTATCACCCGGACATTTTTACTCAATATATATTCTCAAAATTAATTCAGAAATTAAAATACAGCTCATCATAGACGATATGCTTTTAAATTGACAAATGGATTACATTGTCCATGTGTTTTTGAATAAATGTATAGGTGACACCTCAAATGAAAGATCACGCTCACCTCCAGGAAGGTAGCGTTCCAAAGGTAAGCTCTCAGGCTAATGACAGCATTGCTGTCCATTCCTATTAGAGGACATTTGAATGTTATACACTCCACCCCATCCTCACAGGACTAAAAACACAACAAAAAGCCGGTGATTAGAAACAAGAGGCGAATTGTCAATGATAAATATTCACAAACATACAATGGAAAAACATACAATGCATTCCAAAAATATTCAGACCCCTTCATTTTTGCAGCCTAATGCTTAAATGTGCTTGTTTTAAGGGTCTGAATACCTGTCAATGTGTTTAGATTTTTTTTCTTTTTAATACATTTGCAAAGTTATCACAAATAAGTTTTTTGCTTTGTCATTGTGAGTAATTTAGTGTAGATTGATGTGATCAGCATAATGCTGCAACATAACAAAATATGATAAAAAATGAAGGGGTCTGAATACTTTCTAAATGTTTGAGTGACTTTACCAAGACTGTGTATTTCCTCTTGTCAGTAAAAAGGGAGACTGTTCCTTCCTTTGCCGGAGTTTCCCCAATTTCCCGTTTAGTTCGTGACACTGAAGGTTCCTAGATAACCGTGAAGCAGAACACATAATTAGTTAATTTCTTTCTAGAGCCAACCAATGTATTTATGAAACACGAGGGAAAACTAAAGATAATTTTGACTGTAGTTAAAGATATTAAGACTACCTTTAAACTGAGCTTGTTGACCTCTTCTGAATTGGAGCAGCTCAAGCTGTCTAAACCGGTTGAGGTCATCTTCATGAGGTACAGCAGCCACTTGCCTTGGGAGTTATGCTTAGGCCATTGGATAAGCATAGATGCGGTGCCGAACGACTTAAGGGGTTTGCCCAAGTTTGTAACCTGTCATTCAGTATAGAATGCAATTAAAGAAATGCTCATACAATCAAAGGAAGTACTGTAACTGTACAAAGTTCATTAAATGATGTTAGGATATCTAATAGTTACCCTGAATTCATAGTCAATTGGACTGCCAACATCAGTTGCCAGTTTCATGGCACTCTCTCCTTTAACTTCTCCGGTAAAGTAGACCTGAGATGGCTTAGCAACCCTGTAGATGATATATGAAACAGTGTACGATGTTACAAAGACAGGACGTTGATAATATCATCATCAGAAGAGTAACTGAGAAATGATACAGCAATCTGCAAACCTACCCTGTGAGGGACAAAAGCAGTTGGATCTTAACAATGGCTTTGGCTTTGACTGCTTGTAACTGCTTCTGATCACTTGTCCTGCAATTAACAAAAAGCAAAAGGGATCCGTCAATATATAAATGCTGACATGGTAAAGATGGAAGAAAGTACTGAATTAGCTTTGATAATGTGCTTGTATTAAGAGTTATGTTGATACTCACGTTTTGAGTTTGAGGTCGATTTCAATTTCAGAGGTATCCAAAGAAATTCCTCCCGTACTCAGAATGATGTAAAAAGTTGTCTGAAAAGTTTAAAGATTTTTAAACCTCTTTTTTTCATGAATGTTAACTGCACACTGAAAATCCTACTGTCAAATATGATTTCAAATATTCACCTCAGCATCTTTTTTGAATGGATTTCCAAGGTCACAATCAGCTTGTGACCCATTCAGATTGGCTAGACAGTTGATTGGTTTATCCTGTAAAGATTCATGAGTACTTAAAAACAAATTCTTAATAATAATAACAAACAATAAATAAGTTAGATATCTGTCGGCTGGACTTACACTCGATATAGTGCGAATGCCAGAATAAGAGAGGGATTTGGGGAACGAGGCGGTCAGCTGTGCTTCATACGCATCTTCACCCTGGTTGACCACCTTGACCTCCAGAGCAATGTCCTTCTGGTCACTAAGAGACAGAATCGGAACTCCACTTTCTCTGTGAGGAAAGAGAAACAGAGAGATTAAAATTGCATGCCACTTCCTTATGCCATTGGCTTTGATAAAAAAAAAAAAAGAGTACAAGTACTTTGCTCATTCTCACTTTAATGTTCTCTGAAATATTAACAACATGATAAGTCATTATAATTGACATGATAGTCAAAACTCACTCAGGTAATGGATGAAAGTTATCTTTGTTTGGTTCCTTGGTGCAGAATTTATACTGTAGTTGCAGGTTACTCTGACATACATGGTCAGCACCACATCCTTCCTTGATAAACTGAACCTGAAAGCCAGTATGATTCAGAACACTGAATGAGATATGAGTGATTGGTAGAGGTTTACTTCAGCAGACTACTGTAAAAGTTGATGGTTTTGTTGATGTTAATGTAAACTGTTCAAGAGTAACAAACAGAAAATAGAAACAATTTTATTTCAAATAGGAAACTCAACATACATTAAACTGATGTGATTAACATGAATAATTGTTGTGTAATTAATATGACTTTGTTAATATAATTATGATTAATATATAATACACGACCATTCAAAAGTTTGGAGTCAGAAAGATTTTTTAAAAGAATTAAGATTCACCAAGGATTTCACAATATTATTGTTTTTAACTGCCTTTTTAGACAAGCTTTTTTTTACTTTTGAATGGTATTGTATGTAATATATAATTAATATAATTATGTTATATAACTGAAAAACAAGATTGTTGTTGATTGGTCAGAAGATGGTAATTACATTGGTGACAGTGCTGGCTTCTTGGTTGGAGTCCAGGATGGGAAGCAGGTTAGGGAGAACAGTCTGTCTCTTCCTGCGTGAGGATTGGTTCTGGATCTCCACAGAGACTTCAATGGGAATACCTCTCAGTTTGTCTCTTAGAGTTTCCTTTGTATATAAAATACTTGCATTATTAAAAGACATAATAGCATGGACATAATTAACACTCCACCACTTGGTGGCGGTACTTCCTTTTTACTATATTAAGGTAAAACCATTCTTTATTAAGCATGTGTTGATTTATTGACACAGTTGCCCCCTGAAAATGTATGTTTTTACTTAAACAACATGTTACTCAGTAGTTGTAATGTTACCCTCTAAATGCTATACCTGCAGTTTGAGGCCTCTCGTAACGCAGCTTTCTTTGCCCTGACCCTTGAGCTCTACGATCCCTTTGCTTTCATACTCATTGGTTGAGCTCGGGGTGAAGGTGACTCTAGAAGGAAGATTAAGATTCTTCCTTTCCGATTCAACCCTGATAGTGTATGCCACCTCTACAGAAGGAAAAAGACGCGGCCATCATACAAAGCAACGCAAAAACATTGGCATTTGTTTATGGAGATGAGATTCTGGACAACACAGATAAACAATTACTGAGTAAATCATTGAGAAGGTAAATTAGAAACATGTACTTACTCAAGGTAGGATTGTAGGTTATGGGGTTGGCAGAAAACTTGAAACAGGCTTTCACTTCAAGGCTAGAACACACAACAAAACTTTACTTCAGACAAAGTTTACCGTTTGGTAATATGTTTATGGATTGTTTGTTTTGTTTTTAGTTCTCTCACCATATAGTGTCTCCACAGTTTTTCTGAGTGAGGTCTAGCTCCTTTGGTGTGGTGGTGACAGTCTTTTCAATGCTGATAACTGACCGTGCCCTATAGTTGTAAGACCCATAATTAAGGCATTCAGAATTCAATCATTCATCCATAGTGCTAAATGAATACCAGATTTTGTAGCCTTCTTACACCATTTTATAAAATGAAGAGATATAAGAATGCATAGAAATAATATTACTCAATTATTTGTATTATAATACTAATGATAAATATGATCAGTGATTCATATATAATAGTGTTCTTTCATTGTTTTAAAGAATCCTTAAAAATCATTACATGTTGCCTATTTATATGATCATACCTGTACACAAACACTGAATCAGAGAGAGATCCAATAGCCAGATCAGGGTAAGAATTTTTGTCCAAATCCATATTCCCAGCAAGAGAGTATCCAAAGAGTTTCACGCCGTGATCTTTTCCTCCAAGAACCTGAAATTATTGAATACGTTTTTAAAATAAAGAGTAAATGAAAGAATGTGTTAATACTGAAAGACAACTGAAAGTAAAGAAAAATGAATATGTGATTAAACCTGGGCTTTTTTTAGGCCTTCAGGTGAACCGTGGAAGATAAATACGTTTCCAGCTCCATTGTTGTCATATGGGGCACCAACAGCAACATCTGAAAAATAGCAGGATCACATTGAGAAAATAAATTACATCACTTCAAATATATTTGTGATTATCATCATTTCCATTTCATTACCATTATTTTAAATGTTATATTCTTCTAATATTAAGTATATGTAGATTAACGTATTAGTGTAATGTTAAGAATATGCTGATTTGGAGGTTGTTATGTTTAGTGTATGTTCCGAAATGCATTTTTAATGTTCTTATTCAGCACTGAGGTGTTTTGCATTTGCTGTAATCTTAGATTATACTATATTGAGCGCATACCTTGATAACCATCCTGGTTCACATCTCCCATGTTTTCCACAGCCAAACCGAACATGGAATTGGCGGCTCCGTCAAATCTCTTGGGGGTGATCTTGTCCCAAGCTCCCTCCTTATTTAGGTAAACATAGATGGCCCCACCGATATCACCGTCTTTAATAAAGTACTGAGGTGCTCCGACTACAATGTCCTGCCACCTGTTTTAATAATCAAGGCAAGAAAATTAAAATTACTATAAACTAAAATAGAAATAATAACATTAAAACTAAATAGAAATATTACAAAGGTGAAACTGAAAATATAAAAATAAAAGCTAATTTAAAATATTAATAAATAGAATAAAAGTATATAAATAATAATAAAATTACACTGATATACAGGCAATAAAACACTAATTGCTGCATCATGTAATTCACTAAACTAAAGTAACACCATACAAACATATGCACTATAGACAATTTTAAAAAGCTATATAATATAATATAATATAATATAATATAATATAATATGTGATCTTCACATATATTTTCACATATATTGATGTTTGGTTTGTTAGGATAGGACAATATTTGGAAAACTATTTGAAAATCTGGAATCTGAGGGTGCAAAAAAATTAAAAAAAAAAAAAAAAAAAAAGGGAAGCATTTCCAATCACAGGAAATTTATTTTAGGAAATTTACAAAATATCTACATGGAACATGATCTTTACTTAATATCCTAATGAGTTTTGGCATAAAAGAAAAATCAATCATTTTGACCTATTCTGTGTATTGTTGGATTTTGCCACAAATGTACCCGTGCGACTTATAACTGGTTTTGTGGTCCAGGGTCACACATAACATAACATAACATAACATAACATAACATAACATAACATAACATAACATAACATAACATAATATAACATAACATAACATAATATAATATAATATAATATAATATAATATCATATCATATCATATAATATAATGGTGCACTTTGGATCTTACCCATCTCCATTGATGTCAAGCACTGCAAGGTCATAACCAAAGGAAGAGGCAAGTCCTGTACCCTCTAGTATGTACTCAGCCGTCAACATGGATGATTTTCCTTCTTCCTTCTTTAAAAGCACAACTGCCCCACTGTGATTGGCTCTTGGAGCCCCAGCAACTATAGTCAACTGACCTCTCTTGGTCAGCATTTTTCCAGAGTCCAGAGAGAAACCTGTCACAGATACAACCAATCAGAAAATTTGCTAAAGATTTGTTAACCAAAGAATACTGAAATTCTTTCGGTGATTGTGGAATATGCAATGATAACCCATGAACAACAAACATGCATGGTTCTGATTGACTTGGACACTCCATAATTTTATCCATGCGATGTGGATGTAAACAAGAAACCAACAACAAAAAACTGCCTCAAAACATACAGTACTGTAGCAACAACATTCACATTTGTTCACAAAAAGGACACAATGTATAGAATGTATAATGACCAGGATGAACGCAAATAGTTGATAAAGTTGGCGTCCAGGAAGTCCCACAAACCTAAATAGCTATTGGATGCCACATCATAAACGTTCTCCTTGGCCACCTGGAGGGGAGGCGACTGATACACAAACTGATCAGGATCATTACTGGATATGCTAGTCATGAACAACACACCTACAGTTGCACAAACAAGATTTGTACCGAATAAAGCACAAAGTAGAACAGCCGAATAGACGCAAAAAGTTGTAAATCCAAACAAAAGGTAAGAAAGGCAATACAAATGTATGCCTTGCATCCTACCAACACCAAGTTTAAATTGTGCTGAAAAGTTTAAGTATCTTAAATCACATCAGAGTTTTGATTATGGACCGAGGATCGGGTGATATGGATGATGAATGGAATGTTAAGTGATGATGGACTCACCTAAATAACTGTTAGCAGGGACAGGCACCAGGTCTGGATCAAGTCGGTTTTCGTCTCCAACCTCATATGGGCCGTCATCAAAAATATTATCGTCCCACAGAGAGCTGTTCTTCTGTTCCATCCGCACCACTCCTGACATCCACCCAATGGAGGAGTGAGTGAAGGAAAGGAAAGGAAAGGAAAGTAAAAGGGTGAAGGGTTGAGGATGGAGAAGGTGAATGAGTGAAGAAATGGAGCAATGTTTAAAAAGGGGGGGATAAAATACAATATGTCAGAGGCAATGAACTGACAAATAAAATCTGATGTACTGACGTCATGAGGGTGCAAAAATTGAGTGATGTGGAGAAATTATGGGTTTTGTTTGACATTGGCCATTGTCATTGATCTTTCTTAACAAATCATTTGAAGCTGGACTGAACATTGAATATGCCAAAAATCATAAGATTTGCCATTCTGTTTGCCATGAATATCTCACCAACACTTCAATACATACAGTAAATACAAATACACTTTAATCCATCTTGTCCTCCAATACCTTTCCAGTTGTAAGCACCCGGTGCTCCAAACACCAGATAGTGATAGTCCTTTGTGAATGTGGCAGACAGACCCTGCTGGCATGAACCAAACCGCTCGTGTCCTCTGTTTCTCCCGTTACAGAACATCCAGTCCCCTCCATCTTCCTCTAAGGCTGGATTAATGGTCAGGTCCTGACTTAGTACGTAGCAACGACCTGTCACGTCACGCAGCTCCTGAACTGAGCCCACAAACATGCGTCGCTGGTAGCGATGCGCACAGACCTGGAGAGAGACCGTGTGAGTTTTTTTAAATCAGTGAAATAAATGACATAAAACTACTGTAAATTGTTATTAAAGTTTAAAAAACATTTATTTTAAATAAAAATCTTTTGTAGCATTTTAAATGTCTTTACTGTCACCTTTGATCAATTTAATGAATTCTAGCAGGATAAAGGATGCAGAACGTATTCATTTATTAAAAAGTACTGCACCTTATTCAAGTCTATTAAAGAGGAAATTTTGGTTAAACTGGAACGCACTTGATTATAGAAGGACAAACTCTACACACTTATCAGAGGTGTGTTTCCCAAAGCGAACTATGGACACAAGTTCCCTCATTACCAATAGAGTTCAATGAGACTTACAACCAAAGTTTTCGGGAAATGCACCCCTGGTTGTTGATTTGAACATGTAAAAGATTTGAATGTGATTTTAAAAGCTATAGTGTGGAATACTTGATTTACAGAAAACTTACTGTAGATTTCAGCTTTTTGACTGATTTTTCATTTTGGGTACACTATCTCTTTAAGGGACATACAGACATGACACCTAGCTATTGTACAGTAACTTGCATTAAAACTATGGGATGCATCGGTTCCATATCGGCTCTCTGCCAGCTCCTTTCCTCTATTTTTACATTTAGCAACGTCATCTAGAGCAAATCTCAAAATTAATATCTATTTTTTATACTGTACATTGTAAATCCGAAATTTAACTGTAGCATTTAACATGATTGATTTAGTTTTTATTATTTAATTTTTAACTAATTTAGACAAAATAGTGTGGAATTTTAATGTCGTATTTACTGGTTATCACCCATTGCATGAAAATAATTATTGGCTTACTTGCATAGGCTAGAATTTTAATATCGGTCCATCCCTAATTTAAGCACGCACACACACACACACACACTTACCAATATCTTTCCTCCAGGTCCCTGGCTCTGTACAGTAACTCCCATCCACTGGTTTTGCTTATTTTCGGAAGCCAGGTTTTCTACATGCAAAATAAAAATACCTCACTTAACACATACAGTAACTCATTATAACGCATCATGTTTTCATGTGTTTGAGTTTACCTTCATTGTCAAACATTACTCGTTGACATGACTGACTGGTAGAAGTAATGTCACAGTTGTACATGCCTCCCGTAATTTGTGACTTCTGGTTGGACAATGCCTTAGCTCTTGGGGCACCAACCAGCAACCTGTAAAACAACAAATAGAAATGTACTCATTGATTTGCAATATTGTGTATATTACATTAAAAATATATGAACTTTTATTCCTCTTCTTACGCTATGAAGCTCCAAATGACACAAAAAAGACCCAGTAACCAAAGCTGATAGCATACCTGGCATGAGAATCATGTGTAAATACTGTTTTTAATAGGCTTGTCAATAAGTAAATTGATTTTGTGGAAACATGATAAACAATGTGGTAACAAAAATGGTGATCATAATAGTCCTAATAAATTGTAAATCTGTGTTGCACTCTTTTGAAACAAAGGAAAGTCTGGAGCAATATTTTTTAATGGGTCTCTGTTCATTAAATGATGCTAGCGCTTGTTACAGTGATTTTGAATAAGTAAATGGCTTCGTAGCATCATTATCTTTTATTTCTTCACATATGGGTTTTCAGGAGGATCCTCAGTAGAAACAATGCAGTTTCAACAGCCCATATTGATAATACATGTTCTCTGTATATTAGAGAGTGGACTGTGCACTGATTCTGTTCTTTCAACTGAAAAACTAAAGAGATCTTTTCTCTTCTGAATAAAAGAAATGTAGGCCACAGAAAGCCTAAGATATCCACTACTCAAAGGCTGTATCTCTGGTTTCACTTCATTTATGAGAGTGAAAGGCTCTTTTCTTTTCTTTTGGATTGACTGGTTCAGCGATAACATTCATCCCAACACTTCACAGATTTCAGCTACACAAGTTCTCTTTGTGGGCATAGACAAAAAGAGTCTGACTGATGCAAAGCCTACATTTCCCACAATACCCTCACCAAAATCCTGAGTAAAAGTCCTAGAACTTTACAGATGGATACTCTGTTTTCCCGGTGTAAAAGGTAGATATTAGTACCTTGGAGAAGTAATATGTACCCTTAAGGTACAAATATAAACATATTAGGGGTAAATAAAGTCAAAATATGGGTATTGCCCTTAATGAATAAGTGAATAAAAAGTTTAATTTTTTTATGAGTTTATGGACTTCTAAAACTTATTTCCCTTTGAGTGTTATTACTGAAACACCAGAGACATACAAGGTTTGTGATCATATCATATTTCATTTGGGAAGTACAGTCTAAATGCAGTCTATTTCAAGTGTACGAACAGTCATTTGATTTATTATTTCAACAATAAATAAAACAGATCATAGAAAATATATAAAAGATAAACAAATGCTAATTTTTTGTTGTTGGTTAACTGAATAAAGGTTTTTGCATATCCAAAGGCCTGAAGTATAATGTGGAATGGTGTAAAAAATAGAATAACACCCCCATATGAGGCATTTAAGGGTGGGAATTCCCCTCATTTTCAGAAATGTATTTCATGCCTAGATTGACTGATAATTACATCAATCACTTCTAATTCCTTCTGTGCCTAAGAGTGAACAAGCGTATAGACCAAGGCTCTGTCTGGATCACAAAAAGAGAATAGCTTTAGAGTCACATTTTCCAAACAGACAGAGACAGCACTGTTGTTCTGAAAGGGCAACACAAACTTTTCTGTGTTGGGCAAAAATAGCCACTGAATACCTGCTATTCATTGCACTCTCAAGAGCATACAGATTGCTATATCTGATGTAAATGCTCCTGATTACATTAAATCTAATGCAACGCACAGGCCGAAATTCAATACATTACACATTACACATCCAACAACACTACAAAAACAAAGATGGTTCTAGTGTCTTTTAACTGATCTATAAAAAAAGAAAAACAATATTACAGACAAACATTCAATAAAATATATTCATATAAACACACATCCATAACATGCATAACTAGTTTAAGTTTTTGGCGAATTAGTAGTGAATACATACAATCTCATTCACATTTTCATACGATCTGCTTACGCCTCACTGAGAGTTATGTACTTTTTTTCTAAAAATCATATATTTTCAAAGAAATCAAACCGTACAAATTTATAAGAAATTGCCAACTGGTAAATAGTTACTTTTAGTTACACGGGTTGATACATACTCTGAAGTTGCAATATTTCCCAAAATTACAGCAAACAAAACCCCCTCATTTCATTAAAAGCTATATTGAACTATCATCCCAGGTAAATTGACCTACACGTTGCAGGAAATTGCAATAATCTGGATCACAGCCAGCTCATAAACAGCATCATCCATTCTGATAACCCCAACTGATTTGAGTAGAAACTAAAAAATTCTGAAAGTAAACAACTTAAGGCTGGAATGCACACAACTCTTTCCTAGATTTTTGCTACAGTTTACACCCTGGAGGAATTAGCTAGCTAGCCAGTCTCCAGATATTGGGCAGAAAATTGTGTAGAGTATGCTGGGCACAGACTTTTTAGCTTTACCCATCCATCCAGTTGCAATATATGACACACATTTTGAGCTGATTTTAAAACATATTGTTTTCATCTGTCTTGTGTCTCAAAGCAACAATGCACATGTTGCTGTACAGGTTTGTTGCATTCGGAAAAACTTGAATGTCTGGTAGTGTGTGATTGTGGGTTATAAACACAACAGAAGATGAAAGATTCAGAAAGTGAGAGGGATAAAGCAATAGAAAGAAAGAGAGAGAGGTGAAAACAGAGAGGACAAGTATTCTATTTACTGAGAGCTTACTCAGAGAGAGCGCCTCTGTGGCCTGAGGACAGAGTCTGACACTGGCATTCAAACATGATACAGACACAGAGAATTGTGGCTCATCTGTTAAATATGCCAGGCTCTCAACATAATGAGTAAGAAACAAAGCTATTATTAATTAAGCAATTACTCATTCTAGAGAGCAAATGGTCTTGACTTCCAATGCATTTCATATAATAGTTTTAATAAGAAAGAAAAACTGCAGGTCTGGCAGATGGAAAAAGGTTGCTCTGATCTTGTAAAGTATTTGCAAGATACTTTTTTTTATTCCTGCACCACTAGCAACTCATGTGTTGGGATGTTTGACCAAAAAGATTTTTACAATCAGTTCATAAAACAGCAATATGCTTGCATTAAACATTTATAGGCTAAAGGGAAGGGTATTTGCAATACAGTCATGTAGACGATAACCAATATGAGAAGTCTGTTTTAACTGCAATATTTTGTTAAAATGGCAGAGCACAAGACATGAAAGTGTTTGGCACTATTGTCAATAAACTTAATATGGCTAGCTAAATATTATGGTACATTTGAGTGTGCCATGTCAGAAATACCACAATTTTAGTTTACAACTTGTCCTTACATATCTTTGTCAAAGATGTAATTATCGCTCAGAATTTTGGGAAAGCTCCCATTTGACTGTGACCTAATGTAAAAATCAAAATGGCTGCTAATGGAAGTGACCTCAAGACAAATTTCTGTTGAGCCACCTTAGCCAGTGTTACTTTTTCCACTTTCTTTGATTATACAAGAGAATAGATGTGAATTTTGCTGTCATTACCAATAAAGTACCACACTAAGATTCATTTTGGCATTTATGAGCTTTGCCAGAGAAACAAATAATTTCTGAAACATAAACAACTTATGGCTGGAATCCACTACACAACTCTTGCCTAGACTATTGCCACACTTTACAGCCTGGGGGAATTTATGCTAGTTTATTTGCTAGCTACCCAGTCTCCAGATATTGGGCAGTTGGTGTTGACAGATTTTGGTACAACCTTTTTAGCATTATGAATCCATCCAGTTACAGGATATCCAACAGCTGATTCTTAATAAACACATATTGTTTTCATTTTTCATGTGTCTCAAAGCAATGAGGCACATGTTCATATGCTAGTTTGTTGCGTTCAGAACAATTGAAAGTCTGGTAGTGTGTGATTGATTGCCCATAGTTGTTTGATGCCCATTTTTTTCTGTTACCATTTACAAAGTTGGCATGTGTATGATACCTAGTGTTTTAAAATCTGTTCAGTTTTTAAAAAGTCGTGTAGTGTATCTCAGGCATTAGACCAGGTGGCCACCAAAGTGCTTTTAACCAGCTGAAAACAACAGGCACTCTTCTGAAAACTCTTTTTTCCCGCTCCCTCTCCTCTGTGATTGGAAGGGTAGATAAAAAGTGACAGTGATAAGCGTTGCATTTTACCCAAAGTTGAACATTTTTCAACTCGGCACCAAGAAAAAAAATGCCAAGCATGCAGAGATCAGCATGAAATAATCACTGCTGCCATTTTTAAATATGTGGCGCTCCCATTGAAAACAAGAAGGGAAATAATGCTTAGGTAGATACACGGCCTTAGGAACCTTTACACAGAATGTGTTTTCTATTCCCCTATGCTACTTTTCCATAGTTTTTCAATGTAAACACATGCTGGACAGACAACTTTAACCATTACACTCCCTTTTATTTGTAGCATCTAGTTCATGACACGGCATTCTAAAAATGCAGCGCTCAAGTTAAAAGAAGTTCAAATTAAAAAAAAAAAAAAAACGCATCTCTAGACCTTGCGCTTTTTTCATTCCACTGATCTTGTTTTTTTAACTGGACCTTAGAGTAGAATCTATGAATACTAACTAAAACAATTCCAATTGGTGTGAAAACCGCATTTGTCTTCAATTCAAAACTTTATCTGAATATTTCGTCATAACCCTTAATCAACACTTGTTTACTCACTGTTATTCATACTGCTAAAAGCAGTAAATCATGGTAATATGGTGTACTAGGCCAAACAATTTCATGAACACATAATCATAATTTTGTTTGGAATGTTATGCATTGATGTTTTAAAGAATTTACAGAGGAGGCCATTGCTATGGTGCAAGAGCTGGGTCTGCTGAGGAGGTTTGGAGTGTCATGGTTCACATTACGAACTGACGGCAGATGAATTACAGCTCCAGATGTGCTCAAACATTTCAAAGACTCTGGGCTTAAAGATACAGAGTGCAAACTGATATTACCTGACCCACTGTGCACAACAAAGGTGCTGCTGGAGAACAAGATTTTCTGACTCCCTTAAGGCAATTATACATTCGCGATGACCTACAGGTCTAGGAGTAGATATTCACAAAATATGGTGTTGGAGAGAACCAGGCCAATCACTAACATTCACAGTGCCTGAAAGAAAATGTGGGAGGGGGCTTTGATCTTTCCGAGGGTTGATCATTCTCCATGGCTCAATGGGCTTTACTGTTCTAGACCCGATTGCAGCGCAAGTCTGTCATAGGCTACATAAAATTATAGTGAGAACATAATAATCATGTGCTTGAGACAAGGCTTTTAATGGTGAAACTTTTGTCTTTGTAATCAGGCTCTCAAAAATTATATAAAAATGTGGATTTAGATTAATCGGCCAATCGGTTATCGGCTGTAAAATATGAACAATTATTGGTTATCGGTATCGGCCAACATTTTCATATCGGTGCATCCCTATAAATTAAATCTGTTCATCAAACTGTATGAGCAATTTTTTCAGAAGATTTGGATTAAACTGCTCAATTCAGGTTACATTTTCTATGTCTTTATATATTTTTTGAAGCTTGAAAGTATTGGTGGAATGGACTTTCAAAGACAGGACAGAAATTTCTAAAGTTTCAATAGAAATATAACTTGATCAAGGTGCTCAAGTAAATTATGTATTTGAAATAATAAAGTGGAGGGAGGGAGAGAAAGCGGGAATGGTATCGGGACATGACACATTACATTTCAACATGCACTCCCAATTTCCCATGAGCACACTGTAGTGGGCAGCACTGTTTAAGTTTCACAGAGAGGTGTGGATGTAGCATGACAGTGGGGCTGGCATGATGCATCCTGTGGGCAAACTACAGTTGAATAATAATACTTAAGACTATTCTGTAGACCAATGCAATAGTGATTTAAAAAAAAGGTGAAAGTGACATGTGAAGGCCAAGTAACCCATACTCGGAATTTGTCAAGTTGGTTCACACACATTACGAGTATTGAGTAGTGAAGACACACACACTGCAAAATAAGGACACACATCACCTGGAGCAGTGGGTATCCATTTTGCTTTGGCGCCTGGGGAGCGATTGGGGGTGAGGTGCCTTGCTCACAAACCCCCAACCTTTGGGTTACCAGTCTGAATCTCTAACCATTAGGCCAAGACTGCCCAATAGTATAAGGCCAATAGCTGCCTGTTCTTACTGACGCTCAAACTCAGCCCAAGCTTAATGCCTACTCGTGCACAGGAAGTTAAGAGAATCACAGGAAGAGGAAGAGGTAACCCTTTTCCATGCCAAATGGACCCACTGCACTCTGGGATATGGGCCAACATGTTATTGTACATATTAAATGTGTTTTTGAAGGATACATTATTCTAACATACTGCATGTTAAAGCCAAATCAGATAAGTTTGATTATTATTGTTCACTCACGTGTTGAGGAAACACTAGATACCAAAAAAAACGTTCAAAATATGTTATAGAGCAAAGTCAACTGTGAAAGTTGACAAAGACAAAGAGACCATAGAGACTCAGGTTCTGTTTACACCAGGACATGCATCTTCAAACATGTCTCCTGTGACCACTTGTGATCGGATTTCAAAAGGAGGATCTCAAATTCCAACATTTTGTGTCTACATGCCTCACTTACAATGTCAGAGTGTTACTAGTTTTCAGGTTGAATGCATCTGTCAATGCATTTTCTGTGACATCTTTGTGCATGTCAGTTGGGTGTTTATTAAAAAATTTTTTATTACTGCACAAACCAGTTAAAAACCCTTCTTTTAACACAGTTTTTGATTGGTAGGTGAGTAAGCGATACTTCACTGTTGTCGAGGATGCCTTTTATCAATTAAGTCAAATTGGTGGATATTAGTGAAAATCTTCCAAAAAAATAAGAAAAGAAAGAAAGTGCTGCAATAAAACAGAAAGTAAAGAAAGTGCTACGAAGGTCTTACAAAACAACTCCCATTATGAAAGCACCATCAGCCCAGACTGCATCAGTGAGGTACTGGCAAGTCAAAACCAATTACTAGTGCCAAGATCAGGGCTTTGGTTCAGAGAGAGCTTAGATCTTAAACGTACTTACTGCCAAGTTCTGTTAAAGTCTGGGCAGACTTGGTGCACTAGTGTTTCCCAGTATTCTTACATATTCTCTGTTACAATAGAGTCATTTCACAGAGTAACACAGACAATGAAATGACACTCCAAGGTACTGAATACAATACATCCCTAATGTTTTATTGACCACAACTACAAGTTCTAAGTTCCATATTCCACACCTTTGACAACTGAGACATCTGAGGAAAAAGACTGCATTGAGAAGTAATATTTATAATAATAGTGAGAAATAGCATTTTAGATGTAGAAATAGATGTTGGTATAGGCTAATGTAGAAAAATAAATAAAATAAAATTAGGTACTGCTTGACATCGGGTGTCTTATTTTGCATTTGTGTTTTCAGAGAGATGATTCACACAAAAATGGACATTCTTTATTATTTACTTACAATTATGTAGTTCAAAGCTACTTCCTTTGCAGCTTCCTTTTGCGTTCCACAAAAGAATGAACGCCATATGGGTTTGAACAACAGGAGAGTGAATAAGAAAGACAGAAATTATAAACTGACAGAATTTAATTTTGGATGAACTATCCCCTCAGTATTATTTGTATAACTCTTTAGATGAATTTAAACAGTTAAAAACAAAAAACAAACAAAAAAATCTCTAAAGCAGGTGAAGTGAGGTATCCATTGATAGGTAGTCATTGTCTATGTGTATCTACATACTGTTTACCATAAGAATCTGTTTTCCAAGTGCCTTGTTTTTATCAGTATGTGTTTTTGTAGAGAGCACACACAGAATAACGGAATCCCTTTGCAGATCTATACTCCTCATTCCCAACTTGTATGTGTCACTTGAGCAAAAGAGCTTATGTGCCAGAAACACACACACACACACAGCTTACATTACCAGGACAGCAACTCCATCGTGCCAGCTATGACAAGCCAAGGAATGCTACATAAATGCCCCCTAACACACGCCCTGCCCTGCCTTGGCCTGCAGTAATGTGAATCACCTTCACACATATACACACCTGTAGGGCATGTGTTACTAACAAGCAGAATTGTTGTGTTCTAACACAGCCAGCCAGTCTGCCAAGCCCATGAGATACTGAGGATATGAGTCAGAGCACACACAAACAAAAATGTGACTTTCACACACTGGGTGTGGTTTGAAATATTTGAAATACATCATTAAAATCAGATGCTGCTCTATAAATGAACAATTTAGCTGAAGGAGGTTCTAAAATGAGTGATGCATGATTTGCTAATAAACTCCAGTTTGTCTGTTTTTCTGCTAACCATAAGTATGATGTTTGAATTTTACTGGACATATAACCACAACTGTAATGTGCTATATAATCTTCTTGTTCTGTCTTTTTTTTATGCTTTTCTGCAGTTTTGTTTCTGTGGTAGTCATGCTTACTCATCAAGCTTGGCATCGCAGTAGCTTTGCTGGCTCTTGTGTAATAAACAGATTGTGGTGTTTTCTGCTTTTGGATAAAAGCATGTGCTAAATAACCAAATGTAAATGTACATCACATTAATGTTCTAAGCGGTTACACTAAAGCTCAACATCAGTCACTTGCATAACTGGTGGACTCACTCTCTGCAGGATAAACATGAGGTCAATCTGGCAGTGTCTCTCCTGTGCTGCCAGGGTCGATGGCAGTAGTGAGTTTCAGGAATGAGCTTCTCCACGCATTCTTTCACTTGTGTGCGAGGCTTGAAACTTACAATGCGTGTCTGGTGCTGCCAAGGCAACACGGGTGTGTTTTTAGTGAACCACCAAAACAATATCAAACTGTCATGACTGAAAATTCAATAAAATGTGTTCTAGAAACACTTTCTAAAGTCTGTGTGTCTCAAATAACCTTACGTGCAGCTAAAGATCCCACCTACAATAATCCTGGCAGTGCTTGAGGTCAAAGAGGTTGAAAATGAAAGGATGAAGGAGACCAGACATCTCTAATGGCCCTAATGAATCTAAATATGCATACCATTTCCAAGTAATGAGCACACTGTTGGGTGGTTAAAGTTATGCTCTGAAATGACATAAATCTCTGTGTTGTTGTGGCTTTTTCAGCAGTTGTCTTTCTCGTGGACTTGTTATTCTGAAACATCATTCTGGAGGACTGCATAACGAACAGTCCTAAATCAATTTTAATGAACAGAATTATTAATTATTCCTTAGTGTTGTTCAAAAAATGTGTTTGAAATTTTGAATAATGCTCAAAATAACAAAAAGTTAATGTCTTGTCCACATGACACATTTTCACTGCCGTATAGCTTTGTTTAAGAAATAAACTCAAATATAAGTCATTATTCAATAATAATCTTCTATTTAGAGACTGAGAATCATTCGGTTCAAATCATTTGGACCCTGGCCTGAAATGGACCTAAAGATTCATTTAAAACATCCGACTCATATGTGAATCATTGGTTCACTAAAAGGATATCGCTACTTCTCTCATTGACGGTTCAAGGAAAGCTAGGGGATGGTGTCAAGTTTATCAGTGGAAATGTGGAATATTGGGCACAAGTGGCCTAAGTTATGATACTATTCTATTCGGTGAGTTTGCTAATTTTTAAGATTTGGCATCTTCAGTCAACATTGCAAGTGCATGTAAAATCCTTTTGTGTTCCTATATATATACAGGGTTGGGGAGTAACGAAATACAAGTAACTTAGTTACGTATTTAAAATACAAAATTTGAGTAACTGTATTTCATTACAGTTACATTTTAAATGGGTGGCAATCAGATTACAGTTACATCTTAAAAGTATTTTAGATTACCAAAGTGATTACTTTGAATTTTAATGTCATTTAAACAGCAATTGGTGATTCTGACTCTGACAGTCTGAAAAAGCGGAGTTAAGTTTCATGTTTTCGACTGTTTTCATGTTTTGTGATAGTTAAAAAAGGTCACTGCAACTTTTTCTCACAATTTGTTTTTTCCCCTCACAATTGTGAGTTTGCATTTCACAATTCTAACTTCTTTTTCTCAGAATTGCGAGATTTAAACTCACAATTGCAAGTTATAAAGTCAGAATTGGGAGATATGAACTTGCAATACTGACTTTTTTTCTTGCAATTGTGAATTTAGTATGTGAACTAAATGTCATAATTCTGACTTTTCTCAATATTCTGAGTTTATATCTCATATTTTTGACTTTTCTCAATATTGCGAGTTTATATCTCATAATTTTGACTTTATAACTCGCAATTGCAACTTAATATTACACAATTCTGAGGGAAAAAGTCACAATTTGCAATTACCTTTTTTGTGTTTGTTCCACACTTATTAGTATTCCAAAGTATTCTAAAGTATTTAGATTAAGTTACTAAACTTGAGTAATGTAACGAAATACGTTACAAATGACTTTTTAAAGCATGTATTTTGTAATCTGTAGTCCCAGCCCTATACATATACATACATATATAACACGGATTTAAAACGACATCAGGGTGAGTAAATGATGACAGTTTTCATTTTCGATTGAATTAATTAAGGATCACCTTATCTAATGCACTTAATGAACTGTGGTGCAATGGGGGCGCATTTGTCTTTAGGCTTTACAGTTCGGACAGGGGTGGATGGTCATTAACTATGAGCAAATCTTAAATACATAGGATATGCAATGGTGTAGCCTATATTGCAAAAAGAATCCTAATATAACGGTTATTTTAACGTTATATTACAAAAAATGCTCGAATAATTACAAAGATGTTCTACGACCAAAGTAGGCTGGATAAAACCTGCTGCAAATGTGAAATAAACTACTTAAAAAGCCGCGATACCTGGACTCCAAAGAGGGTCAAATAAATGCTTACATTCTTTTTTCAGATGGTCTGAGTTGTCGGTGCATGGCCAATGAGAAACCGAACAAGCTGTTGGCATCTCCCGTTTTCCTGATAACATTCTCTGTGTCCAGGTTGAAGGCAGAGATCAGCGTCCATCCCAAAAAACTGAGAAGCGGTAATGCTAAAGTCCTGTAAGTTCCCATTGTGATGTGGAGTCCCGTTCGTGTCAGGTTCTTGCTTTGGAGTTGAAGCCTGCAGCCTGCTTCTGCTGGGTTTGTGGATGTCTATAAGGGAGGAATCTCTCTTACGTCCCTCCTCTCCTCCTCCACCCGTCTCCACCCTCAGCCTTGCCTCTACCTGCTAGTACAGCTCTAGGCTTCGTTTTTCGCCATTATTCAGCATTCTTCTGGTTATTCGAGCGCACGACATTCGAGATTTTAACGTCGTAAAATCGTGTCGAGTGTCGTGATAAGCATGATGGGCAGCTAATGGCTGTATTTAGAGAATGAGTTTTCTATTCCAAAACCTTGCAGAGTAGTTCACATTTTGTAGCACATTTAAAAGTCTTTAAGTGTTTTGGTTTTTATAAAATGTGTAGGCTAAATCATATTCTTATTATGTAATTTATCTGTTTATAAACGTACAACCCTAAATTGTGCAAGTTAGTGTAAGTTAGGCAACAAAGAGTGTTGTTGTTACATGACTGTATTGTGGTAATCACATGTACTATTTAATGAAAATAAAATAATGTAATAATAATAATAATATATGATTAAATGCAGGACCTATACACTTGAATGATATGAAATTAAACAAATATCTGCTGAATTAGAATATACCAGCTCTGTAATTTAACAGGCTGCAGCCAAGATCGCAAATCAAGTTATAAACATTACTATAAGTATTACATTTTACATTCATACCTCAGAATTGTCATGTATGATGATTTCACCCGTGTACCTCATTTCCAGTTGGTTAAACTGGTTTTACAACTCGTCCTTGTGTTAAAGCATTACCCGTTCTCCCCTACAGCAATATTACAAATTAAAATTTGCTTATCTACATCAGGGGGTTATTGCTGTTAGCACCGAACCACACAAGCATTACTTCTTTATCTTTTTATCTCTTTGTCTGTGTTTGTGAGCATGAATTCTCAGATGTGCAAATTAACACAGACATCACACCCTCTAATCTCTGGTTTATTAGACCCCCCTGTGTTTTACACGGTTCGGTTGAACCTGGCTAAAAGCCTAGTAGGGACTGTTCCAAATCTGTTTGGGGGCATTGAAACAATGTAAGCATTGTAACTAACAATAAGAATAAAATTGAGCTTGTTTAATGCTACCAAGGGGATTGGAGAAGTGGGGGTGGGGGCAGTACACAAAAGGATTGAAAGACAAAGGTTAAATAGCCTAATAAAAAACTGACATTTGAAATAGAGACATAGTTGTCGCTCATTTATCGACCTGTAAATGTTGTCATTGAATATAGTATTAAACACATAGTGTATCACTTCATAAAAAGGTTACCCAAATACTGGAATAAAAACGTCGGAATTTCACAAATAGCACTTAAGATGTACTATACTTACAGAATAAACAGGAGGTTTAACTCAATTAAGGTGACTTAAAAAAAGCATGAAATTCATTGAGAATGGATTAACTTTAACCTTACCTCTGTGTACTCTCCTCTCAAAAAAAGGAATGTAAATTTGATCCATTATTCAATTATAATAATAGTATTATTGGCTGCAAAGGCAGATGGATGTGAGTTTGCAGAAGCAGAATTTAAGATACTGGAGAAGTCTGTTGTTTCACCTGAATTTTTTTATTTAAAACTGCAAGGTAAAAAAATAAAAACATGTATGGATAAATCATTTACAATAAGATCAATAACATGCATTTAGAATAGAATGGGGTGAATTTTCATTTCACTACAACTTCAATTATTTATTATTGCAATGTTGCCATGCCAGTGATTGAGACTTGCATAGTGGTTGTCTGATTCATTGACCTGGCATAGCCTTACAGCCACACCCTCTGAAAGAGGACACACTTTGTCTAAGCATCTCCCTCTGTTCTTCACCCAGGTGAACTTTGCTGTTCTGATGTCAGCAGTGTTGAAATGCAATGCCCGAGGCTGGGAGTGTTCAGAAACACTGGGCGTGCCCGGATCAAAGTCTGCAATCAGATCCCTCTTCTTTTCTCCAAACCCCATCCATCCCTTTCTCCTGTTCTCTATCCACCCCCTTCCCTCAAACGTAAGCACTCCAATCACTTAGTATGCACCCCCTCTCTTCCTCCTCCTTTTTTTTCTTTCTCAATGACATTGGTGGTCAGTGTTTCTACACAGCAGCAACAAATAAATCTGTATGGAGAGTAGAATTGTCCCAGAGCTGTAAATCTCAATCTGCTGTTGCAGTTCCATTCCGGTTCCTTTAAATCAGTTTAATGTCCCCTCTGGTCTGTATTTCCTCAGTTTTTCATTTCCATGTGTACACCATTCTGGATTTGTAAATCGAACATATTTTTAGACATAGTGTTTTGAAGACACCTCTGGGACACTGCAGTCTGGCTAGAGAGAGTGGATTCTGTCAGCTACTGTGTCTTCACTGGTTGGGCTGGGGCTGCTAATGGAGAAATATGTTGACAAATGCAGGTTTTGTCATGTCCAAGGGTGTAAGTGATCTCTTAAACTGCTTGCACTGCTTTTCCCTTCATGGCAATAACTGTTTGAATTATTTGGATCCAGGGGATGAATTTTGGTTCTGGGCGTCAAATGGACTAATTTTTCCCGCTCAGATAAATATTGACAAATATTTGTAGTAAATTAAAGCATTCTGTGCCATGCTGGGTATAGAAACTGATTATATGTAATCTGGATTACATAATCAGATTCCAAAAAAATTAAGTATACTTGTAATTAGATGTGAAGTCAGTGTGATAAATGATTTAGGTCAAAGATGTAAATTATAATCAAATTATATTACCTTGTCTAATGTAATGGATTTCGTTAGTAACTACATTTTTTGTCATGCAATTTGGAATCAGTAACCAACTACAATTTATAAGTAATCTACCCAGCACTGATTCTGGGAAATTAATTGTTCTTCCACCAGGGTCCATAAAATTAAAAAAGTATTTAATTTATTAAATATAATGAGACTACAGTTTAATTGTAGTTTTTAAATTTGTATATACAGGTGCTGGTCATATAATTAGAATATCATCAAAAAGTTGATTTATTTCACTAATTCCATTCAAAAAGTGAAACTTGTATATTATATTCATCCATTACACACAGACTGATATATTTCAAATGTTTATTTCTTTTAATTTAGATGATTATAACTGACAACTAAGGAAACTCCCAAATTCAGTATCTCAGAAAATTAGAATATTTTGAAAAGGTTCAATATTGAAGACACCTGGTGCCACACTCTAATCAGCTAATTAACTCAAAACACCTGCAAAGGCCTTTAAATGGTCTCTCAGTCTAGTTCTGTAGGCTACACAATCATGGGGAAGACTGCTGACTTGACAGTTGTCCAAAAGACGACCATTGACACCTTGCACAAGGAGGGCAAGACACAAATGGTCATTGCAAAAGAGGCTGGCTGTTCACAGAGCTCTGTGTCCAAGCACATTAATAGAGAGGCGAAGGGAACGAGAAGATGTGGTGGAAAAAAGTGTACAAGCAATAGGGATAACCGCACCCTGGAGAGGATTGTGAAACAAAACACATTAAAAAAATGTGGGGGAGATTCACAAAGAGTGGACTGCAGCTGGAGTCAGTGCTTCAAGAACCACTACGCACAGACGTATGCAAGACATGGGTTTCAGCTGTCGCATTCCTTGTGTCAAGCCACTCTTGAACAACAAACAGCGTCAGAAGCGTCTCGCCTGGGCTAAAGACAAAAAGGACTGGACTGCTGCTGAGTGGTCCAAAGTTATGTTCTCTGATGAAAGTAAATTTTTCATTTCCTTCGGAAATCAGGGTCCCAGAGTTTCAATTCAATTTGAAAATCTGTTGCCATATTTAGGAAATTGGAGTTCTGTTTAACTCTGCATGGCGCACATCCCTCCTGTACCATTGACAGTATTGATGTTTTCCACCCTATATTAAACACATATGCCTAATTTATGATTCTGAGGGATAAAGCATGACAAATTTCACTGTACTGTCATCCACCACATTCACTTTTTCGCTGGTTCCATGACAATTTATTGAAATAAATTGCAAATTGATGCAATTTATTATAATGGACATTTGTCAGAATCCGTTTTCTAAAGAAGAGAGACCTCTATATTTCACTAGTAGGTGACAAGACTGAAGAAACACTTTGAAAACATTATGGAAGATGCAAGAATGTTTTTTAAAAAAATGCATTTTTTAAAATATGTTTATGCAGAATTAAAGGGCTTTAGTACTTAGGAATACAGTAGCCTACATGTGTGCAGACGCATATTGGTATTGATTTGAATCTCATTGCTCTATCCTCTCTATTGATTATTGACATGGGATTGATGTCCTCTTTACAATTCTAGAACCCATTCCACATGACCTCTTTTTTTTCTCTCTCAGGCCCTTCTTCAGTAAACTCGTCTTTCCCTTCATCCGGGTGGGATAATCCATCAGTTTCTACTGAGAATGAGAGTCAACATTGTGTTTCTGTGTGTCAGTGTGTGTGAGGGACACAACTGTTAATATTTTTGTGTATCATGTGATTTTATTATTTCCTAAACAACAGAAAAAAAGCTCTCCACTGTCTGCTGACTTCAAGGATTAGATTATGTTTGAAATCTTTGTCACAAGTGTGCTGTAGTCACACTCACATCCACATATCCAAGCACGAAATTAGGAGTGATTGTACACTTTTTATCAATTTGTACTATTTATGATTACAGACATATTTGTTCACAGCTTCACAGTCATTATATACACTGTTTATGCATTGCATACACATATTTCTGTTCACGTTTTCTATTTTTCACTCCCACGTTTTTCTCAACGCAGGGCTCAACAAGTAGAGACAAATTAGAATGAGTAATCCCTCCAGTAGCCTTAACTCCTCAATTACCCCCTGTCAGTTTGCTATAAATCGCACAAAAACACAAATAATATTAAGACTTATTGTGCACTAAGTATGAAAGTGCAATTATAAAAGTGCTATAATGATTTATGTACATTTAATTGTTCCAGTCCTGGATGCAGACTATAAGTAGGTGAAACTTTAGGGGTGTAACGGTACACATATTCCTACCGAACCGTTTCAGTAGGCTACAGGGCTTTCGGTACGGTGCACGTGTGTACGGAATGCATTACATTGCAACATTGAGGTCGATAAGTAACAAAAAAATGTCATCCTTCAAATTCTGTCCACAAAATCACGGAGGTCCAACAGAAAATGCCGTTTTGATCCGCTTTGATGTGGCGTGACAGATCGCTGCAGTCACCTCAGTTCAACCGGCAGCGCGGAGCGCGTGAACGCGATCATCTCTTCAGTCAATAAACATGAATGAACATCTGAAGGTATGTTGAAAGACAGTACAACTTACTGAAACGGTGTAATCGTTCACCTTTCAATGGCGGAAAGACATCACATTAAAACAGCTTGTAAACAATATGGCACGCAGCATTTATACCTCAGAAAAAAACATTCGTGTCCACAGCTTGTTAGTTCATTTCAACCCAGAGAAATGAACTCTTTCGCTTAATATATGCACTGTATAAGCCTATATTCATTACATTTTACTTAACCTGTTAGTGTCTAGATTATTTAATGTATGTTTAAATAAATCTGTCGTGAAATTGACAGCCATTGTGAACTGTTAAATGATACTTCAACAACGAATTGGTGTAAATATGTGCAGTTTACATGTTTGAATTTGTTATTTGAGTGTTGATTATTATATAAAAATAAATAGAATTTGAAGAATTGAATTTAGGCTTGTTACTTCCTGGTTGTCGTTAAGTCAGCTTTTCTTACAGTGAACTGTTAGCTGATCATTCTGTACTCTGTGTACACAAAACTGTCAGTGGTTGACTTTTTAATGAAGTATTCATATTTTAATGCAGTTATCACATTTACCTAATTTGTCAATAAACCAGTTTTATTGATTGCAATAAAGCTATTGGGACAGTTAATTAGACATGAACACGCATTGTTGTTTTTAATTATTAATTAGTTTTAATTAGTTATTTTTTATGTAATGACCACAAACATTGTTTGTTAGTCCCTCTACGATTGTCCCCATTTGTAAAACCGAACAATTCAAAATGTAGGAAATCCATATTTAAAAATAAAAAAGACAATAATTACCACTGTAACCAACAGATGGCGGCAGAGTAACATTTATTTGCGCATATATCAGCCAATTCGTGTAATAGTTTTTCCACTTAATTTCGCTTTTTAATAAGTATTAAAATTTATAAAATTAACTAGGTTTAAAAATACATTTTTTCAATGTGATGTATGAAGTACTCACAAAATCTCATGAAAAACAATAACTTTTCTTGTGAATGAATTAAAGCCGCTCTCTCCCTTTGTAATCACATCAGCTGTGAGATGTCAAGTTCAACGATTTTGGCACACTTGAGAAAACACACATTTTATTCAATGAATCTAGCTAAAGTGCACAATAAATTCAATTTCACACATTTTTTGACACGAAAGTGAAAAAACTTAAGGTCGAATTGAATTTAGCTGAGGAGGAACACTGGTACGTCTTTATTTATTTTTTTATGTTTGAATAACTAAATTAATGCTAAGCCTGACTATTTAAGTGACTATATTCTGATTATAAACTAAGTATTACACTATTGATGCTCAACACTACAGCAAGTGACATTTCACCGGAAGTTTTCCAGCTGGCTTATATTATTGCGGAAGTTCTAAAGAACGCTCCGTGCATATAGTCAATTGTTAGTCGTATCACTGCACAACACCCATACACTCTAAAAAATGCTGGGTTAAAAACAAGCCACGTTGAGTTGAAAATGGACAGACCCAGCAATTAGGTTGTTTTAACCCAGCGGTCCAACCAGCTGGGTTTTTTTTAACTCAACAATTGTTTAAAAATCACTGTATTGCTTGCTTAACATGAACACAACATATGTTGGAAATTAACATTGTAACACAGTTCGTAAGAATGGGAAGAAGGAGGCGGGAACCAGCGAACATTCAACGTAACTTTAATATCAAAATAAACAAAAAACAAAACGAAAGTAAAATGGCGGCAGTTCCTCACAGCAACTGCCGCCCACACAAACATAATAAAACACAACATAAAATCCAGACCTGGTCCTCTCTCGTCCTTCACTGTCGTCGCTCCTCTTTTATGCTTCCGGAGCTCCTCCGTGAGAGATACGAGACCGGTGCAGTGAACAGCTGACGCTCATTATCAATCACATCACCGGCGTGAACCTCACGGCTCTCGCTCGCTCTGCTCGTCACAAACATTTATTAATATGTTTAATAAATGATTTTTTAAATAAGTTTCATTAGTGATAATTAAACAATAAACATTTATCAAATTGCTTATAAATAAATATTCACCTTTTGATTATTGTTCCCTCTAGAAATTATGTGTATGATTTTTAATTTCCAGCCTATTTTGGGTTCATTTTAATCCAGCCATATACTGTAGTAATTCTTAAACAATAGTTGAGTTAAATAAAACTGCCAAGCACATTGGGCAAACATTTCCACTTGGTTAAAACAACCCAATGGCTGGGTTTGTCAATTTTCAACCCAACTTGGGTTGTTTGTAACCCAGCATTTTTTATAGCGTAGAATAACATTCTGTTAATGTTACCATGGCAGGGGCTACATATCCCTGGAATGCTCGTAATGAATTTTCTTAAATAAAATAATATTGTAGTGAATTTTTGGTGAATTTGTGTTCTTTCTATATCTATTTTATAAAAGCAATGAGGCACTCAAGGCCATAGTCACAACAGAACAGACAATATTGTATGTATGAATATACTGTGTAAGTGAAAGTGTATTTCACCTGTCACCATTGTTTGTAGGTTTTTAAACATATATACTTTATATATACTATACATATTATACTCTATTTTGTTTTGACAAATGAACATGCGGCAAAAGTGTTAAGTTAAAATGTTAACTTATTATATTCATACAGAGTATGCAACGATCTTCTTTCGAAGATATGGAGCCAGATGGAGGAAATGTTCAGTTGAGTCATCAGGCATTGTTATTAGAGTTCAAGCAGTTGAATGACAATACCGTAAAGAACACTAGGGAAAAGCAAAACAGTAAAGGGCTAAGCGCTGAGCCCTGTGGGACCCCAGTTGTGAAGGGACTGAGCCTTTTTAGCTGACCTAGTATAACCTGTTTTCCAATATGATATAAACTCGTAACACAAATTCAAGTGTCCATCATTGAGATCAGCGTAAGGATATTTCTGAACTGAATACACCTGAGAAATCACATTGGTTTAGTAGATGCTCTGGCTGACATAAGCACTTTGGAAATGGCAAGTAAAGCAGTTTGACTAGAGTCACCATGGAGCCTGATCGATTAGGGTCCAATTATTGGCATTTATATACATGTCAATTGAACAGTATTTAGGAGGATTAAGAATAACGATACTAATTGTTACCTCAAAATTTTTTTAGAGGGTATCATATTCTTTGTTTTGTTTTATTTTTTGTTTTTTTGGAGAAAATGCTCTGCAAACTTGAACAGGCTGGTATGACATCACATCTAGTTTGCTTGTTAATTATTTCACCATTAATTATATTCACCTTGGGGGTGGGGGGTGCTTTGTTGAAAGCAAACAGTAAAACATTTTCTAAATTATGTTCATTTATATGTATCCAGTGACTGTAAGAAATTATGATACGCTTGTTGAACCTGATGTGCGATTTAGGCGTGGTTGAGGGAAAGAGAAAAATAGATATTCAGAGAAAAACTGTAAATGCTATAATAATTATTTTTACTGTACACCGCAGATTTGTGGTTGTTTCTGCCTGAGCAAACAAAAGCAAACTAAATCCTGCTGGGAGACATGGCTAAACACACACACAGAGGGAGTGAGGTGGAAAACAGAGTAATGCCATGGCAACAGGAAACAATACTGTAAGAACTTGTCCCCAGAATGCATATTTGGTGTGAATAAGATTACTGTGCCTTTTTATTACAGTTTGGCTGAGTGCACTCTGGAACACTGGATGTTTTTAGGAGTTACTTTGCACAAGTTTCTGAAGGTATAAATTTGTTAAGTCTTAATGTGCACAAATATTGCACGTAAAACCCATGATTGGCATTGGTTTGGAAGATGGAAAGCTTCAGTTGCCAAATGTTACAATGAAACAAATCAAGTGAAAAGTGTCCCGTTATAGTGGGGAACATAAAAAAAATGATTTTGTAGCATTGGCCTGTATTTTAACCACAGACTGTTATTTTTGAACCATGTGAAAAAGAGAATCCCAAGGCTATGTAGCATATGTGACTGTGTTTGTGTGCGTGCATCTCTTCTTTTCAGATGTCTGACACACGCATTGCTGTCTTCCTCAGCTATTCCCTGTCCTTCTGCTCAAAAGCCAAGACTTCCTTCCAGTTGTTTTTGTTGAGTCCAGCCATTAAACCATTGTTGTTAAAAATAAAACCTTAGTGGAAAAAAAGAGCAAGGTTGGGAAACATGACTGGTAGTCAAAAAGCAGGAACGGCCATGAGCGTGTGCGATAATGGTTTCACACAGAAATTTCAACTGCAGAGACTGGGTGGGTGTAGAACTGCCTCTGTCATTACATTTGCTGGAATTTTTTATTATTATAAACCTGAATACAATATGTGAACATATGCTGTTTTGTATGTTGCACAGTATCTGCTGCTGTCTGCCTATACTGTACCCTATTCATTTTCTCCAAACTAATTTCACAGTACATTCTTTATATTCATGTTGGGTGTGGAAAAGAGAGGGGCATAGAGAGAGGGAGGAAGAGAGGAAAAGAGAAATAAAACAAGAATGTGACTTTGCCAGTTTTTCTCGCATTTGTATTGGTCTTTTTTTTAAAACCATGTGTTTGTGTGTTTTTAAGCTATGTCATTCATGTTACCTCCTTTTCTCTGGTGGAACGAAAATGAGCCCCACAGGCTTCTGTAAGAGGGAAATTGTCAAACCGGTTTTCTCCACAGCTGAACCAAACAAAAAGTTTCAACACACGCACTTGCACACACACACAAGATGCAACCTCAGGTCACACATAGCTGCCAGTATTCAGCTCTGTTTCCTTTAAGAACAAGTACAAGCAGATTGCTTCTGTTGTGTCTCTCACACACACACATATTGGGTCTGACTGCTAACATATTGCTTAATGGGGACTTTCCATAGACCTAATTATTTTTATACTGTACAAATTATATATTCTATCCCCTACCCCTAAACCTACCCGTCACAGAAAACTTGCTGCAATTTTACATTTTCAAAAAAAAAAAAAAAAAACATTTAATATGATTCATAAGCTGTTTTACTCATGGGGAGCAAACAATGTCCCAACAAGGTCAAATCCACTGACCAGCCATGTGGAGATATTTTGTCCCCACAACATATGGGAATACCTGAACCACACACACACACACACAAGCCACTATTTTTTCCTCCTCGGAAATCCACAGAACAGTGACATTAGATGCCGTACTGAGGAAATAGATCTAGAAAGTCAGCAATTTGTTTCTCAAGACAAAAGACGAGATCTTCTGTAAGGAAATTACAGTAAAAAAATATATATATATTAACCTAAAATCTGTGCTTCATATGGTAATGTCAAAAATAATTGCTCAAAAATTTCTTTGCGCTATTTGCATTTTTCCTCTTTTTGAATAGGGACATTAGAGAAATGATCCGTTGTCTTCATTTCTAGTTAGATTTGATTCAACAAAGAAGGAGTAAAATCTATTTTGATCTTTTGAGAGCAGCTCTTTTACCAATGCACATTTAAAGAAAGGGTTCAGATACTGGTCAGCTTCACTAATGTGGACTCATAAAGGGCACTTCATTACGTTAAGTAATTTTACCTTAAGAAGAACATAATTCGATTTAGGCAGACATTCCATCAGAGACACAATAACCGAACTCTTGGTGCCACATGATAGTCTGATATTTCTCAAATATGACAGGAGAATTGATATTGATTTGTGTACATTTTTGAGTGACTAATTCCCTCTCTCTTGTTTTCTATTTCTCTCTCTCACACACACACATACATACACACACCTGGTTTTAATTTCATGCGTATTCTCAGTCTCTCCTAAATTCAACTGCATTGCCATTGCATTAACAGCGCAAAGGGAGACGTTTGTTTAAAGGTTACAGCTAATAAACTCTCGCTATTTTGGGTGTTAAAGGGCATGACCTGGCTTTAAAATTGAATAGGGAGACAAACATGCTTGCTTGCTCACTTTCAGACCATTTTAAATGTGCATCTTTCTCACCTTTTCTTTCACACTTCATCTTTTGCTCTCTTTTCAGGGTCAGGTGATGTGAGTGTCTGTAATGCATTCCTGTGGGTTAGTCACAATTAATGATCATGTGATTCCACTACAGACTGATAAAGTTATGTACTGTGAGAATCTGAAGACTTCCACCAACTTCACAGTGTAATACTCATTTTCTAGATATACAAAAAGATTTTTTTTAATTATTTTTATCGACAATTACCAATTACAATTTAATTCACAAGCATTTAAAAGCAAAAAAAATAGGTAATCTCAACTGAAAGTCATTAAAACTTAGCTGTGTATTGAGATTATTTTTTTTTTCGACTTTACTTAGCCTATAGCTATTTAGTATTAGATGTAGTAGATTTTAGTTTAATATCTACTTGCAATGCAGACGTAAGTGCTGGAATTCAAATCCATAGCTGCTAAATGAAAATAACTAAGAATAATAAAGTGCAGTAAACACTAAAATTATTTGCGTTACAAACCAGTATGTTTAGAATTACAACAATTCATTAAAATAATATGGTAAGAAATACTAGGTTGCAATATCAAGCAGCATAGCAAGCTGTTTTGTACAGCCAAAAATAACTGGAGGCTCATGACACTGGAAGTCAGACACATACATTTTACAAATGGCCGTATCCGCTCACTCTTACATTGAAAACAAGGTGGACACTATAGAGCCTGATTCTTTTTGGAAGATTCTTACACGTTAAGTTTTGCTCAGGATAAAGGTTTAATAGTTTGTGACTAAGCAAGTCTGCCTGGAGAAAGCTATTAAAATTTCCATTTGTCTCAATGGCAGTTGCTTGGCTCGTTCAGGACCCTCTGGATGTACATAAATTGAAATCTGCCATCTTTTTTGCATAATTGTTTGTCAGCCAATCATCACAAATGCCATGTGGACATTCACTTTGGAAGAACAGGAAGATGAAATATTATGGAACATCCTTGGTCCAAACTCCCTGATAAAGATCCATAACGTTGTCAGCTGAATAATTGTTCTAAAGAAATTTATTTTTATACTGTTCAGAAATTAGCCTACATGTTTTTCGCATCCAGCAACTTTATTTCATTTCTCTTTGTGTTATTAAATAAAAGAAAGTGTGAAAGTGTATTAAGATGAAAGACATTCAGAGTCCCAAGATGTATCAACCATCTAGCACATACCAAGAAATATATTAAAAGGATGGCTTACCCAAAAATGAAAATTCTGTCAGCAGTTATGCTCACCTTCATGTCATTTCAAACCCAGAAAACTTGTTCTTCTTCGAAACACAAATGAAGATATTTTAATGAAACCTGAGAGATTATTGTCCCTCCATTGAAAGTCCATTCCACCAAAACTTTGATGCTTCAAGTAATGCAAATCTTCCGAAACCCAATCACTTTATATGATGAACGGATTTAATTTAGGTTTTCAATCACACATAAACACTGATCAACAGACAGAGCACATCAAATATGGTCAACATAGCATGTCAAGCAAGCATGTTTGAGTTTATTTGAATAGAAAATAGCTACTCTAGATATGTGTGTCGATGAATTTTTATATGTGAACAAAAAAATGTGTCTCTTTTGAAGCATCAAATTTTAGTGTAATGGACTTTCAATAGCAGAACAGAAATCTCTCATGTTTCAGTAAAATTATCTTCATTTCTGTTTCGAAGATGAACAAAACTAGTTTGGATTTGTAGGGACATAACAGTGATGACAGAAATATCATTTTTGGGGGAACTAACTGTTTAAATGTTTATGTATTTGGGTGTGTGCGTGTGTAAATAAAACCTCACACCAAGCTCTGTAATCACAAACAGATGCACTGACACACTTTTACTATCTGAGCTCCGAATGCCTGAACCACACCCAGAGGGTTTATAAACCACTGTCAGAGCAATAGAGAGGGAGGGAGAAGAGGGAGAGGATGAAGGAGAAGATTGGGACATACTCGAATTGATTCACACCAACTCACTGTATAAAACACTTCATAACATGAGTGTTTGCCCTCCGGCGAGGATGAAGCTGAAAGATGGAATTTTATTTGCAGTTAAATTGCTTTATTTCCATGGAGAACACTACACACCCAAAGTTACAGACGACACACGGACACCAACATCATCAAGGACAGGAAAGTGCTTAACCAATCACAACCTCCGGCCTAGCCTTAGCCAATCATAACTCATGGAAAGATTAAATGTGTTTTAAAACCTTAACTTGTTTGGACTGGCCCTTTTCGTGATGGACCATGTGTTAGGGAATTATGTGTACTGTATAAGTGCTGTTTGAAATTTACTGAAAAAAGCATGTTAATGAAACAGCTGCTTTTTATTGTTATTTTATTAATTCTTCCCAGGATTCCTTACATACGCCCTTCTCTCTTCTTTATTTACTTTCTCTTATAATATGCTATTGCAGTTACCCTTGTCCTCCTTTCATGAAGATTTTAGGAGATTTTATAGGGAGAATGTTGTTCTCTGTCTCTCCCTCTACTCCCTGCAGACATGAAAAAGTAAAGTCTGCTCGAGGATGTTATTTATCCAATTACTAACAGCCTTCTTCCATGAACAGAAACCAAGGTATGTCATTTTACCTGTAATGACAAGACTGCAACAGTTACCTTAAAAACCTTTACAGTGGTTGCAACGAATAACCTCAAATTTAACTACGTCTTAAGCACACATAAATGGTTGTATAGCTACTTAGGCAAGCGGTTTCGTACAGAATTCCTAAACGAACAGAAAACTTTGGCTGTGTCTGAAATCGTCCCCTATACCCTTAAAAAGAGCACTATTTGAGGGGACAGCCATTTGTATTGGTGTCCAAAACCTAAGTGGTCATTATTGAGTGACCTCATTCAATCCCAAAATGCACTGCAATATTGAGTGTGCACAACTCAACTAGATATACTGCTTCTGTATGAGTGTGGCATATTAACGGCTATTTTCAGTAGTGTCACATGATCCTTCCGAAATCATTCTAATGTGCTGATTTGATGCTCAAGAAATCTTATAATTATCAGTGTTAAACACAGCTGTTCTGTTCAATATTTTGTTGAAATTGTAAAATAATTTTGAAAGATTCTTTGATTTCAAAAGTTCAAAAGAGCAGTGCTTATTTGAAATATATTTTCTGCAACAAAAGTAAAAGTCTTTATTGTCACTTTTGATAAAAGTATAACTGATTCCAAAATTTTGACCATTAATGTAAAGACTTTCCATAGACATAATGCCTTTTTAAACTGTATATTCTATCATCCTAAAATCTCTACCCCTAAAAACAACCCTCACAGAAAACATTTTGCATTGTTACATTTTTAAAAAACATTATTTCGTATGATTTATAAGTTGTTTTTCTCATGGGGACCAAAAAATGTCCCAAAGATCAAAAGTATTACTATCTTGAGGGGACATTTTGTCCCCACAATGCAGGGATTTCTGAACCACACACACGGCTGCCCCACCTGCACCCACCCACAACCCCTCCTAATCTTTAAACACACCTCACCACCCCTTGATTCCTCCCAGCCCTCCAGCTCTGTTTTTCACATGCTCCTGCAGGTCGTCCTGTTCTGTTCTGTTCTGTTCAGAATGCATTTGAACTGCTTTGACGACAGATCATCAAAAACAGTGAACATTTTACGCAACAGACCTGTGACTGAAACGTTGGCAGTTGTGTTTTTCAAAAATGATTGTACATGCTGTCCCAAAACAAAATGTTCACACTTACTTTAAAAAAATCTATAATAATATTTGCTAGTTTTTCATAATTCAAAAGCATGAATGTGTTTGTGTAATGTGTTGCTGACAGTCTGATATGACCATCAAGGGTATTCTTATATCAACATCAAGCGTATCTTTAAACCCCTTTGTTGCACACTGATGGAACGCATTGAGAGACCTCAATAACTTTGAAATTCTCTTCAGCTGAGAACATGAGAGCAGCAGATCTATCAACTTCATCTGGAAGTGATATTCACAAAAGCTCAACTGACAGGTGTGCAGGTCACATCACGAAAAAAAAAAGGGATTGGAGTTGGGAGGAAAAATGTTGGAATGTTATCCTCAGAAGCAAATATTACTGACAATGTTTGTTTGTTTGTTTTTACTTTATACCACCATATTATACCCTCCAGCACAACACATTCCCTTCTTCAAAGCCATAAAAGAAAGTATTTTTCTTTCTGCAGCAAATCCAGGATTTGGGATACAGGAATACCCCCTTTAGACCTACAAGCACCGGAAATCGTGATTATGAATCCGCAAATGAATTTGTTTAGTAATATTGGCTGTCGGGTCTTTCCTCAGAGCACAAAGCACACACCCACAGGAAATTCACAGTCTTTGAGACAATGTGATTGAGGATGATGACTAAGAAACACTCACCCGGGGTAGCACAAAAAATCATGTTTATATAGCAACCCATTTAGACAGGCAATTTGATAGCGGAAAAGCTTATGCGTCATATTTTTTGTAATATCTGAAGTATGTGTGTATTTAATATTCTGTATCAAGTCTGAATGTAACCGCAAACGGTTAATCGCAAACTTGTTTTATGGGAAAACACACCAAAAAAAAGTGTAACAAAGTCTGAACAAACGATTTCAGCACTGAACAGAGTAAAAGCATAAACAATGCAAAGACGCATATCTGAACTTTGTCTACAGCTGATTTCTTCCTCTCTAAATACGGCTGACATTTATGTTGATGAAAGCAAGGTGTATCTAGGAGCAAAGATGGACTCTGGTTTTTGTTAAGTGACCTTTATTGGGTTCTTGCTAATGGATGTCATTGCATAGTTTGTGATAGGCCTACTCATTAAAAAGAATTCTGATCTGTATTTGACTCAGTGAAAATAACAGGCCTGAGCAATTGATGAATCAGTCTTTATGAATAGTGTAAACCTATTAATTATTAGTTGATATCTGTATTTGACGTGTTGCTACATCTCATTATACTTATATGACCTTTTCCTCTGACGCACACTAAAAACACATTTAAGGAAACAGTGCCATCTCGTGTTTAATGCAGTTCAGTTGCAAGAGCTAAACAGTTGTCAAATTAAATAAAATTCATACTTTTTTTCATCTATATAAAAAGTTCAGATTTTTTTTATTTTACATTAAGTTTATAATACATAAATTCGTTAAATATCACACACGTGTTTTGATGTTTCTAAACTGCATCAGCTACAATTAAAATAAAAAGACATGTTTCCTTTTGTGTCATTGCATTCAACCTCAATCTTACAACACATTTTTTATTTTCTAACTTTAAAGCCTAACTTTATCCCATTTCATATATCTTGTCACTGGATACTCAGATTTGTTTGGTGGCTGTTCTTAAAAAATGTAAATAAATAAAAATAACCTTTGTGCTGTTAAGAAAGATAAAATGTAATTATTATTAATAATAATATTAATAATAACAACAGTTTAAATTCGCGTATTCCGCGAGTGGGGGAATTTGGGATGTATTTACAGATAAGACAATCACTTAAAAGGCCATTTTACATGTATGGACGGAAGAGGGCGCCAGAGGTCTCCTCTACGACTTGTCACCCGCACACCTGACCAACGCAGAAAAGACCACAGACTTCAATTGCGAAAATCTGTTTTGAATATCGATATGACTGTAAACAGTTATTTTATATATAGCTGCATACTGGTAATCACAACTATATTTTGCTCCAATTCTTCATGCTTCAAGAAAGAATTTCTAATCAAATCGAGTGACGCCACTTCTAGGATTTTATTGGCTATTTTATAGGCAATAAGATATCATATAGCCTAGCTAATTTTAAGTTAAATTGTTCTAAAAAAGAATGACAAAATTCTGTTTTAAGTCGCACGACAGCAGAGACAAGTTACCTGGGGATTACAGCTGGCAAAGCTTAGGCCACAAAGTTTGTTGAGTTGACAGAATACTTAGTAAATTGCCAGTTCTCGTGACTGAGGTAGTTTTCTATGTAGGTCTCTGTACGAGGCGTTTGGCGCGACAGAGCATCATATAGGGCTGGTTCCGCGCTTTATCCCTGGTGTTTACCGGGCAATAATTGCTGTTTTGCGCACCTGTGGGTGTGAGTAGACTGGCGCCGTCTGTGATTAGTCAGTGGAATGCAGACTGCTTCCGTAAGATACACTGACAACATTTCAACGATAGATGGCATTCCAGTTAAACCGTGCTTCACAACAATAGGGAAATATATCCCTTTAATCAAGACCGTAAGCTTCATTCGATACCTTTAGACCATTAGCATGTCTAAATGTAGGCCATTGATCGGGTAATTCACTCTCGCCCTGCTCCACTTGCCAGGTTAACAAGGTTGTCTATAAACAAGAAAACTTAAATTATAAATTAATTACAATGAATTCAATTAGCGGCGCAAAATTAAAAAAAAAACGCCATTCTTTATGTCTTTAACACTTTAGAGGAAGCAAAAAAAATGCATTTAAAGGCTAGTTTGTTTCCATCTGGAAAAAAAAAATCCTGTCTTTAATATTTGCTCTCCTTTTGAAATTTCCAAATGTGTTAGGCCTATTGAATTAATTTATCAGATGAATAATTTTTTCTCCCAATTTTTTGTAAAGAAAAGACCTTTAAGACCAGGTCTGCAAGATATTTTGTTATTTCGAGTTGTCAAAGGTCTTCCTTCAGCTGGCAGTACTTTCTGCGAAGCGATTGGTTCGCTTTACCACATGACGCCCAGTATATGGCCCGCCCGTCAGCATCTCCACGCCAGAGACCGCCGCGGAGCTCAAACCCTCTATCAACTATGGATATGTGACTTAAGGCTAAACGAACTATACCTCTATGAGTTTTGTGATTTTTGAGTCACCGATTAATTTTTAGAGGTAGCCTACAGAATTTGACAATTTCAAGTGGGTAAGTAAATTCAATTTACTTTTCCCTGCAAAATGACCGCTGTTCTGGATAGCCTCGGCTCGGATATGCATACAAACCATATTACCTCGAGCAGCTTCAGTACCGTTCACAAGTCGCAGGATTCCCCAACACTGCCGGTGTCAACTGTGACCGACAGCAGCTTCTACAGTAGTTCACAGACAGGACACTGCACGGGGACAGCGTACGCACAGCTGGCATCTTATTCCTATCATCCTGGTACAGTGGGTAATGTTCACTACAGCCCAAAAGCTTACGATTTAGGCTACGCTTCTTCTTATGGCGCTTATGGAACGTATGGAGCCAGTTCTTCACCCACACCAACCGAACCGGGTAAGACCGCCTCAGCATTCCCAAACGTCGTTTTTCTTTTACCTACTTTGTTAAATGATATAATGACACTTTTGTGGTTCGTTTTGATAGAGAAGGAAGAGAGTGAACCGGAGGTCCGCATGGTGAATGGAAAGCCAAAGAAAGTCCGGAAACCGCGAACCATCTACTCCAGTTTTCAGCTGGCGGCTCTCCAGCGCAGATTCCAAAAGACCCAGTACCTCGCGCTGCCGGAACGCGCCGAACTGGCGGCGTCTTTGGGCCTCACGCAGACCCAGGTCAAAACGCGGGTTCTTCTGTGCATGACGTTGCTATGATATGTCTTTTCAAGTGGACCGAAATTGTATTGAATTGTATTGCATATTTAACTTAGATTTGCGCGTTGTTTTGAATATCCGCAGGTGAAGATATGGTTTCAGAACCGACGCTCAAAATTCAAAAAGTTGTGGAAAAACGGCGAGATTCCAGCTGACCAGCAGGTTGCTTCCTGCGATTCCCCCTCTAGCTCTCCTCCACCACAGGCAGGTTGGGATTTCCCTCCGAACCAGACGACGAACGACGGGGACACCGTTTCAGAGCAGCCCACAGGGCCACCGAACACCACTGCCCCATCGTTCTTGACAAACTATTCCTGGTACTCATCCACGAATACGGTTACACATCTACAGCCCAGCACCTTAATACAACCTCTTCACAGCTCTGCGATGAGTGCAGGGACCATATTCTAACAGAGGACTAAAATGGCCGAATACACCTGTTGTAGGAGGAAATAATAGGTCTATCTTGTCACTGGACTTGTACTTTAGGAGAACATTAACTTTAAAATCTATTTTCAGGCTGGGTTTGCTAAAGATGTTTGCTGTGGAATTCTTCGGCGCGACTAATGCGCTCGAGCAACGCACATTAAATTATTTTTCTATTTATTTATTTGTTTTCACTATAGTACAATTGAAAGGGGAAATCAGATGTTTATTTCACATTCCAAGTACAAACGGGTAGCCTTTTTTCGTGTGTTGTACAGAATATATTAGGTTTAGTGATAAATCTATTAAAATGCTTATACAACCTGCAGTCATAATTAAATGTGCGTTTTACTATCAATTCTTTGATTATCGTTTGTGTAGATGTGTTTTCATCAACCTTAGGTTTTGGTCTGTAAAAATGATCTTGTCACTGGCTCGTAAAAGTCTCGTGAAGGATCGTGTGTGTTGATATTTCCAAGTCCTTTGAAGAAACTTTTTTTCCCCCTTCTAAATCGCCTAAATCTTGTGATTGTTTTGGACGCTCTCTGCGTAAACAGCACATGGGTTCATATGCACTCGTTTTAAATACATTAGGTCTGCAAAGAGCGTCATTCTCTGCAGACTTTTTCCGTTTCGGTGCATATAGCTTAGCGTTTTAATGCATGTGTGATTATTCAGTAGAACGAATTGAATATTTAAACCTTGGTGAGGAGAGGAGGTATCCTCTACCTCTGGGCACGAGGGGGGACGCCTGGCATTCAGACGCGTCTTGGCATGCGCAGAAGGGAGATGCGAGGGCGTTCCGCGTGCGGCGAGGGCTCTTCCCCCTCCAGACTCTCTGGAGTCAGCTCGCTCCTCTTCCAGACGTTTTATGAACGCCACTCAACCAGAGAAAAAATACATAAAACCGCCTCAAGCAGACCGCCCTGGAAACATTCTCCTCGAGCCCTCGCTTCCAGCTCCAGCACAGCCTTGAGCTATTCTTGTACGGGGACACACAGTTCTCATAGCTCGCCTCACGTCTTTACATGGTCAAGTTCAATATTTTTGGAACTAAAATAGTTACTGGAATAGGTGGGAAATCCGGATCACTCTAAGGGCAAAGCGTACAACCACTTGCCCAAGTGTACATTATTTACAAATTAGTATGTGGCTTTGCCCATGTTTGCATATTCTGCAGCCTCTCTGTAATGTAACCTTTTTGTCATTGTGAAATTGGGATTAAACGTTTCTGTAATTAAAATGATGGCAAATGCATATTACAAACAGTAGATTGCATATTCGCTTTATTGGACGATTTGGCCCTCAAGTGGAATATTAATTCAGCTATGTTTTATGAGTTTCATTATTAATTTCTAAAATTCAAAATCATTTGTGTTATCTAAAAATAATCAATTGTATTTTAAACTTAAAATATGATGAAAAACAGGAAGAGCGAACAGACAAACACACACATCAGTTTTCCCTGAGCTCACTCACGAAGCTATTTATAAAGAATAAAGTTTCAGGGGCTGTTCGAACTAATTGTTTATCTTATATGATTTGTTTCTTTTGAGGTTCATTTGTGCTTCCGCGGTTTTTCTAAATATGGACATCGTGGTTACGGGCTCCGAATCCTTTGATTCCTATTGAAAAAGACGTCTATTTTTATTCTGATTTGGGGTGTCTCATTCTCAAACCCACCAGGACTCTGTGCAAATGTATGTAGATAGAGCAAAGGCCACTATATGAGTGTAACACATCTGAAGCGTTCTGCTTCACTCCTTATGTCAACACTCACAGCTGGCAGTAATTGAAATGCCAGGGCTTATTTGTAACCACACCAGTAAATGACTCCTTCCGTTTGGATTCAAAGCTACATCTGCATAAAGCAGAGGGTCTCTGTGATATTTCTAAAACAGAAAAGAAACGAAACATTTTCATTTTCATAACTTTTCTTAAAGCTGTTGTGTATTGCACAAAACAGATTCCGCGCTGGGTGGGCCGCCAGTAACGCAAAAGTTGATGTGCAAAAACATTTTACTCGATTTTCTTTTCTTTGCAATGATATTGTAGCCAATAAGATTCCGGAGAAATCTGACTAATCAGCATTACGCGTTCACTTACGTAGCGTAACACTATATAGAAATATTACAACTTCAAATCTACTATGAAAAGAATGAAATTCGGTGGGCTAAATAAAACAGAAGACAGAAAGAAAACGCTGAAACGAAAAGTAAGCGAAAAATGTGTAACTTTAAGGTCAATATGATCACAGGAGCATCCTTCAGGACAGAATGAAACCGCTAAATGCTGTATATCTACATCAGAAAAATGCTTATTGATTCCCTGCCTATTCCCCTTTTCTTTTGTCCGACTGAAAAGATTCCCTCAGCGCCAGAAATTGCTCGTAATTGCGACAGACCAGGAAAATGCGCGAGGATGCACAAAAACCAAATGGCTGCAATTATGATTCGATTTAATGAGAACAGATTAGAAAGCCACAGTGTGCGCTGTGAGTGTGATCAAATAACAAACTAAAGACCTTCTGCACATATACAGATTACGGTGATTAATAATAATAATAATAATAATGGATAATAATCTGACTTTTCTAGGTTTTTTTTATATATATTGTGTTTTTAAATTATTAAGTGCTTTATCCGCGCTATCCTTAATAAATAATGATGGCTAATCATCCATGCCTATTTAAATCTAGAGTAGTCATACATCTCTAGAAAAAAACATCGTTGTTTTATATATTTTAATATCCATTCTTAAGGACACACAAACTCATGTTACTAACTTATCTTTATTTAAGTAGGCTAGAACTGCTCGTTTTTAAACATGTTTCGAGCTAAAGCAGGAAACATCCCAGATGGCACAGCAAACGAACCTACGGATGAACTAGTACGGGTCACAATGTAATTAACTTTAATTGTACAGCCACCGACTCAACAGATGTACTGTAGCCTATGGAACTGCTCACGTGAGCGCACCTTCATTTCACTTCTTTCATTCAGTGTTTTTAAAGCTTACCTGTAAAATATGATTCGTTTTTTTAACCGTCAAATAGTTAATTCTAAGACTGGACACTGCTGTTCTCACTGAGGACATGCGCACTTCTTCAGGCAGCAGAATTCACTCTGTCAAATGTTAGGCAGCATAAACAGTCTCCGAATGATGTCGTGAGGCAGATATGATTATAGGGTATTCTTGATAAGCTACACATGGCTCATACGGTAAACCATGGCCCATAAATATAATCACCCCTCGAGAGATCCACAGCGCTAACTGCATTACTGCGGAGTAATATTATGATGTACGGAGAAACCGCCATAATAATAAGACGTAATGACATTTCATTCCCTGTGCTTTCGATGAGATGACATCAGAAACCAAAGAGTTTGTAATAGTGAAGAGATTTAATAAGGTACATGCATTAAGAAATTAACCTCATTAATTCAAGAAGTAAAAAAAAACCCAGAAGTGGAGCTGCACAGCTGTTTCAATAATAAGGTAAAAATAATAAATAAATAAATAAGCTAAAACATGGTGTAAATGTTAAAGAAACACATTTATTTAAATAACAGCTTGTTATTCTAAAAACTTTAAGATCACACGTTCAAAATGTTCCACAGTTCTTGTCCAGTCAATCTTCATCTGGTAGTTTAGTCAGAATCTCTACACCATCGCCGGTGATGACAATCGTGTGTTCAAACTGTGCCGATCTGAGTGGTAACACAAAAGACAAGAGAGCACACAAACACAGGTGAGCATGTTTTGGGAGGTTCAGGTTCAGGTTCTCAACCAGTAGGCTGGGGCCCACCAGGGGGCAGAGCAAACTCCTGAAGGCATTAAGGGGGCCTTAAAATGATTTAAAATAATGACAAAACAAGCATTAAAGGGATAGTTCACCCAAAAATGAAAATTTTGACACTGTTTACTAATCCTTAAATTGTTCCAAACCTGTATGAGTTTCTTAAACCTGTTGAACACAAATGAAGATATTTTAAAGAATGTTTGAAATCAAACAGTACTGTCAACTGTGTGGTTTCATTAAAACTATTTAAATGATGTTCTTCTGTGTTCAACAGAAGAAAGAAACTCATACAGATGACAACATTTTAATATATGGGAAAATAATCCCTTTAAAATAAAGTAAAAACAACTTAAAATCAAGATATTGCAAGATTATATTGTGATATTTTAATTTACCCCCTCAACAACTGATTTTTTTTAACCTGATCTCACGTAACTATGTTACAAGGTGGTGATTTCATGTGAATCATTCAAAAACTGATAATTAGAAAAATGGCATAAAGGTCCCCTAACCCGACCCTAAATATACCCGTCACTGGGGCAGAAGCAGAACATAATTAGCCACCAATTTGCCAAAATGTAAAATAGTTACAAATTGCCATGAGATTGATTTTTTTTTTTTCTTTTGAAAAATTATGTTATTATGTAATAAATTATGTGACAAATGTGATTTCTAGACATGGAAAAGTTATATATATATATATATATATATATATATATATATATATATATATATAAAACTGAGGATTTTTATCAATTTTCTAAATTTATATATATATTTTCTACTTATGTCCAGCTCTAAAAGATAGAGGGAAAAAATATTTTTGAGAACCACTGCCTTAGAATTAAGAGAAGGAATGTTAGTATTCATTTTCTCATATTGCACATTACCTCAGTCAACCTTAAAAATCAGAGCTCTAATCAACCACTGACCAAGTAACACTCTGCTTTCACCTGCCAACAGGGCAATCAGCTCATTTGCAATTAACATTGGAGTGCTCTCCAGTGAAATATATGCAGTTAAAGGAAAGTTTATATCAGAGCACTTAGCTCTCTGTGTGCTTCAAATTCTGAGGGTACTTAGACTTTCCAAGCTAAATGTCAACAGCCAATAGAAATAAAGTTCTTGAAGATTCTCAATAGAAATTGGCCACTTATTTTTGCATGAAGTAATGAATGATTAATGTAGGCTTCATTTAAATGGCTGCATTTGGGCTCTTATTAGAAAGGTGGTGAAAGAGTGTGGGTGGAGAAATTGAACACAAAACCTTTTGTCATCCACAGATACAGCAGTCCACTTGTCACTCAGAATCCTGAATTCTGAGGATCCCTCCATAAGAATGGGTTCTGAAAAAATGACATGATGGTCAACCTTCCTAAAATTCTAAAAATTTATGCTTCCAATGATGTGCTCAATAATATTCAATCTCTGTGATCTAAAACAGTCAGTACACACACAGACCTATGGTGAAGGACATGCCCTCTTCCATCTGTAGGTCATTGTCATTGGCTGTAAAACAGAAAAGAAGTAAGAACCCTAGTAATTTACTTTAAACTCAATTTACTCTTCCTGAAGCTCCAACATTCAATCCATAATAAAGGTAAAACTCCTAAGCTGATCAAAGTTACAATGATACACAAAATAAATAGCTAAATATGTAAAGCTTAGAAAAAATAAAGGGTTTGTTCACCCAAAACTGAACATTCTGTCATCATTTACTACTTTCATATTAATCTAAACCTGCACAATCAGAAAAAATGATATTTTGAACAACATTAGTGTCCAAACAATATTGGACCTTACTAACTTCCAACGTAAGGATGGGGGGGGGGGTGATATTTTTGAAAATATCCTGTCATACAGGTTTGAAACCATATGAGGGTGAGTAAATGATGAGTTTTTTTTGTTTTTGTTTTTTTTAATTAAGGTTCTAATGAAGTAAAATAAATGAATAAAACGTAAAATAATTTGAACTCTCACCATGATGCCATATCTCTGGATGACCATGGAAATATGTTCCAATCCCATGACCGATAAAATATGGACACACACTGAATCCATTTGAATTAGCTATATTGCTGTAATTCAAAAACAAAAAAGATGAAGGTGACACTCAGATTTATGTTTAGCCAGGCTTATCTTGGTTGCTGTATGATAATTTGCTTGTTTATTTTTCTCTTTTGGATAAAAGTTTTTTTAATCATAGATTAAAGGGTTAGTTCATCCAAAAATGAAGATTCTGCCATAATTTACTCACCCTTAGACCTTCATGCATCTTCAAAACCCAAATAAAGGTATTTTTAATGAAATCTGAGCGAGTCCCTCCATCGATAGTCCACGCAACTAACACTTTACCAACATTAGTGTCCATGAGTGGAGCTTCTGCAAGAACCAGTGAGGTTTGTTCTCGTGCATCAAACAAGTTTGGTTATGTTCGCTGAACAATGTTTATATGTGAATAAAAGCCTAAACTTAATGTGTTTATAATATAAAGTTCTTCAGAAAATATAGAGTAAGACGTTCGATTCATTTGGATTAGTTTTGTGACCTCTTTATGAACGTTTTGAAGAGACAAAGAGGTAGACACATAGACTGTCAATAGAGAGATGAAAGATGAACGAAAGTCTTACGGGTTTGGAATGAGGGTCAATGATGACAGTTTTTCATATTTTCATTTTTTTTACAACCCTTTAAGTGCAAAAGTACATTTACTCACGGGGTAAAAAAAAATCTGGTTTACCAACGAGTCTACACCCAATTAGGGCGTTGCCTTTGAGATGTCAAATTTAACCATGTTGCCTACATGTAAATAACATTTCAGTCAGCTTTTTACAGTGAATAACGCACGCTAGAAACATTCAAGCATAGTTATTTTTTTATATTCATGGAGGGGGGAAGGTAGAGGACAAAGAAGGTGTATAACAGACAAAAAGAAAAAGACGAAGGAGAAAGAATAAAAGACAGAGACAAAGAATTGCAAAGAGACAGTTTGAGAGAGGATGCTAGGGTGCCAGCATGATAAAAAAAAAAAAAAAAAAGGGAGTGAAGGAGTGAAAGAGAGGTCTAAGTGCTTTTTCCTGAGGAGAGGTAATTGTTCCCTCTGTGTGTATATAATAACAGTGTATGTCTCTGCAGAAGCTCTGAATCCTACGCAGAGAGAAAGAGAGAGAGAGAAACAACAAAAGCATTGCTTCCTCAGGCACAGAAGGAAAATCTATTGCTAAACTGCACAAAAATGCATGAAAATGCTTCCATTTATTCACCTAACTGTATTGATTTCAAGATATATGTAAAAACACACATTGACGTAATGAAATTAAAATAGTAATAAAATATTTAATGTACACTTTTCAGGTACATGTTTGACCTTGAACCCATTTCAGCATCTTCACAATTGATATTTTGCAGATTTGCATCTTTGTATTAGAAGTGTAAAAGTCAATAAGATGTTATTAAAGACGTTTTTGTGCTGTATGTGAGTGATTGAGTATGTCCTCTCTCTGCGAAAAGACTCCTGTGGATCTTTTCGTGTCTCTGTGGGGAGCTGAATCCACCCTGGCAGAGTCTCCGATTCTCAAAGACAGCAGGAGCAAGCCTGTAATTTACTTCGCTCTCTTTCTCTCTCTCTCTCTCTCCCTCACACACACACGGACACATGCACACACGCACACATCCAACAAGACAAACTAACCTGTAATTTACACCCCATTGCAGGAAAAACCCCAATGCACTCTGGGTAATTGCTTGCTCGGAGCTCACTGAGAAATACATTAACTCTGTGTAGTCCTTCTTCAGACACTACACTATCAAATAAGGGCTTCGTAGCCTGACGAGGCAATATTACAGTCTTTTTTTTCTACTTTTGTGCACAAGAGCGATAACATATGGGTTTAGACGGGTTCAAGAGTTAGATGTGCTATTTTTAACAAGATAAAAAAAGAGAGCAAGTGGGAGAAAGTAATGAATAAAAGAACATCATTCTTGAAGATGCTGTTAAGAATTCAACCTGCGATGCGAACTGGGATGAGTGTGGGAACAAACCTGATAGTGTTGCCAATGACGCACAGAGGTTGTCCAGGTCCACAGGCGGCGATGGCCTGATCTCTGCACTGACGAGCCACATTCACTAACTTCCTCCCCTGTTCATCGACTGAGCCAATCAGAAATGTCTCTGAGGTGTCACCGTGGTAACCTTCCAAATAAACCTACAGAATGCATATCCAGTATTTATAGATACGGAGATATGTGTGAACAATAACTTTTTAAACAATTTAATGAGAGGACTCACTGTGACATCTATATTGATGATGTCTCCATCCTGCAATGGCCGACTAGAAAATAAAACACAATATTGACTGTATATGGGTCAAAGACAGGACTGTTGTATTAAGATGTTCAAAAACACATTCAAGATGCAATTCATGAATTCTTTTATGACAAGCATGTTTTTAATTTCTGGAATAACATACAAAATGTTGGTGTGATGCAACCATCCTGATATCATTACGAAAAAAAATCCTCAGTAAAATAGGCGTGCTGTCCAGGGGGAGGGCTCTGAACTTGGGATTTTGGCCTGAACACAGAGTACTCCCCCCAGTTGTGATATTTAGAACTAGAAGTGAAGAGATGGGATGGTGAAGGGATGCTGATAAACTGTCAATGCAGAAATATGTAGAAAAAATTGGTGTGACCGACATGCATCCAATTCATGACTTGTCCTAATTCAGAAGCTACATCATTCAAAAGGCCGTGGACGGAGGGTTATATTAAATCACAAAATCACACACACACACATACATACACATACACATACATATATATATATTATATTTTACATTTATATCATCAGATATGAGTAAGTTCAAACTCAATACTTAAAAGTGTAATACAGCAATTCCTCTAAAAAAAAATAAAAAAATCATCTTGTCACTAGCACGCAATGAATTCTGAGTTTGGGTAGGCCGCACAGGATCCATCTTACACCACGTCTACACCAGGCACGACTTGTCACATCGCATTGCGCCGCAACAGCTTAAAGCGGTCTACACTGAATGCGACAAACCGACCGTTGCAAAGCACTTGGACTATGTCAGAAATAGAACTGGGAATCCGTTAATTGTCGGGAATTTGTTGCGTCGCGCCACATCCAGTGTAGACAATATCACTGATTATAATAGGCTCTATTGTCTTTTGACGCGTTGCGCCACTCATGTCCAGTGTAGACACGTGTTATGTATCCTTCATTCCCCAAAAAACAAAGGACACATTTTATCTGCCTTCAAATGTGGCCTTCGCAGGATGCAGCCTTTTATGACATTGCAAAGTTAAATTTGTCATATGACTCCCCAAAAAGTTTCTTTTATAATAAAAAAGTAAAATGTGACTTTTTACTTAATGGTTACTCTACTTGAGGAACTAAATTCACAAATAAATTCAAACTTTTCTTGAAATTGGTATAAAAGTTTGAAACCAAAATGACTACAAAATATAAGGCTACATGTCTAAGATGTTGGCATACGTGCATTATAAACTAGACTTTTAAAAGATTTTTCCTTTATCGTGATTTTTGATGTCAAGGGTGCCCAATCCTACTCCTATAATGAAAAGTGTAGCTCTGGTCTTAATTAAACACACCTAAATCAGCTAATCAAGGTCCTTTGGAGTGCTAGACACAGAGCCGCAAGGTTAACCAAAGCAAAACGCTGCGGTATACTACTGAAAAGACATTTTTCAATGGATATACTTTGGGGGACACTTAATATCCAACAATATTACTGATAAGCCTGCAATGACACCATTGTATGAAAAATGAACCAAGTGAATAGTTGAGGCGTGGACCTCTGCTTAAAAACCTCCAGGCAGGTGTGTACCTGCTGGTTGTACCTAAATTCTTCAGGACATTGGCCCTCCAGGAGCAGGACTGAGTACCCCTGTTTTATGCCACTGACCCATATACAAACAGACAAATTTTTAGACCTTCAGTCACAACAAAGCACTCACATTTAATAGCACTGAGTTACCTGTCTGGAATGCCATGGCATACTACATTGTTAACAGAGGTACAGACTGACTTTGGAAACCCCCCATAATGTAAAGGAGATGGGTAGGCATTGTGACGAACCGCTTCCTGATGGACAATAAAGTCTATTTCATCTGTCGTCATACCAACCTGGCAAACAAACAATATAGTTTGCAAATAACAATTCAAGGACATGTCACATCAAGCTTATTCAATGTTAGTGTCAAATTTCAGATAAGTGTAGAGTATACCTTCAAACTCTTTCCTGCCAGAAGCAGTATGTATCTTGCTAGTTGACAAGCTCTTCGCAATCCCTGGATCTGCTCCTCATCTTTAATCTCTATGTAATCTGGCCACTCGGGCACTTTTCTGGATGTCACATAGTCCGGCCTCTGAATGTGCTAAGAGAAAAGAGTCTTTTTCAAACTTAAAGTTGGCATGAAACAGAAGTTACAATAGAAAAACTACGTGGCTATAGACTGAAGACGTAATACGCATGTGCATGACGTCAGCATTTTCACAAATTCACGTTTTTGTAGTTTACACAGAGACAGTAACGGTATCGATTTCAAACACATGCACTTTGAAACCAGTTCTCAAAAGTTTGTTTTCAGGCGTTGTCATGTAAGTGAACGGCCAAAATGCATAAAGTTTTCCATTTATAGTTGAAAACGGTGAGTGTAAACGGCCCCTTAATGCCCCTTCATGATGCCACGGTTACCTTGGGCACAGCATAAGAGGGGCGCACTATGGCAGGTCGGACCACACTGTGGGAGCTTTTTGATTTCCTCCAGAAGAAGCATCGGCGAGGTGGGCATTGGTGGGCACCAGATGAGCTCCTGTGGCAGCTGGGCAGCTGTGATACTCTCTGTAGCAGCCTTGAACCACCTATACACAGCCAGAAACATCAATAAATGGTTTGATAGAGCACTGCAAAGTGTACTTCTCTCCTTCATCCTTTAAGAGTGATTCCAAATTATAGTGAGCATTCATGTTCAGTCCAACGCCACTTCAAACTATATTTGGAACAACTGTATGTGGATAACTTGAGATCTCTTCATGAAAAACAAAACAGTTTAATAGGTAAAACTACTGGCATTTTTAACCAGCTTGTTTTGCCATTACAATGCCATTATTATGACCACAGGACAAATAACAGTTATGAAAAGACACCCATTTAAATCAAAACAGCTTAAAAGTCCCTTTTCACAACATTTAGGGTTAGAGCAGGAAGAATTAAATACATTTAAATTAGCTGTGAAAGAAATTGTTAATTTGTGATTAATATTGGCTGTTTAACAAGTTAAAATTTTACACTTTCCAAACTAGTTATGCTAATGTCTTTTCCCCACATCCTTGAGATAACTAAAGGACTCATCATGCAATCTGTGTGCTGCTCTCCTGCTCCACTAGGTAAGAGAGAGTGGCTGACAGAGGATGGTACACATGCACTCACGCCGCTCATCCCCGTGTATTCCTCTATGGGAAGGTGATGGGGCGCAATGTGTAGGACCTTTGAGTTTTTCATGCTCTGTCTAGCTATACCTGTTTTTGACCCCATCAGTAACATGCTTTTCTCAATGGTTAAAACACAAAGGTGTAAGTGTAAAAATAATAACCAAGTGTGGTGATACTGACCTCCATAAAATATTTAACAACTTTATGTTGTTTGTACTTTTGTTTTAGTTATTCATTTATGGTTATTCAAATCATGACTACTTACAGAAACCTGTGCAATTAATTAGCTTTTCTAATTGATTTGCAGCACTAATTTAGATGTAGAAAATTCATACATACATATAAACATACATACATAAACACACACAAACCGATCAGACCTAACATTACGACCACCATCCTAATATTGTGTTGGTCCCCCTTTTGCTGCCAAAACAGCCCTGACCCCTCGAATCATGGACTCCACTAGACCCCTGAAAGTGTGCTGTGGTATCTGACACCAAGATGTCGGCAGCAGATCCTTTAAGTCCTGTAATTTGCGAGGTGGAGTCTCCATGAATCGGAGTTTGTTCAACACATCCCACAGATGCTCAATTGGATTGAGATGTGGGGAAATTGGAGGCCAAGTCAACACCTCAAACTCAACGTTGTGCCCCTCAAACCATTCCTGAACAATTTTTGGTTTGTGCAGGACAAATTATCCTGCTGAAAGAGGCCACAGCCTCAAGGGAATACCGTTTCCATGAAAGAGTGTACATGGTCTGCAACAATGCTTAGGTAAGTGGTAGGTGTCAAAGTAACATCCACATGGATGACAGGACTCAAGGTTTCCCAGCAGATCATTGCCCAAAGCATCACACTGCCCCAGCCGGCTTGCCTTCTTCCCCATAATGCAGCCTGGTGCTATGTGTTCCCCAGGTAAGTGACGCACACGCACCTGGCCATCCATGTGATGTAAAAGAAAACATGATTTATCTTCTTGCATTGCTCCGTGGTCCAGTTCTGATGCTCACATTCCCACTGTTGGCGCTTTCAGTAGTGGACAGGGGTCATCATGGGCAACCTGACTGGCCTTGGCCGCCCATGACCCTGTCGCCAGTTCACCACTGTTCTTTCATCGGATCACTTTTGACAGATACTGACCACTGCAGACCGGGAACACCCCACAAGAGCTGAAGTTTGGGAGATGCTCTAACCCAGTCGTCTAGCCATCACAATTTGTCAAATTCGCTCAAATCCTTACGCTTGCCCATTTTTCCTGTTTCTAACACAACAATTTGAGGACAAAATGTTCACTTGCTGCTTAATATATCCCACCCATTAACACATAATCAGTGGTTATAATGTTTTGCCTGATCGGTATACACACAAATATAATTTTATATATATATATATATATATATATATATATATATATATATATATATATATACACACATACATACAGATATTCTTCTGTTAATCACGTCCCAAACCCATTCCTTTCATAAAAAATAACAATCTGCAACAGCTGCAATGTAAACAAATAGCCCATACAACTACACAATGCAATGATGCTCACGTGATACGATGCTTAGTTTTCAATCTGAACCATAAATGAAAATAATTCAGCACCACACATACACAACTATATTGTAACTCATGCCAACAAGGACTGCAAGGTTTTGTCTACAGAAAATAAAAAGAAAAAGAACTTTTTTTTTGAAGACACGGTGGTCAAAAGCCTAAAATAAGTGCAGTTATAACCAGGAGAGGGGTTGAGTTTCAAAGATGAAAATACCAGTGATGAAGGGAGTAACTCAGGCAGTGAGGGGGCGGCTGGGGGGTTTAGAATAAAGGCAGTAGTGGGTTAACCCAGGGTGGGGTAGCGGGTGTGTGTACTGACAACAATTTGGGTGGCAAAGAGCAAAGGATGTGGCCAAGGATGTGGATTGCACTGAATTCCCTTTGTGTGTATGTGTGTGGTCGACTTTAGACTTATTCTGGTGCTTTAGCTGTAATATATAATCCTTACTTCAGGACTGCATTGTACATCAATGTCATCTGATAATCTTAACGTCAGTTTATTACAATTAATTGCTCTGTATTCCCAGAAAAGAGCATTCCCAATTCACATACTATCTATCCTAAACAGTATGTCAGATTTGAATAAGTATGTCCCAAAAATTTCTGGATGGTCTTTTCTTTATTTTGTTAATGATTGTATTACTGAAATAGGTGAACGTCAGATTCTTTTTCAGGAAACTGTTGTAGGCGAGACCACGGATGGCTGTAACACGGGGTGAGTTGTAACACTGTTAGTTTAACCACTTAGAAATTACAGGGATGAAAGAAGTCCTAACATTTCACATTTCACTTCTGGGTTATAATTCATTTAAATTTTAAAGAAAAAATGGCATGGCTTAAGAAACAGGGAGAGTGACTTTCACTATTTACTTCTACTGGACCCACAAAGACTCTGCCAAACCAGCAAACAATAAAGAGCTCCAAGACAGTGCCATGAGTCCAGCCTTTCCATAGTGTTGTCTTGGAACAGTATAACAATCCAAAATATGTAGTGCATAGAATAAGTAAGCAAATTAGGGAGCAAATGTTTGATATTAAACTGGGGGACCAAAAGAGACCAAAAAAAAAAAAAAAAAAAGGTGGGACCAATATAAAAGTTTAAGAATCTGCCAAATTGCCAATGAAAACCCCATCCTGACCACTAATCTGAATTGCCCACTTTGTCGACATACCCTACATATGACACAATCAGCATACATACACACGCACGTATAACACTACAAGTTTCAAGAGTGCAATAATTACGATTTTTAAATGTTTTTGAAAGATGTGTCTTTTGCTGCTCCAAGGCTGCATAAATACAGTAATATTGCAACATATTTTTACATTTCAAGTTACTGTTTTTCATTTTAATCTACTATCATTTATTCCTGTGATGGCAAAGCTGAATTATCAGCAGTCATTACTGACTGTATAAAGTCAGTGTGACCGGTAGTGTATACAATACACGCGCACATACATACAAGCATAAAGTCTGCACAATCAAACTCTGTTATGAATTAAACGGGTGGTAATTAAGCGACTGTCTCTGAACTTGGCACACTACCGACGTGGCTGCTCTTATAGCACAGATACCGAGTAATCACACAACTCATGGATCTTGTAAAACAGCGCTTATTTGGTTCGATAATGGGTTTGGGTTACATATTTATTTGTGTATCCCGCGTACATTGCCGAGTAAGCGAATTTAAATCACAAGACGCGAAAACTGTCTCGTTTGAGTCATTGGCTTGCCTTACCGTCCGCCTCAGTGTTTATATTCTATAATTTAGATATAAAAGTCTACCTCTTCCTAAATAAACCAGTAAACCTACCTGCTCTGTAAAAGCATTGAGCGGCACAGGGCGCAGCCATGTTTTTCACGGAGGAGAGTCACGTGCTCTTCCAAACAAACAGTAGGGCGCGTGTGTTTACACTGGAGTTGAAAATAAAGTGATTTGTTTTATTTACAATATATTTATTATTAATTCAAAATTGACTATGATGTACAGCTCTACTTTGGACTTTGAAAAAAATATATTAATTTCTCCTATTAATATCATAAATCCGACACACAATTTCTTAGTGAAAGGTTTTCTTTGTTTTGCTGTTTGTGTATATTTTTCCTTATCTTTTCATTCTGTTTGTATTTTAAATGCATTGCTGAAAAGATAGATAGATAGATAGATAGATAGATAGATAGATAGATAGATAGATAGATAGATAGATAGATAGATAGACAGATAGACAGATAGATAGATTTAGCTAATATAAAATATTAGGTTTTTAAGCCAGCTGCATCAATGTTATAGTACACACAGACTCCTACTGAGCATGCTTAACAAAAAGCACTTTGTATTAACTTGTTAAGCAAGCATTTTTGCCTTATTTCCATACATAATAACCCTCAATTTTATCTGGAGGGTTGTACATTGTGTATAGGGTGAGTGAAAAGAGTCCAGACAAAGGGGATGTGACGCTCCAAGGCCCAGGGAACATAAATGAGGGGTGCGAGGTCAAAGCAGCTCTGCACCTGCTGGTGGCCAGACCCCCTAGACCTCAGACCTGCACTTCTGAGACAGACAGAGGCAGAGCTGAAACAATAATGGACGGATTCAGAAGACAGAAAGACGTTTGTGATTGATTATATTTGAATGGTATTTTCTCAGCTGCGTGGATGTTAAATATAAGGATTATCACTCTGAATGCTACGATGATACCATACTTTAAGATTTTGTCCTGTTTTTGCTGCTTAAATCAGTAAGAATGCATGGATACTAAAAATCTAGTTTGAATTACATAGATCAGGGTTTTACAAAATGCAAAGGTCTTTGGAAAATGTTTAGAGAAAAACACTGTAAAAGAATAAAAAAATAAATAAATAAATGAATTAATATAAAAATAATATTTAACTAACCCAAGTAATTAACTAAATTTGATTAAAATATGTTTTATTTTATTTATTTAAAGAAATAATTGATTAAAATAATACATGAATGAAATTTGATTTAAATTAAAAAAATAATATACATAAAAAATAAATATAAATAATATAAATAAAAAATAATTATTTTAATTAAATTAGAATAAATTAAATTGAAATTAAATTAAATCAATTATAAATAAATATAAAAACTGATTTAAATAAATAAATAATCTGACAGTACAGTACTTGTGTGTCAAATAATAACATGATTTTCCAAATGGCATCTAAAGGAATGAAATCCCCTGACATAGATTGTGGGTCATTTCATATTCCTGTGAAATGTATTTTCATCACTGGGAAGTATTTAATTGCAGGCATATCTTCTAGTGTTGTATGATTGCACAGTGAAAAACAGCTAAATAATTCCTCTTCTCGTAGCATGAGGTTCACTGTGAAGCACTCTGCATATTGAGTCATGACTAAAGGCAGCAGTGCAGTTGTTTGCTATGCTGTGAGTTATTAGAGGAAAACAGTTTTGGAAAAGGCTAGTAAGACCATTATGCACAAGACTGTAATTTCTGACCTCTCTGTCTGGGATCCGAGGACACACGCTGCACCGACTGAAACATTGACACATTTTCTCTCATGCTCATAAATCATGGGTGACTGCAAAATATCTAATAAAGCACAACATTAGCTAAACCTTCAGTCAAGGATCAGATTAGTGATTGTTTAGTTGGTATTTTTGGTTCATCTCAATGAATCATTCAGGAATTTATTCTGCCCTCTACTGATCTAGGGCTCTGACTCATGTGTGTATCTGAATATAATTATATGAACGTTGATGATGTGAACACAGTAACTTTAAAGCTAAGCTCTTTAAACTTGAACACGACCGACCACTTTTAAGCTCTGAAAACAAATATCTTAAAATGTTTATATCACCGATATTCTATTACGCATTGTTTATGTTTATGAAAATATTCATATTTCTTTACAGGTCTGAATTGGAATATAACATCTTTAAAAATAAATAAATCACAAGTCTCAAATTGTTCATTAACAAATTTTATTAATTTCATTTAACATAAATATTATGCTGTAATCAATGTTATGCAGAATGCATAGACGTTTAAACAGAACATAGAAAAAGAGCAAATATGTCAAAACATTTTAAAAATAGTTTTGAAGGATTATGATAATTAGCCATTGAGGTTTATGGAATAAACCATGTCACGTGGAGAGTGAGCTCGGATATTTCCTAATAACCAAATTGTGGCTATAATTATTAACCATGCATGCATTATGGTTTATGGTTGGTAGTCATTTTCAACAAGGGTAGGGAAACTCGGAAAGACTGTGATTTTGCCTTTGTTTCACCTATAAAATGGAAATGATGACTTTAAATTTTTTTTTTCTTAATAAACAGCTTTAATTTTCTTAAGGACTAAATGTTATTTCAAATTTGCCTATAGACATTTAGGAGGGTTGTGGCATCCACTGCAAGTTTACTAAAACTAAATTTGCCTTTTGCATCGTTCACCCTGCAAGTGAATCAGCTGTGCTGGTTGAACCTGAGAGAATCAAATCAATGTGCATTTTAGGATCAGATCAGGAGCTGAGCGAACAGGATTTCATTGAGGAAATGTGTTTATTACAAAAAGAAAAACACATTGGGAGAAGTCAAATGGTGCTATGCCGCACTTTCCACACAGATTGGCCTGCATTGTGTGAATATTAAGGGTTCTATCTCCCTCTAGTGGTGGAATGAGATAAAGACAGAGAAGACCGACTCATTTATAACTCCACCCCATTGTAAACATCAAAATGGCCAACTAGAACATTTTGAAGTATTTGTAACGGCAAGGGAACCGGTACAAAACACATTCTGGCTTCATTCCGAAAGTTTACCAGTTTTAATAAATACACTGTGTGTCATTTTATAGGTGCGTTTTAAGTGCAGTGCAGTTCAAAATTAAGACGACGAACTTTTTGCCTCGCTGAATCACTCCGGAATAATCTTTAGTCGGCGCACCGCTACACACGTGGGTGATCTGTGTGCTGTGTTTTGGTCGGAGCAGCTCCTCAAAATTACTGTCGATACAGTTTGAATCATGTTAAAATCCAAAACATTTGTGAAGAAGACCCGCGCTGGTGGAGTGTTGAAAATAGTGCGTGAACATTACCTCCGAGATGACATCTGGTGCGGAAGTGAAGTTTGTAAGGAGTGTAAAGATGAAGCTCCGGCGCTACAGGAGGACGCGCGCATAGAGAGTGACCTGTGCTCATATCCTCACTATCTAATCCCTGACACCAATGTGGTTTTACATCAGGTATATGGTCATTAATTTTGATCTCATTTCAGTTTAATCAGATGTTAATAATAACTTGCATATTTTATTGTTTTCGTAAGCAAATAACTGTCATATCATCATTTTTGCATAAAAATTAGATGATTTTTTGTTTAGTCAGTGTTTGTCGTAAAACGAAACACCAAAGAAACCTATTGCACATTGTTAAGGCAATGTTTTCTGTTCAGGTTTCAGCAGGTTAAAGGTTACGTTCTTAATATTGGTGACATAAAAACTTTTTTTTAATCATAATTGTAAGCCTAATAAAGGATATTGCAGTTGTAAAGTTCGTCACTTTCGATTAAAAACAAAACAAACAAACAAACAAAAAAAACATTGTTAGGCAAGACACAACAGGTGAATCAAAAATAACCTGATAGTTGTCACCATATTTTCCCACTGATCATTCACAGGATATTCAAACAAATGATTGTATTACACGTTTTCTGAAATGTAATTGAAATATGCAAATTAAGCTACATCTAATTAAATATGCACTGATTTGCAAACATATCTAGAACAGAAATTCGAATATTTGAATAAAGCTAGCTTCTAAATTCTTCTTTTATTTGGGGAAATTTGTTTTTATCACTCCATAAATCAGAAAAAAATGTCTGTGTCAACAGCTAGAAATAAAAAATGTTATACAAACCAGGCGGATGATGTATGAACAAACCCCTCTGTAAAAAACATTAAGAATACAGATAGGAATAAAATTGGAGAGTTTGGTGTGTGTAAGATTTCTGTCTCACTGCATGAGAAAAAATTCATTTAGAAAAAACAGCCTTTGAATATATGTGTTATAATTGAAATCAATAAAAGCAAATATATAAGGTGTAATAAAATAAATGCTTAAATGTGTATTTTGGATGTTTTCCACTAGTCTGATAGATGATGTTTATGAGGGCAGAATCTCAAAATTGACCAATGCATGAAAAAAAAACAATGGTTTTTCCTGGAGTGTCTTGCCTTAAATGAGATGTAACTGATTTGGTATTCAATTCTGACAGATTGACATTCTTGAGGACCCTCTGATCAGGAACGTCATCATTCTTCAGACTGTTTTACAAGAGGTCAGACACAGGAGCGCCACAGCCTACAAAAGAATCAAGGATGCTATTCATGATAAGGAAAAGCACTTCTACACCTTCACTAATGAACATCACAGGTAACACATCCCGAGAAGCTTGTCATGACATGCTTTTGATTTGACTTGAAAGCATCTGAGAGCCTCATAATTATCTTTTGATTAAAGGGAGACATTCATTGAACGAGAGCAAGGGGAAAGTGCTAACGATCGTAATGATCGAGCCATCCGTGTCGCTGCTAAGTGGTACACCGATCACCTGGCTAAAGTGACCGGTAATAGCCCACTGAAAGTGGTTCTGCTGACCAATGACCGGGCTAATAAAGAAAAGGCAGAGCAGCATGGTCTGACTGTGTACAGATGTAAGAGACACTCTTTTTTTGTTGTTGTTGTTATTGTTCTTGATGTCGTTTTGGCACTGGAAGTTTGAAGTGCTGTCTTTATTAGGGCTGGTTTAAATTTAGCTGTTGAATCTAATTGTTTGGATAACCTTCAAAAGCTGAAAGAAATTATGGATCTTAAGTGACAGTAAATGCATGTATAGTGTTACAAAAGATTCTCAAATAAATTCTGTTCTTTTGAACTGTCTATTTGTCATAGAATTCTGAAAAAAAACTGTCATTTTCCATGCAAATGTTGAACAGCTGTTAAAGGTAGGGTAGGCAATTTCGTAGAGGTTAGCAATAGCAAGCTAGCTTTGAAAGCATGAGATTCCACCCTCCCTTCAGAGCCAAGCCTCCTCTAAAATGAATGAACTTTCACACCCAGAGCAGATTCTGCAAAACGCCACTAGAGACGGCGTTAAATGACCTCATGTCTCAAAGCACATAACTTTACAATAATAATGAAAGTAAAAAAACTTGCTCTGAAAAAAGAGAGCTCTGACTTCTACCTCCTGACTGCTGCAGATACATTTCGCCATTGATAGCATTGTCAAAGAAATGCATAATTTCAAGGACGTGAACGGCTTTGATTAGAATGTCACAGATTGCCATCTCTAAATTATGGTTACTACATGGTGTGAATGCAACGTAAGCTAGTTGTTTTGGTTCAGGAGCAACTCTAAAAGGTGGCTGCTGTTTGTTTGTGGCACTCTGTGACTCTGTCTACAACTCTGCATCGCCTTACAGATTGCAAAACATTGCGTACCCTACCTATTAAGCAACTGTTTTTAATAAAGATAATAAGAAATATTTCTTGAACATCAAATCAGCATATTAGAATGATTTCTGAAGGATCATGTGACACTGAAGTCTAGAGTAATGGCTGCTGACAACTGTACTGTAACTGTAACTGTGACTTTCAAAAGCATTAAAAAAAATCTTACCAATGCCAAATTTTTGAATGGTAATGTAATTCATCACATTGTTTTAAATTAGCAATTTTTAATTTGCAAGCTAAATCTTCTTATAAGGATATTGGCATAATTGCTACATTTCAGATTTAAAAATTAATGCAGTTTTTCTGTTTGTTTGTTTTGTCCTTGTAGGTGAAGAGTATATCAAGAGCTTGATTGGCAACCCTGAGCTTGTGGACAGGCTTGCATTGACACCTGATGATCAAGTGCGTACAATGATGGATGATCAAGAAAGCGAAGCTTTTAGTTTTGTATATTATTTTATTGCTTTATATAATGACTTCTCTTTTATGATTCTCTAATAGAATGAAATTACTGGCAGTAAGTTACTCTTTCCAGAGCACCTGCCCTTATCCAGGATTCAGACTGGCATTAAGAACGGAATGTTTCTTCAGGGCACATTCCATGCCAACAGAGATAACTATCTGGAGGGTACCGTCTTTATTCAAAGAGAGGGGGCGGTTACCAACGAGGTAGGAAAGCTGTCATGAAGAAAAATAAACCATTGATTATTTTAAGTTTATAAAGTAAATTATTGCATTTTTTTTTCTTGTATTTTTAAAAATATTTGTAACGTTCTGTCAGGTTCTACTTCAAGGCTTTCAGAACTTAAACCGGGCTGTGCATCAGGATGTAGTGGCCGTTGAACTCTTTCCCAAAGAACGCTGGATTGCGCCATCATCTGTTGTTCTGCAGGACGATAGTCAAAATGGTGAAGATGCTGAGGAAGATGAGACTGAGATTGAGAATAAGGTTGGATAAGTCCCATAAGATCAACAGTTGACTGTTGATATAATTACTAGAAAGTCAAGTCAAGTCACCTTTACTTATATAGCGCTTTTTACAATGCAAATTGTGGCAAAGCAGCTTTACATTAATAATTGGCAAATCATTTTTGGCTGCACAGCAGCTCCCAAAGACAATGGATTCATTCCGTTGCAAAGATCAATATTTATTAGTCTAGTTAATTAATGTATATCAGCACTGGAGAAAAGAAATCTAAAATATAGACTATAGAAAGTGTCTATTGTCACTGTGTAGTTGAATTAGAATCCTTTACGTTAATGTTGTATTATGTGTTTGCATATTTTTGTGACCTGAATGATGTCTTTGTAATGTGTGGAGTGACTCTTTGTTGTGTTGTAGTTGAAGAGTGTAGCTCCAGAGTCTAGTGCTCTTAAGCCCACTGGACGAGTGGTGGGCATTATCAAGAGGAACTGGAGGCCTTTCTGTGGGATGCTCTCACAGTCACAGATCAAAGAGGTAACAGTGCATGCATATATATATATATATATATATATATATGATTTATGCCCTCCCACTTGCCAATTTTCAGTCACTGTTCTCTGCCAATTCAAAAGACAACTGTCAACTCGCTTTAAATCATTTTGGCAGTTGATAGGGTGTACTCTCATGGTCTTGACAGTATTTTTTTTTTTTTATTAAGGCTCTTTCTCAATCTCTTGATATGTATGTCCGATGCGCATTGCATTAATGAACTATTTTGAATTTTAACTCCAGGCAACAAAACACCTATTCACCCCAGCTGATCGACGAATCCCACGTATTCGAATTGAGACCAGACAAGCCGCAGCTCTGGTTGGACAGAGGATTATGGTTGCTATAGATGGCTGGCCAAAAAACTCCAGATACCCAAACGTAAATAATGACATGCTGATTTGACTTGAGTTTTAGGAAACAGATTTCCCTCAGAGATGTATTTTTGCAGTATTTTGATGCAAGCTTGCATTTAGGATTATCAGTCCTGCATACTGTGTATTAACAGACACTTTTTCAGCATCAATACGCAGACTGTTTTAAGTTAATGATTAAACATAGCTTGAGTCTGAAAGCCTGAATTCTAAAATTGCACTGATCATTTCAAGATCACTTTATACTCTTTTTATCAATGTCTCTCAGGGTCACTTTGTAAAAAACCTTGGCACTGCAGGAGATAAAGAGACTGAGACAGAGGTGCTTCTCCTAGAACATGATGTTCCTCACCAGCCCTTCTCTCAGGCTGTTCTCAGCTTCCTTCCTAAGATGCCCTGGAGTATTTCTGAGGAGGTAGGGCAGTCATGTATTTTGAAAGGCTTTGCTGTGTCAGAGTGTTTCATTATAAATCTGGAAATGCTCAAGGCTTGATATTTATCTGCGTTTTCCTGCAGGATATAAAAGTCAGAGCAGATCTCAGACACCTCTTTGTGTGTAGTGTGGATCCTCCTGGCTGTACGGATATTGATGATGCTCTTCACTGTAGGGAACTGGAGAATGGAAACTTGGAGGTATGTGTATTTCGAGAGGTAAAGAGAATGTAGTAGCGCTGTTCCTAGGGGTTTTTGTATTGAATGGTATGCTTTTGTTTTAGGTTGGTGTTCACATAGCAGATGTCAGCCATTTTATTCGACCAGGAAATGCACTAGATCAAGAGGCAGCAAGCCGAGGCACTACAGTCTACCTTTGTGGAAAGGTACTTGTTTGTGGAAACAACAGATTGGCTGGGTCAAAAGCTAAAACAAGAAATGCTCATTTTAAATTAGCCTTTGTTTTGTATAACTGAAAATTAATTATTTTATTATTATTATTATTAGTAGTAGTAGTAATAATAATAAATGAATACTTTTATTCAGAAAGGTTGCATTACATTGATAAAAAATGACAGGAAAGACTTTTACAATGTTACAAGAAAGATATTTTAACAAATGTCATTCTTCCTACTTTTCATAAAATTTTGAAAAAAAAAATGATTAAGTTTACACACATAATTAAATGGCATAACTGTTTGTAACTTATAAGTTGTTGTAACAAAGTCAATATATATAGGAAAGAAGAGGACGGGGTCGTGTTGGGCTGCTACTAGGGGTGGCACGGTACATGAAAAAACACCCGAACCGTTCGGTTCGGTTCGTGTGTGCGTTGCACGGGTCGACGGTTCGACGCATGCGCAATGTAGCCCCGTATTCAGACAGTTTCGCGCGAACATACATATAGACAGTAAAAGTGGAGTAAGGGGCCGTTCACATATCGCGTCTTTTGCGCGAACATATTCATTATTTCCTATGTAGGCGCGCGGCAAGCGTGCTCAAATTGGAAGCAACGCGGCCGCGCTTTCCACGCTTTTTTCCCCTAATGAAGGCTGCCCGGAGTTGGCGGATGCGCCCGTGTCGTTCAAATCCGGTGTGTGGGAACATTTTGGATTTCATGTTACTTATGATGACAACGGAAATAAAACAGTAGATAGAACTGCGACTGTGTGCAAGCATTGTGCAAAATGCATTCAATATGCTAATGGAAAACACTTCTAATATGACAGTTAATTTGAGAAGACATCACGCCAATGTGGCGATAAGCACAAACAGGAGAGAGCCGGTTAGGAAACAACTGCATTTAAGCAACCTCTCAGTGATAACTAAAGCATTGGGGATGTTTATGTTATTACATTACATTATATATTTATGTTTAAAGTATTTTGACTTGTTTAAAAGACACAGCTTTAAGAGTTCCTCTCATTGTCTTTTAAAATATTTTTTTTTGTAAGAGCTACACTGAAGTTGGAAGTTTGATAAATGCAAGTTAATTTCAATCTTTGTGTGCTAAAAAGGCACAAGTTCCTGTAGAGATAACAATACATGCTCCTTTTTTTGCCAAACAAACGAAAAGCATGTCATCATCGATGTCTTCTCTCTTGCTGTATCAAAATCTCACCTAGCTTTTACTCAGAGATGGTCCCAATAATGTGCTGAAAGTCAAGTCAAATTCAGTTAGTGCATGATTACATTACAAAAATGTTAATACTGTATCCTAAATTGTGGATAATTAAGATAATAAGCTATATATCATATGCTGAAGGAAATTTCTGGAGTATTAAAGATTAAAGGAAAAAATAACAACAAGAACCGGACAGAACCGAAAACTGTGACCCTAAAACTGTGATACGAACCCGAACTGTGGGTTTTGCCGTGCCACCCCTAGCTGCTACTGGTGACTTTATTGTCAAACAAAAAAACGTAAATCGCGCTACCCGCGCTCAGCATCAAACAGTTCATCAGTAGTAGAAACTCGTATCTTCTCCAGCGTTCACAGCACTACAGCAGTCAGCAGCCCGTCTCTCTCCCTGTCTCTCCTCTTCCTGGCCCCTTTATGCGGTCTCTCCACGCCAATTACTGAAACAAGACACAGGTGTTTGTCATTTGCACTTAACTCACTTACTCACCGCCCATCTCCCAACTCTCCCGCTGCAGACCTCGCTGAACTACGCCCCCCTTGCCATAATTGTATTAATTATATTATTACTAAGTATTACTGTATATTTTTATTAAATAAATACAGCCTTGGTGAAGCATGAGACTTTTAAAAAAACATAATAATAAATCTTACCAACCCCAGAATTTTTAATGGTAGCATAGGCTTAATCTATAGTGTTTCATGCATATTACTTTCTTCATTAATTTCTGTGATATATGGTTATTTCTTTCCACAGAGAATTGACATGGTTCCTGAACTTCTGAGTTCCAACTTGTGTTCTCTGCGGTCCAATGTTGAGAGGTGTGCTTTCTATGAAACTATTATTATTCATGTGATTACCCTTTGGATACACTCTTTATTATATATTTACATAGTAAGTATGCTTTGAAACCTTCACTGTCTAATAAGCACTTGCACCCTCAGGTTAGCATTCTCTTGTATTTGGGAGATGAACCACAATGCTGAAATCATCAAAACTCACTTCACCAAGAGCATCATTAACTCCAAGGTATGCTGAATCTAATTTACAAAAATGGATTTGACACGATGGCCTATGATGGTCTATATAAGGAAGTGTTGTTGTTTTGTCTTGTAAGGCCTCCCTTACATATGCCGAAGCTCAGATGAGGATTGATGACACCACCATGAATGATGACATCACGAAGAGCCTGCGGGGTCTTAACAAACTGGCCAAGATGTTAAAGGGCCGGAGGATTGACAAAGGGTATTCCCATTTATCTAGATATGTAATTTTGAAACTCAACTGTGATTCTGAAGCAGTCTTTAATCCTTTTCTTTGACACAGTTTGTAAGGGTTGTTTATTATAACATTTTTCAGAGCGCTGACCCTCTCCTCTCCCGAAGTACGTTTCCATATAGACAGTGAGACGCATGACCCCATAGATCTGCAGACCAAAGAACTGATGTGAGTTCTATATACTTCTTTCTGCATTTAAGTCTTTTAAAATATGCTATGTTTACTTCTGTTCTCTTATGAAGAAAAATAATTCCTTTTGCCTCCTCTTCTTGATTCTGGAAGTTTAATTGTGTCCTTTTGTTACACTTTATGTCCACTTTAGACATTCTACTAACTATAAGTCACTTTGCAACTACATATCAACTACCAGTCATTAGAGTATTAGTAGACTGTAGTAGAGTGTTAGGTTAGGGTTGGCATAGTTGCAAAGTTACTTACAGTCAATTGAATGTCTGTTGGGGGGCCATCGAAATAAAGTGTTACCTGATATTAAGCATACAGTCTACTACAGTCTGCTAATACTCTGAGTTAGTTAAGATGGAGTTGCTTATAGTTAGTAGAATGTCTAAAGTGGGCCATCGAAATAAAGTGTTTCCTGACCTTTACGTATTTCCCCAGGGAGACTAATTCTATGGTGGAAGAGTTCATGTTGTTGGCAAATATCTCTGTAGCACAGAAGATCTATGATGAGTTCTCAGAATGTGCCCTACTGAGGAAACACCCTTCACCACCACCATCAAACTATGACATCCTCATTAAGGCTGCAAAGTCAAGGGTGAGTGAATGCTCTGTAGGTTCTTTATATAATCCAAACAAAGAAAAAATGAATGCCTCTACATACTTATGCCTAAATTCTTTTTCGTTCTTTTCTTGGAGGTAAAAAGAAGCTTGAAAACCTTTTGCAGCGATTTACTGTTATCGAACATCCCGGTGCCTAATGATTATGTTTATATGTGCTGTGTGTCTTCCTCTCAATAACAAAATAAATACGCAACAATAATGAGCACAGAAAGCAAACGGCAGTTAAGAGAGCATATGATCATAGTGATATGGATGTTTACTCAAGATATGCAGTTCGCAACTCCAGTAGTCACGTTTATTAATATACAGCTTTATACAATATATTGTATTTATTGTATTATATTGCTTTAAAGCTAGCAGCTATACAGTATTAAACATGAAAAAAACATATCGGTGTTGCTTTCAATTAGAACTTCAGTTCCACAGTCGGCTGTGGAAATTATACCACTAGCTTTACCAAGTGCACAAACACCAGCATTAAATCAAGCCAGTGTCAGAAATTTTGGTTTTATTTAGTTAGTGCCTATGAAAATTCAATTCTAGCGGGCCAAAATTCTCCATATTTGTCAGCTAAAATTGATTTGGGCAATTATTTTACATTTTAAACACCTTCTACAAATAATATTGATGTGAATTTTGATTACATTAAACAAAAAGATTCATTAAGATTAAAGTCAGTGTATTTTTCTTGAGGTAACATCATTAAGGCTCTGATTTACTTGAAGCGAAATCAAAGAACTTTGCAGAGCTGGAGCAAACATACCCACATCCCTTTAAACAGATATATTTTCAATTTGTTCTTTTCTCATTGCTGTCGTTTTTTTGTTGTGCTATTGAGAACCAGCACATATACACATCTAAACATGACTCTCACCATGGGAAGTGTCGTAATGTTTGCAAAAAGTATGTCATTGCACAGCCATTTCAAACTTATTTTTATCCCTGAGTGAATAACAAAAAACATATTTTTGTTCTGTGAGTCTATCAGGGCTGTAAACAAATAGGTGGCGACCAGTGAATATATTTTGTGTATTGTGTAAGTCGGGGCATCATGCTATGACACATCTAGATATAATCATCCCAAATTTTAAATACATGCAGTGTTTCAGTCCGTTTCATTGACATTTTTGCTGTTATTCCTTTTCTCCAGGACCTTGAAATCCACACGGATTCAGCCAAAGCTCTGGCTGATTCCCTGAACAATGCAATGGTTGAGAGCTTTCCATACTTCAACACCCTACTGAGGATTCTGGCCACCCGCTGCATGATGCAGGCTGTGTATTTCTGCTCTGGCATGGACAATGATTTCCACCACTATGGCTTGGCATCACCCATTTACACACACTTCACATCACCCATCAGAAGGTGAGACAAGCTAGTCCCTGTAAATATGTCATATAGTCAATCAATTTAAAGGCACAGTCAAACCAAAAATGAAAACTCTCTTATTTCACATCATGCCAAACCAGATGAACACATTGACAGCAATCCATACAATCTCAGTGGATGAATCTGTCTGCTGAAGCAAAATGATAGTTCTATGTAAAAAAAAACCAAATATTTTAAACTTATTTTACTACAAACAATTGCTGCAGACAAACCGTCATAATTGCATTCACGAGAGTTTACACCTGACGCAAATCTAAGCATGTTGTGAACTGTTACGTAAACGCATTACGAAGCTCACTCGAGAAGTGACACAGAAGCACAGAGGACAAACGCTTTCCAATGTCCTTGCTTTACATCAAAAGTAAACTCACCCTTTCATAAAACCAAGTATGACAGGTGGCTGGAAGCAATGGTTTATAGTTAAAGGGATAGTTCACCCAAAAATGACAATTTTCATCAGTTAATCTCTCATGTTGTTCCAAGCCCATTAGACTTTCTTTCATCTTCATAACACAAATGAAGATATTAATGAAATCTAAAAAAAAATAAGATCCATTGAAAGTTTATTCCATCTAAACTCTAACGTTTTCAAAACGTTCATAAAGAGATTGAAAAATGAATTCATATGACTCAAGAAGTTTAATCCAAGTTTCAGATTTAATTTAGGCTTTTATTCACATATAAACCATTGATCATTACACATACATAGAGTACATCAAGTATGGTCAACGGCAGGTCGGCCGTACTTTCTTGAGAACAAACCTCATTGGTCCCATTTGAGCTTCCATTTACTAAATTTTATGTTCTATATGTTTATATGTGAATAAAAGCTTGAATTACATCTGCTTATCATATAAAGTGATCTTTATAAAGTGGTCTTCAGAAAATTCTTTGATTTCTTTTACGATCTCTTTATGGATGTTTTGAAGCATCAAGAGTTTTGGATGTATAGACTTTCAATGGGAGAGAAATCTCTCAGATTTCATTTAAAATATATTGATTTGTGTTCCGATGAAGAAAGTGTTATGGATTTGGAACAACACGAGGGTAAATAAATGATTAACCTTTAAAAAAAATAAATAAAATTATCCACTGAGGTCATATGGATTACCATCATTAATATGTACTTTTTTCACCTATTCTTAAGTTAACACTTCTTGACTGAACATTTATGCTTGCTTTATTTTATTTCATAGATACTCTGATATCATAGTTCACCGTCTGTTAGCAGTGGCTATTAATGCAGACAGCACGTACCCAGATCTGATGGACAAGCATAAGCAGTCGGCCTTATGCAACAACCTCAACTACAGACACAAAATGGCCCAGTATGCACAGAGAGCCTCAGTTTCATTCCACACTCAGGTAAACTGTAAGCACTAACATCAACACCAAAAAAAAGCCTGACTCTAATGGTTTATGGTTAATTGTGGCTGATTTTTTTAACATGGTGTCTTTCATTTGCTCTCTTCAGCTATTTTTCAAGAATAGGGGAATCATAAATGAGGAAGGCTTCATTCTGTTTGTAAGAAAAAATGCTATCATCATCCTCATTCCTAAATTTGGTTTGGAGGGCACTGTGTTCTTTGAGAACAAGGACAAACCCAGCCCTCATCTCACCTTTGAATCTGAGGTACGCATAAACCCTGACATCAGTCTGTGCAGCCCGTAACCAGGCAACATTAGGCTTAGAGTACATATTCATGAGATATTGCTTGATTCCATAAGAATGTTCTGTGGTTGAACCTTTTTTTTTTCTCCCTAGGGTCCCTCTCTCAAAGTGGAAGAACACACTTTCCACATTTTTGATAAAGTCAAAGTGACAATTAGCCTCGACGCTTCCAACATCCAGCATCAGAGGATCAGAATGGCGCTCATCGAACCAGTGGTAAATTTTTCAGTTTTTTTGTTGTTGTTGTTGAGAGACATTGCAAGCACATTATTACATGGCTCTCTGGATTTTTTTTTTTATATAATATCCACTAAACTGTATAATTTCCACTCTCTTCTTAAAAAGCCAAAAAAGAAAAATAGTCAGAACTGAAATCAATAGTTTATTTATTCATACAGTAAATAGCTGTTATAATTCTAATCTGGTGTCTTGTATCATTCTGAAGAGAGTCATTTTGCAGTAATTAAGGGATTTATTACGCAAATACATAAATGGACAATAAATATTGATGAGTTAGATTCTTTTACAATAAAAACCATCTGGGTGTACTTTATGTCCCCTTTATTATATTCGTAGTGATCTCCACCTGGGTTTATTTGATTTATTATAAGCTACATCTCTAGAAGTTAGTTCATCAGGCTCAAACAGTTGAAACAATGTAGAAAAAGTAAATTAACTTTTTAAATGTCACTAAAATAGTTTTGTATTTTTCCAGATCCCTGGGGTTAGTGTACCTGTGCCAGAGTCAGAACCAGAGGCCAAAAAACCCAAGCTTGACCGCTGAGGACCAAGAAGCACTGTACTTCATTATGAAAGCAAAAATTAAATTAAAAAGCTTTTCAGCTCAGCTACAAGGTAGTTTCAGGTTAACCTTGAGGGAATGCACAAGTAATATGAAAGGGTTTTAGTAGTTTTTTTATTGTTTACATCTAGTACGTTTTTGCCCTTGTTTTTTTTACTAGCCAATTCACTTTTTCTTTTTACAATCTGATGAACTGTATAATTATTTTAGCATCCATCTGGATTCATTTTCATTGAAAACAGATTAAAAAAAATCATTTAAAACTTGTTTTGTTCAGTATCATTTGAAATGGGCTTTTCCATAGAAAATTGTGAAACTTTGAACACCTACTTCAGTGAAATTTGTAATGTTCACAAGTTTGGCTGAAACCAATTTAATACAATTCAAATGAATACATTAGAGATCAGGAGATTATCCAAATTTGTTCTTAAATAAGAGTAAATAAGAGCAAACCTGAAAACGTAAATCCTAAAATGGGTAGAGGTGAGTGTAATGTCATTGTCTCCCAATTGGTCAGGCATGATGACATATTTGAACTCTTCACCATGTGTTTTGAATTCAGTGCAAAAACGCTGAGATGAAGTATTTTAAGACGGATCATAAATTAAAAAAAATCCATGATCTTTTCAGGCCTTAATTATAATTGTAAAATTCCTGAGTTTCCATTACTGGGGAATCCTGGATATTTTGGTATGTAGGAAAAAAACCTTTGCTGCTTTACATTTCAATTGAAAAACTACAAAAGCACACATCAGCTCCAAGTACATGTGGAATGGATTGAGTTCTAGTTTAGATCAGCTGTGTAAATATTGTCATGTGCCTCTGTGACTTATTTAGATTTTAAAGGAAGAGAAATGTCTGTTATATTTTCTTTTCTTTCATATGAGCAAAAGTGTTAGTTACTCTTGCCTGTAAGAGATGAAATTGCAAGCAGGTCAAAGACACCAGCACTGTTTTTATCAAGACATTTTATTACAACTTGGATACACATGCTGCCATAATATGCATGTATTTCTTGTGGTATCTCCACTGTTAGTGATTGTTTTGATTAATGCATAAATAATTTTAAGATTGTAAAAAAGGCCCTGTAAAAACAGCCAGAGGAAATGGTTACATCCCTGCCATCCTCGTAATTGCAAACTACATTTACATTCCACAATCAATAAAACCATACAAAAATCTATTTCATGTCCAAAATGCACTTCAATTTGAGTAAGAATAAATACCATAGATTAGTCAGTACAAAAACTGTAACAAGGCTCAGACAGTAATGCCAACCACAGCATTCTCTATGAGATGAAATCCGTATACAGATTGGTGTAAATGTGTTGTTTCTTCCACAGCTTTGGGGATAAGAGTGTGTAAAGTGCCTGTTTTGTCCCTCATGCTTAGTGCGGTGGGATGAACAACTGCAGAACAAAACATATCCTCATTTTAAAGTGGTTATGCACAGTGCATGTTTTATTCATACAAACTATAATCAAGTGAATACACTGCATTTTGAGTATGCAAAACTAAAACAAACTGAATGGCTCAAATAAAGTATTCAAATGTGATTGTTCTTAGCGTGTGTGAGACATTACCTTTGGTTTAGTGTGTCTAGTGAAAGGTACACCCTCCTCAGCAGTGTGTGTGTCCAGCATTTCCTTACTCTGGCTGTCTGAACTGAGGGCGTCCATTAAGCTGTTAGTGCACACCGAGTGAGTGTTATAACCGCTATCCACCTGCACAGAGAACATGAGGGACAGATTAGACCTAAACCTGACAGAGGAATAAACCTACAAATTAGCTGAAGACCATAGTTCACAATTCCCTTTGCTCCAAGAACTGTAATTATTTGTATTTATAGCAGGGTTTTTTTCCAAAGGGGGTTCAGCTACTGTTACTACCAGCAGGTTTTACAACAGTTTAATGTCAGCTACACCTGCTGGGTTACTGTTTAAATGACTCTTAATCTAGTATTTGGGGGCTACTTGGAAGCAGCAGATATTCTGGTCATCTGACAGCACGCATACTAACCTGCATGCTAATGTCATACGGTGTGATGCTCCCTTCCGCTAGTAGGGATACGAACATGTGCGTACTCTCAGCATTAGGCACACTGCCTGTTTGAGAGCTGGACAGTCTAGCTGGTGATGCAGTGTCCTCTTCAGGAACCCAACCACAGGATTCCTCTCTACTCCTGATGATGACCTCATCCTCCTCTTCACTTTCCCTTCTGCTAGTATCAATATTCCCTCCTGTATCTTTCACAAACTGCTCGTCTTGATCCATTTGCTCTAAAACGTCGACAGAGGCCTCTGACTCACTCGTTCCAGATAGGAATCCTTCTCGCTGGGCATGAGGTCCTGTCGAGCTGGCATCCAGGTCCATGGTGGGTAAAGGTTCACTGGGATGGATGTTCTCCTTGTCCTGGAGGATAGGGGAAATGTGAGTAGGAGAAGCCCACATACAGACCATGGGTCTGGACTGAAATGGAGAGCAGCTGCGAATAGGAGAACAGCCCTCCACCAATGGGCTATCTCCACACTGGTTCACGTCCATGTCCGAGCTGGCCGTAGGAACACCATTGGGGGACAGAAACGACAGCCTTTTCCTCTCATCTATAAAATGAAAAAAGTTAATGTCATCTCTGGTAGACTTAACCAAGGTTTCCCAAACGGGGGGTTGTAAGTTATTGAAAAGTGAATTACATCAATTGTAAAATTAAACGTGCAATAATCACAATTTGTGTAATTATCAAATCAAAAGCTGTGATTTAATTACATAACTGTCATCTGATCATGTGCTGCATGTTTCAGAGTGAACTGAGTCAATGTTCAATACTCTGGGGCAGATGTTCTGGGTAAGAGGTATCAAAGCTAAATTGGACCAATCAGATGTGAGCAAAGTGACACTGACACATCCAATGCAATTGGATGACTCCCCCAGTATCTCTTCCTCCAAATTAAAGGTCACTATATATAATAAAAAATATTTAATGAAATTGCTTGGCTTTAATGATAATAATAATAACAATAAGTCTTATTTTATTATTTATATAATTATTGTATGATCTATATTATTAATCTAAAATAACTTGTGTGTAATGGATTAACAGTTAAGCACTTACTTTAAATGAATATTTATATTACATATGATCTGTATATATTAATAAGCTGTAGAATCAATAGTTAACTTTAAAAATGACTACAAGTGACCTTACATGTTTGAGTCTCGTATCAAGTTATTATTGAGTCATATCAAGTTTCACTTGCACTGATAGAGCAAGATAATTTCTTTTATTTTTGTTTTCTTTGGTGAAAATAAATTTAAATTCTTCATTTTTGTTCGATCTCTTAACCTTCAGCGAAAAAGTTGATTCAGGCTTGCTCTATCGCGAGAAGTGAATCAGTTTCTCTCTGTTGCAAGGCACGTGATTGGCTCTTTGCCACTGATATCACGCATTCATGTGCACGCGGCCCACAAACTCAGGATCAAAGCCCGAGTTGACAAAGAAAGTTGATCATCAGCATCATGGTACCAACAAAGCCAAATTGGTGTGGTTTGGTTTTGTCAACTTGAAACAAATCCTATAACCCTGAGTATATTCAACTAGCATCATGGTACAGGTGTTTTCAGTGTCTTCGTTCACAGTAAATGCAGTAAACTCCATCTCTGCATGTGCTGCAAGTTTAATGTACATCATGGGCAAGATTTACTTTATTTGCTCATTCACAATTTCCAACATTTTGTTGATAGATGTTTATAGAATTTCACCAATATTCCACCAAAATAAAAGCCAAAGGATTTGAAATGTTAAAACTGAAGATGTATTAGAATGTCAACTTGTAGTGTAAAATAAAACTAGAATTAAAATAAAAAAATATTTAATAAAGTACAATTGTAATTAATATATTTCTGCCTTAAATTTTAAGTTAGTTACATTATTATGTGTTTACTTGCATGTCATAATGTGACCATTAACCAACATCAGAGAACTGTGAACATGCAAATATGTTATATTTAAATATTTACTAAAAATCTCAGGGGGTACTTTAAGCAAATATTTTGTCTAATGGGTTCGGCTGACAAGAAAAAGATTGGGAACCTCTGCATATATCATGCGCTCATCATTTTAAAATCCTAGCACCATCTCAGATTTCTTACTTGATGCAGGAGTCACAGAACGCTGAGGTCTGATGGGCGACATAATAGGAGATTTGAAAGCAGGCGACGATCTCTCTGAAAACATGGGACTTGTGATACTGCCTAGACTGTAGGCTCGACACTGTCCTTGAATGGGACTGGATGAAAACTGGCCCTGGAATCATAATAAAAACATAATATTAAATTAATAGGTATCAGGAACCAGGTACCCTTGATCCAGATATTTTAAGAGTGAAATTTCAGTCTAGAAAAATGGCCCTGGGCAAATCTATGATTTGGTACGTACTGACAAGGGCGTCCCAGTTGGAATGCCACATTGAAGTGGAGAGACAATAGCAGAAAACATCATCTCTTGACTGCTTGGAGGTATGCTATGGGAATTTCTATCTGGGCTGGAAGGAGTAGAAGACTCAGAGCCGCTGTCATGACCATCCAGAAACAGCTTCCGTCGCAATGAAGAGGAGCTAAGGCTTTCCTGCACCTGTTCGGTTAACTCTTCTGTCTTGTAGTAATCACCTGGTAGAACAGAAAAGTTCTCAAGTTAATATCAACAAGTGTCTAAACATAGGGAAGCATGTTATCATCTGCCACATTTAAAGTGCAATGAAGTTATTTCTAGACAGATTAGCATGTAAACAAACAGCCTCTTTGAACATGACCTAATCTTGTAATCATTAAAACGAAAGGCATCTGTTCATGGACACAAATAGTCATTGCATAAAAAAAGCTCAGACATGTTATTTTAATATGAATAAAAAGGAAACCACGTCCCCCCCCCCACCACCACCACCATTTACTACCACTACCACTTTTGGGCAGTGGCTATTTACACTAAGTGACAATAGCAGCATTTTCTTAGTGGTATGCTATTTACACAAAGTGAAAATAGCAATAGATTCTATTTACAACATGTAGACGTACCAGTTTCTATATTGGCAGATACTATTTGCTCCCCAATATTTTTGTACATTAACAAGATGCAATAATATACTGTACATGATTATATTTATTAAAATTATTAAATGGATGCTGCCTTATATTGGGAGAATAAAAATCCTCCCTACCCAATAAATATTTTTAATATTTAACACTCATTCATAGTTTATTTCCACTTTTAGAACATTATTTTCATTTTAATTGAAAATAAATGCAAATTTAGCAAAGGGTGGATTCGAACCCGTGTTGATCGTGTTAAAAGCCAGGTCTGCGAGCTGTCCTAGCAACTGCTGCGCCACTGAAAACGCTAGATACTGCATGTCTTTTTTTAAAACTTGAGAGGCCCAACCAGACATTGGTGGCCAGGGCTAGTGTAAATAGTGTTTGCCAACAAGGGATGCCACTTGTACTTAGTGTAAATAAACACTCTGTTATGGGCTTCAGGGTTCGTACAGAAAATGTAAAATAAAACTCCAGGATTTTCAAGGAATCCTGTTTTCTTCCCAACTTTAAGTATGAGAACATTAACCCAAGAAAATTGTTTTCACTTTTTTTTTTTTTTTTTTTTTGGGGGGGTGGGGGGGGTATAAAAGTATACAAAATTTGGCTATTATTATTATTAATTTCAATATTGGGTGTACAGTCTGTGTTCATGATTTCTATGCAGGTTACATTGTTAGGCCAGTAGGTGGCAGCAAGGGACTGTCTTTGTCTCTGTCTTGTTTTTTTTTAAAAAGAAAAAAACTGATTTAAACCATTCATTTAAAAACAAAGCTGATTTATTCAGGAAAGAGTTGTAAACAAGGAAATGATTTGAACTTTGAACAACACCTTATAAAAGGCACAATCAACAAATGCTGCGTCGTGGTAACGCTAATCTGATGCTTATGATGCTCCGATGCTTTTTAGCTACAGTATTAATTGAGTGTAAAACTGCATGTGTTTTATCGAACAAATTAAACAAATTTCAAGTACATTGTCTTTCAATAATTCAAACACTTTTCAATTACCTCTTCATAAACATGGCTGTTTCCAAGAGTTTCAGTACTTCAGCTTCAAAAAGTCAAAGTCAACACTTTAAGAACCTTTTATGAACCCTGATATTATAAATTACATTTTTGCCTACATTATCAATTCTCTTTTGATGATTTTAAAGTACAAATATATAATCTCTCTATTAATGAGATCATGACTATATGCATTAAAAGTTTTAAAAAAGAAAGCAAAATGTTCATAATTTTAAATGTATTCATTTCTTTTTTTTTAAAATTCTTACAGACCCCAAACTTTTGAATGGCACGTATGATGTTGTAAATTACATGTTTGCCTATAAAAGACAAAAGCATAATACAGTTTTAAACTTTAAATAGTTTGAGGGAATATAGCATGTCACACTGCGGAACACGTTACTATGCGTACGCATCTCTTAATTTGTTTGTCATAGCAAAATTTAAAAATTCTCATTTACAGCAAAACAATAAAATAAAAAGCGTACCCAGAACTTTTTCAAGATTGAAGTCCACTGGTAGAGACAGAACAGTCTGACAGATGGCTAGAACACAAACGACAAGAAAAAACAATTATTCTGAATCTATATACATTTCCACAACGATCATTTATGAATTGTCAGAGCTGCTGAACAAACCGTTGATTTTCTTTGGTGGCGGAGGTTCCTCGGTTACCAGTGGGGACAAAGGACCTAAAATTAGATATTATTTCAATGAATACATAAAAGATACATTGCTTGTAATAAACTAGCATGAAAACATTTCTCGTTTATGTGCGTGTCATGACGTACTTTTCTGATGTGGCAGTTTTATTGATTGTTTAGCTGCTAGCGGCCCCCATGGAGAGGGAACAATGGCACCTTTAGTGAAAAACTACAACCAGAAACAATTTGATGAAGCATCTTTCTCTTTAATGAAAAGAAAACATTTTCGTGGACAGGGATTGTAAAGCAGTTTTACCTGTTCAATAGCAAGTTGCCGTTTTGCCTCAATCTCTGAATCTGCCCTTGTGTGTTAAAACACAGTTGAGTTGATATTATGAACAAATAATTACAAATACTGGGTCGTTACTGTACCATATACACACATATATTATATATATATATATATATATATATATATATATATATATATATATATATATATATATATATACACACACACATATACAGACAAACAAACATACTAACAGCAATGCATACCTGGCTTGGCTCAGAAACACAGCCTGGCGGCGAATGTCCTCTGCGTCTATTTCCACAGGAAGTAAATTTGCCATTTCATCAATGGACCATTTGAACTTGGCCGGTGTCTACAACAGAAAATACAAAAACAAAAATGACATGTCTACCCTTTCTTTATTTTTACTCCTCACGCGGAGTCAAGCACTCACCGCTGCCGAGCTCCTGGAGCTCTTGAACACGGACGGGCTGGGCACCAGAGGCTCGTGCAGATGGTGATAGTCGTTTGGGCTCTCAAACGGGTTCAAAACAGCAGGTCTTCCAGGAGTCTCCGGTGTTATATGAAGCTCTGCTACATCTCCCATCTTAAAAACGGCGTCCAGAGACAAGCAGGCTATGTTTTAAAAAGAAAGGAAACGAGTGAAACACTGGAGAGTCTTGAAAATATCAACAAATTGGAGATGCTAAAAACATCCTGCTCGGGTATAGAGAATGTGCATCCCATTAGTGATTCTCAAAAGATTACAAATCGGATTTTCTACCTTTCTTAGTTTGCAATATTAACATGCGTTTAAAAGGAACAAATCTTTAACCAGGTGATTATGTTCTTAATTAAATACTTACAACAGCAACGAAACTCAAAAAAGCCCAACCGTGATCTCTGATGGGCTCCAACGTCTGATTTAATTTTCGCTCAAGAGGTGCCAACCAATCACAAATCAGCAGAACTTGCGAAACATCCAATCAGGTGATGAGAACGGACGACGTTCCTTCTGGACGTAACTTCCTTTCGTACGTTTACAACTTTATTGACAGAATTACCACAACAACAAGCGGGAGGCGTAAATGAAACGGCTGTCAGTTATTTTGCAATGTGTGTTGTTTAGTGTTCATTTGGTAAATGTTGGGAAGACACCAGGGACTATCAACAATAGACTTGTCAGGGTCCTCTGAATGAAATATAGTGCTTTGTTATTGTCGTTACGGAATTATATAGCTTTAGCACGATAGCATCATGGCCAGTCCCGCGAGCGCAAACATGAATGCCGTCCGGGAGACTATGGATGGTGAGATTAAGAAAAATGTTTAGGACGAAGAAATCTTTATTATTATTATTATTTATCTGTTGTTGTGAATCATTTCGGTTCATGAACCACTGGGCGACTATTATGGCTTTTTCCCCAGTTCTCCTGGAGATATCGCGGCTTCTGAATACAGGATTGGACATGGAGTCTCTGTCGATCTGTGTCCGTCTCTGTGAGCAGGGCATCAATCCCGAAGCTCTGTCGTCAGTCATCAAAGAGCTCAGAAGAGCCTCGGACTCATTAAAGGTGCTCTCACTAACGCAGCTGTGAAGTTGTGCTGACATTTCGTCTCGATTTGGCTTCTCTGCTTTTACCCACTCTCACTTTTATTAACCCTTGTGCATTGTTCAAATTCACTACCTTTTCGTTATGTTCGTGGCTGTTTTAACTGCTTTAAAAATGTATCAGATAAATATTTTTTTCAAATTTCTTTGCTTAAATCTATTAATCAACCTCAGTCCTGATCAAAACTACTAAATTAAAAAAAAAAAATTCAGGATTTTAACTCTTTAAAACGTTCAAATCTGATGCTGCACAAAAACTAACAATGCATCAAAGCCAATGTTGTTTCTAATCTTTGACACGTTTTTTCCCAAATCAGTGACATCATTTATGAATTTGGCAATTAAAGAGTTAAAATCTTGAATTTTTTTTTTTAAAATTTAGTAGTTTTGATCAGGACTGAGGTTGATTAATAGATTTAAGCAAAAAAATTTGAAAAAAATATTTATCTGATACATTTTTAAAGCAGTTAAAATCGTGGCTGTTTTCAGCCACGAACATAACGAAAGGGTAGTGAATTTGCCCACAGAGTACTGTTGAGTTTTTGAAAATTTTCAAAGCATTTTCCCAAAATATGTGTCAAAATAAGATTTGTCACCAAAAATCATTCCATTTGCTGAAACACGGAGAAAGTTATGGCCAAATTAAGACTCAAAAATTCCCCATAGTGGATGAAAACATCCCGAACAGCACATAAGGGTTAAACTTATGAGTAAATTGATATTCTTGCATCAGGCTGGGAAATTAGATGAAGTCTGTCAGACTAGTCCACTATTGTCTGACCTTATTAAAAGCAAGTGTTTTCAATCATTTAAATGCCATGGACCCATATACTAAAATTTAAAAGGCAGGTATATATTTTCTTGTATAAAGGTGTTAATACTGTGAAAAAATAATATTTATTTAAAATATTATTTGGAAAATATTTAGTTTGTGACAATACTTTTTTTGCACAATAGTATTGTACTGATAAATGTATTTTTCAAATTATTTTTTATCCAATTTGATTTATTTTAATACTTTTGTTTACTTGATTATTTTAGTACATTTATTTTAATTAAATGTAGTTATATTAACAATATAAACAACAGTTGTTGAGGGGAAAAATAACCTAAACTATACATAGCTTCAGGTTATACTATAATAATGTATAAAATTTAAATATTTTTTTTTAAATAAATAAATAAACCTAATTTAATAATTTCGGGGGTGGGCCCCTGTTCCCTGCTTGAGAACCATGGCCCTATGGTGTGACATGCCATATGCTGCATGGGTAATTGGGTATATTTACACTGTTAAAAAAATAAATAAAAATGTTGCACTGCCAGAACGAAATTAAACTAAGGAAGACAGAAATTAATAGCACTTAAAATTCACACTTTACCTTAAATTTGATTATTATCATTAACTGTCCTTTTTGTTTTTGTCTTTTTCAGGCTTCTGAAAACAGCACTAGTCAAGGATGATCAGTCTAAAATTCATCTCTGACAAAGCAGTCTCTTTTTGAGAAAAAACTGCATGATACACTGTATATAAGCATATACCTATGAATAATGTGTGAAAGCAGTTGGTTTTGGCTTGTCTGACCTACTTTCATGTGCCTCAGTATTTACAATAACGTTGTGTATACGAATAACTATAATGTATTTTTTGTTGGGTTTTGCTGTCAGTAAAATGTTTTTTTAACCTAACTGTATGAAACATTGTCTTTTATTGATATGATCTGCCTGCATTTGACATTCAACCACAAGATGGCGACATCAGTGCATTTATAGTCGAATAATTGACATTACATGTGTTTTTTATTTTATCATAGAGTTGTTTTTTAAGATGTCTTTCTTTCTTTTAAACATCATGGCCATAAGCCTTCTCAGTAACTCATTCTTATTCTATTCAAAGCAGCAATTCCATTCGTGATAGCAGTTTAATTAGATCATCAAGCCTGTTCTCCACCTCATTTAAGTGCTTTTTTTTTTCTTTGCCCTGGTCTAGCACCAGTTTTTGTTGGAAATGTTTAAGGTCATGTTTGGTAAAAGTGGCGTGGCTTTTAGATCAGCCCAAAAGGCAGCTTACCTGGCATGAGCTTCATTAACACCCAGCCGTGCTAAGAGGGAGAGGTGGCTGTGTCCTTGGTTCCTGCAGATAGGAGGCATAATCTTTCACTCCTGCAGTGAGAATTCATTTATGTGTCTGTAATCACCTCCACCTTATGTTTGCTCTTATTGCTAAACATTTACTCCAGTCCAGTCGCTTATCAAGGAGAAGTTCTCAGGAGAATGTGGCCTGGTTTAATGATTTTTCGTGATTCTTATTCCTAACTTTTGGAAAAAGTCTGCAGTTCAACCCTGGAATGTTAGAATCTGTTAAACAAGGCTATATACACGTTTTAAGAGCGTTTTGATGGTAGTCCCTCAAACATTTGTTGACTTTGTGGATGAAATCCCACTTGGTTTGTTAGTTGTAAGCATGTGTCAAGGATGCACCATCTTCAGGCCTCCATCGTATCACCTTTAACAAAGACACAAACACAAAAGCATGTGGAGAATGATTGCGACCGCTTGTTGGAATGACAGGTGTTATCAACTAAAGCGGACCAGGCGTGTCCCTTCATAAGGCCAGCTAATGATGCGCAACGACGGGGTAGTTTATTCCTCACTGTGAATTAGTATCATAAAGGTTGGCACTGTGACAGTGACATTACTCATCAGCACCATCGAATCATTTTTGTTAGCTTTGTTTGAGTGACCGTCAGTCTCCAAACAATACGCATCTAACTCCAATACAGTACTTTTAGAGTGGATGAGGTTCATGGTAAATATTTTTTAAAGAGAGCAGAGTAGTAAGTTTAGAAAGTGAGCTTATACTGACTTTGGCTAAATGAACTTCTTTTAAAAAGGATGAAACTAAATAACACAATTAAGTATTCTGAGGTTGATGTGTAATTATCATATTCCCATCCTCTAATTCATGCATTAATTGCTTTAATTAGCAAAGCAATTAAAAAAACAATGCTAAGCTCTGTAATAGCATCCACCTTCAGTAAGTGTTTATGTAAATTCCCTTGTGTTTGGTGTAGGTTAATGAAATGTTTGTTATTAAATGGGAATTCTGTGTGTTCAAGTATGTAATTATCAATAGTTTAGCTGTAAATTTAATAATTGTGTTTTAACCTTCTAAGTGATGCATGCAATGCAACAGGGTTCTTTGTTCACAGGTATGTGATAAACAACTGGTATTAATCTAAAGCTGATGGAAATGAGAATACCCTTGTGCAAGGTTAATTGAAAGTTTAAAATGTATTATTGTAGGTTAGAATCCCATTATATTTTCAAACATAATTCCTTTAAAAATAACAGGCCTATGACCTTTTTTGGAATATTTGCGCTCAGCCATTTTACTCTGCTTGGACCATCTCAGTTTCCCCACCCCCACAATACGACTACTTTAGGCAAGTGTCTACAATAGCACATGCACACTTTACTGTTCAAAAGTTTGGGTTTGGTAGGATTTTTTACTGTTTTTCAAAGAAATCTCTTATACTCATCAAGGCTGCGTTTATTAGATTAGTAAAAACAGTAATACTTATTACAACTGTTTTCTATTTTAATGGTTTTTTTTTTAAAAGAAATTCTGTGATGGCAAAGCTGAATCTTTGCTTATTCAGAAATCATTTTATACTGATTTGGTGCTCAAGTATCATTTCTTATTATTATCACAGATGATAATGATTGTATTGTTGTTTAACCCTCAGGTGTTGTTCGGTCATTTTACAATGGAAAAAAAAGTTTAGAAATTTTAAAAATCAATACTTCATTGGAATGGTATGAAACTTTTGCGCCAGTCAAACTCTAAGTCAAGGCGTATTCACACGGGCACTTGGGCATCAGCCCGCAAGGGCATCGTGGCCAAGGCCGGCAGGGACCCCATTCAACTGATGCAAACTTTTTTCCCCTTTAAGACAAACATGCACTAACAAACATCTTTCTATCAATGGTCTTACACTCTCAGAAAAAAAAAAGTTACAAAAGCTGTCACTGGAATGGTTAAAGATTCTAATATGCACCATTTAGGTAGGCAACTAATATACTTTTTAAAGTACAGCCTACTAATATGCACTCTTTAGGTACAAAGGTGTACCTTTTGAAATACCACCCCAGTGACAGCTTTTGGAGAGTGTTGGATTTTGAGGATGACATTTTACTTTTTGTAGCACATTTTGTATGTACTCCGATCAGATTTTTAGGTTTCCCACACAGATAAGCCTATCTTCTGTCTGGGCAGTAATGGTGGAAATGTTAACTAGCTCTTTGTTATGAAATTATGTGTCATCAAACTTATATTCAAATAGGCTATAACCTCACGGAGAAATGTTAACACGAGGGCAAAACTAGGTTAACTAACCTTATACCTAAAATTCTGTGTGGTTTTGCTTTTATTACTGTGAATTATGAAGTTCACATTCTGGGGAACAGAGACAAGGTGATTTGTCTCACAGTACACATCACAAAACACATTACAACCTCTCAATTGGCGTCGATTAATCTGTCAAAAGACCTCTAAGAGAAAAGTACTTTTCTTTCAAGCTTAATAATATCCTTTACCCTCTCATGTGGAATGTCAAAAAAGCTCTACGTCCGACAGACTTGAACTCTTCCGGATGTCAAGCCTGTTAGTAACTTCATCAGAAGTGCATCAATTCCCATTAGCAGCAAATGAACGTGCGCGAGCCGCGTCACCTCGTTGCCCGTTTGATCAGCGGCGCCGTTTAAATGCCACTTCGGCTCTCATTAACCTCCGCACCGGACATTTACCGCGCGTCCGAGCCGAGCTTCCCACTAGACAAACAAAAGGGGCTGATAATACTAATGCTCGTGTTGTGACAGCGCTATTTATAATGATTAATGATCCCGTGTTTTAGTTGATTACAGTGCCGCCGAGTCTCCATACTTGTTTCAATTAGTGTTGTGAAGGTCGCTAAACTAATCCCTCACCCCCGTGCGCATAATCTTTTCCCATTAATAATCATGCAATGCTTTCTGCCCTCGTGCTCATTTGAATCACCGACACTGCTAAAGGAAGAGACATCTTCAAGTACTACTGCTTTAGACAGGAAATATGACGGTGATGTTGATGATGTTTGCTGTGCTCTTCCCAATGCTATGACTCATTGACCTGCTCCCTAAGGGATTTCTCAATTCAGCTTTAGCATTTAATACATCGTTATTTGTCTAATTAGAGTGGATGGAATGATATTTAGGCCTTATGCATTTGATCTGCTATACCGGAATCTTTCTCTGCAGGCTTGAGTAGGCCTAAGTCATATAACCTGTTTTCGACAGGACCAGAAGCAGCCTGTCATTTTAAATCAAGCCCAGTTCGTTGTACTGCACACAGAGCTTTAGATGTCATTGCATTACTATATTTAAGTTATGTTCAGGGCTGGGTAGATTACTTTTAAAATGTATTTCACTACAGATTACAAAATACATGCTTTAAAAAGTAATTTGTATTTGTTACATTACTCAAGTTTAGTAACTTAATCTAAATACTTTAGAATACTTTGGAATACTAATAAGTGTGGAACAAACACAAAAAAGGTAATTGCAAGTTTTTATCTCACAATTCTGACTTTTTCCCTCAGAATTCTATGATATAAAGTTGCAATTGTGAGTTATAAAGTCAGAATTATGAGATATAAACTCACAATATTGAAAAAAGTCTGAATTAGGAGATATAAACTCGCAATATTGAGAAAAGTCAGAATTAGGAGACATAAACTCACAATATTGAGGAAAGTCAGAATTAGGAGACATAAACTCACATACTAAATTCCAGTTACAAGAAAAAAAAATAGTATTGCTGTCAGAGTCATATATCTGTTTATCTGTTTCCTAGTCCTGTTATTTGTCTTGTGTAGTCTTTGTTTTGTATTCGTCAGTCCTGTCAGTTGTCACGTGGTCTTTGTTTTGAGTTTCGGTCTGTCGTTGTCTCATTATTAGTTCATTGAAGTCAGCTGTGTCTTTTTAATTAGTTATGTCTGTCACCTGTGCCCCGTTCATTATCCTCGTGTGTTTCTGTGTATATATTCCCTCTGTGTCAGTCCTGTCATTGTTCGTCGTTAATGTTGCCAGTGTGTATGTATCCTGTGTTTATCCCGATCCTGTTTGTAAATAAACCGTTTTATATCAATTCAGTCTGCCTTCTCTGCGCCGGTTCCTGCTTTCCCACACCTCCGTGACAATTGCAAGTTCATATCTCCCAATTCTGACTTTATAACTTGCAATTGTGAGTTTAAATCTCGCAATTCTGAGAAAAAGAAGTCAGAATTGTGAAATGCAAACTCACAATTGTGAGGGGAAAAAACAAATTGTGAGAAAAAGTTGCAGTGACTTTTTTTTACAATTATAAAATGACTCACAAACAACTATCACAAAACATAAACAGTTGAAAACATGAAACTTAACTCTGATTTTTCAGACTGTCAGAGAATCACATTAAAATTCAAAGTAATCACTTTGGTAATCTAAAATACTTTTCAGATGTAACTGTAATCTGATTACCACCCATTTAAAATGTAATTGTAATGAAATACAGTTACTCAAATTTTTTATTTTAAATACGTAACTAAGTTACTTGTATTTCGTTACTCCCCAATTATGTTTAAGCAACAAAAATGTAACCAACTACAGTAGGCCTATACTGCAAAGAGTTCAACAGCTATTCGCTTGTAGTAAAGTAGAATGAAGGACAAAGACGCACATTATATAATATATATTGCGAAGGTAGGAATTAGTTGACATGTAGAGCTGATACAGTGGCTGTATCTCAGTACTAAATAAGGTTTTGAGCAAGTGTTACACACTGTAAAAGGTCCAAATTCTATTTTGTCACACTCTATTTTAAAGGTTGATTGATGTATAAAAAGAAAAAGTTGAGATTACAGAAAAGAAAGTAAATAAAGTGAAACTTTTAGGTAATTTAGTATGAGCAATCATTTTCAATAGTGAGAACTTATGATGTCAAGTTTGATGGTGAAAGTACTGACAGACTGTTGAACATGCTCAGTTTGCTTGCTGATAAGAGGCAGAACATTTCCACCTAGTCTTTTCTTGATTTGAGAATTAATCATTTCAAAGAGCGTATTTATGATATAAAATTTAAAATACCATATACTTACCTGTAAAGAGGACAGTTTGAGTTTGCTTTTATAAAGCGACATGGCTCAGTTATAAAGGCTAGGCACTTTTTGTTTTGCTGTATCCATTACTGAGCATGCATATTGGAGAAGCATTGTGGATTGGAGGAATACCACTCAAATAATGTAATTTGTACATTTACCTTAAATTTCCCTCAAGTTTTACGAACTTTACTTTTATCCCTAAAACACAATGTGTAATTCCAAAAATCACTATGGAAAATTATTCTATATTGACACAGTACATGGGCCCTATTTTTCACTAACTTTTCTTTTTAAGCAACGGTCAAAAAATAAAATAAAAAAGGAATTAATGATTGATGGATTGGACACCTTACCTTTTATTTGTTCAAATAAGGTTCTGGTTTATCTTTCTCAGGATGTCCACCGTGATCATCACAGCTTCTTCTGGTTCCTCATAGATTAGAATCAATTTTGTGAATTCTGTACTCCAAACTAAATTTCCAGTATCATCACATTTTGTAATGACTGTTGGATAAATGTGAGCACAATAAATTTCACAAATTAAAAAATAAATTGAACAAATTATATTCATTTTGGGGTAAGTTTTTTTGATAAACTGTCACATGTGGCTGTAATGAAGCACGTGACGATGGAGAATTCTATAGCTCAGACTTTAATCACAAATATACCTGGGAACATGTGGGAGAATCTCAGGAGAAATATAGCAGGGTTAGTTAACCAAAAAATGAAAATTCCATCATTAATTACTCACCCTAAGATATTTTTGATGAAATCCGAGAGCTCTCTAAATCCTCAATAGACAGCAATATAACCACCACTTTAAAGGTCCAGAAAGATACTAAAGACATCGTTAAAATAGTCGACATGACTGCAGTGGTTCAACCTCAATGTTATGAAGCGACAAAAATAATTTTTCTGTGTAAAAACAAACAAAAATAACAACTTTATTCATCAATATCTTCTCTTCTATGTCATTCTCATACGCTGTTTACACATTCGGCACTTCCGGGTTCTATGTCAGGATGCCGACTCAGTATTGAATACAGGGTGAATGAAACAGCAAACAGGTGTGGAACATAAATCAGCAACCATGGTAACTAACAGAGAACACTGCCCTGGCAAACAGGAACAGAATGAAAATTAAACCAAAACAGAACAAAATGAGACCATTACATGACCAATGGTTTGTTTGTTTGTTTGTTTTTTACATTACCATGTACATTTTTGCTGTTTCGTTCATTTTGTGAATCAAAACATGTATTGCAGATTTTTTGTGTGTGTGTTTCAACAGCAGAAGCTTGTCTTAAATCTCCACATAAGGCTTCCCAAGGCCTTAACTCACTCCACTGGCCCGAACTAGCAGTGAGTGTTTTACCCACAGCTTGCTCACTGCTGTAGTTGAGTGAAGGTTATTTGCCAGCTGAATGACCCCTCTTGTTTAGGTTTGATGGATGTCGTAGAAAGTGAACCCAGCAGGGGGTCTAAGGGGCTGAATGTGTGTGTGCGAGAGAGAGAGAGAGAGAGAGAGAGAGTGAGTGTAAAGAAAAGGATGCTCTATGATCTGTGAAGAACCAGAGCGAGAGAGCGAGAGAGTGTGCACCTGAGTGTTAGCATCAATGCTTATGAGGCTTATCCATCAAACTCAACACACAGCTAAGCACGAATGAATAACCCTCGCCCTCTCTCCGCCTCAGGAGGAAAGGATAAAAAATCACACTGCCTTTGAGGTCACAGAAGTTGTTGGTGGAAAAGTTCAGTTACGCGCATTTTAAAGGAAGCGGTCTTTCTCAAAGCAGGTTTCAGACCTCTGGAATGGACGGTAAAGGGAGATAAACCTCACGAAATAGAAGAATGAAAAATCACAGGACAAATTTGAGTTCTAAAGTTCAGCATTCTGAAATCAGGATATATGATTCCCTAATAACAGCAAGGCAAATAAAATGCTCATAGTACGTGTATACATTTAGTGGCCAGTTGCTTTGATGCAACATTTTATGCATTATAGAAATGAGGGGAAAAACTGTTTGACTTGTAATAAATCACAATTGTGATCTATTCTGAAATATTAAGTCTACTATAAGGAGAGGTGCTGGGTATTATTTACAAATTGTAGTCAGTTGCTGATTCCAAATTACATGACAAAATTGTAACTTGTAATGTAATCTAGATTACTCAATTTAGGTAATGTATTCTGACTTTTTGATTACTTTTTAGATTACTTTTGACCTAACTTATTTATCACGTTGATTTGAATAATCTTGTACCATATTGATATAAAAATACAAAGAGAAAGAAAATATATTCCATTTTGCTGTGTGGGTTTTCAGTGAAAGGCTTATGACTAGTGGCTGGTCTGTTTAATTCCACACACTTGGAAGACCTTCTGAACATATCCTATAAGCAAGCTTAGACAGGAAAATTTAAAACATAACAAAGAAGTAGAATCAATAAATTATGAAATTTACTGCCATTGTGAGAATAACATTTAATCAATAGAAAAATAAACCATAGTCTGATTACAAGTATTTTAAATGTAATATAACCTAAGTACTTAAATCTCGGAATCTGATTATGTAATATAGGTTACATGTAATCAGTTACTACCCAGAACTGTTAAGGAATCTGACTGTTGATTGTCCAGGGATTGTCCAATCATGTTCAAGGAGAATTGTATTTGGAGTTTTCAAAAATAAATAAATAAAATAAATGCAGAAAAAACAAGAAGTCCAGAAATTTTGCGACAGGTTGTTCTTTAAAATCTGCAAACGTGTCTGAGGCTGACCATCATAAAACTCACTCGCCCACGTTCACTCTGCATATCCTTGATGACCGTGCAAACAATAACAGGGAGACTGAACTGCAATCTCTGTTGTCATTATTAGCAGCCAGTGAGCAGTCTGAAACTCTGATTTTTTTTATTACTACAGCTACCACATGTGCAAGAGGCAACTGTTCACACTTAAAAAAATCACATGTACATAAGTATTCACAGCCTTTGCCATGACACTCAAAATTGAGCTCAGGTGCATCCTGTTTCCACTGATCATCCTTGAGATGTTTCTACAACTTGATTGGAGTCCACCTGTGGTAAATTCAGTTGATTGGACATGATTTGGAAAGGCACACACCTGTCTATATAAGGTCTCACAGTTAACAGTGCATGTCGGAGCACAAACCAAGCCATGAAGTCCAAGGAATTGTCTGTAAACCTAAAAGACAGGAGGAGTAGAAGGGTACAGAAAAGGGGAAAGATACTGAAAAATTTCTGCAGCATTGAAGGTCCCAATGAGCACAGTGGCCTCCATCATCCATAAATGGAAGAAGTTTGGAACCACCAGGACTCTTCCTTGAGAGGAGAATCTTCCAGAAGAACAACCATCTCTGCAGCACTGCACCAATCTGGCCTGTCTGGTAGAGTGACCAGACGGAAGCCACTCTTCAGTAAAAGGTACATGACAGCCCGCCTGGAGTTTGCCAAAAGGCACCTGGAGGACTCTCAGACCATGAGAAACAAAATTCTCTGGTCTGATGAAACAATGATTGAACTCTTTGGCTTGAATAGCAAGCGTCATGTCTGAAGGAAACCAGGCACTACTCATAAGCTGGCCAATACCATTCCTACAGTGAAACATGGTGGTGGCAGCATCATGCTGTGGGGATGCATTTTAGTGGCAGGAACTGGGAGACTATTTAGGATCGATAGAAAGATGAATGCACCAATGTACAGAGACATCGTTGATGAAAACCTGCTCCAGAGCGCTCTGTGCTCAACGACTAAGCACACAGCCAAGATAACAAAGGAGTGGCTATGGGACAACTCTGTGGATGTCGTTGAGTGGCCCAGCCAGAGCTAAGACTTGAACCCGATTGAACATCTCTGGAGAGATCTGAAAATGGCTGTGCACCGACGCTCCATATCCAACCTGATGGAGCTTGAGAGGTCCTGCAAAGAAGAATGGTAGAAACTGCTCAAAAATAGGTGTGCCAAGCTTGTAGCATCATAGTCAAAAAGACTTGAGACTGTAATTAATACCAAAGGTGCTTCAACAAAGTATTGAACAATGGCTGTGAGTACTTATGCACATGTGATTTTTTTTTACGTTTTTTTTATTTTTAATACATCTGCAAAGATTTCAAACAAACTTCTTTCACATTTTCATTATGAGTTATTGTTTGTAGAATTTTGAAGAAAATAATTAATTTAATCTCTTTTGAAATAAGGCTATGACAGAACATATGGAAAAAGTGAAGCGCTGTGAATACTTTCCAGATGCACTGTATGCAGCCTTTAAATGCGACCTCAGGAGGACGCAGCCTCTGAAATGAGACGCAGCTATCAAGTCATTCATTCAACTTATTTGTTCATAAAAAACTGATTCATTTAGGAATGAAATACCAGTATGGTGTTACCATGAGACATCCAACAGTTGATACTACAGTGGCTTTTGTTTTAGAGGATTTTGGACATTTTTCAGCTGTACAGGTTGAGGGACCAGCTAGATCAATTTAGCCAGGCTTGAAGACCAACTTAAACCAGCCTTGATCAGTTTAAACCAGTTAAGCCAAACAAACCAGCTTAAGCTTTGTTAAATTGTTTTACCAATGTTTATTTTCTTTTTTTCCCCCAGAATATGGTGTAACATATACAGGTGCTGGTCATATAATTAGAATATCATCAAAAGGTTGATTTATTTCACTAATTCCATTCAAAAAGTGAAACTTGTATATTATATTCACAGACTGATATATTTCAAATGTTTATTTCTTTTCATTTTGATGGTTATAACTGAAAACTAAGGAAAATCCCAAATTTAGAATATTAGAATATTGTGAAAAGGTTCAATATTGAAGACACCTGGTGCCACACTCTAATCAGCTAATTAACTCAAAACACCTGCAAAGGCCTTTAAATGGTCTCTCAGTCTAGTTCTGTAGGCTACACAATCATGGGGAAGACTTCTGACTTGACAGTTGTCCAAAAGACGACCATTGACACCTTGCACAAGGAGGGCAAGACACAAAAGGTCATTGCAAAAGAGGCTGGCTGTTCACAGAGCTCTGTGTCCAAGCACATTAATAGAGAGGCGAAGGGAAGGAAAAGATGTAGTAGAAAAAAAGTGTACAAGCAATAGGGATAACCGCACCCTGGAGAGGATTGTGAAACAAAACCCATTCAAAAATGTGGGGGAGATTCACAAAGAGTGGATTGCAGCTGGAGTCAGTGCTTCAAGAACCACTACAGACAGACGTATGCAAGACATGTGTTTCAGCTGTCGCATTCCTTGTGTCAAGCCACTCTTGAACAACAGACAGCGTTGTTCTGACAAAAAGGACTGGACTGCTGCTGAGTGGTCCAAAGTTATGTTCTCTGATGAAAGTAAATTTTGCATTTCCTTTGGAAATCAGGGTCCCAGAGTCTGGAGGAAGAGAGGACAGACACACAATCCACGTTGCTTGAGGTCCAGTGTAAAGTTTCCACAGTCAGTGATAGTTAGGGGTGCCATGTCATCTGCTGGTGTTGGTCCACTATGTTTTCTGAGGTCCAAGGTCAACGCAGCCGTAAACCAGGAAGTTTTAGAGCACTTCATGCTTCCTGCTGCTGACCAACTTTATGGAGATGCAGATTTCATTTTCCAACAGGACTTGGCACCTGCACACAGTGCCAAAGCAACCAGTACGTGGTTTAAGGGCCATGGTATCCCTGTTCTTAATTGGCCAGCAAACTCACCTGACCTTGAAATCTATGGGGTATTGTGAAGAGGAAGATGCGATATGCCCGACCCAACAATGCAGAAGAACTGAAAGCCACTATCAGATCAACCTGGGCTCTCATAACACCTGAGCAGTGCCACAGACTGATTGACTCCATGCCACGCCGCATTGGTGCAGTAATTCAGGCAAAAGGAGCCCCAACTAAGTATTGACTGCTGTACATCATACTCATACTTTTCATGTTTATACATTTCAGTTGGCCAAGATTTCTAAAAATCCTTTCTTTGTATTGGTCTTAAATAATATTCTAATTTTCTGAGATATTGAATTTGGGATTTTCCTTAGTTGTCAGTTATAAGCATCAAAATTAAAAGAAATAAACATTTGAAATATATCAGTCTGAGTGTAATGAATGAATATAATATACAAGTTTCACTTTTTGAATGGAATTAGTGAAATAAATCAACTTTTTGATGATATTCTAATTATATGACCAGCACCTGAAGTAGGCGAAAAACAGTAGGTGAAATGATTAGCTTGTCTGAATATAATACACAGTATTCATAAAACCATGTCGTAATTACCACAAATAAAGCTCTGTATGCTTTCAAATCCGTCTTACTGTACTTTGATGTCATCTGTCTGCGCAGCGCTGCTTCGAGGCGAACACACCTTCAATCTGCAGTGGTCAGGTGATACAACACATAGCTCACAGAAAATTACGAGTTTACACGTTGTAATAAGTTCAACAAGCACGTGAAGGATTTTACATTTCAGAAAGGTTATCGGAATTACGACATGCCATTGTTATGGAATGTTTGCAAACGAATAGTCCTGACGATGCAGTAAGCGGAAATGCAGAGTTTGTTTCAGAACAACACAAAGAAAACCAGGATACAAACATTCCGACACAAATGATAACCGACAAGGACTGAGGGAGAACACAAGGTATATCTACACAGGAACACATGAGGAGTAATGAATGGGGCACAGGTGAATGACATAACTGATTATAAAACAGCAGAATGAAATGAACTAATAACGGTGACCATGGGAACTAAGGAGAAGTGGGAAACTCAAACAAAGAACATGTGACTGAGAGACATGACAGGTGGACAAATACACAGATCCCTGACAATCATGGTGTTGGTCTAAATATCAGAATGGAAATAAGTAATCACAGAAAAATACCACTGTGACTTCTGTGTTATTGCTCAAATGACCTCTGTTGTGAAGTTGAGTGGCAGCATATATAAGAAAATAGAAGGTTAACCTAACTGTTGTGTGCTTGGTAATTATTAAGACATGTTTGACTATGTCAAGGAGCGTGTTTTTAGAATAACCTATTCAGCTTTCCCTCACGTATATTTGATAAAATTAAACTTGTTCATTTAAAGTGACATGTTCAAAAAAAGTTGAGTTTTCAGCTCTTAGGGGAATATCTTGTTCTGCATAATTACCCAAATTTGATTGGAACTGAACTTGACTTCTGGAGATGACTTTTAATGAATGTAAATCAGGCATCTCACATCCCCACGATTAATTTTGTCTGTAACAAAAAAAAAAAAAACTTGTTAGAAAACAGAAAAAAAAGTGTTAAAGCACTGACAGAGGAGTGCTGTCAGGCATTTTTCTGCTCTATCTCATCTCCATGACTGGCACTCTAGAGATATTTTCCCCTCCCTCACTTTGATCATTGAAGTGATGTTCTCGAAGCTGTGAATTCCAATGTGAGGTGAGCATCTCTTTAGCATACTTAAATAAAATTGGTTGCCCCCCGTGGAACTTGGATCAAAGTTTCATAACCTTAATTTCATGCGCTTCATATAAACATAGGTTCTCTGACAACACATTATCGTCCACTGTTCAAAACAAGGTCTCGGAGAAAAGGGAATGTATCAAATGTTAGGTGACGCCCACAGTAAGGAAGGAAGGTCAGGTCACACGATAGTCTTTGATTGATTTAATGGATGCATGCTTCAGTAGATTTATGGCTATGTGAAGTAATTCAAAACGCAACCATGCAAATTCATCTGATAGGGATCTGTTTGAGAGAAAACGAAATTGTCAGGTTCTCCAGAAGCCAGTTATTGATGGACAATGTCAAAAAGTAAGTAAAACAACATAACTTCCAAAGAGACTTCAGAATCTTAAATCTTAAGACATGGAGTAGGGATGCACAATATATCTGTTCATATGTTATATGCCAATATTTTCACAATTATTTTTTATATTATATTTTTTAAAATTTCCAATTTTTTTTTTAAGCATTTTAAATTAGTTAGATTATTGTAATATTTCAATATGAATATGAGGTGATGAATATGAATAAAGTTGTTATTTTTGTTTTGTTTTTGCACACAAAAAGTATTCTGGTCGCTTCATAAAATCAAGGTTGAATCACTGCAGTCACGTCGATAGTTTTAGCAATGTCTTCACTACCTTTCTGGACCTTGAAAATGTTGATTGTATTGCTGTGTATGAACGAGTCAGATACCTCTCGGATTTCATCAAAAATATCTTGGTAAAACAATAAGGTTCATTAGTTAAACATTAGTTAAGGTATTAATGAACATGAACTAACCATGAGCAATACATTAAGTTAATGAAAATACAGTTGTTCATTGTTTGTCCATGTTATTTCGCAGAGCATTAACTAATGTTAACAAGATTTTAATAATGTATTAGTAAATTCTGACATTAACATTAACAAAGATTAATAAATGCTGTATAAGTGCAATTCATTATTAGTTAACTAATGAAACTTATTGTATAGTGTTACTATCTTAATTTGTGTTCCGAAGAAAATTAATGACAGAATTTTCATTTTGGGGTGAATTAACCCTTTGAGACATTTTACAGCCTCCTTGTTTGCTGAGGCCCCTATAGTTGAGAACCATCATTTACTGTAGAGGAATTTTGCTAACACTCTCTTAAGGTTAATCTTCAACAACATTAATAATTGAATAAAACTGTTAAATGTTGAGCAAATCTGGGAAAAAACCCTGTCAATATATATTTTTTTTCTCACCTTTTAATTCATTTATACAAAAAGATGTAGAACTTTAATTCTGGCCATTTATCGTTGTTGGACATAGTATGAAAACACGGATCTGTGTTGTATTATACTTCAAGGCTGTTTAAATATTTCATTTAAAGGTGAAGAATAGGATTTTTTTGGTGGTGTGGTAAATTTATACAGTCAGATTTTTCCCCTTTATCCTTGAAGCTGAGAACAAATCCATACATTCTAATCTAACGAAGGACACATTCAAAGCAGCTCCCCAAAACCCACATCCATCTTCAGGAAAACAGGACACTGGCGCTTTGGCAGAGCTTGAGTTATGGCAGCAAGCGTCAGTGGCTGCATCAAACTCCATTCTCTTCTGAAGGACCTTTGTGGAAATGGCATGATTAATCCATCAGGGGACGTGGCTATGCAGGGTGTATGCATGGCAGGGGGAATTAAATTACAGGGACCATCCCAGCACAGTGCATTTGAAAGTGTGGCAGCTTTAGCTGATGGATGTCACTGGTCTTAATAGGCTGGTGGTGTGTGAATTGAGGCATTGACTCCCTCCTACTCTGTGTCCTGTACATGGGTGTTAAGGTTGACATGGGAGATAAGAGGAAGTAAAACATGAATTCGAATGGATAGGTGCGCAAATGTGAGAGTGAGATTTGAGTCAAGTGAACATCCACTTATGAGCATATGATGACGTCTTCATTGCATATCAATGTACTAGGTGTATTGATCTAGAGAACAGCATCACTTAAACACGTCTCAGAGGAATCGATAAGCATGTGTATTCTTCTATTTTAAATTATATCCACATGGTTGTCTCTCTCTACAGTACAGTCTGTAGTTGAACATATTGATCGCAATTGCGCAAAGGCATCGGATGTACATTATAACAAATGTTCTCTTTGCATTATAATAGAGGAGCGACAAATGTGCCCGATCGATGCAGAGAAGGTCAGGGAATGGACTCTGGCCGCAGCTCTAATAGAGAAGTCAATGAGGAACTGCTGTAATCACTGGTGAAATGAATAAAGGAATGTGGAACTGAGGAATGCAGGCAGTTACTGCTAATTACTTTAAAGTAACTAGAAAACATCAGTGTTAAATTCCTCCTCAAATGCATAATGTTACATTTAATGGGGCTGTTACTATTCATTTAAAAGCCATGGTTTTACTCTGTAGAGTTATGTTGCAAGGTTTAAAGGGTTATTTCAGCCAAAAATGAAATTAATGTCCTGTTATTCACCCTCATGTTGTTCCAAACCCGTAAGACTTTCGTTCATCTTCAGAACACAAATTAAGATATTTTTGATGTTTTTTTTTATCCTCCATAGAAAACAACAAAATTACATTCAAGTACCAGGAAAGTAGTGAAAACCTTGTTAAAATAGTCGACGTGACAACAGCAGTTCAATCTTTATGTTATGAAGTGACGAGAATACCTTTTATGCACAAAAACGACGTTGTTCTACGTGAGAACGCCAGCTCAGTATTCATTTCTTAATGACAGAAATTTCATATTTGGGTGAACTTTAACACCAGAAAACAGCTCAGCTCATGATGGTCCAACAGATTGCAGAGGACATGAAAGCAGAAGTGAACTCTTAAATGATGCATATAAAATTCTTTATAGAGCCCATGTTATTGTAGCTATAAAATCTTATTGCAAAATAATTGTAAAATTATTAGCAGATAACATTATGCATTCCAAATGTCTTGTTCCATTGCTTGACTGGAGAACTGTTCTACACTTACTTTTTGTGAAATGTGTTGTGAAATGTCACCAAACCCATTGACAGACCGTAAGTGTCATTGAAATTGGGTACAAAAGTGACTTCCCGCTCTACCAGGAATATCTATGAGAAGTGTATTATGATAATTGAGATGAATGTCGCTGTGCCTCAAGAGACTCCATAAGTGTTTATTCTAAGATTATTGGTTGTGAATGTTGAGAACACTTTGGGCTTTTGAAAATAACAAATAGTTGTTGACATTTCAGTTAATTCTTTTCACTTCCTAAATCCTTCACAATAGATGGCAGTATAAGCTTTACATCCCGCCTCTGTGCATGCTTGACCTCACAAAGTAACAAAAAAGTAGTATTTTAAAATTTCTCCAATCTTTTGCGTTCAAAAGAGTTTTGCAACTGCCCAACAAGTTGTTTTACTCTCCTCAGTGCTGACCAGTCATATGCCGATGCTCGTGATGTACATATGATGTATAATTGCTTAAATCATTTCTTATTCAAATTTTCACCGTGCTTTTTAAGGCATATCAATTTTGTTAATACCATGTAATTAAAATATGTCAGTGCACTACAACGCTCGGGCTGTATTAATGACCGTGAAAATTGTTTTAATTAAATAGCCAATTATAGTAAAACCCCAACCATGAGAATTGACATTTAAATGAGCTTTATTTAAATTGCTTTCAATATTGTTTCATCAGAGTTTCTCACGCGGCGAATTAATCACTTGCCCGTGTGCATGTACAAAGCGCCATTAACTATTGGAGTGCTGTTATTATTCATTTCATCTCGAGCGTGAATTAACGCAATGCGTCTGTCATTCCATAAACTTTGTGACCATCAATAATCAACGACAACCAAACAGCCTTGTTACATAATATAACTAACTGTCAATGACTGCAAAAACAAGTCTGTTTGTTTATCTTCAGTGCGAATATAAAGCATGCCTTGTAAACCAAGCTCAACAATAGCACGAATTCTTTTGAAGTTCATTGTTTCAGATCTACCTGTCCTGAAAGAAAGGGACACACGTGCGCGCTGTGTCTCTTCTAAACTCTCTTTGTTTCTTGGCTCCTCCTCCGGACCACAATGTGACAGATTCAACTCGTCCGAGCACCACTAGCGCAGCTCTTCACTTTTTCCCACTGTCACTATCACGCTTTGATCGATGTCGTGACGCACAGACGATATCTCGTTTTTTTTCCCGTGCCAGGGCTGCTTTTACTTTTCAATCAAAACGGAATTGTTTTTGTTGTTGTTTTATTAACTCTCCCGTGAGATATTACTTTTGTTCGAATACTTCAAAGACATTGATTTAGAGTTGAACATGGCCACACCGGCTGCGCTGCTGCCCGCGACACCGATGCCCCACGCGCCTCCAATGTCGATCGCCGCGGCTGTCAACTCCTCGACCCCGGCGAGCCTCTCGCCCTCGCCGTCCGTCACCCCAGCCGGACCGAGCATCTTCAGATCGGAACTTCTCTCCTCCGCGAGCCCGGGCATCCCCCTTGGTAGCCTCCCGCACAAACCCGTGTATTCCACTCCATCTCCGGTGGAAAACACTCCTCAAAACAATGAGTGTAAAATGGTCGAGGTCCGAGGCGCAAAGCTCGCGTCTTTCACTGTCAACGGCAACGAGCTCATCTGCCTCCCGCAGGCGTTTGACCTCTTTCTCAAGCACCTGGTCGGTGGACTGCACACTGTCTACACGAAACTCAAACGTCTGGAGATAACGCCTGTGGTGTGCAACGTGGAGCAGGTTCGCATCCTCCGTGGACTGGGCGCGATTCAGCCCGGAGTCAATCGCTGCAAACTTATATCGAGAAAAGACTTTGAGGTGCTGTATAACGACTGCACCAATGCAAGGTAAACTAAGCTTTCTTAAAGCGAGACACTTTTCTATCCTGAAATCTTGAAAATAAAAGTTTTCGCAGCAGCATTTTTATGCCACTGAACCATTGATTTTACTGTGAACAACATTTTAAATGATTTAGAGAATACTTTTTTTCTGCTATGAAGTTTCAATGTTCTCCATGGAACCATCAAAGCCAGTAAAGAAGCGTTGTGTAAAGGATACAGAAAGCAAAAGTTCTAAAAGTTGCTCCAAACTAAAACGAATTAAACAGTCGCACCTTGTACCATGCGCCTTTATTGAGCCCGTATCAGTGCAGTATCTTCACATTTCTTCTTTGCTGAGCACAGCATATTTATCTGCTTATGATCCAGTTTGAACAGCCTTTGATAATCATGCACATATCAGGTTACTTATACTGAAATGCATCACGTTAAACATACAGCACATCACACACCTATCAAGACCTGGGACACCTTTGGGCAGGATAGGTGTCTTTCAGCATCAATCAGACAGTCAGAATAGGATTAAATGTAACTCTTTGTCTCTTTCTAAAACGTATCATGTGTAAACAAACACTTTAGGAGACTGATATGGAAAAGAGAGAGGGAGAGAGATCGTATCAGTCTATGATATGAATGTTTAATGGGACTAGTCTGGTTTTGTTACAAGTTAAACTGAATAACCCACAGGTTAATCGTCAGTTGTCACGTGGTTGGGTGTCAGGTTCACTAATCGATATGTGTATAATCGTTTTCTGAGTTCGAAGTGTGAAAATCTGAATTTGCAGCGACTCACAACGTGGCCTGAATTTATTAGCCCATATGTCGTTATCAGGTCAGACGACGGTCATAAAAAGCTGTGTCATATAGACTATTCTTTGCAACCGATACTGTTGCCATCAAAGTTAAAGTTTGCTTTGAAAACAACAACGCTTTAGTAGTATTAATAAAGCCAATTACATTGTCTGACCTTTAGAATGATGACAAACATACTGATGCGTTTGCGCGCGAGTGCGCTCGCGAGCCACGTGAGCCTTGTTTCAAAGAACTACGGGTTTGCTCATCTAAACCTCGCGGTCTACGAGCAAATTTATGACACCAGCTCATCTGCTTGCTTATTAAAGAGCGCATTTAGGCAGACATTGGCACTGGCGAGGAGATGTTAAGCGCGTGTGACACAAGTTACTGGAACGAGATTAGAATCTCTGATTCCTGCCCGCGCGCTCGCTCTCCGGCGGTGTCTAATATAGAAATTGATTCTCCGCAGAAATTAATTAATTTTTCATATTGCCTAGAGCGGCAGTTTTAAAAGGGCGCTCTCTAACAGTTCCCCCGCCCATTTGGTCTCCACTTTGAATTATATTCTAATCGTATTAATACTTTTTGCCTCAGGATTAATCTACAAATTTACGAATGTGTTTTAAAATTTGTATCACGACTCATTTATACTCAAACTAGACCAATGTCCTGCCCTCTGATTGGCTCATTTAGACTCATACGACATGAGAAGGTATTTGGGAATTTAAACTCCAACTTATGTCAGAAAGCTGACCATTTTCAAAGTTTCTATCTTTGTGTAATGACTATTTAATCTATGTCTGGCCTCCTAATGTTTTCATTTTGGCAGAGCTGAATGGAGATCAGATGGCAAGGGGTAGACAGCAAGGGCTAAACTCTTGGACCTCTGTCCCCTGAATTCTCTAAACACCGAACTGAGTTTGAAGTTTGAATTGAGAGTTAGGCCAACACTCTCTAATGCCAATTTGTAACTGTTTTACATTTTTGTGATTTGGTGGGTAATTCTCATGAGTTCATTTCATTTGTAGCCTGAATGCTGTTTACTTCCCACTGATGGTTAAGTTTAGAGGTGGACCTTATGCTTACTTTTTTCTAAGACTTATATGTTTTTGTATTAAATCGTTCAAACTCATTTGAAATTGCCTCATAAAACAGTTACATATTCTTATGAGATCGATTGTTAGATGTAGGTTGCAAAGGGTGGATTTTTGATTCAGAAATGAATCATGCTGAGTCAAAGTTTGCCACTTTGACTCATCATGACCGGATAAAGGGATTCTGCTCAACTGGCACGTTATCATTTCCTTAAATTGATTGTAAATGCAACATGACTTAACGAAAGAAGAAACAATACAAAAGAACCTGATCTCCACTGTTGTGAGACTCAAATAACTTTCTGTGTCCTTTTTGGAGCCATGCTGCTGTTAATTCATCAAATCTGACTTCTTCCTCAGTGCTTCTCTGTGTTGAAAAGATATGTCTTCTCTGACCGTCATCTAATCCTTGAGCTTTTTCTGGCAGACAGAAAAAATGCCCTGTAGGTGCTGACTTGGTCTGTCTGCTTTAGAGAGCCATTCATCACTCTGAGCATTTCCTTTTATGACTAAATTCTACCTGTAATTGTTTGGAAGCAAAAAAACGCTTCTTGGATCAGCATAAAAACTAATAGTTGATTTACTGCAGCACTTCACAGTGCTCAACAGACTGAGCAATCAGATTCTGTTGCACACAAACACAATGTTTTCCATTATTTAAAGGCTGATTCACTAACATGGAAGTTTAGAATGACCATAAAAGGCGTTTGGCTTGCTTTGTTTTAGTTTTTTGCTCATAATAGTAAAAAACACCCACTTGTCTTCTTTTACAGTTAGCCTGCACTCAGTCTGCCTTTATTTACTGAATTATTTATTTTCGTAGAATCACAGTCACTTCCAGAAAGTCTTAAATGGACGTGATGTATCACGACTCATTGGCTTTGTATTGTAACCTTTCCCTCAGAAACTCTTTTATGCTGGCCTTGGTGTGCATTAGTGTGTGCGTTTGTGGAAGACCAAGCAAGAAAGTGAGATGACAGACATAGCTTAGTGCGAACCTCTGCAAAAATGGGTATTTGTGTCTTTGAAGATTTTCTTGTCACAGTGTTCAAGTCGTGTGAATGCTCAGTGTGAGAGGAGTGTGTCAGTGTGTGTTCTCTTTCTCTGATCTTCAAATGGTAGACATTTTAAAGGCCACGGATTACAGTCAAAACAAATACTCGTACCAGCGGCACTGACACCCTAGACAGCAAATTATCCGCAGACAATTAATTGATGTCAGTGTGATTGCTTTCATTTAAAAATTCCCGTTATCTCGCACTCTCCTGCTGTTTTTCCCTCTTTCTTATGTACGTGCGCACACACACTAACCTCAAACAGACGTCTCTGCGCACGTCTCTCTCTTCCCTTGACCTTCAGGTCCTATCCAGCAGTAACACAAGCCTCTATCAGTCAGCAAGGTTTGATTCGGCCCTTCCACAGTGTATTAGTGCGGAGCGAGGGATTAGTGGAAGGAAAAAAGACGAGTGTGTGAATGTGTGACACAGAACCAGATCTGTAATCCATCCGCACAGTTTTTCTGCACTTGTATTATCACGAAAGGTTTCGATTGCCGCACTTTCAAGCCTGCAGTATATTTTTAATCCTCTAATATCAATCGTTACATACGGCTGTGGAGTTTATGGTCTGCTGTTGTACATGTGTGGTTGAAATAGATATCTTTTGTGTGTATGTGTGTGTTCAGATCTCTCAAAGCTTTAGTGACTCTATTGGAAACCGCCGATGCAGCTGCTCAGACAGCTGATAGCTTTGTTGTGGCATGCTGCGTATCATAAAAAAAATGTGTTAGCGAACAAGGGCTTAAAATACTGTTGATGTCTTTATGGTGCTATTGTGTTTGCGTGTCCATCTGCTGTTTCGTAAGTGTAAGACTGTGTGTACTTGACGATGAGTTGGATTGATGAGAGTTAGGAAAATATCACCTTACATGCACAGTGTGTGGGTTTCTTTGTGTGTGTGGCGCTTGTTTAGATGCAGTCAAACCGAACGTAGGTAGTAGAATGTTTAGTTAGATGCGCAATTTCGAAGAATTTGTCACAAAGTGAAGAAATACTTTCTTGTAAATCACTTAGATAACATTAGTCAAGAGCATAACCGCAAATGTAAAAAATATTTAAGAGAGATATATAAACGCAATAGGGTCCATGATAAAGAACACATTTTTACAAATTTACTTTAAAATACATGCAAACGTTCTAGAAATGTACATGGAACCAACTTAAGTTAATATTCATCTTTAAGAAAACTTTAAATTGAATAAAAATTGGCATGTGATTGTGAATAGAAAGTACAATTATCTGATGTTTTCATATACTTTTTACCTTGACATATAGTCTTGAGGGTCAGCAAGAATGCAGATGATATTTCGTTTCCTTTTTTGCATGTTGGTGAGACAACATGTTATTTGTTGGTTATTTCACATGACTTTGATTTGGCCGACAAGCGTTTTTCAGAGATCAATAAGGAGGAAAGCAGTGTAGTTTAAAAAATAATTAATAAAAAAAATAATTAATTCAGAAATAATACTAATTATAATAACATGCCCATCTAATTAAAAGGGTTTCTTTTCCAGAATTTTATTATTTTAATCAAGTTTTTTCCTTAATTATGATGACATTTGTTTTTATTTTATGTCCCCTAAATTTATTTACAATTTTTTAAAAATATACTCATCATAGAAGACTTGTAAGGTGTGAAGAGGTGTAAGCCACTGTATGTTTGAATTAGAAGTATATTTGAATAACGAATCTCGATACTTATAGATCATATTATTTCATCCACATCTCACATGTGATATATACCTGAGATGTAAAGAGATGATTTAATGCCTGCACAGGACCAGTGTTTCCTTCATGGTAAACCGAGGTGTAAAGTTTATCTTGAAGTGGTTGTGGTCTGGTATTGGATGGATGAGTTACTTTCATATCAGCATTAAAGCACCTCTTTATTGGGCATAAAGTTCATCATGGGGTTTCAGCACTTTGTTCATTATTGTTCTTTCTCTGTTTGATCTGTGGGAAACTCCAGCTGCTGTTTAACACACACACACACACACACACACACACACACACACACAGAGAGAGAGAGAAATGTAAAGCATTGACACTTGCTCTCTGTGTTACTTGTGCACACACACATCTTCATAGGTGCACACCCACTCTTATTGCTCTTCAGAACATAACGGTGCTTAGTTCTTGTTTTTTTCTTTCTGCTTTTTGCTGAGCAGGTAAAACACACTGTAAAACAAATGATGGATTACTCCGATAACAGCTGTTCTCACAATGTTGCGCACAAGTTAAATGTGATGTCTGTGTACTCAAGGGGCTTTATTCATAAAACGGATCTCTGTGTAATTCGTACGTAAAGCCGTTTGTACACAAATTGTACCAAGGGCTTTATCCTTAATTGTCAAAATTCTCATTCGGGTGCTCAAAAAGACATTTTTTGGATCCATTAGCTGTTTGCATATGATGTGTTTCGGCGTCTGATGGTTCTCTTGTGTATTCAATGTAATGGTGGTGTAAGCAATGCTCCGAAAGTTCCCCTGGTGTTTACAGAATGTTACAGAGCTAATGAAACACAGGAGGACATTAGAGATAGAGTAAACATGTCTTTTCAAATGGAGTGTGTGTTTGTGTACGCGGGTGCCGGTGTGTGTGGAGGGCCGAGGAAAGAATGTGTGTGTGTGTGTGTGTGTGTGCGCCTGCACTGATGGCCTCTGTGGGAAGGCGAGCCAGCATGGAAGAGAGGAGGACGTCAGGGGGAGATTTTAATTAAAGTATGAAATGAGAGGTCACGCGCTCTGACCCCCCCTCCACTCACTACACACACAAGGACATGCTATCTCTTCCTTACTTTCTCCGTTCCTTTCTCTCTCATACACACGCTAGTGGTCTCCTCCTCTCTCTCTCTCTCTCAGCTTGATGAGTTTTCCATGAAAGGGTTTTTCATTAATTCCACCTCAGGGAGTCTCTCTGTTCCGGCTCCCTCTGAAGCACATGGAAATCTAAAGTGTGTGCGTGTGTGTGTTTTTCTGTTTGTACGTGGACACCATGATGTTTTGACTCGGTCTGATTATTAACACACTGTTCTGGCTGTTTGATCATGAAGTCTCTCGCACAGACGCACATGGTCGATGATCTTGTTGATGAGAGAGGATGATGGACAGAACAGAAATGGTTCGTTAGTTTCCTGTGATTGCTTCATAATGGGACATTTGAAACATTGAATTACAGGAGTTTTACGATAATTTAATTCTGAAAAACACCTGCACACAGAATAACAGGAAGTTCACAAGAAATAGCCTACTATGAGCTTCATTGTATTAGAACGCTGCAGTTATTTTCCTTCATATTAATGAAAATGGGCTCATTGGAATAATTTACAGTTTTACGAAACCAAAATCATACCTATACATACAATTCACTTCAGTTTCTAGTTAATATGAACACTAGAGGCAGTAAAACTTCACTTTTCTTTCTTTCTTTTTTTTTTTTTTACACAAATTGTGTTTACAGGGGCAGATTATTGATTAATAAAGATTTATTTTCATGCAATTCCTTGCATAATACTACATTTACATTTACATTTACATTTAATCATTTGGCAGATGCTTTTATCCAAAGCGACTTACAAGTGAGGAAAACAAACAAGCGATTCTTCTTGAAGAGGCAAATAGACACAGGAAGTGCTCACAATATAAGTTTCAGACATTGTTCAGAGGAACATAAGCTAGAGTAGGAAGGGATATATATATATATATATGACCTCAAAACACTTATAATGCATGATTTGTAAATGAATACATTTTGACATGTGACACCAACTCTGACTAACTTTTCTGACTTCGTAAACTTGTTTGAGAGCACATTGCACTTGCATTGTGGAGGGCTCTGGGACAGGTAATATGAAACACGACTCACGATAAAAGAGCTCCAAGACTTGTAGAAGCAAGCAAGCTAAAATAACGTAGTTGCTTCAGCAAATATGTTTTTATCTCACGTTTATTTTTGTTAACACTATTGGTAGGGTTTAGTGCAGGTCTAAGGTCGCGTTAACAAAAATTTTTTTTTAGCAGTTCAGCCTACAGAACAAAATTAAAACTGCAACAATAAGTTGTCTGTCCGAGGCAAAGATGCAAAATCTAATAACAATTGACCCTTCGCAAAATCTGCCCCCTGTTATATGCCCGACAACCCATGCACTCTCACGCCACACATCATGTTCTCTCTTTGTCAGATAAAATGGCGAATTCGGGGTTATGATTGGTCAGATCGTCTCTCATTCAAACTGTTCAACAGGGTCAATTGCCTCTGTATCAGTCTTACTTGATGTGTTTTGATTACGCACAGGCAAGAACCCAGTTTAAGCCCATGTTATAATACTAACTTTATAATTACATATTTATGTTTCTACTCCAATTTGTTGTTGTTTGATTGAAATTTAAACATTGAAATGGTGGCTGTCATATAAACTTGACGGATTTATTCAAACATGATGTGGATTTGTACCGTATCTTTCAATATACCTTCTGATGTTCAATCAAGGCAATTTTGTGCTGTAACTAATAAAGAGGAAGAGATGATCCGTTCACGTGCACTTCACTTCGCTTGATCTGAAGCTCTGCTGCTATCTGCCACATTAAAGAGCACCAAAACGGTATTTATTGTTCAAGTTCGATATTTTTTACCCAGCTGTAGTGTTGTTATATTTGCCTGTTCAGGCACAAAGGTCGTGTTTTAGGTGGTTCCGCTGTCACTGCGGCGTGGAGAAATACTTTATGTGGTGTTGAAACATGAAATGTGCCGCACAGTCTCTGTTTATCTGTTCTCTTCATGAATAAATAAATGCATAGTGTAGCCCATATGCTCGTCCTGTAAGTTCATGATTAAAAATAGAAATGTAAATGAAAATAAAAGCTATTAAATGTTTTATTGTTATTAAAATATGAAAATTAAAATGACAGGTAAGAATAGATTATAATTTGTATTAAATAGTAATCTTGAATTTTTATGGACTGTGTTGTTTTCAAACAATGTTTTGAGCAGTTTATTTGAGATTTGATATATTGTGCTGTGACATTTGTGATCAAAAACAAAAATATATAAAGACGATTACTAATGGAGTGAAAATATATTGCTAATGACACTGTCTCATGACAATTCATAACTTTTACATTTAGGCAATATGTTTTTGTATAACCTGCTCATGCACCATTGAGGTTTAGATTTTGGAGTGGAACCTCGTGGTTACTTTTTTTTAAAAAATTACAAATCGTACATTTTCCTATACAAATCACGAATTTGTACAAAATTGAAACAAAATTGAAAAATATGTATGTTTTCAATCAAGATAAAGTTGGGTCAAATTTGTGCAATGAACGAACATGGAGTGGGGCTTCTGTCATCAGTTCAGCAAGTGAGTTTGAAGCAGAAAAAAGGAAAAATCATTAACTGGTTACAATACCTCATTAAAAATGAATTCTCTTTGTACCATCTCAGAAACTTCTGTTTCTGCACATGATGGTTAAAAGATTAGGTTAAAAAATGTTGTCGAGTGACTGCAAATAAGTTTGCTGAAGTAATGAAGAAACATTAGTATCTTTCAGAAGATGTGATAAAATCAGAGCAGAATTACACAGTGACCTTTACACAGCTGGACAAGCAAGTATTGAGACAAGCTACATGCTGTATTTCTTCATCAATGTTATTAATCTTTTAGATATGCAAATGAGAACATTAAAGGAATAGTTCACTTGATAATTAAAATTTCCTTATAATTTACTCACCCCGTGTTACCCAAGATGTTCATGTCTTTCTTTCTTCAGTCAAAAAGAAATTAAGGTTTTTGAGGAAAACATTCCAGGATTTTTCTCCATATTTTTCTCCATGTTACTCCATATATTTCCTAACGAGGAATTAGGGTCTAATCTAGTGAAACGATCGGTTATTAAAAAAAAAAAAGTGTATACTTTTTAACCACAAATGCCCGTCTTGCTCTGCTCTTGGATCCGCCACGCATTACGCTGAAAGGTCACGTGTGACGTAGGCAGAAGTACCGCGGTAGGGCGAAAAACTCCATCTAGTTTTCTCCTCCAACTTCAAAATACAGTGTGAAATCTCATTGTTACCCTCGGGATTAATTACTATCCCAAGTTAAAGTATTAACTCTTGTATGCTGTATAAGTTCATCCTCTGGAAACACTAGACAAATGTTTATACTCCATATGAAGCTGTCATGTGGATTTAGAAGCAACAGGAGTGACATCAGAGACTATGATCATTTTAGAGTCAGTCAGAAGACCTCACCTTTGTGCAGTTTAAAAATACAACATAACATGAAATATGCTATGACTCAAACCCATAAGCCACCAAGTTCATCTTAGGAACACATATTTAACATATTTTTAATATTCTCATAGTTCTTGTCTATCAGTTCAATGTCCATTGAATGAGTTAATCCACGTCTTCTGAAGAGACACTGATGCTTTATATGATGAACAGATTATCATTCACATACTTGATGCGTACTACTTTATGCGGACAAAACTTTTTGGATTATATATTATATATGCTTTTAAAGGATTCATGTGGGTTACTTTAAATTGTTTTTTTATACTTTTATGCGTGAAAGTTTTGGTTTTTCAATGAATGGACAACATTTATTAAACAGTGATAAAAATGTCTTAATTTTTGTTCGAGCATGGGTTTAGAAGAACGTGAGGGTGATTAAATAATGACAAAATCTTAATTTTGGGGGGAAATATCCCTTTGAGCACAGCCAAAAAAAGACATGTCAACAGCTGTGGCTGATTTGTAGTTCGAAGTTGTAACTGCTTTCCTCTTTCCTATTAACGTCAGGCTGACCTAATAAATCATGAAATATTTGAAAAAGCATTATATGACATGTCCATGGTTAAACCTCAGTGTTATCAGAGAAATTGGCATTCTTTTCCGTACAGCTACTCTTGGAAGTGCCATTGAGAGAGTCTGGAAAGTGTTACAAAGCTTCACGATTAGCCAGTTTCACCCCTCTGGCTTCGACACTAATGAGATTCTTCAGTCAAAAATGTCAAAAACTAATTGAGATGTCCAGACTCCAGACCATGGAGAGTTCGTGGCACGGCTATGGCCGCATCTTGATTTGTCAATCACTGCTACGTTTAGAACCAATCAAAAATCAACAAGCAACACATTCTTAGTCCGTGCTGGTGTTTGTTTCTGGTGTATCTAGGAAACGTGGCATGTAGAATGCAGCTGTTTGTGAAGTGCCTTGGTGGGTAGGAGACTAAATAGTTGTGTGCTCATTAAACTACAGTGGGTTAGGGGACCAGGAAAGTGCGGGGTCTTCCGGAGACTCGAGACAAGAGAGGGAAACAAGAGGGAAAATACATGGCTTAAAGGAATATTCCAGGTTCAGTACAAGATGAGCTCGCCAGCATTAATACAAAAAATAATTTTGACTTATTCCTCCATTTCTTTAAAAAAAGAAAGCAAAAATCTAGATCACAGTGAGGAAGTTAATGGGGCCAATCTGTAAATGTTAAAATACTTGCTGTTTCAAAAGTATAGCTACAAGATGTAAACAATATACATAATTTTAGAGTAAAATACTGGCTAACTTTTTCTGTGTAATGGCTCAAAACAACTTTGCATGGTTATTATAATAACTATAGACATTTAGAAGAAACAAAAACTAATAAAAATGACAACATAACTAAATTAATACAATTAAAATGAAAATGGAAAATATAAAAATAATAAGTAATTTAAAATATTTGTATCTCAATGATACTAAAATAACGTTGCAACTAAATAATGACTGAAACCCTAAAAAAGATTGTAAAAATGATGAGAAAAAAGTACAGCTCAAATAATAAACAAGTTTTAACAGGGGAGAAAAATATTATAAGGGCTTTTATAAAATTATAAGCTTCAAATTTATTCACATTTTGTATTGTAATTTATATTCCCATTTACTTTCACAGAAGTGCCTTGATTTTTGCTTTTTTGTTATTTAAAGAGTCAAAATTATTTGTGTCAAATGCTGTCGAATGAGCTTAGCTTATATTGAACACAGAATATTCCATTTGTGGGAAAACTCCGTTAAAAAAGCAATGCGTAAACAAAGTGCATGGGAAGGCTGTGTTGTTGTAAACTTTGCTTACTTTTTTCATTCTGTTTTGGCTCTCTTTTTCTATCCTCTTAAAGGTAACGCTACTTTAAGTAGAACAGGATAATGTAGCAGTAACATATAAAGGTTTTGCCTAAAGCTTCCTTTTACGCCTGTGACCTGATTAGTGCAGCGAGGACAGAGGAAGGAAATTTTGCATCTCCCCAAAATACAGAGAACAGACGGAAATAGAAACGGAGAGATCACAGTGCTAAAAAAAAGAGACAGAGTGGATACCAAGGAACGAGGAAAAGATTAACCTGTTTAATGGTTGTGTTGATTTCACCTCATGTTTTTACACAACTGTTCTCAACTGAGGGTCAAAAGAAAGTGGCAGTACTTTCGAACAGCCCCCGTGAGAAGGTAAAGTTTACACACACACACCCGGCCCATATCTGCCAAAAGCTACTGAGAGAGAGAAAACCGAGTGATTTATATGCCAGTGTGAAAATTACTATTTTTGTTGTGGACTTGTATTGTATGAAGGACAAAAGGATGAGAGGAGAGGCAGTGGGATGTTAAATGACCTACATATGCACAAGACACGGCTTAAATTATGTCCTATATAGAGGTGAGTACACAGCTGAGATATTGTCCCTAAAAATGGCAGATGTTATTGGCTTTCATTAGTCTTGTTCCAGACCACAATGTTGTTCTGCAATGGAAACACACTCCATTCAGAAATCAAATACACTTCTTACATTTCAATCTAATGGCATATTATGCTAGTTTGACCTAAAATATGAAGAAATATATTAAGTATCTACCTGACGAAAATTTCAATTTCTGTCTTGCTCATGGTTTAAAATTTGTTAAAGGTTGCAATTGTCTTTTCTTCCCTATTGTGATGTATATATACAGCTTCTCAAACAAAAAAAAATGTAGGGCGGACATGATTTGTCCATCGTGAATTGATTGGATCGTTGGATCATTATGGTTTGCTATTGCTATTGCAGGCAGGGCCGTACCCACTACTGAGGTCCCCGGTATTTTGCGCGGTGTATATAATAATGGTTGTAAAATAATTACCTAATATTAACTCTACTTTGGTACTGCAAGAATATTGCACAAGAGCAAGATAACAGACCTTCAGAGCTACCTCAGCGGTTTAACACCGTTCATTAATGCCAAAATGCTTGTGATGGCCAATCAAATCAAAAGTGGGCGTATTTTCACAGAAGCTGCTGAGCGCAAATTCCAGAGCAAAGCTTCAGTTAATGGCCATAAAGTGCGAGATAAGATGTAAGTAATTAAACTAAACATTTAATATTTGTCTGCTGTTTTATGATGGAAATGTTAAACAGTCAACAGAAATAATTAGGGCTGCAAACTAATAAACTTTTGTCTAATTTCACAATTTTAAATTGAAAATATACCATTTACGTGATTCATGTAATGTAATTCTGAACTGTCAATGTGACGAGAGAATAACGGCCCAGAAGCCCCTTAGCAAGCTTCATTTTGGGACCTCGATAATTATAAAACCCTGCGTATGGCCCTGATTGCAGGTTGTCCCACCTTCGCGCCGGTGAATACGTCATCAGAGAACAGAAGAGAAAGAGGGAGGGGAAGTTATTTTGAGTACACATTATTTAAAGAAAATTTTGATGTGCACTGATAATAAATTATTATAATGAACACTGCAATATTCCATAAAAAAAGAATAGACAGTTTTGATATCATGGTGACTTTTTAGACAACAAATACTAATTTTCTGTGTAATTCTCTCTCAGTAATTCTTGAGAGAGACAGGATGATGTGTTTTGTTACTTCCCAAGATTCAAAAGAATTTTTACTGGGCTCTCTGCTTTTTTTTATTTTTCTGGATGACATGGACGGAATATGCCTTTTTATCTCTGCTTGGAAAATCCTAAAGTTCTTAAAGCATTAACATGAAGGAAATACTGGCTTATATAGGTCTTAAAATTCCTCTAGTAATCCTGAGTAGCAGCATTATAACCCTCCCTCTGATGATAGGATGTCACCTGTCAGGTCCCTATTGGAATCTTCTGTAATGAGAGACAATAATAACAGCAAATTAAAGAGGAGCAAGAACCTGAACAGGCGAAATAGACTTTTACAATTAACCTTTCAACATCTGCCTGATATGAGATTGAACTGTTCCCTGGTTACAATATGATCAAATTGACCTGTGAACTTACCTAACTGAACTGAACGTTTTTCAAATAGAGAACAAGTAGTTTAATTTATACAGTTTTTTCATAAGCTGAACACTTTATTGTTTTGTTAATAATAAAAAAATGCATTCTCTCTCTTTCTAGGCTCGGTTTTGTCGCTTAAAAAAAATAAAGAATTAGAGGCACAAGCACTATGTTTTTGGTTTGAGAACTATTACTGTATGTGGGATCAAATTAACCCTGCATGAAAAATAGCTTATTTTAAACACATTAAACATCTTTATCAAGGTCTTGACCTTCTTCTCTGTATCCACGAATCAAAATAAGGCAACTGTTTATAATCTGTTTAATTGATATTCAATTAATTGATGCAAAAAAAAAAATTATTTTAGTTATCAAATTAAAATGGGCTAATTTTACCTACCAAAAACTAAATATTTATTTAACTGTGTTCCACTGTAAGCATTCAACCATGTGATTTTTCCCTGTATTACTAAACAATTGAGTGTTTCTTAAACTTTTGACATACTAACTTCATTTGCATACTTTCGACAATAAGTAAATAATCCGTTGGAAACAGTTGTGTACTATTTTTGTCAGGATTCTTTGATGAATAGACAGTTCAAAAGAAAAGCATTTAACTGAAATAGAAAGCATTTGTAACATAAATGTCTTTACTGACACTTTTGATCAATTTAATGCATCCTTGCTGAATAAAAGTGTCATTCCTATATATATATATATATATATATATATATATATATATATATTTCATATATATATATATATATTTCATATATATATATATATATATATATATATATTGAACGATTATAATAATAATATAATGATAATATTAATATTAATAATAATATGATGATAATTAATTATAAATTAATAATAAAAATAAAAGCTGATTAATAATAAAAAGTAATAATAATAATATGATGATAATGATAATATTACAAAAGTTTTCTATTTGAGATAAATGCTGTCCTTTTCTATTTCTATTCATCAAAGAATCTTTAAAAAAAATTGACAGGTGCTTTTAACATGGATAAAAATAATAAATGTTTCTTGAGCAGCAAATCAGCATATTAGAATGAATTTTGAAGGATCATGTGACACTGAATAATGGAGTAATGATGCTGAAAATTCAGCTTTGCCATCAACAGAAATAAATTACATTTTAAATTATATTTTAAATTATAACAATATTTCACAGTATTACTGTTTTACTGTATTTTGTATCAAATAAATGCAGCCTTATTGCACATAAGAGACTTAAAAATTTTACCGATCCCAAACTTTTGAACTTTTGTTTCAAGGCCCTATTTTGTACATTATTTGTGGAAAGTGTCACGGTATTCATTGGGAAGTCTCAAATCTAGTTGAACTTCAGCTTAGCCTGACATGTTTTTAAATGGTCTTATGAAATGTGTTACACAAAAGCGAGACACGGTGGTGTAATGATTCACTTCATATGGTACATATTTACTAACAAACAAGACAAGTCAACAACTCCTAAATGAGTCCATTACACTCATCCTTTGCTCACCATTAATTTCTACCCCATGTGTGTCTGGCTACACAATCCCAACAATTCCGTTCATTACGTTTATTAGGTTTTCAGACTATAAATTTTTCACAGACTTTCTCATGAACACATTTGAGTGTGTTTACATGATCCTCTGATTAGTGTTTAATATAAACTGATAGACTCTCAAGCTCTGGAGCTTTGTAAATTAAATATAATTTCATCAATCTTTTTTTGTTGTAATTGTGAGTATAATCTGTTATGAGCACGATATGAGTTTTTGTTTATAATGTAAGAAGGCTTGTAAAGGCAAACTGGCTTGTTGAAGTACGTCAAAGACAACATTACTGCAACACACACAATTTTAACTGACTCACTGACTGATCTTCTTGAAGTTTGTTGGTGTGGTTGTTTGTGTGTGGATGTATATGTCTGTTTGAGGAAGCAGTCTGTTTGTAAAATGTTTACAGTACTGCTTTTTTCCATTTGCTGTTATTTCCTGTGCATGTGTGTGTGTGTGCACGTATGCTTTGGGAACAAGAATGTTGAAGTGTCTGTGTGTGTGTGTGTGTGTGTATGGGACAGATGTTAAGTCTCTCTGTCTTTTTCTCTCCATTTCTTTCTTCGTCCCCCTGCAGGGGCACAACACTTATTTACATTTCATTCATCACAGAGAGCCGCAGATTGAAACACAAACAGTGGACTATTTGGGTTCAGTCTTTCACTGTGATAAGAGCTCCGATTACGCCCCATCATGAAGGAACTTCCTGTTTGAGCCAAGAATAAAGGATGTTTGCTCTTATCCTTTCAGCTGGGCTTTTTTCATCAACGAGCAGTTACTTCTAAATGTTTTCCCATTTGTTTCAAGTTGTCTTCAATTCAACTTAAATGTCAGGTGTAATTCTTGTCAAGTTATATATATAATACAGATTGTTTCAAAGAAGCTTCACAGTATAAACAGGAAAATAGCTGCGTTAAAGGGTTAGTTCACCCAAAAATTAAATTAGTGCCATTAATTATTCACCCTCATGTCGTTCGAAACCCATAAGACCTTTGTTCATCTTGGAAACACAAATTAAGATATTTTTTTATGAAATCTGAGAGCTGTCTGACTCCTCAAAAGCAATTTAACCACCACTTTCAAGGTTCAGAAAGGTACTACATCATTAAAATAGTGGACGTGACTGCAGTGGTTCAACCTTCATTTTAAAAAGCGACAAGATTACTTTTTTGTGTGCAAAAATGAAACAAAAACAACGACTTTATTCAGCAATATCTTCTCTTTTGTGTCATTCTCTTACGCTGTTTACATCCAGTGCTTCCAGGTTCTACGTCAGAATGCTGGCTCAGTATTGGCTGATGCATTTGTGTGATGCTGACGCAGCAGCCGGCCAATAATGACTCGCCGTTCTAAGGTAGAGCCTGAAAGCACTGGTAAACAACGTATGAGAAATAAAGTTTTTATTTCTGTTCTTTTTGGTGCATAAAAATTATCCTTGTCGCTTCATAACATTAAGTTTGAACCACTGTAGTCACGTTGACTATTTTAAGGATGTCTTTAGTAGCTTTCTGGACCTTGAATGATGGTAATTATGTTGCCTTCTGTGGGGATAAATAAAAACCTCAGCTGTATAAAGCACCTCTACAGAAAAAGTGTCATTATTCTCTTTGAGTCACTTCAATGTTGATTCAGTTCGGTTCAATAACTGTGTCAGTCTTGCAAAGTTCTATCAATTATGTGATGACTTCAAAGACATCTCTACAGAAGGCAATAGTGTCATTTGATTCAATTCAGTTCAATATATGTCAATGTTGCAAAGTTCAAAGTCATCTCTACAGAAGACTATAGTGTTATTATCTAGTGTCATTAACTTAAATTCAGTTCAAGATTTGTTTTCATCTGAAAGTGTCAGTGCAGTCAAATGATTAATAATACTGAATATTATTTATATAGTCTTTTATACCTTACCTGAGCAAGGCAAGGTGACAATTATAAAAACTAGCTAAACACCCTCTATAATGCAAAAGGAGTTTCTTAAAAAGTCTTGATTTTTTATTTTTTATTTTTTTTATTCATGTAAACTCAGTTGAGAAATCTACTATTTATAGCTCTCCACCTGATGAAATTCACCTGTCAGAAGGAGACTATCTTTGCTAATGGGTAGACAAACACACACACACACACGTTTTTTCATGTTTTATGGGGACACTCCATAGACGTAATTTTTATACTGTACAAATTGTACATTCTGTCCCCCTACACTACCCCTACCCCTAAACCTACCCATCACAGAAAATGTTCTGCTATTTTAGATTTTCAAAAAAGATAATTCTGTATGATTTATAAGCTTGTTTCCTTATGGGGACCAAAAAAAATGTCCCCACAAGATCAAAATTTACTAGTATTACTATACCTGTGGGGACATTTGGTCCCCATAACTAGGGAATACCCACCCACCCACACACAATGTCTTTTTCTCTGCTTCATTAACCCTGACTATTAATATGGTTCTCATTCTTCATTCATTTGTTTGTTTTCTCCAGCTTATCCAGAATGACAGCTTTAAAGTGAAATGGGTAGTTATTGTAGAGATAAGGGATTGAGGTATCTGTCTCTCTTAGTTCCTTTTTTCTGTTTCTGTAATCTAAAGTAATCCGTTTCCTCTCAGAAATACTGTACCTCCTGCTCTGACTGCCCTCTCTTATCTCTTTGCGCTGTGGACACAGATCAGTCCCTGTTTACAGCTTCAAATGGACATAATAATTGAAAAGTACATGTGAGTGTTTGTCAGTGGAAAACAGGAGAATTAGACCCCCCCCCCACTCCTCTGTTTCTCTCTGTTTTCCCCCCTCTTTTGTTTGTGTGGCAGTGGGCAGCCCAGAGGGGGTTGTGCCCCTTTCATACCCCAGTAATTGATGAATTGTATGTGGTATGCAAATGAGAATCCATAAATCTTATGAATGACAGCTTAATTTATGTGAGCCTTAATGAATGCAGGATTAGATTTTAATTAAATGTCCTCAAAGGCACCCTGAGTTGTACGTTGCATTTTTGTTCTCTCTCTCTTCCCCTCTGACTCACTGTTTCATAGACTACCATGTTAATCTTAAGTCTTGTTTCCTGTGCACATCTGTCCTCTCAAATGAAGTATCTAGAAAAATTGCAGCGATAAAAAAACTCTTCATTTTGCGAACGGAAGGGGGTCGTAGTTAATGAATCATACTGGGAGAGAGAGTTAAAATTGTGCCTTATCTCCTGATCTCTCTTTGAATTTCTTGAGTCATTTCCGCTCCACGGCTTAACCACATTTAATCTGATTCCATCAGTATCAGTTTAATTAAAATATCGCCCCATTAGGAATTATTAAAAATGTCAGCCTGTTAGGCATTCAGCATGGCTGTTGGAAGAGAGAAGACAGTCCTTCACCAGAACTGCGTCATTAGCAGTAAAGTTCTAGCACGTCTCTCAGAGTTTGCTGTTATTGTAAACAGAATCAGAAGATGATTGTGTTTGCGCGGATATGTGCATGTGTTTTTTTTGGTTGTGTTTGTATTAAACATGAAACCGCATGGGTTTTAACTGGTTGGTTGTAAAGAGGAAAACTGTGTAAAAGACCACAGAAGGACATCCAGCAGGATCTCATATCTGGAAACATAGATAAGATGTGTGTGTAAGTATGTGAGAGTTCATGAAAGAAAGAAGTGCAATAGGATGAGATGAAATAAAATGCCGTTCATGTCACGTTGTTTTCATTTGGGTCAATGCCAATAATAGTGTCTATGATAAAGAAAAGGAAATATCGTTAAAGAAAGTTAAAAAAGAGACGCCAAATTCTTAGAAATCTTAGAAATACATTAATGTTATTTCATAAAGTTTTGAAAACTTTTAAAAAACTTTAAGTTTGAAAAACGGTTAATTTAATCACATAAAAAGGTGGCGTAATCATGTAAAAAAAAACTATTAAAAAAATCCAAGGTCTTAAATTAATAATTAAATGTTATTAAGATTTTGTCGAGTTGTGTCACATTTTACAAACTGAAATAACCTTATTTACACTACATTTAGCAGACACTTTCACATCCAAAGTGACTTACAAGTGAGGCAGTTAGGGGTTAGGTGACTTGCTCAAGGGCACCTTAGTCATGGTATCAAAGGTGGAGAGAGTGCTGTTCATTCACAATCCCCACTTTCAGTTCCAGCCAGCATGGGAATCAAACCTGCAACCTTCAGGTTAAAAGCCCAACTCCCTCACCATTAGGCCACGACTACCCCATTCACAGCTACAGTTTTATTAAAATGTTTTGGTTCAAAAAAAAAAAAAAAAAACTTAAGCCAAACTGCTTAAGGTTTTCTTTTAGAGAATTTAATTATTTTAATGAGGCTTTTAATTTTTGTTCTGATATTAGTACCCTAGCAAACAAAATGTTCTAAGAATGTTTTGCTAATGCTCATATTAAGTTATGAAAATGTTATTTCTGAATGTTCTCTCTCTCTCTCTCTCTTAGTTTTTTTAATGTTTTAGAAACATTATGTGAACGTTAAGAAAACATTCCATTTTATCATTTAGCATTATGAGAATGTTACTATGTGAATGAAACAAATAGTAACATTTAAAAAATGTTAGATTAACATCCAACTAAAATGTTTCAGGGAAAAAAATTCCATGAACAATGAATAAATAATGTTTTTGTGCTAACATTTTGAGAACATTATTAAAGGCTAGATAACTTTGAACAAACATTCTATTTACAAACATTGCCGGAAGAATGTTTATTCATAACTTTGAGAAAACCTTGCCAGAACATTTCTGAGAATGTTCCCTTTTACTGGAATCACCCTGACATTTTTTACTTAAACCCTCTAAAAAATTAAAAGCAAGTTTATTTCAGAAATGCAAAACATTTCATTATAGATGAGGTGTAATCATGTATGTATGAATTGAATTGTAACCTATTTTTGAATACATTAATAGATCCAGACAAAAATGAGCATCATCTCTGGCCCATTTTCATCCATGTGTACAACAGCAGTCATCATCTCTGTCAAAGACAAACACACACACAGAGAGAGACCAGTCCTGACTCCTGTTATGTGTGTGTGTGTGTGTGTGTGTGTGGGGTGAGAGAACAGGGTGAGAAATAAACCTGTGATAATCCTCTCCCATTTCAAAGGTCAGGCGCTGTGATAAAATAGCTATTTTGTTCATTTATTTACTCTCTGCAGTGGACAGATAAAGAAACACTACAATTAGGGAATTGAGAGAGGGAGATTTTAAAAGGGCAAACGGTGGGGACTTTAATATTTTATGAAGGATGATTGGCGCTCACAAGCACTGGGGGAGGTGTGAACAGAGGCTCTGTGCGAAATAGAGCATTTTTTTTCTAGAATGCTCAGCTAAATGATGAAGTTTTTTTTTAAAACAGTGAATGCTTTCCATTAAAGGTTTCTCTAAAATCTGACACCCTTTTCAGTCGGTACAGATAGAGATACATGGAGGGTCAGAGCAATCAAAAGTTTACCGTGTCGTGTCAAACAGGTGAAAATGGACCATAACCTACCTCCCATCCTATTTAGACTCAATTAGGTAAACCTGGTTGTTTAGATAAACACCTCAAGTTAATGCAGATGGTATTTGTGTGTGCTACAGAGAGCCGTGGCTGATTTTAGCACATGTAAACTCAACAAATTTAAATTGCACATGAATGCAAGAGCAGGTAACAAGGTGCGCAGCATGCATTATACATGAGCAAAAAATCGGCTGATTATGGAAAAGGGAGATGAGTCTACTGTGTGATCTAATTAGAGAGAGAGAGAAAAAAGAGAAGGGAGGGGTACAAGAGATGGCAGAAAAAAGACTGTCCTTGAGAGTATTTACTGACGCATGCTAGTATGCATAGTAGATTGTTTCAGCTCTGAACAAAAATGGATCTGTATACTAATCATTTTTTTTTTTTTTTAAAGTTAAATTGCTAGTTGTCACACTTTTTACTCCAGTGACCATATTTCAGAGCAGGACAATTTGTGTATTTATAAACATATACCTTGGCTACAAGTCTTGGCTACAAAAAAAAAAAAAATTAACTATTATTGTTAGGGAGTAAAAAAAATATCATGCCTTCTTGACAAATGCTATTTAAACTAGCTCCGCCCACCAATATAGGCCAGTCAAAGAATTTTCAAACGACGCGCAAAATTTGATGTCTTAAGTGGTGCGACAATAAGCTAACCTCACAAAACTGGCTTTTAACACGATTGACGCAGGCTCGAATGCACCTTTTGCCGAGCTCGAATTTATTTTCAATAAAAATGAAAATGATGTTTTAAAAGTGGAAATAACCTGCGAACGAGTGTTTAATAATATTAAAAGTGTTTATTGGGTAGGGTTAGGGAGGGTTTTTATTCTCCCAATGTAAGGCAGCATCCATTTAATAATATTAATAAATATAATCATTTACTCTCTATGATATTATTGCATTGTATTAATATACAAAAATACTGAGGTGCAAATAGTAATAGTATAAATAGTATCTAATTACTTTTACCATTCTAATTTACTTTTACTACAAAGAACTGATACTTCTACATGGTGTAAATAGAATCTTTCACTATTTTCACCTAGTGTAAATAGAATACCACTAAAAAAATGCTGCTGTTGTCACTTAGTGTAAATAGAATATATAGCTATTTTCACTTAGTGTAAACATATGATGAGTTTTGAGGAGAGAAATGACTAAACTATTATTATTATTACTAAGAACATTTTAAAATAGATGTTTGAAACCAGCATACAAAACCACAGCAATAGAAAACACACATTTAATTGGACATTTGAGAACATATAGTTACTGAGATATAACCCTTTTGACAACTTCCTTGTGTAGTAGCCTCAAGGCTACTTATTAGTTTCTAATCATTCTGTACCATGTCTATTCTTCAAGTGAGTGACGTTATGCAGTAAAACTACAGCATTCCCATTATAATCAACAGAACTGTCTACTCTGCAACTTGCAATGTGCAAGCAGTTTATTAGCTTCTAGATTGTTACATGTAACCAAAATTAAATGCTTGTCTGACATTTTGTGTTCATCTTTCAGCTCCAGACCTGGCAGACCTCCTAAAAGGACCCAGAGTGTGACATCACCTGAGAGCCCTCATGTCCTGCCCCACTCTGTCTCTGGACTCATGTCCTCAGGAATGATGTCTCACACTGGTAAGAAAATTAGGAAATGCTTCTATCTCACTGTTACTGCCAGAACAAACAAATTTCATTCCTTCTAAAATGAGAGAAGCGGAATTCAAGATGATCAAATCAGGATTCATAATTAAAAGTGAAAGGAGAAAAGGAAAAGGAAGTCAATTAATCGTTTAGATGAAGACTTTCACTATGTCCTAACTAAATGCAACACAGTAAAATTCCTGCGACGAGCAATTTATCTGTTGACAAAAGATGTGAAAAGGCTGCAAGATGCAACAAAATCAATCACAAATCACAGCCAATCAGAAGAGCTTGTGGAAGAGCTCCTCCCATAAGCACACTGCTGTCTCTAAAAAATTAATTAATAAAAAATGAACCATTTTAACTATTCAAAATACATACTCAGTGATTGATACAATCCTTGTCATAGAATACACTTGTTTGTTCATTATAAAGTTCACAGTTTTAACTTTATTGTTTCATTTAAAGGGTTAGTTCACCCAAAAATGAAAATTCTTTAATTAATTGTTCACCCCCATGTCTTTCCAAACCCAAACCCAAAGACTTTCGTTCTTCTTCGAAACACGAATTAAGATCTTTTTGATGAAATCTGAGAGCTTTCTGCATCTGATTATGCTATGTTAGCTAACGTTACTTGACAAAACGGTGTTTTTCTCTGAGGCATGGTTAAGCATGGTATTCGCAAAAAATCAAGAAAATTAGATTTTAACAATAAGACTTAACGCATTGAACTAACTATATAACAATTAGTTTTCTGTCTATAAATGTATCAAAACAGATGTTCCCTTGTCTAATAAAACATGTAACATATTAAAGCTTCTTTGGTGTTTCCATGGTTTCTACAAAATAAAATTGGAAACCGAGGTTAACGCGGATATGATGCCATTGACAGGCGACTCACTCACACGCCCCGGACACTTGGTTAAAATAGCATTTTTCTCTCCATTTGCAAATAGTTGGTAACATTTGGAATATTGTATGTACTCAACTGAACAAAATATATAAAACTGGCCCAGTGGTTTTTGGGTATTTTCAAAAATCTTACATATTGCAGCTTTAAATAACTGAAATTGAATTGAATTATATGTCAATAAAAAATTCTAAAAGTGATATTCCCAGTACATTGCTGCCATGGCTGATTAGGACAAAAACTCTGATTAACAAGGAGAAGATACAATTTATAGTGTGTTGCGTCATCAATTTGTGTCTTTAGGCCACAGTGTTACAGGAATCTTTACAGAGACTGAAATAGGAAATACAGCAATGTACATTTAGGGGGAGAATCAACCTACGAATGGCTTACTTAGTTTTCTCGGCATGTTAAGCAGGGATAAAGAATATTTTAAAATAAAGCTAACTTAATTCTTTCCTTTCTTTGCCTTTTTAATTCGGCTTCTTATGCTTATTGTTACAAACCAGTTGCAGCCTGTTATGCTTCTGTGTCAGTCACTTTAAACAGCACTTATCTGAAGTGACGCAAATAAACAATCTGACTCATGCTGTGCTGTGGAAAAGCCCAAAGCCAACAAAACACAGCTATTGTTTCCACACTCACAATGCAGGTTTGCCCGAGGTAGTATGTAACCTCATCTTGCCAACTCTAATTTGCCCTTTATTGTGTTGTGATATTATGATTAAAACCTATTAAATTTTGCCTGGAGATATGTTCACCTCGCCCTTTGTGGTGTCAGCTCTCCTCTTGCTCAAGAGTGTCATTTAAAGCATCACAAATTTTGTCCATTCTGCATGTGAAGCTAAAAGCACAATTGCCGCCCAACTTCTAAGCTGCCCTTCTCTTTGTGCATGTCCGCGTACCCAGTCTGCTCGTTACGACTTCTCAAAGAGAGCCCCAAAAAGGGCTGCACATTTGTACTCGTTTAGAAAGAGCAGGTGATGGAGAGAGAAAGAAAATGCTCAACAGCACAGCCCTCTTTTATCTTCGGCAGAGGTCACACTATCAATGTCAGCCACAGAGATGGAAACTCAAAGGCCACTAGGGAGATGGAGAGAAAGAGAGAGAGGACAGTTTTTTCCCTCTTTGAGTGGATTGCAGACCGAGAGTGGGGAATGCTTTGATATCGTCCTCTTCACAGGCTGAATAGGGACCTTGGCTTTCATGCTCTGATCTTGACATTTAGTGAAAGCATTTGGAGAGCAACTGAGAGAGTGAGAAAAAAAACACCCCACTCCTAAAGCTCACTGCCAGAGCTTGCCTCATATTTGCACATAACTGTTGTGCATTGCAGCCAAATGCCAGCGAGCCAAAGTCAAATTTCAGAGCGGTTTGCCCGGACTAGAGCGCTGATTTTAAAACGATGGATTTTAAACGTGTCGGAGCCGGATGGATACTTTTACAAAGTCGGAGTTTGGGATGAACAGTTGCATTTTATTACAAAGTGTGGCTTCCAAATTGTCCTGTTCGTACAACAGCATACCAACAGTGTACAGGAGCCGATCAAATACTGTCTGTGTGAATGAGTAAGTCAAGCTAACAGTGATGCAACGTTATTTAATAAATCAATCAAGCTAAGATACTTGTTCATCTGTTTGCTTAATTAACCAAAAACAGCACATTTGGGTTGTGCTCAAACCACAAAACTAGAGGTAGCAGTTCTGGTACAGTAGTAAGACTGACAAGAATTAAAAAATGTGGATGGCACTAAATATTTGTCAATTAATGGACCCCCAAAAAACATACACATGAATGAAGTGGTGTGGAGGAGCATGGCTATCACATTTATTAGATGTTTGCACACTATAGGTGAATAAGGAATTAGCAATATCCTTTTTCCACATAAAATAATACATTTTAACATTTCAAGTTGTAGAAATGATTGGTTAAATGGTTAGTTCACCCAAAAATGAAATTTCTGTCATTAATTATTCTCCCTCAAGTCATTCCAAACCCGTAAGAACTATTGGTTTACAGGGGGGCTATGTTAAAGGGATCTCAATTTAAAAAACAAACAAACAAACAAAAAAAAAACCCTTGCCTTCATTTTTGACTTACTGAGATCTTTTTAAAGCTATAGTGGAAGAGGAAAGAGATGAGAAGCCATCTGAGTTTCGTGACTAAAAGCAGCTCTCTGTGCAATGAAGGGGAGCTAATCTAATTTTAATTGAATTATAACATGTGTGCACTGGGGGCAAACACACACACACACACACACACACACTCACACACACAGATACAGTTAACAAGGGGTATTGGAGACTTGTGACAATGGGCAGGTGCCAGGCAGCTTGAATTATCAGCATATGACAAGGGAAGCTGATCTCAACTTTAACAGATCCAGGACCTGCTGTTCAAAGCTGGTGTCTGATGTTAGTTACATAGAGGTATGTAGTGTGACTGACTGTAGGACAGCGATGTGGGACAGAGTGTGAGTGTAGCTTTGGGATGACGCTGTTGGTAATAATAGACCTGTTGTTATCATCTAATGTTACAGTGCCAGTGTGTTCTTCTGTCAAATTCAATTATAGGATGTGAAATATTCATAATTGCTTTCACAAAAGCATTTGAATGAAGTACATTTATGGAAAAGCAGTGAGGTGAATCTGTTAACAATTATTAATATTCACATATTCTCACAAGATTTAGGCAACTGAAGTGATAGAATTTTTTTTTGTTGGGGGGGGGGGGCAAAGAAAACTGAATCATTATGAATTAACACTTTTTCTTTTTTCTCTTTTTAAAACTCTGACAGGCCTAACAGCTGCCACACTTGCTGAAGCCATGAAGAAGAAGATCAAATTGGAGGTGATGAATAGTTACCATGGCAATAACCACGGCACAGATTCTGAGAATGGTGATATCACCTCCAGCATGGGTAAGTGTCAGTTCTACCAGAAAGACTCGGGAGGTAAATTAACTTGCAATGATATTTATTAACAATCGGCAAGCAAACATAGAAAGATAAAGTTCTTTGGCGTAGGCCCCGTCCGTAGCTTAGATCCTGAGGGTTGCGGACTCTGCATTTCCTGCCTGAAGATGAAGGCAGGGGCGTAGCCGACCCCCAGGAGGTATGGACAGGGACCATCCTGGTGGTGGTGGTGGGGAGGATGGAGGTTCGCGTCAGCATCTGCAAACTCAGACAAGTGTGATGAGTACTGATCTTATATACTGTGTGTGTTGGATAATGATTGGTTAGATCTAAATTAGTAGTGGCGTAACATTTGAGTCTTCCTGACAGAACTTGCGCTAGAGCTTTCATTTCCCCTGTTAAAGAGATGCTCACATGTTAAGTCATCCCAAATACTCAGACCCTACAAAGTCTGGCCCAACACTAAAATGTTTTTTTTCCGTTCATGGCTATGCTATGTATTAGAGTTTTACTATCCAATCTTAAAGTAACACACTGTTTGTGTTGCTAGTGCTTCTCATGTTATAGCCTTCTTAAGTTGAATTGCAAATTCATCATTCTGACCCTGATGTAAATGTAACACAAAATGAAGATTTTGCTTGTTCACACCAAGATTGATTTCTTCCAAGGATAACCTAAGAAGAAGAAGAAGAAAAAAATCTTGGCATCTCTTTAGAGTATAATGAAAATGAATAAGAATTGCATTGATGATATTCATAAGAAAAGTAAAGATGTCAGATCACTCATATTATTCGAGTGATTTGAGTCAGATCTTATCAATGAATTGTTTGATCCAGTTCTCTAAACTCTCTGTATGGTTGATTTGAATCAGACTGGCCTGAATCTCAAGTTTAACTCTATGATCCAATCGCATTGGTTAACAACCCACTAGAAGTTAAGATAATCAGACCACAGCTTCGGCATGCTTGGAGTCAAATGGATTACTTCTATGATGCCTAAATTTATGAGGCTTCACACTTTTTTTCAAGCTTGAAATCTCCACTCCCCACTCATTGAAATGAAGAGAAAGGATGACAAGTACATTATTCCAAATGTATCATTTTTGTGTTTCACGGAACAAAATACAAGTTTGGCATGTGATGTGGGTGAGTAAGTGATGAAAAGCATCAAGTCTGTGTGATAAGTAAGTATAAAGGCCCTAATATACTTGTGACAAAGTTCTTGTTCAGCAAGGTTTGTTTACCAGCACAAATGCTTTCCACGAAGTTGCAATTTCAAACTTATTTTGAATATATATATATTGGCATTATATTTTGTTTGAAATTATGGCATATCAGTTGTTCATTGATTTTGCAAAGTATATCGGGGCAGTTTTACATGCAGCATTTCTTATTTCATATATTTTAAAGGAGGTCATTTTGGTGTAATTAGTTCCAAACACTTCCCTGTCTGTCATTGGTTGAACCAACAAGTGTTCCCGCCCAAAACTTATTGCCATTAGTTGAGCTAGTGCCGCTGTTTGGGCCACTTAAACATACAGATCTATATGAAAGAAGCTAATTGCCACAGTATTTACACCTCTTAAAACCAATTTAGTGCACATTGGATTGGTAGTTGAAGTTGAAGTTGAAAAAAAAAAAAAAAAAAAAAAAAAATATATATATATATATATATATTATATTTACAAGCTTTAATAAAAAAGGCAACTTGCTTTCATTCTAAGATGCAGTGCTTATTTTCCAGAAACTGTGCATTGATGTAATGCTTATTTTCCAGAAACTGTGCATTGATGTAATGCTTATTTTTCAGAAACTGTGCATTGTAAGCAGATTTAAGCTAGAAAATACCATGAAAATGAGGTTGTGACCTTTCTGGGGGGGAAAAAGTGAAAACAGAGGCCAGGATGTCACAGCGAGAGGGATAAGTGTGAATAAGATTAGCCAGGTTTTACCCACAAATGCTAATAAGGAAGAGCTTTTTTTATCTTCAGCAATTTAGAGTGAGAATAACCTTGAGTGTGGACACTTGGTGTAGAATATTAATATAGTTGAAGAGAGCCGAGTGGTGCAGAACCACTCTCTCTTTTCAACTCTCTTTCCTTTAACATTCTATCCATCTTTTGAAATTTCTGTCTCTTTCCATCTACCAGGTTTCATGGCATGTATTTTTAATGCTGACACAAAGACAGCTTTATCTGGGGAATATATATGAAAATATCAGTCTCTCATGCCTGTGTTTTGAACCTGAACCCTCATCCACTGATCATATAATTATGTACATTTGACAAACACAAACTGTTCCCAGAATAGTTCTCTCAGTCTAAGAAACGTGATACATTTAAACCCTGAAGATTGAAGAGATCTGAAGGGATGTGTGGCATGTATGAGGCTGGCCAGACAGATACGGCAGTGTTAGAGCGGAACTCCAGTGGCACTGATCCAGTTGGTGATTGGGGCACTGTTTTTAGCAGCTCCCCCTCTGCCCTGATTACCAGGATATGAGCTCATCTCTGGTTAAATAGAGGTTCTTATAACAGCTGTGCCCCCGAGCAGGAAGTGGAGGGCTCTGGATATAGTCACACCGTCCTGTCAAGGAGGAATTTGGAGAGGATGTGTCTTGTTGACGTTAAACTGGTGAGAGATAACATGCAGCTAGTTACATGTGTATAATACACAATCATGAACTCATACAAGAAGGGCTTCATTTTAGATAGATACATACTGTAATTCTCAGCAGGTTTTGATGCAGGACACAGATTTTACATCGGACATTTACATCGGAGTGGTGACCCAACACACTACAAAAATTGTTTAAAAGCAAATATGTCCTTAAAATCAACATCGAAATATAACATATTTAAAATACCAATATATATATTTTTTAATATTGATTTATTATTAATGGTAATTTATTTATGTTACCATAAAAACTTGTAGATGCTTGTCTACAAAACTTGAGTATTTGCTCTCTTGAGATTTTACTTTATGTAGCCAGTTCATTAGCCAGTTATAAGCACATAATGATCACATACAGGTGCTGGTCATATGATTAGAATATCATCAAAAAGTTGATTTATTTCACTAATTCCATTCCAGAAGTGAAATTTGTATATTATATTCATTCATTACTCACAGACTGATATATTTAAAATGTTTATTTCTTTGAATTTTGATGATTATAACTGACAACTAAGGAAAATCCCAAATTCAGTATCTCAGAAAATTTGAATATCCACTACAAAGGCCTTTAAATGGTCTCTCGGTCTAGTTCTGTTGGCTACACAATCATGGGGAAGACTGCTGACTTGACAGTTGACCAAAAGATGACCATTGACACCTTGCACAAGGAGGGTAAGACACAAAAGGTCATTGCAAAAGAGGCTGGCTGTTCACAGAGTTCTGTGTCCAAGCACATTAATAGAGAGGCGAAGGGAAGGAAAAGATGTGGTAGAAAAAAAAAGTGTACAAGCAATAGGGATAACCGCACCCTGGAGAGGATTGTGAAACAAAACCCATTCAAAAATGTGGGGGAGATTCACAAAGAGTGGACTGCAGCTGGAGTCAGTGCTTCAAGAACCACTACACACAGACGCATGCAAGGCATGGGTTTCAGCTGTCGCATTCCTTGTGTCAAGCCACACTTGAACAACAGACAGCGTCAGAAGCGTCTCGCCTCGGCTAAAGACAAAAAGGACCGCACTGCTGCTGAGTGGTCCAAAGTTATGTTCTCTGATGAAAGTAAATTTTGCATTTCCTTTGGAAATCAGGGTCCCAGAGTCTGGAGGAAGAGAGGAGAGGCACACAATCCACGTTGCTTGAGGTCCAGTGTAAAGTTTGCACAGTCAGTGATAGTTTGGGGTGCCATGTCATCTGCTGGTGTTGGTCCACTGTGTTTTCTGAGGTCCAAGGTCCACTTCATGCTTCCTGCTGCTGACCAACTTTATGGAGATGCCACACAGAAAGCATCCTGGCTCAGCTGGGACTCAAACTTTCTTGTTGTGGGGCTACAATGCTTCGTTCATCTTCGAAACACAAATTAAGATATTTTGAAAAAATGAAAATCAAAAATCAAGATTCTCTGAATCTTCAATCTCTGAACCCTCCATAGACAGCAATTTAATTACCACTGTCAAGTCCCATAAAAATAGTAAAGACATTGTTAAAATAGTCCATGTGACCACAGTGGTTCAGCTTTAATTTTATGAAGCGATGAGAAAACTTTTTGTACCCAAAAACAAAACAAAAATAATGACTTTATTCAACAATTTCTTCTCTCCCCTGTCATTCTCCTACACTTTTGATGTAGTAAACACAGTGCTGCTTTTCCGTGTTCTACGTCAGAATGCAGACTCATTATTGGCTGGTTCCTGCATCAGTATCAAACGCTTGAGTCATGCTGCTCATGTGTGCAGCGTCGGCCAATACTGAGTTCGGACATAAACACGGAAGCACTGCAGTGTGTGTTCTACGTCAACTGCATAGGAGACTGACGTGGAAGAGAAGAGATTGTTGAATAAAGTCGCTATTTTTGTTTTTGCGCACAAAAAGTATTCTTGTCACTTCATAAATATATATATATATATATATATATATATATAGAGAGAGAGAGAGAGAGAGAGAGAGAGAGAGAGAGAGAGAGAAGAGAAGAGAAGAGTCTCCAGGGCTGCTGTTCCACAAGCACATCCACATGTCCATTAGAGCCTGTCTCTCATTCTCATGGGATAGAGCTGACAGATAAGCCGAACTTCCCCAAAAATTGCAATAGAAAAGAAATGGGATTCCTGCAGAACATAATCAGTAAAAAATTGGAAGATAAAAGAAGAGCATCTAATGAAGTGGAACATTTTCTCATTTTTCCTTTTAATTCCTATAACATCATTAGAATCAGCATGGAAATGAAATATGAATAAAGAAAATTCCCAGAGGAGGCACTGAACAAAAGATGACATCATTAGAGAAGTGTGAACTTTCTTCTAAAACTCTCCACTTATATGAAGTCATTTTTATGTTGAACCAAAATGGCTCAACTAGAGCAGATGACTGGGATATCTGACCAGAGACCACACCAGAAATCAGAGGAAGTCAGTAACAAATGTAGCGTAGTAACTATTTCACCGGTATTATAGAAAATAACCTATAGTGATCAAATGATTGCATGAAGTGCATGAGGAACTTAACATTTTTGAGCTGCGGAAAGGTCCTTAAGCCATTGTAAAAGTAATCCATATAAATTAAACAGTTTAAAGGGTTAGTTCACCCCAAAATAAAAAATTTGGTCGTTTTTGTTTGGTTTGGGGAGGATGGTGAGGATAACATGTCAACGTATGGAAAATAACATGTCAATGTTTTGTAAATGTTTTATCCATTATTGCAAAATGCTTGATGTAGTATTTACCATAATCCTGATTCAAGAGTGATTGGTGATGTATTGTCATCTCTAATAAAAGATTTCTTTGAGCACTTGGGGTTGAATTTAGGGTTACTTTTCATTATGAAGCTGTCGTATGGAATACAGTGACCTTTAGAAAAAAGGACTGAAACATGAGACAGATGTGAGAACACAATGTGAGACGACTCTGCTACACTGAGCGAGCACTTTTTATAATTAGAGCCATAAACATCGGTGTGAGAGCAAAAGAGAGAGCCTTTTCACAGAGTTTGATGAGTTGAATTGAGTTTCCGAAATGTTGGGCCACCTTGAAGAAAGAACATATTGGAAAGATTTGATAAAAAACTGTATGTTTGGTTCCACACAAATTTAAAGGTGTGTGTAATTTCTGTAATACTAGAGGCAAAATCAAAGCTAGTGATGTAGTCCTGCCACACATGCCATTGGTTGAGCTTATGTTGTTAGTTTCATGACCTGCGTGACTAGTTAGCATGGCCCTGTTAGCCCCTGCTGGCAGATGGTCAATAACATAATGGTCTTTTTTCTGTGTAGAAATCATATACTTCAACTTTAAAGGATGAAAGAGTTTAAAATACAAAAAAATGAAGAGATGACACAACATGTTTTTTGGGGGGGGTTTTTTCTCACACACAGACAAACACAATTAAGACTATAATGGTAAAGCTGATTTTTTTCAGCATCTTCAGTGTCACATGATCCTTCAGAAATCGTGCTCTTACACTGAATTGGAAATTCCTATTATTATTACAAAAACCACAAACAAAAACATTTGAAAATGGTTGTGCTGCTTAATATTTTTGTGGAAACCATGAAACATTTTTAGGGAAATCAAAAGAACTGCATTTATTTTAAACAATATGTGTGTGTGGTTGTCCTACGTTGTATTCCCTACGTTATGGGGACCTATTGTAGTAGACCCACAAGCGTAGTAATGCCAGTAACAGTTTGGTCCTCATGACGAAACAAGCTTATAAATCATACAGAATTATCTTTTTGGAAAATCTAAAATACAATGTTTTCCGTGGTAGGTAAGTTTAGGGCTAGGGTTAGTGTAGGTGGATGGAATATACCGTTTCTACAGTATAAAAACCATTACGTCATACGGAATGTGTTCATAAAACATGGAAACCGTTGGGTGTGTGTGTGTGTGTGTGTTAAGGTTTTCACTGTCATTTTGATTCAATGTAATACATCCTCACTGAATAAAAGCATTAATTTCTTTCAAATAAATAAATACATGAATAAATAAAATGGGCGGTCATTTCTGCTTGAAAAGAAAAAGCCATTGTCCATTCTTAACATTGACTCAGATGTCTCCTTAATATCGGTGTATTTGCAGTCATTTTTATTATTTTTTTATTTTCAAATTTTAATAGTCTGTGTTTGTGCTTTAATAATGTGTTTTTGTGCACATGTGTCGTTAGGTTTTTCCACTGACTCTGGGTGTGTATGTTTTGGATTACATGCAGCAGATGCCTGATGCTCATTGTAAACACAAGTAATCACAAGCAGCTGGTCAGGACGACTGCCTCTCTGAGTCTCTGTGTGGCTGTGGGTGGCAAAAGTGTGTGTGTGCGTGTGTGTGTGTATGTGTGAGTGTGTGATGTTCTCTGTCTAGAGCACTCAATAATTCTTCTGCGTGTTCCCAGACAAACAGTGGAAGTGTGGGAGAGCATGTATATTTCAACGAATTGCCTGTTAATACTTCTTCCTTTAAGAATGAATTTTGAGCTCAGATTTATTTCTTGTCTCAGCCATAGAAGAAAGATCATATCTGTTTTTCAGCCAATTACTGAAGATTACATCCTTCCATATTCTTTCATCTGCGTATCAAAATATCTGCACCTTCATTACCTTTTCCTGAAACGGGCCCCAAAACCCTTCAAGGGCCTCATCACATAACCCCCTATTTCCATCTCTCTTTTTCATCCCTTTCTCTCCCCCACTGCGGTTGTTGTTGCTTGTTTTGTGATTATTTCCATAAGGGAAGTAACTCAACAGTAAGCACATGGAGGCATCATTAATTTCATCTTAAGGAGAAACAAGACTTCCGGTTTTCCATAATCCCCTCCCCACCCCCTGCTGACGGGAATGTGGAAATTACTCCATGGTGTCTAACCACTACAAAGAACAGAGCTAAACGCACAGACTAAACACCTAGACCACAGCTGCTTACTGGCAGCCGCACCTTCGTCTGGGAAATAAAGCTTGCCTATCGCTACTGTTTTATTTACGACTGTCAGGCTACAACACGTTTAATGCCTTTATTGGAGAAAGAAAGAAAACAAATAGTCTTATCGTGGGTTAATAATTCATTCAGATGTTGTAGAGTGTGAGAAAAAGAAGTGTACACTGGGATTGGTGCTATTAACGAATGCTTCTCAGAAGCTGGCATTATAGATAGAGTCTCTTCTTCTCACACCTGCCGGTGGTCTCTGTCTCAGGGGAGGTTGGCCTGAGGAAAAAAGAACTGCTGCGTTACCTGCAGGGGGTTACAGAACATGCCATGAGCAGAAACTTTTATAACTGAGGATAAAGTAGCAAAAAAGAGGAAGGAAGCCTCACTTCTGTATAGTTAATTTAACTTTAAAAGTTGTTTTTATTAATATGCATTAGCAAAAGCACAAGAAAATATAGATATTTAATCTATAATTAATGATATAAACTAGTTGCTATTTTGGAAAAGGAGAGGATTGTAAAGTGGAATATCAGAATGAGGGTTGCAAAGTAAGCCGAATTAACATGAACTTGAAAGGGGTTATAATACCAAATATTAGTTCATAGTTATTAATGAACTTATATTTTCCATAAATGAAGAAAAAAAAATGTTTGTTTGATCATTTTAACTTAACTTGGGTCACAGAGCTAAATGTTTAAGACTGACAAATTTAATCCACACCATAATTAAGAAAAAATAAGAAAATTGAGATTATTACTTGTCCAACTAATGTCATATGAGTATCACAAATAAAGGAATGTTTTTTTTGTATTGAGAAAGTTTTCGTTAATTAAATTTTTTAATAATTGAAATTGTTTGGATAATAATTGAAACACTTTACAATAAGGTTCATTAGTTAAACATTAATGTATTAACTAACATGAACTAATCATGAACAACAATACAGTTGTTCATTGTTTATTCATTTTAGTTCACAGTGCATTAACTAATGTTGACAAGATTTTAATAATGTATTAGTAAATGATGACATTAACATTAACAAACATTAATAAATGCTGTATAAGTGCAGTTCATTATTAGTTAATGTTAACTAATGAACCTTATTGTAAAGTGTTACCAATTGTTTTACTACAATGTCAAAATTATGACATTGTTTTATGATTTTAATTGTTAGATAAGATGATGTAGTGCTCGAGTCGGGACAAGACCAGACTCGGACTCATGTCCGCCTGTTACATTCAGTCTAGTCTTTTGTTTCACGTGTTCTTTGTTTTGTTATTATTCGCGCCACTCGTTCTTATTATGTTCAGCTGTTACTTGTAATCATTCCCTTCACCTGTGTTTCGATCATCACTTCCTGTATTTAAGTTCCTGTTTCTTCCCTTGTCTTTTGTCGGTTATTGTTGATGTTTGGACTGTGTGTTACCTTCGCGCTCTTCAGTATATTACTATTAAAGCCTTCATGTTATTTGTGAACCTGGTGTCTACTCGTCTCCTACGCAGTACCGTAACACCGCCTCAAGTCCGAGCCCAAGACCATATTTTCTATAACTAGCTGAGACCAGCTAATTCAAGTCCAAATGCTTCTGAAAGGGTCTAAGTTTGGTCTTACCCAGACTTGAGGACTAAACTACTCACTTTTGTTGTAGGACAGGCCGGAACAACTAATCTTTTGATATGGTTGAAACTTGCTGGTTTTTATGCAAGGTTGATTTTATTTTAGATTATAAAAAACATTGTATTTTGCCTCTAATGCTTTAAAAAGTAATAGGGCACCAGAGTGTACTATATTAATGGATTGTGCCATTATCGAAGACATCTAAAGACGTTGTTTAAGCTGATTCCTTATTCAGCTCAAACAATATCATGTGATAATCAGCATGTAAAAATCTTCACACTTCATTCTAGCAGCAGGCTACATTGTACATTTTTTGTTGCTGTATCTCATTTGAATCCTTTCCAGGTGTTGTGTTGTTTTGTTGCTCTCCATGCGATTTTACGCAACAGTTTTGTGCCCAAATTTGTACCAAGATCCCTGTTGTGTTTGGATTTATCCAGCCGAGTACTTGGCTCCTTCCCAGCCCTGTCATTAGACTTCTTTTGTTTCCTTTCCTCAGCATTCAGCTTGTTTTGTTTCTCCTTTTTTATTAAACGCTAAATATTTATACAATTTGCAACTTCCTGTCAAAATCATTTACACTCCCACAATAGCTCGGGCTCAAGCACACAATGGCAACTGCTGCGGGGGGATATTTTAAAATGGCGCGTCTCCAATTTCTTTTAGCCCTGGGCTCTTTTGTTTTAGGTAAATAAAGATTGAAAGCTCTTCGTGAGTGATTTCGGCCACCATGTGTTTCAGAAACAGGCCTCAGTGGCGCTGTGGTGTTAGCAGATGCTAGCGGATCACATTGTTATTCTTTTTGCAGCAGAAGCCGAGACGTAGGCCCCTTGAGATACAGATGAAGGGTGACGGATGTTGATGCATTTGGCTGAGTTCCAGTCTCATTCAAAAGTGTCTTTTTGGATGGGGAGGGGGTTTTGTGTTTCCTTGCCACTTTGGCCCTTTCCCGAATGTGCTTAGAAGGCCAGATATTGCTCCTATCAGCATTTTCTAGCGTAATATGGCAGTTTAAATTCCACTTGAAAAGGCGAATGTGCGGATGGCACTGTCGTTTTATCTTTAAGAATATTAGTGATGGCCTACTGAGAAAGACGGAGCAGCTTGCATGTTCTTGGCATGTGCTTGTATTTGGCTCAGATCCCCCTTCCATCCATACATCAGTCCCCTCAACGCTCAATTCCTTTCTTTGATCTGCCTTTCACTTCCTTTCTGTCGCCCGATCACCGTGACTGATCTGCGTGTCATCTGTTTCATGAAAATCAGGGGCTTTTTTATTCGCTCCGTTCCCTCTCTCCGTCTCTGACTAAAAATGTCATGACGAAAGGGAGGGGGGACTCGGGTGGAACTTTCATTTGTAAGTCTCTGTGGCTGAGAGGTGACCTCTGACCCCCGGAGCTGCCTGGTATTTGGCTGAAAAGATGGAGGGACTTGAAAACTATCACCTCCAAAGGGCTCATCATCTCCCGGCCTTCCTTTTCATCATCGCCCGGCCGCGGCTCAGCTACTAGTGCGAGTATCAACCCAAGTGAATCCATTACTACAAGGCCAACACAGTTCAGGAGCGTCTCTTAAGGCGACTGATGGGAAATGAAAAAGTCTTTGAGAGAAACTGCCGAAATGTCCTCTCTCTCTCTCTCTCTCTCTCTCTTTCATCCTTCACTTTCAAAGTGGCGGTGGAGTACAGGCGGCCATAGAGTGGCTGACTGTAACCTTATGCCCTGACCTGTTCAGTTGTGAGAGGATCCATTTCCTTTTTCTGCTGTTATTCCTCTCTGGAGAATATCCGCTCACATTCCTATAAAGCATAACACTGTTAGAGTGCTGCGAGGGATTGGATCAGCACACTAAAACAAGCAAAACACCGGTCACACAGCAGGCGCATGTACTGCAGTCTTGCTGTCACGTAGCTTGTTGTGCTACAAATAGAGTGTGTGGTCTAATTTATCACAGGGTTGTTATGTATGAAGACGTTTGCAGCAGTCTGAGAAGCAGCTAATTGGTTTGAGGTGCAGACTCCAGCAGATCTAGTTATACTTGTAGACATGCTGTGCCATAATGGCATGTCTTTAAAGAGAGCTCTAACAAAGCAGAAACTGAAATTTCATAACGTGAAGCATCTTAATTTGAAAGCTATTTACATGTTTTCCCATTCAATTTGATGAGTGTTTCTTAATATTCTCAAATTGTTGGTACAGCATGATATTTTAATGAGCTTGCTTTTTTGAATGCATTTTTTTTTAAATGTTAATGCATTGCATTAGAGCGTTTATGCAGATATATGTATTAGATTATAGTTATGGGTGATTAATTAAAAGGTTTGAAAATTCCGTCATTAATTACTCATCCTCATATCGTTCTACACCCGTAAGACCTTCATTTATCTTCGGAATACAAATTAAGATATTTTTGATGAAATCCAAGAGGTGTATGATTTGTCCATAGACAGCAGTATAATCAACACATTCAAGGTCCAGAAAGGTACTAAAGACATCGTTAAAAAAAAATTGACGTGACTGCAGTGGTTCAACCTTAATTTTATGAAGGGCTGAGAATACTTTTTGTGCACAAAAACAAAACAAAAATAACGACTTTATTCAACAACATCTTCTCTTCTGTGTCATTCTCATACACTGTTTACGTCCAGTGCTTTCAGGTTCTATGCCAGAATGCCGGCTGGAAGTGCTGGACGTAAACAACGCATGAGAATGACACAGAAGAGTAGATATTGTTGAATAAAGTTGTTATTTTTGTTTTGTTTTTGTGCACAAAAAGTATTCTTGTCCACTGCAGTCACGTCAACGGTTTTAGTATCTTTCTGGACCTTGAAAGTGTGGCTCCAAAGATGAATGAAGGTCTTACAGGTGTGGAACAACATAAAGGTGAGTAATTAATGACAGAAATTTTAATTTCGGGGGGAAGTAACCCTTTTTTCATGTTTGTTTCCATATAGAATGATTTTGTGTGTTTCAATGCTTTTCTGTACAGGTTTGGAACTGCCATTCATGATGATGCCACATCCCTTGATTCCAGTCAGTCTGCCTCCTGCCTCAGTCACCATGGCGATGAACCAGATGAACCATCTCAGCACTATTGCCAATATGGCAGCTGCTGCTCAGGTCCAGATTACCCCATCCAGAATGGTGACCTCAGTTATAAAGGTACAAGGACACAAATTGTACATGCGGTTCTTAAGAAGATTTAAAGAGATAGTTCGGCCCAAAATTAAATGACTCACGCTCATGTCATATGATTCTTGTTCGATAGAGACAAATGATACTTTTTATGAAACCTGAGAGAATCTGTCCCTTCATTGAAAGTGTAGTCCAACAAAACTTTCAAGCTTCAAACTATTCATAAAGACATTGTAACAGTAATCCATATGAATAGAGTGGCTTAATCCAAATCTTCAGAAGAGAAACAATAGCTTTACTTGATGAACGGATTTTATTTAGGCTTTTATTCACAAATAAACATTGGTGAACGCACATACAGTATATAGAGCACATCAAATATGATCAACAAAACCTCAACAATACTTGCTTGATGTGTAACAGCTAACCTCATTGGTTGTTGTGGAAACACAAAGTGCCACATTAGAACAAACCTCGGTGCTTGCACATAATTGTTTTTCTTTGTAACAGTTTTTTCAAATATTTTCCTTACATCAACAGTGTAGTGCACAAGTTGTATAAACTACTTTTGTAGCCTTTTTGGAGCCTACATGTAAGAATTATATGGAAAATATCAATGTGAAAACTTTATTAGCCATAATATCTAGCTTCCAGCAGATCCGTACACATCGAGTTATGGAGAAAGAGTGACCTCTGATCCGATGCATAACATATTGACGAGCGCAGAAATGCAGAGCAAATCAAAACACCGGTCTCGAATTAGTTTGAGTTTTTGCCCATCTCTATTTGTTTGAACTGCGAGAGGCAATGCATACGGCTGTCCGTCGGAAGCTAGTTATTACAGTTATTATAAGTTTTAAATATGTATATTTTTCCCACAAAAACCCATCGCTTCACTTCAGAAGGCCTTTATTAATCCCCTGGAGCCATATGGATTACTTTTATGATGGATGGATGGACAGGACATTTTTGGGCTTCAAAATCTCACTCCCCCTTCACTACCATTATAAAGGAAGAGCCAGGATATATTTTAATATAACTCCGATTGTGTGCGTCTGGAATAAGATATAGATATACACCTAGGATGGCTTGAGGGCGAGTAAATCGTGGAATAATTTTCATTTTTGGGTGAACTATCCCTTTAACACCCCTCACATGACAATGACAACAGAAAATATGATAAGATAATCTGTAAAACCATCAAGATAATCGAGACCTTTAGCACTTGACCGCGAGAGATTTTGCGAGATTTCCCATGTTCACAGTCAGGACTCTTGTTATTTGTGAATGGAATCTGTTAGTGTGTGTGGTGTGCTATCTCGGTCACATTGCGGCACTCCACACACAATAGGAACAAAACTGGTAAATCTATTATTTTTTTTATCGTCATGTTTACGGTCTCTCACATTTTTAGAGTGGGCCAGACTTAAGGGATCAAAAATAAGTTCTGTCATTATATTATTTTTTAGTGGAACACAGCAATAAAATGGAACGAGTGAATTGGGACAAAAATTTGCCCCAATATCTTAGTGTGTAGGTGCCTTTCCTCAGAATACTATTTAAAATTTTGAAGAATATGAAATGTCATAACAGAGAAAGTTCTTCGGCAATGGTTTAGCATTTATTAGGGTTTTATAAAATATTACAGATTACTATTGTGACTAATGTGCGTGTTCACCATCAGGAGCGAGTTCCAGACAGCCCTTCACCTGTACCCTCTTTGGATGATGGCCGCAGGTCAGGTAGCCACTTATCTTCCAGACAGAGCAGCAGCGTGTCCAGCTCTCCTGCCCACACAGAGAGCTCTTCTGACCGGCCACGTACGTCTCCCCGACCACTTAAAAGTCATTTGTTTTTTTGTTTTATTCCTCAGTGTCTTCTTACAAAGTCTACATTGCATATACAGTAAATTCAAGATTTAAGTTGTCATCGGTGTCATGTTTGCAGTAATAAAATAATATGTAAACCTGTAATAAATAATATGTAAACCTTTACATTTTTATTTCTCTTTGTATCCTGTCGTATGACTTTGCTCCAAACATACTATTTTAGCACCACTGAGTTTGGTCCCTGAGCACTTAGCACTATGCTCTTACGATAATGTGAAACTGCACATATAACCTTACAAATGTGCTTTTAGAATTAAGAATAAGGTGATATCACAGAATCTACTAAAAGCAAAGCCATCAGAGCTGTTCATGTGCATTGCTTTAACCGGAACTAAAACTATGCAATTACAGATAATGCTCTCTACTTTTTTCAGTCTATCATTGGATGCATTAAAAATCTTACCCAAGATATCAGATATCAGCGGTATGATATAATTTGGGACAGAATATGTGTTTTAAATCCTATTTTTGACAAAACTGCAGTTCAACTCTTGTAATCATTTTTACGCTTTTTAAAATTGCTTCTATAATATTATTTTTTTGAGTTATAGAGTTTTTAAAGCTTGTTCAGTACAAGATATACTTAATGTTCACATATTGGCTATAAGTGAATTTATTCATTATTGAATTATATTTATTAACATTATACACTAACTTTCAAACATTTGGGGTTGGTAAGATTTTATAATGTTTTTGAAAGAAGTCGTATGCTGACAAAGGCTGCGTTTATTTGACCAAAGAAACAGTAAAAACTGTTTGATATATTTTAAAATGTAATTTATTCTTGTGATGGCAAAGCGAAATTTTCAGCATCAGTAGATTAGTCTTCAGTGTCAAATGATCCTTCAGAAAACTTTCCAATACTCTGTTGTACCCCCCATATTTTTAATGGTAATGTACATCTTTCAAAAGACATCACTCTTTGTATTTATGCCCTTTGTTTGGAAGATCTCTTTATACGTACCCCTCCTTTCCCTTTAGATTTACATCAGAATGGTCTTTCTCTTGGCCACGCCTTGTTAGGCCTGTCTCCAAGTGCACCACCAGGACCAAAAGAGGGGGATCTGGCAACCCATGACACAGGCCATGAAACAAAGAGGGCCTCTACAGAAAAAGGTTAGATGCTAATATTGTGTTCTGTGTTGAATGCCATTTGCAGGGGAAAGCCATTTTACAAGATACTATTTATAAAGTACACTTTTATTAAATTATATCAAGACGTAACTACACATTACACAGTTTACAAGTTTTCAAACATTATCTTTTGCCATTATAAAACATGGCTCATGGCTTATATAAGCTGTTTATTTTAAAAATAAATGATTTATCCATATTTATGCGTTAGGAAATAATTACTTAGGTTCTTTCTGTCTGATACTGGTGAACAACAGATTATCACTTTGTTTAAACAGTAAAAAAAGTGCTTATCTCAGATGCAAAAACAAGTTCATTACAGTGCAGTTCAACAAGGTCAAAAAGTTTAGCAATGACTGCACTTTTGCTGGTCTCCTAATGCAATAAAAACATGTTTTGAATTACATAATAAACAAAAAAAAAGTAATGGAAAATGCAAGCATTCTTCCTAAGCAGATTTGCAATAGTGTCTAACATTTTTCCTTCAGCTTAGCAGATCATTTATCAGCAGTGGTTTAGATTGACTGCAGGAAATGATCGCTGATGTGTCACTTAATATACAGTATATTTCCTCTCTGTTCATATGTGAGTCTTGATGTGCATATTCTGAGAAATCAATGAGTACTCTCGCTCACAATTCTGTGAAAATTATCCGTAGAGGTAGAAATGGCACGGTAGTGGGGCTGAATTAGTTAGCGATTTGCAGAGCGTGAAGTAATGAGCAAGACCCCCCCTCTCTTTCCAACCAACTCTCTTACCCTGGCCCTCCTGGAGGTGTAATTTTCCTAATAACCTCCCAGAACCCTTGTTTGGTTTTTGCGTTTGAAGGCTTTCATTAGGCTAATGAGGACTTTGCAAGGACGAGTAGTCAGCACAATTTCCTCATTGTGCCGTGGAGAGAAGACAGTGCACCCAAAATCAGAAAAGGGAACTTTAGTGTGACTGAACACAGCCTTTTGGGATTTGGTGAAATTGTGGAGATCACACAGGTGCTAAAAAACTCAAAAAAATAAAAAGCCTTGTCTTTTACCACTGATACCATTACATCAAACATGATGACACTGATGTGGTGACACTGTGTGATGACGAGGTATACTGTGACCAAAGAGGTTATATACACTACCGCTCAAGTTTTGGGTCAATACAGTTGGGAGGAATACATTAAATTGATCAAAAGTGACAGTAAAGACTATTTATAGAAATAGGAATAGACAACATTTAATTTCAAATAAATGCTGTTTTGTTTTGAACTTTCCATTCACCAAAGAATCCTGAAAGAAATTACAATAATACAAAAATATTAAGCAGAAATAATGTTAATAAAAAAGGAACAGCACAACTGATAATGATAAGAAATGGTTCTTGAACACTAAATCAGCATATTAAATGATTTCTGAAGGATTATGTGACACTGATTGACATGTGATTGATGTGATGTGACAGATGTGACTGATTTATTTTTAATTAATGATAAAATGTGCATTACGATGTTAATTGAATGATTGTAATTAAAACATACTGATGGCAATAATATGACAAGATAAAAAGCAAGACTACAATGATTTATAAGAACTAAATTTAAAAAATATATTTTCGTCGACTACAGCAAAAAACTTTGTAAAAATGAACTATTTGAACTGCCACGCATGTCAGATTGTTTGGCAGGCACAGGACAAAAAGTTTGAAGAGTTCAAATGCAAAAACCATCTGACATGTTTTCTTTTAAATTAGCTTTATTTATTTTATTTTTTACCACGCTATGTCTATGCTTAGGTTCTCTAATTTCACTTTAATGGAAATTAAAATGATATTAGTCAGTTATTGAAATGCCTTATTTTCAAAAATGTCACTTTAGTAAATTCATTGGTATTTAACACATTTGACTGTCATTTGCTGCAAAAGTGTGTGTGTGTGTGTGTGTGTGGACAACAAGATTAAAATGTCCAGTTTTACAGCCGCTAAAGGAATACTGTTGTGTTTACTTGCTACTCACGAAATCCTGTCATTGCCACTGTAATGATGAACAAAACATGATAAAAACTTGCTGCTTGTCATTTGAAAGCCGGCTTATATGCACACCGACATTCATCTTGAAATCATATGATTCGATTTGTGTCTTCCGATTGGTTCTTCTGCCACTGTGGACTTAGAGGCTTTTGCTGACAAAAGTGTTTAGCGGTTTCTGCCAACAAACTGAATTTCTGAATGGGCTGACGCTGGGATTTAGTGGATTTGAAGCAAAAGCATATGATGAACGTATACTATGTGCGGAGAGCATTCGCTCGGTATCATTAGGTCTATGGCGTTTTTGACGGAGGTGGTGTTTAGTGGCTTTTACATCTGAACTCTTCATTTTGTTTTCTCTGAATTCACAGTTACTTTAGAATGTCTGTCAATGCAGAAGGATGCTTTTTGGAATGGCTTCTGTCTGGCTTCCAGTAGCAGGGGGTAATAGGTTATAAAATAGAGGGTAATACATAACACATTAGGTTAGTTTCCGTCATTATGTTTTCAGACGGAAATAAAACACAGGTTTTTATTTTCGTCTGAAAACATAATGATGATTTGGTCTTGTTCTTGGGAGAATGAACTACATAAAAATATTGTCATGACATCAAGTGCAACCATGGAATTCATGCAGTCCATCACAAAAGTATGAAATGTGCCCGTTCCGGGTCAAATGCTTCTTGAAATGTACAGGCTTTTAACTGATATTCTTCATTTGTGTTTATAAATAAATTTCACAGAAGGCTGCATAAATTTGAACAGTTAAGCTCAGTGTCATAAAAATGTCCTGTCCTTTAACTAGTTTTGATTTTGAAGTTAGCCCCTTGGCGCAATTCCTTTCCTGCTGAGTTCTTGTGAAGTTTTTTATGCATGCTTATTTTATGAAACTTCAAAAATCAGTGGCTCCCCCTTTGTAGAACGTCATTCTAGACTCTCAGTCACTGCCAGAACACCTTTACTAGACTGAAGGATAAGTTCCACCTTCATGTTCCTGAAATTAATCTTTAGGGGCAGCGCTGAAAGTGTGAAGATCAGAAGTTGTATCTCTTCTTTATGGCTTGTGAAAGACAGAAGAGTTCAAAGACGATTCCTTTATCCGTCTTAGAGCTTTTCAACCTTCATTCACTCTCCGCTCGCTCTCTTATATGCTGACTGTGGAAGACTTTTGCAGTGGACGCAGGAGTTCATTAGCCCAGGGAATCCAAAACAAGAGGTGACCTTGGTTGAGGAGATGCATTTATGATCTAACAGGCTGCCAGGATTTTTTTTGCTGGAAAGCAAGTGCACAAACCATAATAATTCAATGGAGGATCAATCAGATTTTAAGGCAAAGGCAGAGATGGAGAAGAAAAAAGAGAGTAGTGCTAACTCAGCACTGATTGTACCTCCGGGGCACCGTAGTTCAGCGGCATGGCCCAAGCTTCCTCCCGCTGAGTGCTCCGCGGCCGACACTAATCACATTCCAGCAAACACCATGCTTTTAGGTACCCTGGAGGAGAGGAGAGGGAGGGAGATCGGCAGTGAGGAGAGCTGACAGTGAGCGAGAGCCAGCGGAAGCGGGAGACCGATTGTTTTTCCTCTTTGAAACACCTTGAATGTGACAGAGGCATCTCTCTTCTGCCAAGATGTGAAGATCAGATAGTGTGAGATTAAGATGCTTTGGTCAGCTAAGTGAATCCGCAGAGATAAGGGAGGGCTGAGTAAATCTAATCAGACCTTATCAGGCGCAGGGGAAGGTGAGATTTTGAGCACCTACTTGTTTAAATGGATCCTGAGTTATATATACTTTAAATACAGTATGGGCAAAGAGCTGTGGTGAGCTTTTTAATGCATTTTTAAAGCGAAGGACATTCAAGAACAAAAAAAGAAGAGATGCTTTGGATTTTGGGGGTTAAATTATGAAAATGGGGCATACAGAAAGAGATGGATACAGGGACCAAATGAAAAACTAGAAAAGAATATGAGGTTGAGTTCATAAACTTTAATACAGCTGCTTAAAGGATTAGTTCACTTTTAAAAGAAAATTACCCCAAGATTTATATCTATATCAGTATTTATATATTTATTTATTACCACAATCAGAGTTATATTCCTGACGTCTACAAGCTTTATAGTGGCAGTGAACGAGACCAACGATTTTGAACGAGTGCATCCATCCATCACCAACATACTCCATGCGGCTCTGATGGGTTAATAAAGGCCTTCTGAAGCAAAGCGATGTGTTTGTGTATGAAAAATATCCATATTTAACAAGTTATGAAGTAAAATATCTAGCTTCCGCCAGACCGTCTTCTGTATTCAACTTTCGAAGAAAGTGTAACACCTCTCACATTTCATAACACTTCCGTATTCAACTTAGGGGGAAAAAAAGCCTCAGTTGTGCTTTTTTTGTAAGTTGAATAGGGATGTAGCAGAAGGTGGTCTGGCTAGATATTTTATAAAAGCGAGATATTTTACTTTATAACTTGTTAAATATGGATATTTTTCCAGTGCTTCGCATTACATTAATTGGACTAATTTTTTTTTTAAAATGAACTAATCCTTTAAAATATCCGTGACATCATCTAAAGCATGGCTGTGTATGGCCTCACCACACCGGTTTACCGACACAAAAATGTAAATTTTTAATGACATTAAAATTATGTAAATTATGTTAAATTGTTGAAAAGTAACTTTTACAAAAAAAACATAATAATCTATTTCAAATAAATGCTGTACTTCTATTCATTCTAATATTTTCTATTAGTCAAAAAATCCTGAAAAATCATAGTTTTTAAAAAAATATGAACACAACATTGATAATACATTGTTTGTGTGTGAATCAGTTGATCGAGTTCAGAGCTGTCTGAATGATTAGTTCAGTAATCAAACTGACACATTTCCTGAGTTGAAGTGATTCAACTGAATCAGTTCTCCAGTCACAGGAGTTAACAGCTCAATGGAGGGGATAATGATTATTGAATAATGACTCTAATTGAGATCCGTTCCTCACACAAAGCTATCATATGGCTTCAGAACATTCCAGACGTTGTTTGTTTGATTATTTTATACTAAATTTTATGGATCCTTTTTAAATCATAACAGCTCCAATCTTCATTCTTTGAAACTGAACAAAAAACGCCGGTACATTCTTCAAAATGTCTCCTACAGGTTATTATTGTATGGATCCCTGCACATGACATGTGAAAAAAAAAAATAGATATCTTGGACACAAATTAAGAGTTCGTTCCCACAAATTTGTCCGTATTTCATTAATTAATTCCCTCAATTAACTTTAAATTATGGCCACAATGTACTAATTCTTTTCTTTTCTTCTTCATTTTAGTTCAATCGTTGCCACAATTAAGCTAAAAAGAGGGACTGAATTAGTACAAAATGGCTATGACTTACCTAACAAGAGGGAAAAAATGTATTATTTTTTCATGTAATTTGCAGAGCTCCATAATTTTGAGTGAACTATTTCTTTAAAAAAAGGTTAAAGAATCATTATGCTTCACTGGTCTGAAATGGTGGTCTGGAGGGGAAAACAATTGAATTGTTATTTACTCTCACATCCAGGCCAATAGAGTCAGTTCGCATGATATTGCCGTAGAATGGTGCAGTGAAATAATTAAAGGTACAATCCCTCTGGAGAAACCTGCCGTTAAGTGCTTTGGTCAGGGGAACGACGGCAATTGCACATGCCTTGCTCTTGCTCTTTAACTCTTACATCACACCACAACAAATTTATTAAACAAAAACTTTTAACATTACAGTCTAGAATGTCCAGCTTATTATATAGTCAGTCTGCTGATGTAGTTAGGTAGCCCTAGTGATTTTGAAGTTTTCAAAAGATGCAGTCTTGCTGATTATAAGACAACTGTTGCAGCAGCACAATAATTTGAACTTCCATGCCCTACCCTACAGTATATAATTGTAATGCCAGCGCCATATGGCAGTTCAGTATGCTAATAGATCAGCTGTGTTAGAACAGAAAGTCACCTTTCTCTGGCTTCCCTGCTGACATTTTTTATTAGCATACACGGGGTTGGTTATTACCACTACAGAACTATGGATACCTGCATAAACCCCACGCTTTGATACAGCCCTACAAAAACGAGCAAAGCCCATCTGGTCTCACTGTGCAAATGTATTAAAACAGCTCTGATAGGTACAGTAGTGCCCTAGGCTGAAGAAATATGTCTAATAGTTTTCATTTCTTTTACTGGAGAAAACCTGCAGTGGTGTAGATTTGAAAATATTAAATCTCTGCTATCTTGTATATTTACATTGGTAATCATCGTTGCACACACACAAAAAAGTCATTTTAATTAACTGGTTTTATTTAAATCAAAAATATGATCTAACATCACAGAATCAACCGAAATACATTAATTTATGCCAGCAAATATGTTTTTTGTTCATAGTATTTAAGGTTAAATATTCTATAAATGTTCTCTATTTAAGTTAAAGACTTTATTTATGAAATAAAAATCTACTGTTAAACTGTACCTCATCTCGCACACTTTTTATTAACTTGTCATGATTTGATATTCCATGTGTTAAACATTATTGCAGCTGCTATTTACATTACATCTTCACACCAGTTATAAATAGCAACAAATAGCATCTTGATTACATTAAGTGCAAATTAAATGCCCTTCGTTTAAAATACACCGCTGTTCAAAAGTTTGGGGTCAGTAAGATTTTTTTAAAGAAATTAATACTTTTATTCAGCAGAGATGCATTAATTTGTTCTTAAGTGCTGTTTAAGCCTTTTAAAAAAATAAATGCTGTTCTTTTGAACTTTCTATTAATCAAAGAAGCGTGAAAAAATGGATTATGGTTTCCTCAAGCTGCACAGAAATGCTTGAGCATTGAATCAGCGGTCACACTTTATATCAAAAAATAAGTACTTACTGTTTTCATATCGTATTGCAAAAAGCTTGCTGCTATTGAGGTTTGGTGGTATGGTTAGGTTTATTACCAACTATTATTTGTTGGTAATAATACAGCAAAGTTCATATAAATGATGTAGTACTGCATTTTAGACAGTAATTTTCCACCAAATTAAGATAAAAATCAAAAATTAAAAAATTAAATGGTGTGTGATTCATAAAGATTAGGCTAAGGCTCATTAAAGATTAAAATCATATTGGTAAAGTGGCAGAGATGAGAGGAGGAGTAAGATGAAATTGTTCGATCGAGACATATTCTCTGGTGTTCTGTTAGTTCTGGAGGCCCCATACATTAGCAAACTCTTTGAAGTGAGTGACAATGACAAGATCAAGGCTTCAGCCTGATCAAAAACAACATTTCTTGGTGCTCTGTATCTTAAAACCTCTTCCTGTGCTTTAAGTGCTAGTCTTTGGTCAGTTTTCAGTTTTTTCTTCTTCTTCTTCTTATTTTTTTGTTCTAAGCCTTCTGATGACATGGCTTGTTGGGTAAGGACTCATTGTAATGGAGAAGTTTTACAATATTGTCATAAGGGATACATGAAAAAGTTTGTATGCTAAATACATCTTGTCAGAATCCTTTATATCTCAGCAGTCCTAGGATCCAAATGAAACCATTTTTATAGTCGATATTATTAAATACACAGGGCTCTTGAATCATCAGTAATATGATCAGTTACAGTCATATTTTAAGCCTGAAGAATGTCATCATACAGTTGTGACTAAAACATGAGAACAGATGTAGAGTATCTGCGTTGGCTTAAGTTAAACAAGATTTACTTCCTCTTAGACCACAAATCTGGACCAGAACCATTGTAGTTTCTTATTGAAACTAAGTTGATTTGACTGAAGACATTGCTTTTTCTCAGCAAATGAATAGACTGACATTTAGAGTCCATTAGAAACAAAGTAGCGCTGATGTGTGCCGACCTTGAATCATTATGACACTATAGCATTCTGTCCTCAAGTCTCATGGCTTAAACACCGAGCACTGATATGGGGTATTTCACAGTGTGATTTCTGCAAAAGAAGTAATGAGTCTAAAAGTATGGTTGGAATATGAAGGACTCTTTGTAAAGGTGTTTGGAAGAATCACAGTTTGCTGTCATTACCATATTCCCCCCCCCCCCTTTTTTTTTTTTTTTAATAAATCTTTACTATTGGTCATCCTGCATGTCTGTCTGTGACTGTGGGTTTTTTGCAAATATCTTGAGAGTCCATTTTATTGGCTTGCTTTGAGCTGAAGAACTAAAATTTATGATCGCTGTTGTCAGATTTTATTGAAAATTGATTTTATTAAAAATATACTAAGACATTAAAAACACTGAATAAATAGTTTGGGGTTGGTAACTATGGGTAAGATTTTTGCTCTTTATTTGGTCACCAAGGCTGCATTTATTTGATCAGAAAATGCAATATAAACAGTACGGTGCCCCTAAAGGGACATATTAGATGGGAGGACAAATTATATTTAAATGCTTTTGTGTTCTCTAACAAAGTGTTTGCGTTCCCCCAGGAAACTTTGCTTTCGTTTACAATACCTTTGCATTGCCTCGTAAAACTTTTGCAATCGCTCGCACAGAACAGAACACAGAAGTTTTGCGAGTTTTGTTTTCTTGGGGGAACGCAAAACATTTGCAAGAGAACTTTTTTCCCATCATCATGTCCCTTTAGGTAACAGTAATTTTGTGAAATATTATTGCAATTTTAACTGTTTTCTATTTTGATATATTTTAAAGCGTAATGTATTCCTGTGATGTAAAGCTGATCTTTCAGCCGCCATGACTTCTTTAGTCTTCAGTGTCACATGATCTGTCAGAAATCATTCTAATATGCTGATTTAGTGAAGAAACATTCATTATTATTATCAAAGTTGAAAACAGCTGTGCTGCTTAATATTTTTGTGGAAACTGTGATTCTTTGTTTTATGTGGAATACAGATCTTCATCAGAAATGGCTTTAGTCACTTTTATGTGTCAGTTCGTCCTTGCTGAATAAAAGCATTAATTAAAAAAAAAAAAAAAAAAAACTTACTGACCCCAACTTGAACCCCAACTAGTGTATGTAATAAAAAATGCATTTGAATTTTTATTTTCTTTGTAATAAAAAGTTTTAAAAAGTTGTATTCCTAAAAAAAATGGTTATTAAAGTGCTGTGTTCTCTTGTGACAGAAGAGAATGTCCTTTGCACCCCCACGTCCCGAGACAGCTATGAGAGAGTGTCTTATTCCGGGCCGACATTACCTCCAGGTTTCCCTGCCCCGCTGCTCTTTCCTGAGGGCCTGTCCTCCATAGAAACCCTTCTCACCAACATACAGGTACATAAAGCTATATATTAAAAGTATATTTGTTTCAGTAGTTTGAAAAAAAGTAAAGATTCACAAGTGTATTGCTCAAATCTCAAGCGCATTTTACCTTTTTCCAGGGTCTGTTAAAGGTGGCTATCGATAATGCGCGGACACAGGAGAAGCAGGTGCAGCTGGAGCGCACAGAGCTGAAAATGGAGCTGTACAAGGAGAGAGAACTACGTGAGACGCTGGAAAGGCAGCTCTGCGTCGAGCAGAAAAACAGAGGTGAATAGATGATATGAGACTGGTCTGCCGACAACAACAGGTTTTTGTGCAGAATCCTGGTTAGGTCACCAAGTTATCTATTCTGTTCATCTTCATCTGGAAAATTTTATTTTTAAAACCTTTGCTCCTCTACAATACAGTGCTAAATATCTAATTTCAGATGTTCAGAAGCAATTTTGCTAACCAAAGCAATAGCTAACCAAAATTACTTATACTTGTTTGGTTTTTTTTATTCATTTTGACTGTTATGGTCACTGTGAACTGTTGTTGTACAAGAGCCATGTTTGGATTATGAAGGTGAACAATCAGTGATTCACTTTTGGGTGAACTGTCTCTTTAAGGTTAAGAATATAGGTCTGTGACATGTTGCACATTTTTGTTGGTCACACTATATATTAGGTGTCTTTAAAGCTGCAATATGTAAAACAAAAAATTGCAGTAAAATATCCAAAAACCTTAACAGCATATCAGGGTTTTATATTTTGTTCAGTTGAGTACTTAAAATATCCCAAATGTTTCCAACTATTTGTAAATCGCAATTTTAATCCGGAACGTGTGAGTGAGTGACCTGTAAATGGCATCATATCTGCGTTACCCTCGGTTTCTGATTTTATTTTGTGGAAACCATGGAATCAGATGCAGTTTTATTTTAACAGCAATACAGAATTTTCTTCATCATATAATACATTTTAAAATTAATTGCATGCCATTTATTAACACAAGCCATCCAGCATTTAATACATATTCTAATATCGATCTAGCTTACCGCAGTATGCAACAAGTGTCTCACAGCAGCCGGCGAGCGAACGCACAGAGTAACATTATAACATCATTTTCAACACACGCAAATGTATCTAATATGATAAACAGAGCTGTTACCTTATACTCATGACCAGTAAAAGCGGAAGTGGAAGCGGTGCCGGCGACTGTGGCATAATAAAAGTTCCACTGCTTGTGAGGCGTGTGTCACGTTCGTCTCTTGTTAACAATCGCTCCAGCGGCCTCGTTCAGCTCCTACAACACTCGGTCTTGCTCTGCTTCATACTACAGTAACGGTAATAATCGCATCCATGAACATGATTTCTGCCCGAGTCCTATCCTGATTCTTTTCCACCTGCTGTGAGGTGAAGACCACATGTCCCAAGATTCCTCGCTCAACTTCAAGGTTGATGTATTTGCTGTAACTGACAATTTAACAGATTATCAAATTAATAACAGATAACCTTTTAATGACAAAGTAAAGATAGTTCTGATTGTACCATGTCATGTAATGGGACTCCCCGAATGTAATATTGATAAATTTTCATCATGATATTTGAGGCGGAAAAAACCTTGAAAAATATATTTAATTTTTTTGTTGTGAGCATTCACATCTATTCAGGTTGTAAAGAAAGATGTTTAAACTTTTTACTTGGTAACTCTCTTATAAATGTTTTCCAAACAATATGAAACATGAATACAGAGAGTGCATTTCTAAAAAAAAAAAAATAAAAAAAATAATAATTAAAACTTAAAAACTTAATGCAAACAAGAATGCCTTGGCGACATACATTTGCTATCAGCAAGTTCTCATGTGTGACTGATGATTGACAAGACAACTGCAAGATAAGCTGCTGTAAAATTGTAGTGATTCCACTCAAAATAAGAATTTAATAGGAAAAGAGTTCTGTGCTTTCACAGTTGGAATCGTGCGTGTATTATAAGAAGAGATCATCTTCAGTTACATCTAATGTTGTCTGCCCACATCACAAAAACAAGTAAAACAGGTTCTCACATTTAACTGTCCTGCACTTGACCTTTCACATCACGTTTACTAACAAATAAATTTACTCTCAATTTAATCTCTTAATCTTCTGTTCTCCAGAATGTACACACAATCGTAGTCTACATAAATCAGAAACCTCCGAGGCAGCCGTCATAAAACGGCGGAATCATTAAAGAAGGTGACAGGGCAACATGCACCATTAATGAATGTTGTTTAATTAGAGAGCCCCTCATCTCATATTCTCCTGTCGCCCTCATTGTGCTTCAGCTAGTCATGTTACTGCAAATTCAGCACTTTCTTCAGCCACACACACACACAAACACACACATATACAGACACAGAGAATTACCCTTTGTAATTACAAGTACATATTATGATATTAGTGTGAATGATTTATTATCAGCGTAAACAGAATTGCTGTGTTAATATTCGCCGCATCACATTTGATGAGGATAATGAATCTCCTGCATAATTCATCAAATCAACCGGCTCTTCCATTAGTGAGAGATGTCTTCATATTCCAGCCAACTGACTTAGAGTCAGTTTCTGTGTTTTATACCCAGTGGTCAGAGGAAAGATTAAGAAGGAGAAGTTTGGTCCTTCTTGATCACTCAAAGAGGAAAGGCTCACAGCTTTCGGACAGAAAGCGTCCCCCCCACCCCCTTTTTTTTTTTTTGCTGACTATGCCGCCAGAATTAAGCTTTTACTGCAAACTGGAAAATTAACATGTTCCACTGGGCTCCAGCCTAGTTACACATTAGATGTGCATTATATCAGACACAGTATTTAGTGAAAGGCTGAATGAGGGCATGTGGAACAGCTTTTCATGGTTTGCTATAATTACTGTTTGCTGTGATGTGGGATTTGATGTAATAATTTTTCTATTATCCAGTGGCATAAAGTTTTTCCAAAGTCATTTTTCAAGTTTAATGTCAAGTCAATTTTAATGTTTGACAGCAGATATATTAGATATAGCAGATATATACTACGAAACACACTACCAAACATACTGGGGCCAATATTTTTTTAAATGCTTTTTTAAATGAAATGAATGCTTTTTTTTCATCAAGGATTCATTCAATTGATTAAAAGTGACAGTAAAGACAATTATAATGTTACAGAATATTATAATATATTTCAAATAAATGCTGTTCTTTTGAACTTTATATTCTTCAGAGAAGAATCCTGCAAAATATTAAGCAGCACAATTGTTTTCAATGTTGACAATCAGAAGAAATGTTAATTGGGCACCAAATCAGCATATTAGAATGTTTTTTGAAGGATCATGTGACATTCAAAACTGGAATAATGGCTGAAAATTCAGCTGTCATCAAAGGAATAAAATACATTTTAAAATGTATTAAAAAAAATAGAACAGTTCTGTCATGGCAATTATCTGTTTGGCATAGTAATGGATATGACAATGGAAAAATGTTTGGTCTTGTTGGAATAGATATGCTATGCTGCTGCTGTTTTTGCTGCTACAGAGTAAGTACAGAACTTGCTACTGCCAATATATACACGACAGACTACTGTGAGCAAGTAAGACATGCTGCTGCTGTAGAGTATAGCATATATGAATTAGCCCCAACAGATCTATACAGGTGGAGCTGGGGAAGGTGGAGGGTTTCTGAAAGTGTGCTGCAAATTGCTAAAGCAAACGCTGACCATGTTTTCATGTTTTCATCATTCAGCAGGAATCAATCATCTGTGCCCAACAGATAATCATTGCAAGCAATTAAAGGGGACCTATTACACAAAACTCACTTTTACATGAGTTTGAACATAAATTTGTGTTGGCAGTGTGTGACCAGAACCATACTATAATGCCGATTCTAGCAATGTGATGTCACTTTGCTTAGGCCCATGACTGTTGACAGACTCTGCTGTATTAGCATTGACCCGCCCTTAACGAGCATAAGAAATGTATCCGTATTAAAGCTACCAACGTTTTTCAGTCAAGAGCACTGAGTTATTTTCTGTTTTTCTTTTGTTGTTTGATTCTTATTAACAGCATATACAGCTGTAGGTACTGTATCAGCTGCTTTCACTTAAATTCTTGGATCTAATATGCACAAGAGATTTCTTTAGTTACCGTTTACGTTCACAGACAATGGGTATTTACATCATGGTATAATAAATGATCTGTTGGGATACCTGAGACCTATACTACATCTTGTTAAAAGATACTTTAAAGACCTATCAGCCTGCACCATCTGGAGTTTCATGACAGAACTTTGTATTATTTTAAATTGCAATAATATTTCACAGTATTACTTTGTTTACTGTATTTTTTGAAAAATAAAACCTTGGTGAGCATAAAGGCTTCTTTCAAAAACATTTAAACATTTTACGGATCCCAAACTTTTGAACAGTAGTGTATTCCTATCAGGAACTCTATTATTTACTTTTGTCTTGTGCTTTTCTCAGCACTGATCCAAAAGCGGCTGAAGAAAGAGAAGAAGACCAAGAGAAAATTGCAGGAGGCTCTGGAGGTCGAGTCTAAGAGAAGAGACCAGGCCGAGCAGACCCTGCAGCGGACGGCCTCCAGTGAGAGATCACCTACTCAAAAAGGTTAGAATGCACATCTGCTAAAATGCTAATGCTTAAATCAATATTGTATAGGCAACTTTTTTTCTGCATGTTGAAATGAAATCCTTATGGTGTCATTGCTGCTTAAAAAGTCATGACCACACAACCAAGACTGAAAAGAATACACTGTAAAAACTAATTTGTTAGCCTTACTTTAAAAAAAGCCTTTACTTTACAAAAAACATGCTAACTGATTGCCTTAAAAAACTAAGTGAAATGAAATAGCAATAGTATGTTGCACTGACGAATGCTTAGTGGTTCACATACATGAGAGTTAAGTAACTAAAAAAGAATTGTAGAGAGTATTTGATCATTTGCTTTAGTTTTATTAGCAACTAAGAATTACAATTTTCAACAACTAAATTTTAAGTGAAATATACTAAAAATGGTCAGTCTTAATAATCAAGATTATTTTAATTGTTACCATTGTTGTGTTTTGATTGCTGAATGTTGTTCTCTGTGTGTGACTGAAGCATGGTCAATTGCAAGATATTGTCCCAACTACGGGAGGGGATTGTATCAACCCAATTAAAAGTTTTTTGTGATTATTTTTTTTATTTATTATTATTGCAGAACTGAACATGGTTAACATGTGTGATACAAATGAACTATATACAAAACCAGGGTTTGCATAAGTAAATAAAATAAATAATAAATAAATAAATAAAATAATAATGCATACACATACATACATATACATACACACATATACACATGAATAAATTAGAAAAAAATAAATAAAAAAGGAGGGTATTGGGTTGGTAGCACCAGCACAGATCTAGGATTCCAGCTGCTACTTCCAACCCAATAAAATGTTGATGTTTCACCAGGTGTTAATGACAAGTGCGATACAATTTTAATAGGTCATAATTCTACATGAAAAGACATTATGATCTAGTTAAAAGTTAGGTCACCTTTTTAATGCAACCTTTTACAATTACTTTTCTTTTTAACTGTGATTTGTTGTTGCAGCACTGCATCAATTGGAAGGGAAGGGAATTTTAGTAATATAAAAGAAGTTCCCAAACAACTGGAACACTAATCACCATAATGGTGACGCCAAAAAAAAGCATTCATGGAAATCAACAAAAAAATTATGACTTCAATTCACGTGATGTTCTCTCAAAATTATTAGTTGTATTGTTAACTCAACATTCAAGATGACGTTGGAAAAATAGTGAAAGCAACTAGGAGAAATCAGTAGAGGAAATCAGTGTAAAGTTAAGAATTAAGTATTTAAGAAAATACTATGGTCTTTCTACTTAAAAACGTTATGTTTTATTGACATTTCTTTGTAATTATTTGTGAAACGTACTAGCGATTTCTGCGTGAAAATCATTTCAGAAACAAATCAATTATTCTTTACTAAGGCTTTCTGAGTAACAAAAGCAGTATGCGAATAGTACATATTACTAGATTTTTACAATTAAGTTCTATAAATTGTTGGATATTAAGTAAATGCTTCTCTTTCTGATTTGTTTTTGTTTTCATTCTGTTCTTTTCTGTTCCCTATTTTGCCTGAATTCCATTTGCTAGTTAGTTTCCTTGATTATTGTCACTGATTATGTTGATTAGTTAGTTTCCATTTGTTATTCCCTTGTGTATTTCATCTTCAGTTCTCAGTTATTTTTTTCTGTGTTGGTTTTCATCTTTGTATTATGGAATTTGTTTGTTTATTATATTTCCTGAGATTCTCCTATGTGTTCCCTATTAGATGTATTATTAAAGACATTATTAAAGTAAAAAATATTAAATTATTGTATATTATTACATACTATTACAGTTTGTTTCTTGGATTCTCCTGCATCGTGCGATTTGCACCCCTGACAGTAAGGTTAACTCTAAAAAGCGTTAGTTAGGACAATTGTTAGGTTTTACAATGTATAGGGGAGGCTAGGATGGTTGTAACACAGTTGTTTTAAGCACTTTAAATTGGATAAATAGCATAAAGTATAGACATTAAAGAAAATGGTTACAATTATTCCAGATCTCCTCTATCTGTCACATCACCATGTCAAGTAGGCCTACCATTGCTGTTATGACAGCAGTATTGTATACTTTAAGATGTGTTTTACTTGTGACAAATAATGTGTGATAATTTTTTTCATGTTAACAGATCCTCCACCACATGAAATGGAGACAAACCATAACAGCATCAAAACAGACACTGACAGAACAATACAAGGTACAGATGTCTGAATGGACATTTAATCTGTCCATGTTTTGTTGCATTGTTTCTTTATGGATCGATATTTAAATGTATTTTTCTCCTGTAGTATGTAGTATGTGTACATACATGTAGAGGATGTGTGTGTGAACAAATATATATATATATATATATATATATATATATATATATATATATATATATATCTCACACACACACACATACTATGTATTTTACATGCATAGATATGCAACCTGAATAATATATTTATAAAAATATTTACATATTAACAGCAATAAAACGTATCCAAGCGTGAATGTGTATGAATAACCATGTATTACTATTAAAATTGAGGCATTAATGTTTTGAATCTCTTGTATTCAATCTTCATATCAATACATGTTTTTAGTCCCATTTATTGAATGCAGTTTCACTCATCGACTTAATATGAAATAACATTTCTGTTCGTGACTTGTGCTGCAAACTCATCTCGGAGGATTGAGATAACACAATGTTAAACAGGACTAACCTTAAAAATGAAAAAATATCTGTAATTGTTTAAGCATTTTGTAATATTTAGTTTGTTTGCTGTGAGACACAAAAGGCGTTTTCTCCTATGCACCGACTGACAATACAACCAAGATACACCAAAGCACAACATAAATTCACAAATCACATCAATTTCATTTGTTCGCTGTACTCCAAACATTTAGAATCCATATGTTTAATAAGGAACAGATCCAAATTCAGGTCTTTATCCAGGGATCTTCATCTTCATTGTCAGCAGCGACTGTCACGTCAAAGTCCACGCTCATTACTCATTATGAATCAAATTTCAAAGTTGAACTTGCGCCTTCAAGAAGCGTTACAACATGGTTTACGGCACTGATATCGAACGCTCATTGGTTCTCACCTACTTCGTCACAGATTGCGATATGCCATGTTTCAGTGGATTGACATTTAAAATGAGTGCGCGCATTCACGGAGAGAACCTGGATTCATGTTTCCATGGTATTAATAACTAAAATTCTGCTCTGTACTCCATAAAAAACTGTTACCACCATAGAGGACTGCAACTGAACTTGAACTACTTTTGATACCACTTTTGACATTTTGTTTTAATGTTATATTTTTTACTAAATTTGTCATTTTCCTACACATTTCTGTCCATCATGTTTTATTCTTTTAACTTTTGTGTATAAAATGGGTATGTTTAGGTTCGGGATGGGGTTTAGTGATCAAACATTTTTCTACAAAAAGATGAAAAGGGAAATTATGCATATCTTGATGACATGAATGTACATTTTAATGTACATAAATGTACGTTTTGTTGCTTTGAAAGTTACATATTTATACCTACGTATTAACAAAGAGACCAGGTTGATGCAGTACATGCTAATGTGACACTGAGAATTTTGTTAGAATATTAAACATTTAAAACATTGAATGTAAAATGAAATTAAATGTCACTGACGCAAAAAGGAAAGAAAGACTAAAGACAAAAATGGGAGCAGTAATTAATGGTCCCTTAATTGTCCTCATGAAATATTTGCATGGGCATAATTTACATAATCTATGTGTTGTAATTAATCTTTCAAAGGGTTTGCTTTCTCTTTTTGTCTTGGTTGAGAGGAAAGGGAGGGAAGTGCTTTTTTTTTTGTTTTCTTTGACATTTATTCAAATACTGCATCTTCTCCTTTAACAATCCTTTCATCTTCCTCTCAGTCCACACATTAGAACATTATGGATTTGTCTGTTCATTATATGCCACTTGTGACATCAGCCAAGCTTCATTCATACCATTTTTTCTCCACAGATGGAAGGCTCTTTCTAAAGTCCACAATGATGTACTGAAGAATGAAGATGAGGGGTAAACGCATTCATACTGTATAGAAGAGACTGTAGTCAATTGCCTGGTAAATAACGTCTGCAATTCTGCTGGAGGACTGATGGAAGACAATGAGGCAATTTTATAGGCTGTTGTCAGTGTGTTGCTGCTCAAGGACTTGACAAGATTATTATGGCCATCGAAAGTCAGCATTCAGTAGAATGAAGCATGAGCCAAGCTATCGTCATCAGATGGCCAAGAAGAAAATGGTGCCACAATGCACACCTGGTTTAACCAAGTTTCTAAGGGACTTTTCGCAACGCTGAGAAATTAAAAAGATTTTATAAAGCATTTAAATCTGCCTGACTACACTGACTGAAATATTCAAATCAAACTTTGCCATTTAAAGCCCTTCTATCATTTCACATTTTAAGTCAATTTCAAAGCATCATTTTCTGAAGGGAGGTGTCTGAAGAAATATTTCAATTTATTTAGTTATTTATCAAATATAGACACTGCATTTAAATGTGTATTGTGTATCTGTTATTTCAAAAAGAAGGTATAGCTGTCCAGATTTGTTTTTTTTTGTTTGTTTGTTTGTTTTGGGTCATTGTTGTATATGGGATCATAGCAGAAATGTCTCAAAATTCATCAAATATGTACATAAAAGTGTAGACATGCTACTGTTCATTGTACGCTGTAGATTTAGGAAATCAATACAAACGTTTTTAATAAGATTTCGTGTATCTAAGTTATTTTTTGTTCAGTTGCCGTTTATTATCCTACCCAACATGGAGAGCATGCTGGCATGTCGTTACTTCTGTCCTGTCCATCTGGAATACAATAAAGATTTTTCCCACATGCTTTACAAGGGAGACGTTTCAAAAACTGACTGACTGATACTTGTTTTGTGTGACTTCTACAGCAACACAAACTCAAAGTAGTCAAATGCAAATAAATTGACGTCTACCCTACCAATCTTGTTTTTGTTTACCACTGGTAAAGCATGCAATGCATCATTGTTTTGTTTTGTTTATTATTTATTTTATTATTTTATTCCATTTTTTTAACTTTACTATTTATTTTATTTCACTTTCAAGACATTCTTGTTTACCATTGGTAAAAGTTTGCAATGCAGTTTTTCTTTTCTTTTATGTTATGTTATTTTACATTTTCAAGACAGAGTCATAGAGATAGACACTTTCACTTCACTCAAGAGCACATGCACTAAATGTGTTGACGCAGCATTTAGCCAATCACTCAAGCTGTACTGTTTAGCGGTATGCTCTCTCTCTTTCTCTCTCTGAACATAATAAGAAGCCAGGAGAGATGAATAATTGACTGATTGTTGCATTATTCAGGCCCCTATTGTGGAAAAAGCCCAGTCTCTGGCACATTCCAGGTCTCTCTGGCATATTGAATATGAGGTTAAAGTTTCAATCAACCTTGAAAGGGAGAGGCATTTTTCATCACCTAGCTACTGTATCAAGTTGGTGCACTCAGACTTACTGTACAGTTCTGTCCAGACAATAATTTGCCTGCTATGCACTATATGTGAAAATGAATTACACAAGACAAAAATTGCCTTTTGGTAAAATTATTAACTTTTATGCAAGTCAAATTGTACTTATTATGGTGATCCTTAACCCTGATTGTGGCAAGCTGCATTTGCATACTTAAACTGCAGTCATACACAGTCAACACTGTGGGGTGGTGGATATTTTACCCTTTAGTGATCACTTTTATCTACTTCTATAAATCTCACATTCATCTTTGTGTCTGTTATGAACCGAAATGACTCTAACAAGACTGAATGTGACAACAATGAATGGCTCGTCACGGTCTGTAAGACATCCAGCCACGACAGAGTAGCGCAAATGTATAATCTAATCTGAGAGTGCCTACTATACATTAGCACAGACAGTGGTAGAGGTGCAGGACAAGTTGTCCAAATGAGTGTTAGAGCAGCATGATAGTTAGGCCGTAGACGGGTAATGAAAGGGCAAGAGAGTAGCGCTCAGCTTTTCAAACCTTTCACTGTCATTACTAATTCATGTTGCTCCTTCTCGCTCCTAATGAGAGGCAGAGTTGGGGGAAAAGGAGAATGGCGCAGGGATAATGTGCCGTGAAATTGACTCATTCTCGTGAAGAGGAAAGGGAGAGGAGATCAACTTTTGATTTTAAACTGCCCTCTGAGGAAATGATGGTGAATTTAGTGATCCTGACAAAAGAGGGGACTGTTTATTTAGTTCAGCTTTTTCATGACAGAGAAAAAAGGGATGAAGTTAACAGACATGCAGCAGCCCCAAAAAGCACGTGAACACTTACTGTAAGTCACACTTAAATATTTATCAATGACTTTCCATTAACACAATGTCGAAGAAATACAGTACAAACATTTTAAGGAAAACACTTCCAAAAAATAAGTACATGATTTTCAAACTATAAACCATGCATCGTTCAAAAGGAACACACATGTAGGACAATTTCTGACATTGGGACCAGCTGGTGAAAGTTAATTTGGTAGCATTTTATAGTAAGATTTCTAGAACATCATGAACTAACTAAGAACAGTTTTAGTTTTACATAGGTTAAGTAATGTTTTTCATAAACACTAAACTGGTTGAAACTAGGGATGTTAACGAATAATTGAACGCCGATTAATTGTCGTTAATAATTTAATCGATAAAACTTCTCGATGGCCGATTAAGCAAGGTCATCATTAGAGTGGTAGTTTTGAGGTGCTTGCGGCTCATGCGCAAAACACTATTAATATCTTCAAGCCATGCAATGGATTAGGTAGGCTAGCAGTATTACGAAACAGGGTCCAAAAAGCCCACAAAGAAGTGATTTTAGTGAACTTAAGCACTGTGTAAACACCACAACAAAAGTACAAGTAATAAGATCCTGGTTTGATGAGTGATGATCTTCTGGTACATGGTAAATCAAGACGTGTCAATCTGAATGATCAAACCAATCCAAGAGCACTCCAGCCGTAAAAAAAAAAACGCACAATACGCACCCACCATACCCGAGATCCAATTTCCATTGGTTGAACTTTCAAATTACAAAATACTGCATCAGTACTATAGCTTTAGCCAAGCAGCATGTCATGTCCCTCAGTGATCTACGCATTTTCCTATGTTGGGTTTGGGATCAGCTCCTCTAAATAAAGATGTGCGATCTACTATGGTTTGCTAATGTTTTGCAAAATCACAAACCAAGCGTGCAGACTCTGCTCTGGCTGTTCATGTGTTTTAGAGGAGGCATGGCTTTGGAGACGCTGTGAAGGAAAGGTGGGATCTAATGCTTTCAAAGCTAGCTTGCTATTGCTAATCTCGCTGAAATTGCCTACCCTACCTTTAATTGACATTTTAAAAATAAAATGAAGGAATCAGTTTAATTAGTTCAATTTAAATGTTTTTTTTTAAAATACAAATAATCACTTTTTAAATGGACAAATAAAACGGTTTGTTTAGTTTGTTTTAAATGTAATTACACAATATACCTATAAATGAACATGAACTCATTAATGAATGCTTTAAATAATACTTTTGTTTATTGTTAGTTCCTGATGATGCATTAATAAATCTTAATAAACTGAACATGATTGTAAAGTTTCACTGGTAATATAAAAAGGACTCCGAAAGTCCAGATAGCATCATTTGTAGCAGATGACACTTGAGTTGATATTTTGTATGAGAACATTCACCCCCAACTCATCACATATGGACACTTGGTCAGGACCCCTCTATGTCACTTTTTAACGCATAGGGTTTAACGCATAGGTTTTTTGACATGTAGGTACTCTATTGTTTTCAATGAGAAACCTTTGAACATGAGTTGTTTGTAATACTTACACTGTTTTTTGGTCAGGTTGTGCAATAAAACCTGTGACTACTTCTGTTTCCATGTTACTTGTTTCTGCATGTTACATATATTTTTGAGAAGTGGGTAGGAGTGGGGTTAGGTGCTCTGAAATATCTATGAAACTATTAAATCCTTTCTACTTTTACAAATGCAAAGAATTAACTGCATATTGATCTGACACACAAGTCAAACAACTGAAAGCAATGGAGTACCCTGCACGTTGAAAAATGACAACGCCGAGGCGTCCTGACCAAGTGTCAAAATGTGTTGAGAGTGAGAACGTGTTGCGACATACAATAACATTGGTCTAAAAATGTCTGAATACTTTTTTGGAGCAATATGATCTCAGCTAATATACCAACAGCACATTTAGTTTTTATTTAAGCCTGTACACATATATGAAATCATGTGCAATATTATTAGAGAATTAAACAAAACCTGTATGAGAAGGCATAATTTTAAATGTCGAGATCTTGAAAGTCATGTAAATAAATAAAATATTAAAACTCCATGGGCATTTTTGCAACGAAAATTCAATGATGCTCTAAAATGTTATAGAAATTGTGGGTAAAAATCCCTATCTTTTGACCAGTAATTCATGAACAACTGAAAAGTCATGTAAATTCATAAGTTAAAAAGATTGAGAATGCTGTTGCAGGAATGGGCCTTCAAATGTTCAAATGTGGACAACCTGTTCTGACACTCAAAACTGTGATGCATTTTAAAAGTGGTCAACATTAAAGCAGTCAAAGGCCCGGAGCCTTGAGCTTAGAGGCCGGTGTTCACATAAAACAAAAAAATAAGGCACTGCTAAAGTCAGATTGATATTGAACAGTGCTTGAATGTGTTCCAGTTACTGCTGGCACAATGTGAAATAAATAAGGAAATGAGAAATGTTATTAATCCAAATCCAGGCACCTCCTCAGCATTATTTGAGGGCTTCTGAAATCATTATCACAAACAATTGTTGTACATGATCGTTGAAATTTGTGAACATTCTTGTAAATATGACTTAATTTTTTACACTTTATTTCTTATATGTGTGACATTTTCTTGTAATTTGATGAAACACTGCAGCAGGATCATTTGGATATTTTTCAGTCAAGTCACAAAGTTGTGAGAAATGAGAGGCTAAAGATCTTAGTAACAGTAGTTTTGGTTACACAGAAGAAATAAAGTCGTACAGCTTTGGAACCACACAAGGGCGAATGAGTTTTGGTTGAATGAAGTCACAATTCTACCTGAACAACAACTCATGGCAACTAATTTTTCACATTCTACCCTTTGCTGTACGACTATCTGTATAATGAGAATATATTGTTTTGTTTGTTTGTTTTGTCTGTTTTTTCCATTGCCTTGTCACACATATGTGTGAGTGTGTGCGTGCTCTCACTCAAGCTGCTTGACAGGGGCACTGGGTGCTCGAGAGGACTTATGTCCCTTCGCTGGACTTCTGACAGCTGGATTGGCTTGTTTTCCCTCCCTCTCCCTGGGGGCTTCGCTGTCAGCTCTATACTCAGGCAGATTGTGAAGAGAGAGATTAATGGACAATGAGGATGCAGAAAGGGAGATACATCGAGAGAGGGAGAAGAGAAAAAAGGACGAGAGGAGGCCAACTGCCATCTGCTCATTTCCTTTTAATGGACAAAGCAAACAGCAGGAGACAGTGTTGCAGACAAATCTGGATTTTCTTTATTATAAGAAGACACACTCTAATTTGTTGAGGTTGACAAAGACAGAAACATAGCTACTTTTTCTTCCATTCAGGTCTTTTACTCTCCATTCTTCTGTTCTTTTTTCATGGAAACAAGTGTGATTTGTGTCATTATGTCTGGCTTTCAGACAAAATGTTAGTTGGTTTAGCTTCCATTTTTGAAAATGCAGGTAATACTGTATATGAGCAGACTGTTGGAAATGGATAAAAATTGTTAATTTAATTTAAAAAATAAACATTATGATGTACTTCAGAACAATAATGGCTATCTTTGTTCGGTTAATAAGTTTCACATTCAGGGAATTTGAATGTTATGAATGAATAAACATGACTGTCGTAAAATTCTGTGGTTTCTCGTCTTTATGACTAATACCAGTATTTCCTTTCAGTCATCTGTTGGCTCTATCACCAAGCCTTACTTCCTATTTAAATATCATATTGAATACAGCTGCTAGAAAAGTCAAAATTGTTTTAGCATTAGCTAAATATTAGAGAGACATTCGATTAGAGAGGTAGGAAAGAAAAACAAGCGGTGAAGAATTGCCTGTTTAGCTTCCCACAAGTGCACATTTCAATAAAACTAAAATGAAACATGAGCAAAACAAGGTGTAGGCTGATGAATTCAAGGTTAATCTGGGATCCATTTTCCATTTCTTCCACTCGCATGCCAGTTTTGACTGCTCTGAGATTACCATCAAAGAGCAGTTTGTACTTTTACTACAAAGTCCTTGCATGACAGACCCATGTAATTCAGGCAGGTCATAAAAAATAATTGGACTTATGTACTTTATTTTGAGGCATCTGCGATTGGTATCCCATCGGGTTAGCCTATATTGTCCTGTCAAAATAATACAGTCCTGCAGTGATTTCATTTGGATAATGACATGATTAGAATCATGATAAAGCACTGACAGGAAAAGAGTTCTGTGGATGTAAAGGTTTTATTTGTTACTTGTTACCCAACAAAAATCTTCTAAAAAGTTTTCCCAACATTCCCATCGCGAGGTAAGTAACAACTTAACAGTTTATCGCAACTTAGACGTACAACAGGGACAACAGAGAGATGCAGGTGAGTGGAACAGTCACTGGTAAATTTAAGGATGACTTAAATTGAGGTGATCGAGCACTGTATAAGCAATGTTTTTTGTGCATGCTAAGGTTTTGAAAACATTATAAAAGACATAACTTTGAACGAACATTCTGCTAACATTACTGTTTTTTGACTGTTGTTTGCCACAGTTCTGAGAACATTCCCACTTACAATGGCACTTACATCTCATTTTAGGCTACTTGTTAGCTCAAAAAGATGTAGGCCTATGTTCACTAACACAGATTAGGGTAACACTATTTCTTTATTACACGTCTTCTACTTCTTTTTGACATCTTACATGTAGGCTAATCACTATAATAACAGTAAATTATGCATAATTACAAGCAACTTACTCTAACCCTAATTATATAGTAAGTACATGTTGTTAATTAATATTACATTTGTATAATTACAAAGTAACAAGGCCACCTTGACCCATATGAGCCATTTCTCGCTTTTCAGACAACTCAAGCACCCCAGAAAGCTCCATCAGTTGGCGATAGTTGGGACACTGAAGCTGATGTCTTCCTTTATCTCCATTAGGCATGACTACTGTGTCCTATTTCATGATTATCTTATGAAAACCAGTAACTCCCCGTAAGCATCGCCACCGCCAGCCTGCGTAACACGTCTAAAACACCCAACAGATGGTCATTACACAAACAGGCTAATTTATCTCAAAGCCAGCAGTGGGGAACAAACAAAAGTATTTTACTTAATGTAGCAGCTTGACGTTGACTTGCAGCTGAGCTTTCAAACCGGTTCAAATGAAAGATGTCTTGTTTTCATTAATTCTCCAGCAGAGAAAGCTCTTGTTTGTGAAATTGAAGTCAGACGATATAGCACTGATCATTTATCAAAAGGCAAACGGCCCGTTTCATCATTGGAAACTAGTTAAAGCCATATTGGCTTTATTTTCTGTGTGTATGATAGCAATATAACTTTACTTTACTATATAATCACAACCAATTCGGCTATTTGTGCACTCAAAAAAAAAGAAGAAGAAGTTTTTGTAATTGCTTTAGAGGAATAGTTCAGCCAAAATGAAAATTCTGCCATCATATCCTCACCCTCAATTTGAAAAAAAAAAAATAGAGATCTGGTTAATATTACTTCAAACTTCATTAAGACGTGTCATTAAATTAAGACACGTTCATAAAGAGTATGCACTTTAAAAACTTAGTAAACATGATTCATACGTTTAAAGCAACAATACAGGCTTTTAAATGGCAAAGCAAGTATATTTACTTTGGTATTAAATGAACTTATTTCATATAGGCTACTTTGACAAAGTAAAGCAAGTTTAAATAAATTAAACTTCTAATATCCTACTAAGTCATTTTTGAGTAATAGGTGTGCATAGTTTACGGACAGAAAATACATGCTTTGTAGGTGATAGATATCAACTTTGGTTTAACCTTGATTTAATCAATCTTGTTTTTGGTAATTATCACTATACTAGGCAATCAAAGCAGAAGTTTGCGCTGCCATCGTGTGGTCATAACGCCACAGTGCAGTAGAATAATCTGTAGGCCCAACACAATTTCCAAATGTAGGTAAATATTTAACTTCTTTCTGTTTTTCCATTAAATAATATGTATATAATAGTGAAAATAGATAAATATGTCATGATACTACTACTACTACTATTACTACTACTACAACAAAATAAATAAATACTCTTTTTATAGTCCCATTATGATGCGCCTACATAAAATTATTGGACAGAAATTAAAGGGAAAAATGTTTTTATTGGTAGGCCTACATTATTCCCATATTTATCTGCTGATTCTGCTTCAAATGAAACAAAGCTACATCATATCCAATGTACATTCGAGTACAAAGGCTGTTGTTACAACATATGCTTGGACAAGGACATACAATTTTAATTCTGTGCATGAATTTGTAGTAGTAATTAAATTTACTTGTTAAAAATAAATAGTGACATCCCCCATCACCAAAAAGATAAACAAAATAGATGTAAGAAAAATGTGATTCAAAAATGGAAAAATAGAATATAGAGCAAATATATAAAGCCCTGCTAAAGAGCTGTTTCTCTGTTCATTTTAGCTTGTTGAAAGTGTGTTCTTGAATTAAATTACCTTATTGCAGAGTGGATAGTTTATAACTAAGTTTAAAAAAAATATGATGATTAAAATTAAAATGCTAGTGAGGGGTTACAAAGGTAATGGAAATCTCGATTTTCGCTCTTGAAAACAGTTTTTGAATAAGAAACTGCTATTGTAAACAAAGACAAAACAATAGATGTGGATAATCACTGTCATTTCCATGTTTAGATCAGTTTCTGTAAGACAAACTAATTTGTTATGAAAAACAGTTGACCAAAACTATGGAAGCCCATTGAAAATGCTTAGGTAAATCATATGACATAAAATGTCGAGATTTTCAAAATTTCCATTCAGCCTAATGAGTCAAAAACATTAAAATTATGACATAAACGCCATGTTTATAAGACAAAAAGGTATAATTACAGCAAACAAAGTCAAAATTACGGAATACTAAGCTAATTTGTGCCACTATTTGTAGCACAAAGTCGAAACAACCCTAACCTGTGGTAAAGTGACTAACTCACGGCCTCTAGTGGTCTATTACTATAAAACAAAACGCTTATTTCGCAGGAGTGACGCGAAGGTCAAGTTTGTCTCCTGCGAGGCACCATCCTCGATACCCTTTCCCCTTTCCCTCTGTCATAGCGAGATTTCGCTTTAACTTTTAATTTTATGTTGTAAATCCAGTGCCTTTGAGACGTAATCTTGCTAGTCTTCTTAGTTATATTCCGCGTGTAAGTGGCATGATGTTCACGTCCACCGGTTCGTGGGGATTGTGTAAGTACAGCTCAAAATCATCATGTCATGAAGATCAGATCAGATCCTGCTGTCATTCATTCAGTGTAAAGCTCAGTCGTCATGACCTTCAGCTCATTATCGCACTTCACATCATCCTTGCTTTCAAATGATTTTGCTTTGGCTCATGATTTAAGACTTGGAGGAAGTGTTAAACTGTCGTTTAAAAAGTTGGGGTGTGAAACCAGGCTCTGCTCTTGGAAATGCGACATGACACTGAGATCATGCGCTGTTTTAATGTTTTAAATCTTCACTATGAGAGCTAGACATATAAAGACTGAATGAACTCTCCTTGAAAAACGCCCGCAAAGAGCTTCAGTTCACATTATTACTGTTGTAATTATGAAAATTCATGTACCTTTCCTTTAAGCCTGTATGACTTTATTTCTTTTGTGAAGTCCAAAAGGAGAATTATTTCTTTTTCGATTTTAAATTTGGTTTACGTTTTATAAAAAAAAAAAAAAAAAAATGCCATTGTAGCTTTACCACAGTAACCATAACCAATCTGCCAGAATACCACGTTTCTTAACACACTTTTGTTTTTGTTTGTTTCTTCTTTTGTTTTCACGCTTTGGTACTTGTCAATAATAGACTTAATACTGCTGTCAAAAATGATATTAATTTATTTGTTTTTGTAAACTTCAACAATAACTAAAGAAATGGTGACTGTAAATGACATAAGTGTTGACATATCCCAGGGTTATTATAGTTAACCAGCTTATTCTTTTTCTGTGTAGCTGCCGAGATAATATTTCAAATTTTCATTTAGTTTAACTTGATGTACTAAAATATATAAAACAAAAAAAAACCCAAAAACAATAATAAAAATGAATTCAAAATCTAAATACACTTTCATAGTATTTCATTGACACTAAAATAACACTGACATAAACCAATATGTCTGACTGCTCTTTGTGTGCTCACATATTCACCAATTGGACCTATAGGTCCCCCCTATAAACTTTCATCCTTTGACAAGACAAAGAATTTAACCATGCAGCTTGTGTGCTGTCCAACAGATAAAGCACCCCTGTCCAAGAGCTTACTGCTGCTGCCGACAGTCCTCACTGTGCTGCTGACTGTGCTTCTGCCTCAGTACCAGGATCCCTTCATATACAACCTCCAGGCTGTCAGGCAGGGCAAGCAGGTGAGATATAACACCAATCTACTCGACCAATTCAGTGCACTATATCACATGTACACATTTAAAGTCAACATAAAATCAGCTTTTCTTTGATGTAAATGTTGGGCAAGGCTTGATTTTGTCCATCAGGGATTGATTGGGTTGTTATTGTTGTCGGTAAGGCCCTCATCCCTTGTGAGGGCCTTACCGACACATCAGCCAGTGGCACAGATCCCCAGCAAACCGTCCCATACCGGAGTGATGAAAAAGATCTTAAACTAGATGGAACTGGATTAAATATTTTGACTGTTGCGACTCCAATCGGACTTATGACCTGTAACTCGTCAATATCGAGTATCAAGCAAGTGTTCACTGTTGGCCAAAGGAGAACTGGACCCCCGACTAAGCCTGGTTTCTCCCAAGGGTTTTTTCTCCATTTTGTTGGAGTTTTGGTTCCTTGCCACTGTTGCCTTTGGCTTGCTTAAGTTGGGGACACTTGCTTGATATTCAGCAGTGTTTTTGGTATGCCTGCATTGGTGCCGTTGTATGCAAACTGAGCTGAGCTGGATGATTACATCACTGTTTTCTCCAGTGCTGATATACATAAATTAACTAGACTAATAACTATTGATCTTTGGAATGGATTGAATCAATAATATATAGAATAATCTGGACAATGACACCATTTTCTTTGGGAATTATTTGCCAATTATTACTGTAAAGCTGCTTTGACGCAATTTGCATTGTAAAAAGCGCTATATAAGTAAAGTTGACTTGACTTGTTTGCTGTTGTTGTGATCTCATATGAGTTTGTCCTGCCATTGTGCCGAAAAACACGTCACCAGAGAAGAAAAGAGATGTTATTGCAAGAGGAAGTTATTTTGATTAAAGATGAGGGCACATGAATTATAAAAAAACACTGATGTGAAGCATATTTTGAAATATTTCTTATATTGTGTGTGTATTTTCCATGTCTCTCTTGTAGTTGTGGAGGCTGGTGAGTGGACGGCTCTTCTGCCTGGACCTGAAAGACACTTTCTGCAGCAGTTTACTTATCTACAATTTCCGCATATTTGAGAGGAGGTTTGGCAGCCACAAATTCGCTGTAAGTCTGAGTTGTGAATAATCCGCTTGTTAAGTCTAGCATCCCGTGTCACCGCTTCCTGGTCCAAACGCTCTATCAGATACCAAAAGAAAACAACAAACGGTGCTAATATAAATCGTTAGAATACTGGTTTCCGGTACGCAGTGAGCATGGAGGCTATAGTGTACACTGTAAGATTTTAAAAGCATAGTTTAAATGTGTAATATGAATAAAACATCACAACTTTACAAGCGGATAGCACCTTGGTCTTCCTGTTTTTTTTCACTGTTTTTTACATTACATTGAGAATATTATTTTTGAAAAGTGGAAAAGTCTTTAACTTTAAAGGGTTAGTTCATCCAAAAATGAAAATTATGTCATTGATTACTCTCTAAATACACTCGTCATGTTTATCATGGAATACTTTGGAACACAAATTAGGAAATTTTTGATGAAATATGCAGTGAGGCCTGTATTGACACTTAATTTGCATTTCCAAGTCATATGTCAGAACACCAGCTCCTGCGTCATTGCCACACTTATACGCCTTGGTGCTCTCGTGAATGTGCATCAGAGACTGATACGGAAGAGAGGAAATTGTTGAATAAAGTCGTTATTTTGCCTTTTGCTGCCCTAAGGTTGAATCACTGTAGTCACATGGACTGTTTTAAATATGTCTTGACTATTTCTGGGCATTGAAAGTGTTAATTAACTTGCTGTCAACGAAAGCCTCACTGAGCCGTAGGATTTTATCAAAAATATATTAATTTGTGTTCCGAAGATGAATGAAGGTCTTACGGGTGTGGAACGACATGAGGGTGAGTAATTAATGACAGAATTTTCATCTTTGGGTGAACTAAACCTATAAGCTATTAATGTGTAAGAAGAGAAAATCATTGAATAAACATTACAAAACAGTAACTTTAAAAAGAAATAATTCAACAGAATTTATTACAAATAAACTTTTAAAGCAACAATATGGCCATAATACTTTTTTAAGAAGTTGCATCTGAAGTGGCATTTATAGTAGGTTCATTTCAGGTACATTAAGACTGTTTAATGCAGAGGTGGCATGAATATGAATGAAAAATGAAATGATACTCTAAACATGAAACTAAAACCACCAGTAGGTGGTGGCAAGTTACTGTCTTAATGAGTGAGTCATTCGTTCAACCGATTCATTTCAAATGGCTGATGCATTCTGGAACGAATCAATTGACCAATTGACATTTTTATGAATAGGTCACTGAATGAATGACTCACTCGATTTGTTAAAACCCAAGGATTCATTCAGTAATGAAAGACCTCTGTGTGTTGCTCGGAGATGCACAACAGTTCTGCTGTGGCTTTGAAACCATTTTCATTGGTGAAATTGAGCACAAACAGACAATATTGTCTAAAATGTAACACAATATTACCTTCTTGAATTGTTTTAAAATCAATGTCGCGTTTGCCATCATACAGATTTTTGAGTAAAAACAGCACTCTTGTGTAATAATGCTAAACTTTATGAAATTACATTAATATAAGACAATGCAGTGTCATTTTTTGCCCCCGTTTCTTAAATTTTACTTGCATTTAAATGCATTCTAATACGCTTCATCTACGCAGTTGTTCTGTTTGTAATTAAACTGCATGCAGTTTATGATGACGTACAAGTGTAATCTTTGTGCTCCTGCATCTTATCTGGCAATCAGTTGACCAATTTTTGGTGGCATTTAGAAGGTACTGATACGATGATACACGTTGCTGTTTTTAAGATGTAGCCCTGTCTTACAATTAAGGCTATTGACCTTTCTGACTTTGTGGGTGCCTCTGTAACAGGATCCACCTACCATTTTTGACATTTACAATGTATGTTGTTCAAATACTATAAACAAAAGTTTATCAGTTTTTTTTTATTTATTTTTTTTAATGAAACAAAAGACTTTTCACATGCATGTTACCAAACATTCCTTTAATGTGCTCCCCTATTCACATGCTAATGACTTTACACTCTTTTTTTTTTTTATTTGTTAAAATGCTATGATGTTTTTGGAGAAAACTGTACACCTAAAACATTGACATTTTTCATCATTATGTTTAGTCCTTCCTTTTTGGAGCCTGGATTCTCTCTGCTTTTGTGGACTTGCTGCTGACATGGGCTCTGCGTTTCATGTTTGAACTTCAGGTGGATGTTCTTCCAGCAGGACTGTGAGTAACATGACTTCCTATACCATGTTTAGCTCTTTGCAAACTATTAGGCATTTTTAACAATGTGCAAGCACAGAATGGATTACTGTTTGATTTTTGCAACACTGTATGTGAAAGTGCAGTTCCTGTGTTTTCTGTAGAACATTCACTTCCCTTTTAGACATTGTCATTTGGATCAGCTTTCTTGCCTCATTCTATTGTTGTGAGATTATTCTTCAATTCACCAATGTATGAAATACATGTTGAAATGAGTACAACAGTAACATCTTGTGAAAGTGAAATTCACTGTTATTTCAAGTTATTTCCTTTGTACCACGAGCTCTAAAACAATTCTTTGTAAGAGATTTGCAATGAATGATTTAGTTTTCCTTGCTAAGAAAGATTGATTTAACCTCTGTCTTGATAATGTGTAATGCTAGCATTAAGCTAAAATGATGTCATACACCAGTCAATCAAAAACAAAATTGTTAAATTAAAATAAAAACAGCTTTTTGATATAGTTTAACTGCTGTATTTTGTAGTTTTCAAACTCAAATTTATGGGGTAAACCATTATCTGTTCTTCATTTAAGGGATTTTTCTCCCAAAAATTATTTTCATGTCATTCTAAACCTATATGACTTTCTGTCTTCTGTGGAACACAAAAGAAGATATTTTGAAGAAAAAAAAAAAAACACACTTTTTCACAAAAATTTTGGTCAACTATCCCTTAAACAATTACATTTTCAATGAAAAAGTCTTTTTGCTGTGACTATTTTTCTCTCTCAACTCGGATACCAGTGCTTGACTTGCGTCCACCTGTTTCATGAAATGTGTGCTGTTTAAAATCTTGAGGGACACATTTGGTGTCTGCGACCATTAGTGACCATCTAGGTCATTTGAGGTATCAGTCAAGCCAAAAAGGAGTCCTCGTTCCGGCAGTCTCTGCACTGTCCGTGTGACGTAATTTTCTTCATCAGGAGGGTGCGCCCCTTCTGCATTTTTTGACCGCGTGGACAGTGTTCATACAATAGTGCATGTGCGAGTGATTTGAGCGCTTGGAAAACAAAGTCCACCTGAGGATGTGTACACGCTGAATGCTTCTTTCCACGCACATTGCCAAAGGAGTATACTTTGAAAGGCTCGCGTACTCAACTGTGTGCGAGACGGAACAGAAAATGGAAAATGAATTATACTCAGGCCTTTAGCATTTTTAGTGGCTTTTAACACTCAGTTTTGGCCCCACATTTGAGTTTGTTTGACTTTTCATCACCTACTGACCTTCTCTATAAGTGTTCATTAATATTTGGTTGTTTTTGCGGCGTGTACTGAGCACATCACCTGTGCCGGAACTTTCAGGCGAGGTTCTTGCAACACTGGAGAAGTGGGTACTAACCTGCCACTTCATCATCCTCATCAGCTTTTGCTTATAGCCTTTACACGCAAAGAAGTACACAAAGGGATCTAGGCATGAATTCAGGTTCATAAGACACACCGTAATATGCAGGGATATCTGGAAGGACTGTAGCTCCATGCAGTCCGGTTTATAGAGAAGTTTCCGGATCATGTATTGCAGGAGGTCTAGATGGTATGGGCTAAAACACACCACAAACACGAATACCACCCCTGCAATCACTCCTCTTGCTTTTTTGGTCCTTCCAGAGCGTTCCGTCAGCCGGTTTGACTTTGCTGCAAGATGTAGTTTATGGGTCAGTATGGAATAGCAAGCGGTGATTATCACCACTGGGATGCCAAAGCCTAGAATCACTCCTATGATCAGCATGTAGGGTAGCCCTTTTAAAAAAACATCCTCAAAATTAGGGTATTCCATACAAGTGATGCTGTTGTCAGGCTCTGTTTTGGTCAAGTTAATGGCCAGGAGAGGCAATGTCTGGGCCAACACCAGCAGCCATATGGCCAGACACACAAACCGAGCATTTCTTGTCTTTCTCAATTTCACCAGCCTCAGAGGAAACACCAGCGCCACAAAACGATCCACTGACAAACAGGTCATGAAGTAAACCCCGGCGTAGCAGTTCAAATAGAAGAGCAGTGCTATGGCTTTACATAGTCCTTCCCCCAGGGGCCAGTGGAAACCAAGGCCGTAGTAAACGGCTCGTAAGGGAAGCGACAGGCAGAATAGGATATCGGACACAGCCAGGTTGGCAGAATAAAGAGTGGTTGAATTAAGTTTGGTGACTTTGGAGATCACCACATGAAGAGCCAGGGCATTTCCTAAAAGTCCCACTGGACATATGATGGAATAGGCAAGAGGTATGAGAACTCGTGCCACTGGACGATGGTTGTACAAGTTGGTGCAGTTGGAAGAGATGTTTTGGTTGATATCGGGATTCATCATAGCTATACACAGGAGAGTTCACTGGAAAGAAAGAAGAAACTTGTATAATATATACACTACCACTCAAAAGTTTTTAAAAATGTTCTTAAAAGAAATCTCTTATACTCCCCAAGTTTGCATTTTTTTTTATTAAAAAATACAGATTAAACGGTAATTTACAATAACTGTTTTCTATTTTAATATAATTTAAAATGTCATTTTATTCCTGTTTTGGCAAAGCACCCTTTACTCCAGTCTTCAGTGTCACATGATCCTTCATAAGTCATTCTATTTTGCTGGTTTGGTGCTCAAGTAACATTTCTTATTATTGTCAATGTTGAAAACACTTTTGTTTAAACTACTAATTGCAGAATGGTCACAATAAAATTATATAAAATCTTTGCTAAAACATAGAAAGTTTGGGCTTGATTGCACACATTAATTTTTCTCCTCTGTCCTTTATATCTATAATTTAATGAAATGATGTACTCACCAGAGAAGAGAAGGCAAAGAGAAGATTTTCAGTCAGACATTGGTGTTACTCTATATCTCTACATCTAATCTCACTTTTAAAATGTATCAGTATAAAATTCGGCGAAAATGAGAGTTCAGCATCTCTTCCTGCCTCTTTCTAACTGTTTGTTACTCTGTTCCTCTCTTTCCTATGACCGCTCTCTTTTTTTTCTAGCAGTGTGGGGAGGCTGCTTATGTATATAGGAGGAAGTGGATAAAGTCTTTCACTGAGAAATCTAGACACGTTTACATTAGACATGACTGTTACCTTTAATCTGTGTCAAATCTTCATTTAGCAACACATTTATTTTCGTACATTACTACAAATTACATTTTAAAACTCTGTGAGCTAGTTATTGCAAAAGTCTTTTTTTTTAATCAAGGAAATAATACAAACGTTGTAAAAATGGTTTTATATATATATATATATATATATATATATATATATATATATATATATATATATATATATATATATATATATATATTTCGCCCCTGTCTTAATTGATGTACTAGTTTGCATCCTCAATCATTGTCCTTTCTGCACCTCTAAAATAGTTGGTGAAAGTCATCTTCATCGTACATTGCTTCATCGTACGTTGTACTGAGAATTTGACGTCATCTGTTTTGCATCGTTTTGAAACGAATTACCACAGAGTTTGTCTAACACCTTTGGCGACTCCTAAATTCTTACACAATTGTGCTTAGGTCTGTGAAACATTTATTCTACGGCACTACTCTGCTTCCTCTTTGATTTGTGTAGCTAGAATACGTGACCGTGTTCACTGACGTATTGTAAGTAACAATGTTTTTGTTTATTTATTTAAATAATTCCCAACCAAGGTATACACAAAAAAGGTCTGGTTGAGTTGTATTACTGGTTTGTTGAAACTCGTGGTAAAGGATGTGGCATTTCTGAAACACGCTCAAAGCGGTTGACCAATCGCAACACACTATTTCAGCCAACCAATCAGAGCACATTGTGTTTTTGGGAAGGAGGGGCTTCATGGAGACAGGAACGAAAACAGTATTACTGACAGACTGGGAAGAGAGGTGCTGCAACAGTTAAAAATGGTTTTTTTTTGTTTGTTTTTTTTTAAAACTATATGAAACCAACATGAATGCAAGGAGTGTATTTCTAAGAACTTGGCACATGTGTTTTAAACTAGATTTTAAAAAGATTTTGTCTTAGGAAACTATCAAATACTGTATCATTGACACATCATATGTCACACTATCAAGTAGGTTGAGGATTCACTTTCAGTAATTTTCCATCTGTTTCTAACTTCTCTCTCTGTCTTTCTCAGGCTTGGCCCAGTCTTTGCTCTCTTTGTGCCTTTCTACAACACCATTCCACGTGTTCAGGTCACTCAGCTGCTTGGCCACGTCTCAATCACAAACAAGACTCTGACATACATTGTGGGTGCACAGGTGAGCTCAGACTGCAATTAACAAATCCTCTACACCTTCAGCTTTCTGTAGTTTGTCCTTTTTTATCTCCCGTTTCGTTACTTTATCACAAAAGCTACGCATAAAAAGTTAAAGCCACTGCTGCATGAGATCTGAAGATATTAAGTGGCATTTACAGGCACTCTTTTTATCACCAGAGTGTGACGAAGGTTAAAACACCTTTTTGCAAGAGCAGAAACCACAAATGAAATGTTTTTAAGATAACAGACTGAAGACTCATGTGAAACTATTCATTGTGGTTTGTGCTACCTTGGTGTTTCTGAGCTGTTTTGCGATATTAATGATAACAGATGAAGTTTCCAGACTATAGTTCATGGCTTTTGAACATTAAAAGATTCATCACAATTTTCAGTCCTGCATACACAAGCGTGGCTTTAACACATCCACTTGAAACTAACCAACATATTTAAATCTTGTAATAATAGATAATTCGGTTTCATTAAGTTAATGTTTGAGTTTTTTGTTCCACTCTTGCATGTTTCTTTATATCATAAATTAGTGTTGCTGGTTTCAAAGATATGTTGTTAATGTGAAAGTGCTTTTCTTCTGTTGTTCTGTAATCTTGTCATCAGCTCCTGACCTCAAGTGCCTACATGTGGATTGTTTCTTGCAGTGGACTTGTGAGTATAATGGCTTGTATTTGCTTATTTTGATCTGAAATAGTAAGTTTGATTACATGTGCATAGTGAAGTTCAATACGAACCACAAACATAAAGCGAAATCCCCCGATCTGAGAAGTCGTTGTTACCATGGAAATTAAATTCGATTTTTGGAGGGTAGTAGAGATTAGCTAGGTAACATTAACTAGGTACCTACCTACCATCAGAGCTAACAGTGATGGTTTTTTTACTTTCATGTTGTTCTGAAGTAACTTAATAACTTTCCTGCTTTTGTGTAACACAGGATATTTTGATGAATGATTAAGTCTGGATCTTATATATTTTCTTACCAGAAAACAACATCACTTACTAGCTAGTCTCTGCTATCCTCCAAAAATCACTATGGAGATTGCTACAATATCCATTCCCATGGTAATAGCAACTTCTTAGATTTTTGGATCTCATTTTACAATTGTGAGCCATGTTGCATTTCACTATTGGCAGTTAAAACATGTTTTTGTTCTTTTGTTCACTGGACGGCCATATTTGCAAGGCCGCTAGTTCAGCTATTTCAGCCATGCCAGACCAACTCTCAATCTATTTGAAAGGGGAAATACCAAAATCTCAAAAAATGCTGGCCAAACTCACAATTAAATAACTCATAAAAAAAAGCAGAAATTTCAAGTTGGTCCAACTAATGTGCATGTGCAGTCCTAAACGCGAGTTTCAGGTTTCTGTGGAAAGAGCATCTAACTGCAGTTGCAGTGATGTAATTGGCTCTTTTATTTTGAAGACGGGACTTCTTAGAGTGCCATATAGCAATACAAGTGAACTGTCTTGGGTAATATTCAGTCTTTGCAATTTTCTGTGGCGTTTCTTATTGAAACTTGTCAGTTTTTTTTTTAAATAAATATGGTATTTCCAAATTCGTATACTTGTGCACTATTCTCTTCCGTTCTGTAGTATAAGCAGTGTGAGTTGTGCGTTCACACTGAAAATGCCAAATAGAAAAAGTATACTTTATACATGGATGATGTAATTAACCAAAAAAATATGGATCATGGAAATATGGATGATGTAATAAACCAAAAAAACAAACAAATGGAATGTGTTTAATGTTGGACACTTCATGCACTGAACTGTCACAGCTTTAATTATGCAGCAGAGTGGGAGGGGTGATCAGGCACTGATGTTGAATGACAAAATAACCTTGTAAAATTCATACACTGCATAGTTGAGTGCATAGTGAATGATGCGTAATTTGAGACACAACTTATAGTGTTTTGTTCCGGCCCCTTTGTAATAAAAAAAAACAACCTAAAAACATGGTTTGCTAATGCTAGTCATTGACAGGTGGTGTTGGGAAGGGACTTTCTTATTTTAGAGAGCATTGTCTCTGCTAGCAAAATGAGCTGCCAGTGCACTTAGTCCATTTTCATGGATGAGAAAAATATTGTAAGTTGTATATATGCATATACAGTAGGTATCTTCAAAGCTAATAGACATTAGCTCTTTTGATGATGGCTAATTGTAGCGTTGTCGTAAAGGTTTGCATGTTATTGCTAAAAAAAGAAAAAGCACAAACGCTTGGAGTGTGTCATAAATACTGGCATCGGTTTACTCTCTGGTTAATCATCATTGATTAAAATGGGTTCTATTGTCTTTTGTTGTGTTGCGTTACTGTCATGTTTGTATGGTAAGCGGTTACAATCACTCTGTTCCAGATCGCAGGCATGTTGTATTACAGTAATAAGTTGGCAGTCCAGGACTACTTGCGTGTGCCTGAGTGGGTGTCCAGATGTGGTTCTGTGCTCCTAGAGCCTATCTTCTCCGATGCTGAGCCCACTGCAGAGGCTCCACTGGGGATGGGAGCTACTTTGGACATCCAGAGACAGCAGAGGATGGATATGCTGGACCAGCAACTGCTTCTGTCTCAGCTGGCAACCTTCAGGAGAAATGCACAGCAACAGCAGGCTCAAGTACTTCTACTTTTTTTTTTTTTTATTACAGGGACAGTCCCTGTTTCTGGGGTTAAGTGACTTACCAATAGCATTTCAGTTATCAGTACGGCGCTTTAACCACTAGGCTATTCCACATGACTCACATGACAAAGAAGGACCAGCCGTGAGAACTAGGAGATAGAAGAAGTTTAGCTGAATATGAAAAAGAAACTATTTTTTATTTTCTCTCTATTTAACATTTATAGCCATGATTTAGAACACTGGTTTGTTTTTAATCTTTTTACATATAATCAGACACAATTATTGAAGAAATATGATTTCTTGATTTTATGTTGTTTTTTTTAGCAATTTAATGAAGTTGAGTAGTGCTGCTCGATTGTGGATAAATTGAGAATCAGATTTTTTTCTTTAAAAGAGAGATCACAATTCTGAATAGACATCTAAACAAAATAACGTAATTAAGAGGTTGACAAAATGTTAATTTCTGCAGTATTTAAAAAAAAAAATCTAATTAATTTGAATTCAATCACAAAAATGATTCACTGATTCAAGGTTATGTAAATTAGTTTGTGTCATTATTTGTGTTTTAGGTGTTTTTGTTGTATTTTAGTTTTACCTGATTTACACAGTCAACCTACTCGAGATCTTCTTTTTCAAAACAACAGCATCAATGTGAAACCATTAGTATAAATGGAATTTTATTTTATTGCCACCTTTTACTTATATAGCGCTTTTTACAATGCAAATCGTGGCAAAGCAGCTTTACAGTAATAATTGGCAAATAATTCCCAAAGAAAATGGTGTCATTGTCCAGCTTATTCTATATATATTTCATTCCGTTGCAAAGATCAATAGTTATTAGTCTAGTTAATTAATGTATATCAGCACTGGAGAAAACAGTGATGTAATCATCCAGCTCAGCTCAGTTTGCATACAACGGCACCAATGCAGGCATACCAAAAACACTGCTGAATATCAAGCAAGTGTCCCCAACTTAAGCAAGCCAAAGGCAACAGTGGCAAGGAACCAAAACTCCAACAAAATGGAGAAAAAAAAAAAACCTTGGCTTAGTCGGGGGTCCAGTTCTCCAGTTCTCCAGTTCTCCTTTGGCCAACAGTGAACACTTGCCTGACACTCAGGCAGAGTTACAGGTCATAAGTCCGATTTGGGATCGCAACAGTCAAAATATTTAATCCAGTTCCATCTAGTTTAAGATCTTTTTCATCACGCCGGTATGGGACGGTTTGCTGGGGATCTGTGCCACTGGCTGATGTGTCGGTAAGGCCCTCACAAGGGATGAGCTAGTTGACAGTCTCCGCCAACACCCCGGGGCCACGCTGCTGCCGTGCACAGACGCAGGTTCCCCATCCAACCCGGACACGGCGCGGATCCAGCCAATCATGCTAAATGGTAAACCTCGGGATAAGCAGAGAGACTAAAATTTGCGCAGATACCATTCTTCTTCTGATGTAACGAGTACATCCGGTGTTATAGGAAGTGTTCCCGGTTCCGGCTAACCTGATCTATGCAGCCTAACAATCCTTTTACGGAAATGAAGACATAAATTGATGTGTCATGTGTATGCCAGGTTAAAGAGATGCATTTTTAGTCTAGATTTAAACTGACAGAGTGTGTCTGCTTCCTGAACAATGCTAAGAAGATCGTTCCAGAGTTTAGGTGCTAAATAGGAAAAGGATCTACCGCCTGTGGTTGATTTTGATATTCTATGTATTAACAACTGGCCAGAATTCTGAGATCGTAATAGACGCGAAGGACTATAATGCATTAAGAGCTCACTCAGGTACTGGGGAGCTAAGCCATTTAGTGCTTTGTAAGTAATTAGCAAGATTTTAAAATCCATACAATGTTTAATAGGGAGCCAGTGCAGTTTTGACAGAACCGGGCTAATGTAGTCATACTTCCTGGTTCTAGTAAGGACTCTAGCAGCTGCGTTTTGGAGTTCAGAAGTTTTTGGTCCAATAATTAGAATCTCTAGTAATTTCCTACAACTAAATTCAGAAAAAACAGTCATCCATTTTTTTATATCAGCTACGCATTCCATTAATTTTGAGAATTGGTAGGTTACGTCAGGACGCAAAGAAATATAGAGTATCATCAGCGTAACAGTGAAAACTAATGACATCTCCCAAGAGTAGCATGTACAGAGTGAAAAGCAACGGTCCTAGTACTGAGCCTTGCGGTACTCCATATTGAACTTGTGATCAAAATGGCATCTCTTCGTTTACTACTACTAACTGATAACAGTCAGATATGATTTGAACCATGCCAATGCAATTCCACTAATGCCAACATAATTTTCGAGTCTGTTCAAAAGAATATTGTGGTCGATAGTGTCAAAAGAAGCACTGAGGTCTTGTAAGACTAATAGAGAGATACAACCACAATCTGATGATAAGAGCAAATCATTTGTAACTCTAATGAGAGCAGTCTCAGTACTATGGTACGGTCTAAATCCTGACTGGAAACCCTAACACATACCATTTCTTTCCAAGTAGGAACACAGTTGCAATGATACTGCCTTTTCTAGTATTTTTGACAGAAAAGGTAGATTGGAGATTGGCCTGTAATTGACTAATTCTCTAGGATCAAGTTGTGGTTTTTTAATAAGAGGTTTGATAATAGCCAGCTTAAAAGTTTATGGTACGTAACCTAGTGATAAAGATGAATTAATGATCTTAAGAAGAGGATTTATGACCTGGAAGCATCTTTTTCAATAGCTTAGTCGGTATAGGGTCTAACATTTACATTTACATTTATTCATTTGGCAGACGCTTTTATCCAAAGCGACTTACGAGGGGAGCAATCAGGGGTTTCGTGCCTTGCTCAAGGAAACCTTAGTCATGGTATCAAAGGTGGAGAGAGTGCTGTTCATTCACAGTTCCCACCTTCAATTCCTGCCGGTGTTGATTGTTGACTTCTATGATTTAACAAGTTTAGACAATTCTTCCTCTCCTATAGCAGCGAATGAATGGAATTTTTCCTCAGGGATACTACAATGCACTGTCTGATGTGATACTGTAGTAGACAGTTGCATGGCTATAAATTCTCTAATATTGTCAATCTTGCAAGTAAAGAAGTTCATTAAGTCATTTACTGCTTTACATTACTGTTTTTACATTGCAGTGCTGCTATACCTAAATTAACTAGACTAATAACTATTGATATTTGCAACGGAATGAATCAATAATATATAGAATAAGCTGGACAATGACACCATTTTCTTTGGGAGCTGCTGTGCAGCCAAAATTATTTGCCAATTATTAATGTAAAGCTGCTTTGCCACAATTTGCATTGTAAAAAGCGCTATATAAATAAAGATGACTTGACTTGACTTGACTATTTGAAAGACTTTTGAGTAATACTGAAGATATTACTATAGATTACTGCGACACCTCCCCCTTTGCCTTTCCGTCAAGGTTTGTGTCGATAATAGTAACCTTGAGGGCTAGACTCATTTAAAGTAATGTAATTGTCTGGTTTCATTTACAATAAGTGCTTTTGAAGAAAGGGATATAATATTCAGCAACCCAAGCTTTATCATTTGTTTATCAATATTATCTCTGTTTTTTACTTGTTGAACATCAATGAAATTTTTACCCTTAAATGGGTTTGGAAGTTTTCTGTATTTATTAATTCGGGGTACAGACACAGTCTCTGTGTGATGATATCTAGGTGAAAGAGTCTCTATGTGTTGGTATTTATCTGACTTCTGTGACATGAGACAGCTAGCAGGCGGTCGGTTTAGCCAGTCTGTCTGCTTCCTGACCTGGGCCCCAGTTAGTCAAGGTTTAGCTCTAAGACTATGTGCCATATTACTAGAGAGAAGAGCGGCACCACCCCAGGAGGGATGAATACCATCTCTTTTCAACAGGTCAGGTCTGCCCCCAAAACTTTTCCAATTGTCTATGAAACCTATGTTATTCTGTGGACACCACTTAGACAGCCAGCCATTGACTGATGATAGTCTGCTAAGTGTTCTGGAAGGGGTACAGAATTAATGATTGTCCTTTCATACATTGGAAGAAGTTTCTATTTCAAAAGTATTTGCTTCAGGGTGAGTTCACATATTATTCGACTAGAAACCATGCTCTAATAGGGAAAAAAAACATTGATGGAGGTGAGCTTGCATTTTCCAGAAATATTTTATCAGACATGTAGAAAACCAAAACTCTAATAAGTTGAACTAGCTCTATTTCGATCAAACAAGAGTTAGGCAATATTTCTTACCCCCCCCCACCCCCCCCCATCTGTTTTCTCAATGTTTTTTTGCCAAGAGGAAGTTCATGGTTTCTTGTGAACAAACCGTTACCCACATGTTTTCATCACAGATGCCTGATACATGCAGATCATTTTGTTCCTGATGAAAAGTTAAAAGCTTTTCTCATTTCCTTTTCCCCCCCGAAAATGTTGTGGGCAATCAGCACAGAACATTCTTATCTCTGTCATTATTAGAAGATTGTTTTCTCATGTCACTGAGATGTAGCTGGTGAATGTAAAAATGCTGTTGGGTTCATGTGGACAGGTTATTCAGTTTTTACAAAACTAAAATTTGTTTACAAGTACTGTAATGTTACAAGTACTGTTCACTAAAGCGCGCACAGAAAGCCGCCTCTCATATAATGTGTGAATATTGAATTGAGTGCTAAAAGGACACATATACAAAAATTCCTTGAAAGGACACATATACACAAAATTATCAAAATATCCTTTGTAAACAGTAGGTTTTGCCCCAAGTTCACCCAAAAATGAAAATTATGATTTACTCACCCTCAAGCCATCCTAGGTGTACATGACTATCTTTCAGATGAACACAATCAGAGTTATATTAAAAAATATCCTTGATTTGCCGTCAAAGTGAAAAGTGAAAAGTAGAAGTAAGCGCAACAGTTCCTCAGCGTCATTGACAAATATCTTTTCGTGTAAAATGTGCGGAGTACCGCCGCTCCCTATACACAGTATGTAGTCTGCGTAGATTGCAGATTGCTGCCCCTCGCTTATTTGAAAGTGAAGCGATAACCCCATCCCCTATTCCGGTGTAATCGGTATTGTCGCAAGTTTGTTGTCGCAAATAATGTAGGCTGGGACTTTAGGCTGGGGATTTTGTACATCGGGAATTGATCCTCTCAGGTTTACAAGTTTCTGGAGGGAAGACTTTATTGTCCCTCCCTCATGCCAGAGAAGACATGTTGTTTGGACTTTAAAAAATGTAATAAAACAAATAATGTCCATGGAAAAATTATTTATAATAAACACTGCAATATTCCATAAAAAACAGAAAATGTTCATTTTGATTTCATGGTGAAAATGTGACGTTTAATTACTGTTGTTAATGGCTGTCCACAGCAGACAGGTCTTCTGAATTGGAACAGATTCTTCCCTACTTTACGGCACAGAGGACAGAACCGACAGCAAGAGGGTCCTCAGCCACAACAGCCCCCCTATACGCACCCGCAGGATAACACAGCTGTAGTCGAGGAACAGGTGAGATCATATGACGAAGATCATATCTCATCATTGAGATCATATCTCAAATACTGATTTCTTTTGATTTTTATCACACCTTATTAATTACACCTTCAATCAGGAAGATTTGTTTAACTTCATGGGTTGCCAGATTCAACCATTTTTGCCAGATTCAAATTTTTTATTTATACTGTGCTTTTATCACTAGGTTGCAAGATTAATGGAGATGGGTTTCTCAAGGATGGATGCCCAAGAAGCTCTCAGAGCATCTAATAATGACATTAACATCGCAACAAACTTTTTGCTTCAGCACTAAAACACCATAAATTGAAGATGACTAAGAGGACAAGGAAAACGAGTTGAAAAGTACTTAAGAACACAACACTGGTGTCATAACTGCACCCGCTGGAAGAAGTTAAAGGCAGTCGTCTTTGGTACACAACTCACAGGAGCTGATGATGTCATTTTGTTTCTGGCTGCTTATTGACTGTGCAGGAGTTGACTTGCAATTGCAGACAGAGCCAACATGTTGGACCATCATACATTGTGTCTCAGGGCTTGTGTCATTTGGTGTTGTCCTTCAACCTATATCTTCTTATAATTAAGAATCCTGTAATATATTGTTATATCATCAAACCACATGCTGTTTTGCTATAAATAAAGTCTTAATGGTACAGTTCACCCAAAAATGTACTTTCCCTGATGTTCCAAAGCTGGAATGACATGAGGGTGAGTAAATGATGATAGAATTATATTTTTTGGGTGAACCATTCATTTTTCATTAGTCATAAAGGGCTAGTTGTATGACAGTGAATTTAAAGTACACCTGGACTTATTGGCTTCTTGAAGAGACCTCTGCCACTGACAGGCCAGAATCAGTCCAGAATTTAGTCCAGTGTTTGCTAATCAAGGTTTGGAAAACTACCACAAAATATGTGAAAGCATGAGATCTAATATTCTCTAAAAGCCTCGGAATAGTTTTTTTAATTTATTTATTTATTTTTATTTTAAATCTTAAGGCCTGCCCACTGATCCAATGACGGTTCCAACAGAGCGGGTGAAGGGATCTGCGTGTTGCTGTCTTCCTTTATACAACGCAACATCAACAGAATTAAATACATTTCTTTATATGCATTACCTCTGTATTTTCATCTGACTCCAGTTATGAAAAAGGTTTAAATCATATTTGATTAGTTATACATTTGAATAAATGTTTGATTATTCCCTTTTAACCCTTAGTTTGAATTATACTCGTTCATTCGGATTCCTATAACCTTTTGAGTCTCGCACCGATCGGGAATACGATCTCTTAATCACAATCTCATCAGTCTTGGTCATCTAGACAGAGGCTGATACTTTTAGACGCCGCACCATGCTTGCTTATTTCTAAAAGTACGTTATTCAGTCCCCATAGATCTGTAAACACTTAATTAGAATAAACCTAAATCTATCCAGAGGTCATGACCATTACCATAGAACCAAGTTGACCGATCTAACTATCTCATGGATTCCCAAAAACATGTTGACACTATCACCAGCGCTGCTGAGGTCGTGTAAGTGAGGGACCATAGACATAATAAAATACATAGACGACCCATTGGCCTCTGGCTCGTACGTCAACGGCGCCGCCATATTGTGCAGGGCTCATAACTGGAATTGAGAAAAATGCTTGTTTCGTGTGCTGCTTGGGGCTGTACAAATCACCGCACAATTGAATACAGATCTCGAGGAATAACCTTTCACAGTTAAGGCTGAACATTTGTTTCTGGTTGTATTTGGTCATTATATAATTCTGTTGATAGTAGTTGGCCACCAGAAGTCAGTCAGAAAATAGCTAGCGATGTCGCTAATTAGCTGTGAAAGTTTAGACATGAGTTTACATGATTTATATTATAGTTTTAGTGTCTATTATCTTATTTTATAAACTAAATTTCCTGATATTTAAATATGCATCTTTATTTTCTTAAAACCGACTTTTAAGACAAGCACTCGTTTCAGTTAGGTGAATTACTGTAACGTTTCTCACAGATTGAAGGTTTCCCAGAGACAAAGAGTTGATGAGACAGTGGGAAGTAGCTATAAGTAGGGAAGGTTTTTCCAGCGTGTGTGACTTGTATTTGACAATTTGCTTCATTTTCACAATGGTGGTCAATTCTAAACACAAGAAAAGCTAAATGGGTTAAAAGACAGCTAATGCCTTTCCCACAATAAGAAATCTTTTTTTCATTTCATGTGAAAATTTAAATGATCTCATTATGGGTGTCTTCACAAATCTTATCCAAGAATAAAGCAGCTAAATGTGGGACAAGTCTGAGCTTTGACTATTAAAATTAATTTTTTTTTTTTAAGTAACCAGTGATGGAACTTTTTGTACAACTTTTTGTACAACACTTAAATATGTTGTAAAATATCCTTACTCCAGTCTTCATTGGTACATGATACTTCCACAAATCATTCTAATATGCCAATTTGCTACTCAGTATTTCTGATTATTATCAATGAAGAAAACAGTTCTGCTGCTTCATATTTTTGTGGCTGCTGAAAAAGCCGCTTTGCTTCACAGGAATTGATTACATTTTAAAACATATTCAAACAGAAAACAGTGCAAGTATAAACATTTTACAACATTTACATTTTTTTATCATATAAAATGCAGATTTGGTGAGTATTAAAAATGTTCAAATTCATTAAATTAAACCACTGAAAGGACTTTTCAATTTACAACAGAGCAGAATGAGCGTACGTACAAAAAAAAGTCAGCGGTGAGTAATCAAAAACATCTCTGATTGGCCACTGCATTCATAAAGTTGTGTGATTGGTTATAAAACTAAAGGCAATTGTTATCTTGATCAGATCCTATCTGTGATATTATTTGTTCTTTGTATAAAAGTGACTATCAACCACATTTAATAATTTCAAAAGTTTAAATGTATAAAGATATATTTTAAGGATGAAATTATTTTGCCCACATAGGTCCTATGAAGGTCCCATCTCATCATCGAACAGGGGCATACCTATATGGGACCCACATAAATTGCCCATGTTCAACCCATACCCACATGGAACCCATTCTGCCTGGATATGACCCACATATCAATGTTGGCTGGGAAAGCGGTCAATTAAGTTGAATGAGTTCTGCACTCTAGCTTTACATTGAATCTCTTGCAAAACAGCTCCAATGTGTACTTAATTCGTATGAAAAGATACTAACAATATTAGATGACTTACATTTTTGACTCCGACAATTGTGTTTTCTTTATTACGCCAACGAAAATAGTTCCAAACAAATCCACAGAGCGTCTCCAAGCTACAGTCATGATTCGTTACTGAATGAATTTGCTTTTCTTCTTCTTCTTTTAAATAAATCGTTCTAATAAATGACTCAACGACTCATTTTGACACTTGCTTGTTCCTGAATGACGTTTTAAACAAATCGTTTAACCCTTTGATGCATAACCTGGGTCTAAAATGACCCGGCTGTGTTTTTATTTTTTATATCTCTGCAAGAAATTAATTTCATCCTTCAGTATTCCAGGTATTCCTCAATGAACTTGTTTTTGATCATCACAAATCCTTATTTTCATTTTTCTTTTCTTACTTTTTGAATAAAAATCATTTTTGTATCACTACCCTTCTAATGTGCAACATGGGTCTAAAATGACCCGCATTCATTTTCTGCCCTGAGTGTGGGGATGCTCACTCCAGTAAGACCCATTTCTACTCAATTTATTGGACTGGGTCTGAGTTTCCTCTTCACATTAGACAAGTCTTTTCAGACAACTCTTCGATGTCTTCTTCATCTAGTGGAACTGGATTTACGCCGACAACTCCAGATTGACTCTGTGGCACATAGTGTAGGTCATCAGCATCAGATATTTCAGACTCTGAATCAGGACTGAGAATTGCCTCATCCTGTTCTGTATGCTGCCTCTCTACAACCAATTCAGAAATTTTAGTGTGGACCAGCTTACACTCTGGATAAAGAAAATCAAAAGCACAAAAAATGCACATCAACCATTTTCAAATGTACATCAAACCGTTGATCAAGTATGTACTTATATGTTATATAAATTATATATTATGTACTTATATGGTATTATATATCGTCACTGTCGGACAGAAACTTTGTATGTCCAAAACTGTTACTTTTTTAGGAACACTGACAGACATAAAGGGTGACCAAGAGCATTGATTTATGACAAAAATATAAATAATGAAATATAATATTTATATAGCCTATTGTATGAAATATAATAAGAATTATATGCATCAAACATACAAAAGCAGCTGTGTTGAGTTGTAAAATGTGTGGCAGGTCAATAGTTTTCTGCAGTAAATATACTCTCACTTGCAAAAATGTGGAAATATCAAAGATTTTTATATGGGTCATTTTTGACCTATGTGTGCAAAATTGATGTAAAAATACAAAAACTGTGTTTGTTTATGAAATTAATAAAGGAAAAATAATAATCATGATTTGTGGAAATCAAAAACAAGATATTTAATAAATACCTGTAATAAATAAATTATAAAATACATTTCCTTTAAAGATTCAGCAAAGAATCACTCACCCATGAATGAAATTACATAGGAAATGAATGCAGGTCATTTTAGACCCATGTTGTGCATTAGAAGGGGTTTGCTTAGCTTGTGCATCAAAGGGTTAAAACACTGATTTGCCGCCATACTGATATTAGTTCAAATTTTTCATATAATTTTATTTGTTTTTCCATAGTTCTGGTTAAAGAGACAGAATGCGTTTATACATAGTCTAGAGTGAAATATAATTATTTAAATTAACAAAGATAAGTAATAGCAGTCGCATTTTTCTAGTTTTTCTACTTCCCAGAGTTGCTACACAAAACAGGAAACTCATATAGCGGGATATTCATGGATGCTCCGCCTACAGTGACACCGAATATCTCATTCACAGACACCGAATAACGGGGCAGTTGGTTGTTTTGCATCAATTAATGTTTCAGCTGCTGGTACGAGGGGAAACAATATTCTTCCACGTCTGATATTGCTTAACTGGCTCTAGCCTACCGTAGGCTATGTAATAAATATCAAAAACAAGAACTCATACAGGGGCATTTTTGTGAATTATATTCGGTATCAGAAATGTGCTTTTATTGTTATATTTGTTGACCAAGTTTGGTTGATCTGATAGCTTATACTTTATAATAAATTGTATACCCTGCTTTGATCTGTATGTTCGCTTGCAGGGAGCAGCTGCAAATGTCTAAAAAAATATCTTTAATATCTGGCTATAAATAAAGAGCACTGATGGTTGTCATAAACATCATTACAAAATTAAAACAGAGATGTGTATGATCAATTATGAATTAAAAATGGTTAGTCACTCTTTGTATATGTATTGCAAGTTAAGTTTTAATCCAACAAAAGAGCCTTGGTCCCACATCACTGCAAATTCTTGAGTTAATTGAGCGCCTTGTGGTCCATTGTTACGTCATTAGATCGCCACATTCTTAGAACGTTCGGCGAGTATATAACTGAGTGCACATCCATTAAACACTTTGTAGCGAGTCGGCGAGTGATCGTGAGTATGCTTTTTATACAGGGTTTGGGGATCTGAATTAAAATCAATCTTTTCATAACTCTGCATCTGCTTAAACAACGGAATATTATCTAGGGCTACTCGATGCACGTCTGTACCTTGAGGTGTTTGATATGTAAATAATAATATAAGATAAAGAAAACTGGGTTTGATTTTTTTTTTTTTTTTAAATCTAATTGTTGGTAATTATGCATCCCATACACTGATTATATCCACCGGTTATTCTTGATATTTAATTACGCATTTTAAGCTTTCCATCAACACTTGTATATTAAATCAAGGCAACAAATTTTGCTAAACACAGACTATGGACATTTTAAACATTTATTTCTAAATGAATAGTCCAATATTCTTTATCTTGCCTATGCGAGAAACTCCATCCACCACTCCTTTATTACGAGAACTTTTTATTTGGACCTTTTAATTTTGCCTTTATGTCTTTAAAGGCCATGTTTTAAACAGAAGTAAACAACGCTCATTTTAATATCGATTCTTATTGGTCAGTTCAATAATGAGTGAATCCTGTATTGTTGTCACTTTCCTCAATTCATGCAGTCGATAAATTACTCTTGGACTGCCGTCCATGATAGAAAAACAAATATACTTTTACTTTATATGTATCTGAGTTATGCACATTAGTAGATGCATTGATAAAAACAAAACTTACCATTTTCAGCTTCATTGTTCATTTTCCCTTGCCTCTTCTGAAAAGGCATACACTGTAAAAAGAAAAAGAAAAAAAAGAAAACCATATGTTTACTCAACTTATCTCTTCCATTTCTCTTTCTTTAACAGTGTTTTACAGTGTTTTATTCACTTCTAACGATCATCTTTAATCATCAAATCCAGCATCATCAAAATGACTATGTCAACCATGGCCACTTATTTTCCGGAGACCGCAGAGCAGTCCTCATCTCCTGAACTATCAGAGGAGCTCATCATGGGTCTTGCCACCGGGCGGTGGTGGGCAATAATGGAGGTTTCCGACCCCTTATCTGAGGAGCATGAGTATGTGGACCCTTCCTCAATCCAGTGGTGTGGAACAGTGGAGGAAGGAGAAACTTCATGCCCCGCATCCCTGGTCTTCAGTGATGCATCTGAGAATGCTCAATCTCCACACTCGGGCTTCTCAGATGCAACAATGAAGAGCACAAAGCGGTGGATGCAGAAGAAGAGAGAACCTGTGGTTGCTAGGTCTGAGAAAGTTAAGAGGAAAGACCTCGCCTCATCCCTGGTCTTCAATGCATCTGAGAAGGCCACGCACTCAGTTGACCCAAATGCATCACTTAACAACAGGGAGAGGAGAAAAAAGCAGAGGCAGAAAAAGCCACAAGGAGCTCCTGCAGCTGCTAGGTCCCAACAGGAAGCGCATGTGCCTGTCCATTCTGAAATGGGGAAACCTGCGTCATCCCTGGTCTTCAGTGCATCTGAGAAGGCCATGCACTCAAGTGACCTACCATATGCATCACTTAACACCAGGGAGAAGAGAAAAAAGCAGAGGCAGAAAAAGCCACAAGGAGCTCCTGCGGCTGCTGAGTCCCAACAGAAAGCACATGTGCCTGTCCATTCTGAAATGGGGAAACCTGCCTCATCCCTGATCTTCAGTGCATCTGAGAAGGCCATGCACTCAAGTGACCCACCATATGCATCACTTAACACCAGGGAGAGGAGAAAAAAGCAGAGGCAGAAAAAGCCACAAGGAGCTCCTGCGGCTGCTGGGTCCCAACAGGAAGCACCTGTGCCTGTCCATTCTGAAATGGGGAAACCTGCCTCATCCCTGGTCTTCAGTGCTTCTGAGAAGGTCATGCACTCAAGTGACCCAGCATATGCATCACTTAACACCAGGGAGAGGAGAAAAAAGCAGAGGCAGAAAAAGCCACAAGGAGCTCCTGCGGATACTGGGTCCCAACAGGAAGCACATGTGCCTGTCTATTCTGAAGTGGGGAAACCTGCCTCATCCCAGGTCTTCAGTGCATCTGAGAAGGCCACGCACTCAAGTGACCCACCATGTGCATCACTTAACACTAGGGAGAGGAGAAAAAAGCAGAAGCAGAAAAAACCACAAGAAGCACCTGTGGCTGCTGAGTCCCCAGAGGGAGCACCTGTGCCTGCTGCAACTCAACAAAGAGGAATACTCAGGTTCCCTGAACATCTGTTTAAGCTTCTGTTTAATCCATCTTTTGCACAGTGAGCACCCATGCCTGGCTCCAAGGTGCTTACATGTTCCCCACATGGATCATCCATGCCAGACTAAGTTCCAGATAGGCAAAAACTAAAGGAAACGGGAAGGAGTGTTTTTGTGTTGGCAGAAAGGCGCAACAGCGGTCCTGCGATCTGCCGGTCTTTGCAAAACTGCTGTTTTCACAGCAACCTAAAGCGCAGTAATAGAAGGGTTGCGATTTGGGCCGGTTTCCTGCACGAGCGTTTGGGCGTTCAGTTTGGGTTTGAGTCATCTGGAGATGAAGGCTCGGATGCGCTGCCCCCTTCTGGGAGAGTGGCGTTTTCCAAGCCCGATCCAGAATTGACAGCCATGCTTTTCCGGGCCGCCGGGAGTGTCGGGCTCGAGAGGAATCCTCCGCCATGTCCCGAACTCTCCCGGCTGAACAATTGGTTTCTCGGGGTAGCCCATGCTGCTTCTCAGCGCTCTGCCCCAGTTCCTTTCTTTCTGGAGGTGCATGAGGAGGTGACTAGATAGTGGAGGACACCTTTTACTGTCCGAAACCGGTCAGGTCCCTCCTCCGCCTTCACCGTCCTGGATGGCGGTGCAGCTAAGGGGTACGTGGGGATCCCCCCAGTTGAGCGTGCTGTCGCGATGCAACCGTGTCTTTCGGCCGCCAATTGGGGGGGATATCCCTTCCCGGGCTTGTAAGTTCTCGTCCAATCTAACGGACAAGGCTTACAGTGCCTGTGAGCAGGCTGCATCTGCCCTGCATGCCATGGCGTTGCTGCATGCAGGTCTAACAGGCCAAGGCACTTCGTGACATGCCCCAGGGCGGTCTTGACCAACAGCTCGTGGAAGAGCTGCGAGCCGCCACCGACCTCGCCCTTCGGGCGACGAAGGTGACTGCGCACTCGGTTGGTCAAGCAATGGTGCGCTGGTGGTGGTTCAGCAGCACCATCTTTGGCTCAACCTGGCTGCCATGAGGGAGGCCGATAAATATCGGTTCCTGGACTCCCCTGTGTCTCAGGTTGGGCTATTCGGCGACGCGGTCGAGAGCTTCGCCCAACAGTTCTCGGCTGAACAGAAGCAGACTGCCTCCACCCAGCCGCCGCCGGCGGCCTCCTCGTCTCCTCGTCGCCGTTGGCGCCTGCCTACGTCGTCCTCTGCCCCTGCGAAGTCTGAAAAGCAGCAGCCTTCACCCAGCAGACCGCAGGGAGCCGGTCGCAGACGCGGCACCCAGCCCGCTCAGCCCGCAGCCAAGCCAGGTGGCAAGCGAACCAGAAAGCGGTCCTGAGACAGGCGACCCGGAGGAAGTTGGAGCTGCTCTTCGGGTCACGGAGAAGGCACCGCTCCCTCCCCCGGAGGAGGGCTGGGTGGAGAATCCTTGGTTCCGGTTTATTTCTGTTCCGCCGCTGGCTCCCCGGAGTCCAGCGGTACCCACATGAAACGGGAGCTGCTGCAGCAGAAGCCTGAAGCTTTTTCTCTTCAGGTAGCACCCCTGCCTAACGAGATTTCAAAAAAGGAAAGACTAAAGATCCCTAAGCCACTGAGACAGGAGCAGCTGCAGCAGAAATCTCTAGCCTCTTCTCTAAAGGGAGCACTCGTCTGTTGTGCGCAGAGTGCTCAGGGTGTCCCTGACAAGATCCCAGAGAGGAGAAATCTGAACATCCCTGAGCCGCTGAGACGGGAGCTGCTGCAGCAGAAGCCTGAAGCTTTTTCTCATCAGGTAGCACCCCTGCCCAACGAGATTTCAAAAAAGGATACACTAAAGATCCCTGAGCCACTGAGACAGGAGCAGCTGCAGCAGAAGTCTCTAGCCTCTTCTCTAAAGGGAGCTGCTGCAGCAGAAGCCTGAAGCTTTTTCTCATCAGGTAGCACCCCTGCCCAACGAGATTTCAAAAAAGGAAAGACTAAAGATCCCTGAGCCGCTGAGACAGGAGCAGCTGCAGCAGAAGTCTCTAGCCTCTTCTCTAAAGCGAGCACCCGTCTGTTGTGCGCAGGGTGCTCAGGGTGTCCCTGACAAGATCTCAGAGAGGAGAAATCTGAAGATCCCTGTAAGGCCCGCCCACTGGTCCAATGACGGTTTCCAATAGAGCGGGTGAAGGGATCTGCGTGTTGCTGTCTTCCTTCATACAACACAATATCAACAGAATTAAATACATTTCTTTACATGCATTACCTCTGTATTTTCATCTGACTCCAATTATGAAAAAGGTTTAAATCATATTTGATTAGTTATACATTTGAATAAATGTTTGATTATTCCCTTTTAATCTTTAGTTTGAATTATACTCGTTCGTTCGGATTCCTATAACCTTTTGAGTCTTGCACCGATCGAGAATACGATCTCTTAATCACAATCTTGTCAGTCTTGGTCATCTAGACAGAGGCAATTGACTGATACTTTAGACGCTGCACCATGCTTGCTTATTTCTAAAAGTACTTTATTCAGTACCCATAGATCTGTAAACACTTAATTAGAATAAACCTATATCTATCCAGAGGTCATGACCATTATCATAGAACCAAGCTGACCAATCTAACTTCCTCTAATGATAACTTTACATAATCATGCCGTGGTTTCCCACGTACACTTAGTTAGAATAATATTACAATAATAAGAGGTTGAGGCTGACCCTATTCAGATTGGTCTGACAACACTTTGTTGTTCTGAACGGAAAAACCCATTATTAGCCTCTACAGTCTAAGTACACGTGACTAATGCCAATGTGTTAGTCGGAGTTCCAAAACTGAGTTTTGGTCCGTTACTAACCTGAGCGTAGATTTGTGGAGTTATGGACTTAACGTAACCTACTAGAATTAATAATTTCAGAGTCAATCAGAATAAATTCAAACATAACAATTTATTAACCAGGTAATAGAACAATAATTCAAAGAATAAAACATACATCAAATCAATAATAAAAGAACATAGAAGCATTTACCTGGCAGTGAAATAGTCTACACACAGAGACGATTCGATTCGAATCGATGAATGACAAACAGGAACTAAAATACACATGACTAAATGAAGGGCAGGTGATAGGGATTAACTAATTACGTGAAGACAGGTGCAGACAATGACTGATTAACAAAACTAACCTAAACACGACAAGACTAAACTAAACATGACAGAACTGAACATGTGACATAGCGCCCCCCTTCGGAAAGGCGCGTCCTCGCGCCGTAGAAAGGAGAAGAAGGCGGAGGCTTCGGAGGAGGGCGTGGTGCTGGAGACAAACAGTGCACAGGGGAAGGTGGCCGCCACCAGGGTGACGTTGACAGAGGGAGGGGCCAGGGCGGAGTCCAGACAGAGTGGGTGGATGACGTGCTGGGGCTGATCGATGGCGACGGAATCATGGTAGTTGGTGGAGGAACCGGGGGAGCTTCTTGGCCGACGGACCTCGGCGCCGCCGCCGACCCGGAAGTTTGGCGCCGAGCCGCTGGCACGCGGGACTGAGGAGCCGACGCTGGTCTGGCAGAACGGAGTGACGCTGTGGTGAATGAGGATGACGGGGAGGTTGCAGGGAGGGAGGAGCTCGATGACGGCGTAGGGGTGATGGGTGGTGGTGAAGCCGCCAACCCGGAAGTCCGTGTCGGAAGCTGAGTGTCGACCCCCGTAGGCCGACCTGGAGAGACGAACGAGTCCAGCGGAGCTTCCGGGCCGAGGAGGTGATGAGGGAGCTGTGTGACGAGGTGCAGGTGTGGGCGACGGGGACAGAGCCGAGGAGCTGGTCGTAAGCAGAGGTAACCACGGATCCTGGGGGCTGACTGGGATCAGCGGCTGTGACGGTGTGGGAAGGACAGGCAGGGGGACAGGCAGATGGCTTCCAGACGGGACCGGAAGTGGAGATACAGATTCAAGGGAGGGGATTTGGGTGGGGAGAGGATCTGCGGCCCACCAGACGATCGAATTCTGGTTGGCTCTTGGCTCTGTGCTGGACCGTCCCGCTCGCTTCACCACCGGGTCCCCGAGGTCGTCGAGGTCCGCTCCAATCTCGGAGCACACCCCGGGCTGCCAGGCAGAGGTGGTGCGTTCGCTGTACGTGTGCCTCCAGGCCCAGTAGGGTAGGTGAGGTCGAGCCTCCGGGCTCAGCAGATACTGCAGAGTGGGTAAGTCCATATTCCTCGTGTTGAGGGGTCGGTTATTCTGTCACGCTCGGGGAAGACAGGAGTCGCAGGTTCACGAATAACAAGCAGGTTTATTCCAAAAAGGGTTACAGGCATAACACAGGGTGCGTAGCACAAACAATAACCGACAGGGGATGAATGACAAACAGGAACTAAAATACACATGACTAAATGAAGGGCAGGTGATAGGGATTAACTAATTACGTGAAGACAGGTGCAGACAATGACTGATTAACAAAAATAACCTAAACACGACAAGACTAAACTAAACATGACAGAACTGAACATGTGACAACGGTATAAAGATCAAGGTGAAGTCTGCAATTGTACTGTTTTTTTTTTTTTTTTAAGACTAAACTCATTTTGTAAACCACTACCACTTTTAACAGTCAGTCAATCCAATAGTCTTGAGTGTGTGCCAACAGATTCAACCAATTTTAGAGAATGGAATATTATGTGCAGTGCCCCCAGAACACAAATCTGTAAGGAATAGTTCACTTATGAATTAAAATTTCCTGATAATTTACTCACTCCCATGTCATCCAAGATGTTCATGTCTTTCATTAGTTGAAAAGAAATTAAGGTGTTTGAGGAAAACATTCCAGGGTTTTTCTCCGTATAGTGGACTTCAGTGGGGTTCACCAGGTGGAAGGTTCAAATTGCAGTTTCAGTGCAGCTGAAAGCGTTCTACATGATCCCAGACAAGGAATAAGGGTCTTATCTAGCGAAACGATCGGTCATTTAAAAAAACCCAAAAAACATTTTAATCATAAACATTCATCTTGTACTAGCTCTCTTCTTCTTGTAGAATTCCAGCTGCCCTCTACAAGTCAAAGTTTTAACTAATTCTTGTATACTTTAGTTCAAACTTTGACCTGTGGAGAGCAGTAATATACTGAGCAACATCTACACTACTGGATCTATACAAGAAGAAGAAGAGAGCTAGTGCAAGATGAGCATTTGTGGTTAAAAAGTATATAATTTATTTATTTATTTTTTAGAAAATGACACTAGATAAGACCCTTATTCCTTACTTGGGATTGCGTATAATACTTTGAAGCTGCACAGCAACTTCAATTTAGACCTTCCACCCATTGTGGAAAGTCCACTATACAGAGAAAAACCCCGGAATGTTTTCCATCTTAATTTTTCCATTTTCAATTTTTCAATCTTAATTTCTTTTCGACTGAAAAAAGAAAGTCTTGGATGACATGAGGGGGTGTAAATTAGCATGAAATTTTCATTCAGAAGTGAACTAATCTTTTAAAAGCTACCTCTTATAATTCTGCTGTGCTAAACACTCATCACTCATCATTTTTATATTTAAACAGTATGATGTTGAAGCTACTCTTAAATAATGAATAAATATGTCAACAGTAAAATCAAATAAACAATCCTCATGCTGTGATGTAAAACTACATACTTTTATTTGTGTACAATGCAGGTTATATTGGCCCATCTGAACCATACACACTTGTCAAGCAACAGATGGCAGTGTTTCACTTACATAATGTACAGCACTGGGCCAGACAGACTAGTAGAATGATTTGATGAAAAGAGCCAAATATAAAGAAATAGCAGGTTATTTTGTTTGATTCAATACAGGCATGCACATTAACTGCATTAGCTTGGAAAATGTAGTTACTTTGAAGAGAATTTAATGAAGTTAAATTAAAAGTGTCCCAATGGATGAATGGCACTGTAACAGAATGTTTATACAAAAAAGGTGCTGCTTTAATTGAATTCAGTTGTATCTGTATGTATTACTTCTGATTATTTTTTTCCAAATTAGTTTTATAAAGCGCCTTACAAAAACCCAATCCAAATGTGACAGGACAAACTCTGAGATGTTTAATCTGACATATCTCAAGACTGAAGAAAACATTTGGGTTACACTTCATTTTAAGGTGTCAGTGTTACAGTGTAATTATACATTTAAGCACTGAGTAATAATAATTAACTACATGTACTTACTATAGGGTTAGGTGAAGGATGAGGGTTGGGTTTAGGGTTAATTGCATGTAATTATGCATAATTTATAGTCATTACGGCAGTAACTATATATATATCACGTGTAACAATGACACTGTAAAATAAAGTGTTACCAACATTTGAATTGAACATTTCATTTTCATACAATAGCTTTTATTCTTTACAACTAAAGCTATTCAAAGTATTGTACTTTGGGCAAATTATTGTATGCAGATTTCAATCTAGTTGTTTTCTTGGTCTCATGCAGTAGTCATATAAAACAGTGAAGCTTTTGATTATGGGTCTGTCAGTCCTGACATTTAAGGATATTCTTGGATTCAGTGGTCAAAATTCAAAGGTTAATGCTTCGGCTGAAATGTGATTTAGTCAATATCATGGTTCAGTAAATGTCAAGGGATTTGTGAAATGACACCATGAAGTAGACAGGAATTGTTGGAGAATGAACTCTCTAAAATGCAGCTTAAATGACGGGGTCAATTTTAAAGTAATTTGTACTGTATACTATCTGAAACTTATGAGTCTGTTGCTTTTAAAATTGTTGAAGAAATCCCCATACATTTGTAGTGGTTCTGTTCAGCAGTTCTATTTGCATTTATTGTCATAAATTGCTTTATGGCAACTGTTGAAGTGGGGACTTTGAAGGAAGCAGGGAACTGGTGTGTTATAATGAAGCCTTTTGGAATGCACTTGGCAAAGGGGGTAATTAAAGACCATGTAATTTCCTCATTAGCTTAACATGGAAGGTTATCATGACAAAGCTAGGCAGCTTTTAATCTTATTGCTGTTACTATATGGTATACACAAATAAATTACATTTATAATGAAGTTTTTAAAATGCTTTGTGTATCCTCGATCTGGTCTTAAACACATGAAACTTTTTTAAACTTAATATGAAATGCATGAAGAAAATGTGTGTAATAAATCACAACCAAAAAAACAACTTGTATTATTCTGTTTATTAAACTCCAACTTTCCCACTGCGTCTGAGAATAGACATGAGACTATTTTCCTCACTGGAATTAGTCTACAACTTGTGATGTTCTAAAACAACATTCTGAGGCAATAAATACTACATTAAAGCAACTAGAGGAAAGCATTCTGCAGGTCATGTGCTGTCAATCAACATTAGAGTGCCACCCTCAGGCTGAATAATGCAAGGACACTAGACCTCTGCCAAAAGTGTGTCTGTATGTGCTCACAAAGTTTAGAGTTTACAAAATGTTTAATATAAACTAACCAAGACCCAGAATCTGCCATCAACTGTAAAAAATGGAAAGTAAATTTTAATTTACATTTTAATGCTAAAAGACGGTGAAAAACGGTTAATTGGTTAACAGAAAGTTCCCGTACTATACAGGTGCTGGTCATATAATTAGAATATTATCAAAAAGTTGATTTATTTCACTAATTGCATTCAAAAAGTGAAACTTGTATATTATATTCATTCATTACATACAGACTGAAATATTTCAAATGTTTATTTCTTTTAATTTTGATGATTATAATGGACAACTAAGGAAAATCCCAAATTCAGCATCTCAGAAAATTAGAATATTATTTAAGACCAATACAAAGAAAGGATTTTTAGAAATCTTGGCCAACTGAAAAGAATGAACATGAAAAGTATGAGCATGTACAGCACTCAGTACTTAGTTGGGGCTCCTTTTGCCTGAAGTACTGCAGCAATGTGGCATGGCATGGAGTTGATCTGTGGCTCTGCTCAGGTGTTATGAGAGCCCAGGTTGCTCTGATAGTGGCCTTCAGCTCTTCTGCATTGTTGGGTCTGGCATATCGCATCTTCCTCTTCACAATACCCCATAGATTTTCTATGGGGTTAAGGTCAGACGAGTTTGCTGGCCAATTAAGAACAGGGATACCATGGTCCTTAAACCGCGTAGTGGTTGCTTTGGCACTGTGTGCAGATGCCAAGTCCTGTTGGAAAATGGAATCTCCATAAAGTTGGTCAGCATCAGGAAGCATAAAATGCTCTAAAACCTCCTGATATATGGCTGGACACACTGGACCTCAAGCAAGATGGATTGTGTGTCTCTCCTCTCTTCCTCCAGACCATGAACCCTGATTTCCGAAGGAAATGCAAAATCTACTTTCATCAGAGAACATAATTTTGGACCACTCAGCAGCAGTCCAGTCCTTTTTGTCTTTAGCCCAGGCGAGACGCTTCTGACGCTGTCTATTGTTCAAGAGTGGCTTAACACAAGGAATGCGACAGCTGAAACCCATGTCTTGCATACGTCTGTGTGTAGTGGTTCTTGAAGCACTGACTCCAGCTGCAGTCCACTCTTTGTGAATCTCCCCCACATTTTTGAATGGGTTTTGTTTCACAATCCTCTCCAGGGTGCGGTTATCCCTATTGCTTGCACACTTTTTTTCTACCACATCTTCTCCTTCCCTTCGCTTCTCTATTAATGTGCTTGGACACAGAGCTCTGTGAACAGCCCGCCTCTTTTGCAATGACCTTTTGTGTCTTGCCCTCCTTGTGCAAGGTGTCAATAGTCGTCTTTTGGACAACTGTCAAGTCAGCAGTCTTTCCCATGATTGTGTAGCCTACAGAACTAGACTGAGAGACCATTTAAAGGCCTTTGCAGGTGTTTTGAGTTAATTAGCTGATTAGAGTGTGGCACCAGGTGTCTTCAATATTGAACCTTTTCACAATATTCTAATTTTCTGAGATACTGAATTTGGGATTTTCCTTAGTTGTCAGTTATAACAATCAGTTAAAAGAAATAAACATTTGAAATATAATGAATGAATATAATATACAAGTTTCACTTTTTGAATGGAATTAGTGAAATAAATCAACTTTTTGATGTTATTCTAATTATATGACCAGCACCTGTATGGCTAAGGCATGTGTTAACAAGCGCCAACCAAGGATTTGCTAACCGTGATGACGTAGCGCCATAGTGTAGTGCGTCACTGAAACTATAAATAGATGCCATAGAACCATGTTGCCAGATTCTATTGTCTGAAGAAGATGCACAGATGTTGCAAGAATGTGGAAGCCCAACACAGTGCCCCTTCTAAAGGTATGTGGCTAGCGGAGATGGCCACATAGACCTTTAGTGTAGAATGTGTAAAGGTGGTTCACATACAGGGGTTCAGACTGCTGGGTTGCCGAATGACTAAAGAGGAATTATCAGCGAGATGGTTGAAAACTATACATTTCTTGTCTATTACCACCCACTGCTACTTATACCAATGCAATTGGCGCAGTTACAATAGCAAAATATGTGGGAGAGCATTGCTATAGTGTGATGATATTGTATTTCAATAGGTAGCAATTCAAAGTTAATACCAAATCAAAACTAGTTAGCACAGCATTTGTAATTGAAATGGTTTAATGACAATATCTGGTTATGGTTACACTTAAAATAGTTTCAAAAGAGATGTATGAGATGATAAACTTATACCATTAATCATAGCATATATGTAAAAAGTTACCTGAGAGATAGTTAGAGAGAGAGTGCAAGAGCAAGACAGACAGAGAGAGAGAGAGAGAGAGAGAGAGGGACAGAGAGTGCCAAAATGTGAGACATTCAAACTGACCAATCAGAGGATTAATACTTCCCCCACTGTACTAAAGGTGTTACAGTTTGTAGACCCCCAATGTACACGCATATTGGCCTATAGGCTTTGATCACTATCAACTCCTCTGCCTTCCAAATGGTCCTTGTAGCAAGAGAGAGGGAGTTGAAACATCAAAGCAAATGTCTTTGTTCATTTTGAAATATCTTTTGATATTTTCAACCTTAAAACGGGGTCAACCCCGTTGACAAATGTTCTTGAAGGAACTCCTGCACTGAACAGATTGGGCAGTTGACTAGGTTAAAGTGGGGATGCTAACACCATGATTAAAGCACACAGCTTTCTTGTGGAAGGGGCTCTAGAGTTCAAAATCGTCTCAACAACCTCAATTGAGAGACCAGAATCTATGAACTGGGACCCTTTATGGGCCAGACCCAAAGTTTCCAGATCTCTTGCCTGTGAGGCAGATCGTCCCCTGCACTTGAGACACATCTTATTGAACATCTTATGGAATCTCCCATGGAATGCTATCCAGGAAAGATATCATCTCAGAGAACCATACTCAAGCAGGCCAGAACGGAGGCACTTAGAGAGGGTGGACTCAGTCCTGGCGCACCCTCGCAAGAACCCTATCCTTGGGCTGGATTGCCTGAGTCCTTCTCTGGGAGGCATGCACTCTAAATGGCCCTGTCGCCAAGAGAAACTGTAGTTCTTGGTTGAAAAAACCTTTTTCTGACTCCTGATGGACCACGTACGGGATTGATTCGAGGTGGAAGGAAGGCAAATTAAATGCTGTAAATTTTACTTACGGTAATTAGTACCCACTGAGAGACATTTGGTAGTAGCTGCCATAAAGTCTGACAGAAGAATCATTTTTTGATGGCGGTGGCCTGCTCGGCACCCTGAATCATCGAACTGGCAGAGACCGAACAGTCAGGCTGAATGGGAATATCCTTCTTAAACAAAGATGCGGCGAATAGCCCGTTGAGTGCCTCCACCCCAAAATCACGGTTAGTGGCAGGGTAAGTGGAGACACCAGTCGAGGGCCCAGAGGGAGGTCAGGCACAAATTGTTGCGATGTGCATGGACCTCCATCATGAGGTGTCGCCCTTGGGGGCCAGGGCCCCCGAATTGTCAGGACTTTTTCTTTGCCATTCTAGAGGAGATAAAAGATCTGAGATCCTGTCTCCCCCGGGATGGCTGTGCCTGAGAGGGCTTCCTGGCTCCCTTATCTGCTGTCTTCCGTTTCTCATCCTCTACCTGCGAGCCCAATGAATGAAGTCGCTGGGCCGCCTTGGTGGCTCCGGGACCCGGACCACGGGATGCAGGGGCTTGACTCTCATCGAAGGGAGGCACCAGAGATCCAAGTAGAAGAGATTGAATTTCTCACAACGAGCGCAGTCAGCCCCCTCAAGGACTCCTATGCTCCTGTATAGCATCAAGGCATGACGTGGCATTGAGTTCCACTCAAATGTATATAAATTGCAAAATCATATTTATATAATTGCATCTTAATTTAAGCAAAATTGTACCCTAAAAAAATGTGAAAATTTTTAAATAAAATAGTTTTTTTTGTATAGAAAATGAGCTTTGTTAGAGAATGAGCATTAATTTCTATTTTTAGTTCCACCTACTTGTTGATTGCTTATCTATTTTAGCAAATGTGCAAACATACGAAATACATTTTACATAGACAATGTTTTTAAGCACTGAATATATAGAGTTTACATTGTTTGATAATGCAAATTTCTAAATATGAATGTGGTCTTGAGTATTCCTCTTTAGAATGTGTTATTTAATACTGTGACAAAGTATGATCATGTCTTTTATTTAAAGGCTTAAGTCTTCTACCCACTACCGGAGTCTATATGTACAGGTTTCATACTTTTTTGTCTCCTTATTGTTTAATTTCTACAGAAAGTCCTTTTTGTAGAACATTCTGTCATTAAAGCAAAAGAGAGAAATAGTCTATCAATTATATCTGAAATATATAGGCCTACATAATAAATTTGAAAAAAAGTTATTTATTTATTTTCAGTTTAACTGTTTACTTAACTTAACAAATGTTATGTGGATCATTTGTAATGATTGTTTTGATTATTAAATTTTTTTTGAAAAAAATATTTTTTAAAAAAACACTAGGGGGCAATAGGTATCAAGGGTACAATTTGTGCAATTTTTCTTCAAATTTAACATGTTTATTGGGTGAGTCTAAAACTGTTTGTTGGATACTGCTGCAGCGTAGTTAAACTCATAATTACACACACATTACAATAACTACGTCACAATATAAATATAATAATGAAAAATGCATGTTCTTAAATAGTAGAACGAGATTTTAGGCTAATTGTCATAAATATTTTGTACTCTCAGGAGAAGATTAGGACTTTGCCCTCTCACAAGAGGGTGTTTTTTCTCCTAATATGAAATATATAATGACAATTCTTTCTTTCTTTCTTCAGCAGATTATTGAAAATAAATTACATGACAACATAACCATTTTGCATGTGTTCTTGTTAATATCTTGACTTGAATTAAAGAGATATGGGTCAATACGATTGGAGTTTATTCCTGAGGTGTAGCTGCTCAATTTGATATTAGGGTATTATTGTAATTTTCCACAGTTCACACTTCATTTCACTTCAGTCCTTTTTATTTTTGATCTCCTTTTTGTTTCTATATTTATCTTAAATTTTGTTACAGAAACTGAATGAAATGTAAAGGCCGTTTGTGTCCCAATGCTTTTGTTAATTTCCCTGACCATGAATGGCTTTAGCAGCCACTGAAACACTATAAAAAATGTTCATGTGAATTTACAGTATAGCCTATATCACTGGCTTCTATTCTACACATTTACAGATTTTTAAAGTAGCTGCTATACAGTTTTTTTTTTTTTACAATTACATTATAATGTATACTGTTGTGTCATAGTGAACAAGAACAGAAAATGGTTTATGAGCATAGTGATAAATTACAGGTTAATTAATACATTGATCACTTGTATATTTACAGGTGAAGAATTGCTCCAATTTTGTAGTTGCTGCTTTATTTTATATCACTGTTTTCATCGATATTATTAATCTTATAGTATTGAAAAATGCAAGACTGCAATTGTGAGCAGTCTTAAGAAGAGCTTACACCAGCTGGGTTAAAAAATGAAATCACAAAAACTATATTATTTTCAAATCTACCACAATAGATTTTTTTACATTATTGCAGTTATCTCTAGTGTAATGATAAAAGATTACCTAATCTATTTCTGATAAAAAAAAAAAATCCAAATAGCTTACAGTCTTGCACTTGTGAGACATGATTATTAAATCTTGACCAATTCTGGCAATATTTCCAGTGCAGGCAGGGCTATTAAAAGAGCTTAGGCTACATCATCAAACGAAAGCACTTCTGCTTTATTCCACTGCACTAGCTAAGAATTTCAGTTTCATCTATAGTAAAATAGGGGAGGGACTATGAAGTAAACCATGGTCAAGAAGGACAATAGTTCTGATTGGACAGAGTCCATGTACCATCGGGAAGACAGCCACTCCTCTCACTACAGCGAAACGACGCGAAAATCTTATTAACCACGTGAATAAATAAGCGAACAAGTTCCCTCCACGCTGTTCAGTGACCCGCATCCATGAGGAATAGGTTTATTTTTAAGATGGGATGCAATTTGGATATTTCCGCCGGGTGGTGCATTTCGCGGATTTCCCGCAGAAATAATTTTCTGTAATATCTTGGCGAATTTATTTGAAAGACTTCACGGGACGAAACGGTACGTTTTTACATTTGCCAAGTTGGTGCAACATCTGAGTGTGTTTCTACGAGGTGGATTGTGATTAGGGTCAATGGGGTTGAAGAAAAGAGATGATAATAGTTCAGGGTGAGGGGTGTGTGATTGCATGGATCCTTTCAGTCAAGCTCGCTTATAAATGAGAATACATCCAGTTTAATTTCGCATATCAACAGGCTGCAGATAGTTAGTCACCAAAGTCCTTAAATAAGTAACCGACGTTTAAGGTCTAGTTTAATGTAAAGACGTCCAGATGAGCCAGTTTTAAGCGGGAGGGAACAGTTTTTGTTTAGGTTGGCACCCTTGTTTATTTTGCGCCTGCTTTCCCAAAATAATACAGTTTAGTATTGGAGATAGACATTTTTGTAACCTTCATTTTTTGAATTTGGTGAGCAAAACATGGTCTTGTTTTTTTATTTGTTTGAGCTGGACGTAAATGGAGCATTTTAAAGCTCGCTGACATTTCGACGTTAGGAAATGTATAGCCCATGAATGCCTTTTCACGGCTGTTAAGTTGTCTGTTCCCATGTTTTCTCAGGGAGTAGCACAGGACGGCGTTCAAGATTTCCCAAAATCTAAGGTAAATTTTTCTTCTGTCATGTTTGACTGGGTAATTGCCTGATTGTTGGTCCCACTGTGTTTAGAGTTGTTTAGTCGTGTGGGCCTAGTCGCACTTGTTTATATCCAAAGTTGTTATTATGTAACTGGAAATTTTGTTTTCGGTCGCTGTTTTGCTCAGTCGATCAAACAATGTGGAAATACACTTTTTTTTAACTTAGGGGGAAATAATAATCAGCATTTACGAATTGGTATAATAATAACATAGTCATTACATCTACAGGCAAAAGCTATGTGTTAAAATAACTCAAGACGTGACAAAGGTTGTGAAAATGCCACAAAGTCAAACTTCCTGTTTAAGTCGAGTGCTTTTGTCCATTGTGTCAACACACACACACACACACACACACACACAGGCCTACACACCATTGGCTGTGAGGGAATTGTTGTTGATTGCGAATGTTGGAGTTCGTATAACGTTAGCATACATGTTTTCTCGGTTTAATTTGTATTTACGTATTTGTTTTTGTAACTTTCATCTTGTATTCACAGCAGATATAGCGAATAAATGTTGGCTTTAAGTGTTGCATCACAATAATTGGTTTCTAAAGTTTATTATTGTTATTAAGCATTCATATCATCTGTATTATGTGCAGTATGTGTGTTTATAAAGGCACCGCCTTGTGTATCTATACTGTTATCTCTGAAGGTGTGGAAAAATCAAATATTTAGACTTGAGCTGTTTGGTGAAGGCCTGTCTGTTTCTATACAATACTCTATTCAGTACAAGAGTCCGTTTCTTAAAAAGATTGTCACAGTGAAGTTTTAAAAACACAGTGTAAAAGAGATTTAGCTTGCCGTTAATGTAAATCATATGTTCAAACACATGCAGACATGCTTGAATAGCAGAGAGAGGTCACTCAGCTAGAGCACAGGCACGTGACCAGCTTTACATTCCTCCTATGCTGCCACCCTGCAGGGTGTTTGCAGATTCCTTTTCTGCACTTTTTTTTTTTTAAATGAAAAAGTAGTAGGAAAAACTCGTTCTGTTATATGTACATATTCATGTTTGGTGGGGACCAAATGGCAAATTTAAAAATCTTAAAAAACCACATCAATTAATGACTATAATCAGCTAAATTTTGTGAAGGAAATTTCTGCTTCAGTTTATGTTTTTTTTTAAGTCAGTCTAAAGTGCAAAACCCAAATAAACTGGCAGATAAAAATGTACAATACAATAACTTGCAAAGTTTTCATTCAAGATTAAAGCATTCCACCAGTATGAGAGGGAATTATTAGATTTTATTAGACATTCATAAGAATAGTTGTTATTTTTTTGTTGTTGTTTTTGTTATTGTTTTTGCTAATGCTGGGCCACCAAAAACAACATCATGTAAGTATTAGATTGCATTAATAGAGATGCCCAGTTGTCTTCAAACCAAGAGAGAAAACCACCGTCTGAGGTTAGATGTGGGGCAAAAAACATAAATAGAGTCCACTGTAATGGAGGCAAAGTACGGTACACTTATACCTTGTGTAGTTTAGCAATTTGCATAGGTTGCATTGTTGTTGCAAGCAAAATTTTAAATTTGTTTGTTACTGTCACTGTCATATTATACACATTACATAAACTTATTATTATACCTTTTAATATACACAAAATTTAAAATTCATTGTGGTTTATGGCAAGGGATTGTGATTTTTCCCAAAATTTTATGAAATCTTAAACATCAAATGAATAAACTCAAAAACATTTATATTTCTCAATATTCGTTTAATCACAGAGGAGCCACTTAATTTTTCAGGTGGTAATATTTAAATGTTAATTGTTTTATTACGATAATTTTTCTATTACAAATCATACATAAATGGTAAACTATATAAATAAATTATACTATATCAATATTCTGTTTTTAATTTGAATGACAATTTTAGTTTCTCAATGTTCAAACTAATATATTTTACAATATAAGTTTATGAAGAAAATAACTGAGCTGAAAGGAAAACACATCAGGTATCAGATAGCAAACGGGATCAGTATTATCATGGTTGTCCACTGTAAATTTCATATTATAAATCTTTGTGATTAGAAATTATTTATACACCCTGAACTCAGCATTCCAAAACCACTTGTATTTGAGGTTCTACCAGCTGTTGATTTATAAGTTATATTTTGTTTTTTTTGGTAACACTTTACAATAACGTCTCATTTATTTAATATTATTTAATGCATTAGTTAACATTAACTAACCATAAGCAATATATTTTACAGCATCTAATAACCTTTGTTCATTTTAGTTCCCAGAGCATTAATGTTAACAAACTCAACTTTTGATTTTAATAATACATTATGTAAATGTAGATAACATTATCTAAGATTAATACTAAGTGCTGTAAATATTGTCTGTTGTTAGTTCATGTCAACTAAAGTTTCCCAATGAAACCTTATTGTAAAGTGTTACCAAATTGTTATTTGTCTAAATGTTCAAATGTAGCACAAACACATTTTGCTGCACTAAAGGATTTGTGTTTGTGTTTAATTGTGGTGTCTTATAACAAACTAGACAAGATTCAAAATGACTCAAGACTGATTTGTAGATAAAAGGTTTAGAAATAGTAAACCCATGATAAAACATTTTAGAGTGTCAGTGTCAGCAACATTAGACAGAATCAGTCAATATTTAATTAAAGTTAATAAATAAAACTATTTGATAAATAAAATAAAAATTAAGGGAACAGAACATTACAACTGCACATTTTAGAGTTTAAATTCCATTCACAATGATTAGTGAAGTACAAAAGTCAAGTCTTTGTATTTTTGTGAAGCTGTTTATGATTGTCATGAAAGGAATTTATCATAGGTCTCAACATTTTCAGGTTCTTTAAATAATCTTATCATTATCTAATTCAAAAGATGTGTTTTGTGTTCATCAAAATGTCTTTTTTTCAATATTGAATTGAAATTTTTAATCACTGTGTTTATTTGGACCAAGTAAAAACTGCAACTCTTTATATACTTTTTGAAGAATTAGACATAATACATGTCATTAAAAGTAAAAAAATACTGTCATTATTTCATAAAGAATTGAAGCGTTTGCTCTTTAAATTAAGTGTTTCTGATTAGAGAGGGAGTTTTCTGCATGTGTTTGTGCTCAAGTGCATTTTCGGCATTACTTTTCTTCATTGAAACTGCACAGAGAGATACGGAAGGGAGACAGCGCTACTACAGTCAGTGGAAGTGGACCAAGCCACCCGACTGTATGTGTGTGTGTGTGTGTGTGTGTGTAACTAGAGCCGAGCAGATCGGATGCCACACTGTGAACAGGACTTGAGTTCTGTCACCCTGTGTCATCTGATGCAGGAATCCTGTCACAGAACACATGTTGAATGTCGGTATCATGATTAGACCAGCAGATGATTTTGTAAGAACTGTACAGAGAAAGAAATTATTATTTTATATTGGTAACATGAAATTGTTTGAATATGTGGGATGGCCAGTGATTGTTTTAGTTTATGTATTATGGTCATGGCAACAGTGTTTATTTGATGATTTATTTTAAGTTACACAAGCATTTTTTGTCACTGTATGTGCTGTTTTAAAGTCAACATGAAATCAAAATTGACTTTTTCTATTTTCTTAATTCATGTTCCTTGCCTTATTGTGATTATTGAGTGTGACTTATTGATTCACGATTATTTACATGCAAATAACCCTAAACTCTAATCCTTCTTTCTTTCTAAACTTTTTCTTGCTAATCTTGTTAATAACATGCAATAACTTGTTCTTCCTCAAGCTTAATTTTCAGAGTAATTGTGATATTCATTTGAACACTCCTGATATTGATTCTTAAAATCGCTAGATCGATCTTTTACTCTGACTGCTTTGTGTGGGAAACGTATTCGTGCAGCGCTTCCCATCTACATTTGATCTGCTGAACTGACTCACTCGACTGCATAGTTTGGTCCTTGTTGATATATTTTCTAATTAATATTTTTGTAATGTACTAATTTCCCCATGTTTCCCACACTGCTTTTATGCAGCGGCACTCCATCGCTGACAAATCTAGAATATTGTTCTTTTTTGTGAATCAGAAACATACAGCGCAACCAGTGTAGCTTGATAAAAGAAACCCTTGGGATGATTTACCAGTTCATATCAGTCTGAAACGCTGTCCTGCATAATTTACAGCATTAGCAGAGAGGTAATTTGTTACATATGTAAAAGCAAAATGGACAGTATAACTGACATATAGCAAATGGATCAATCTAAAAATATGTATTGATTAACAGCCTTGCTGCTGATGTCACTTGGGCTGCGTGGGCTATTGGATAATGTCAATAATGGCAGTTTAGGCACTGTTGTGTCAAACTCTCTTTCAATCTGACTCGTTCTGGTATGATACGATTCTTTCAATTCCAGAGATGATGTCTTAGCCCTGTAAAGCCTGACATATGAAATAGCAATCATAAAAATCTATTTTAGGTTCATTGAACCTTTAGTCATTCTAAAGAAAGTCTATTTTTGAGCGTCATTTGATTTATGACTCATATAACAATATGAATATGGAGCTCATACTTGTGGAGGGAAAAAATGTCATTTAACATTATTTATCAAAAGTAAGATGAAATTCTGCTTGCTTACTGATCTGATAAAGATCAGTAAGATCTTTATAACAGAGAAGCAAACTGCTTACATAAAATGTATTTAATATTGGTTGTCATTCTATTATCTCCCAACAATATGTCTTGGTAAGGTGGTATTTAAATATTTAGTTTCAAGATCAAAGCTCTTTCATTTTTATCGTGGGGGGCAAAAAATATAATGCAGTACAACGATGACTGAGAGATGTACAAATAAACGTTCCTTAACAGCCTGATGGATCATATTTGATACTCACAGCTAAAATGTGATATATGAATAATCAGGTAAACTGAAGTCATTTCATTACAGTAAGTGTTCATCTTGAATTATTACTAACAATTTATTTTGATGTTTACTTTATAAAAGTCATTAGCAAAAAGAGATGTGTACCACAACTTAAGGGTGTCACGTGTGGGTGTAAGAAAGCGTATGAAGGAGTGGAGAAACAAAAACCATATTTAATAAATCCAAAACAGAAAACTCAGAAGATTCCAGGAGAATAATTTGACATAACCACATTAACATTGACGATACCGGACAAAGGAACTGAATGAACAGAGCGTTTAAATACACTGAGATAATGAACCTAACCAGAAACATGTGCATAACTCAGTCAAAAAACATGGAGACAAACTAGCAAAGGAAACAAAGGAAAACAGGAACAGAACACGAAATGAAAACTGAACAAACACATTATAAAGGGTGGGGGGTTAGAATTTTATTAAGAGACCTTTCACTTACTATGAGATATTGGAATGCATGTAATAGATTGAGCTCAAATGTTTATCCTGAATTTAATTTGAAAATGTCATAACATGAAACTTAATTGGCAATTGAAGGCCAGTGGTGTTCTTGCATTGCCAATTCTTGTAATATGCCTTGACTCACAGTATCTGAGCTTTGTTTGACCAGTAGAGGGAGTACGGGGGTATTTAGAGATTCATTACATGAATAACCCATTTTCATTCATCCTTTTGCTGTCTCTTTCCTTCTCATTGCACACATCCATTAACAACACATGTGACTGTTTTTCGATATTCTGCTTGCTGTTGATAGTCCATCACGTGTTTCTGTATCCACGTCTCTTTCACTTTAAACACGCACACACACTCACACGCATTGACTTGATCACATTCAATGCCCTTGCCCCATACCTAGGCTGTGGCAATGCTGATGACTTGCAGGATGGTGCAGGAGTTGCTATGGTAACTCCATAGCTGGAGAGTATGGAGGTATAGGCAGGTCGGTTGGGCTTTTGTTATAGATGGAGTGTGTGAGTGGAGTCTTGAGCAACACAATAGCCCACTGAGACCAGCTCACAGGAGAGGGAATTTACTGGGAAAATTGTGATCTATAAGTACGGCGAGAAAGGTTGGGAAGCAGAAATAAAAGCATGCTGTGAAAGTGAAGAGAGGAACACTCCCTGTTTGCATTATGGGTGTCGGCTGATCAACAGGTTAGGAAGCTTGTTTAAAGCTTGTTAAAATTCTTAAAGCAAGAATAGTTGAAAATATATCATCAAGCTTTATACAAAAGAAATCATGCAGGTTAAGGGAGTTATATCATTTTGATTCCAACTGTGTATATGTACATATTTATATCTATATACAGTTGCAATCAAAATTATTCTACCCTCTTAACATGCATATATATATATATATAGAGAGAGAGAGCAACATTTTACTGAAAACAATTCATCAAAGGTATCAGTAAACGTATGTTATAATCCAATCCTGGCCCCTTCCACTTGAAAAAGCTTCCAAATCAATGATAGTTTTCGGTTTCCATGTTGCCATTGCTTTATACAAATTCCACCGAATATTTTCAATGAGATTTCAATCTGAGGACTGTACTGGCCACTCAAGAACATTCATAACTGATCCCTGAATCAAGCTTTAGTAAATTTGGATGTACACTTTGGGACGGCTGTCCTGCAGAAAAGTCCATTGATCATCAATCTTCAGTCTCTGCACCGAAGGCAGAATGGCTTGATACTTCAAAGAATTCATGATGTCCTTCATACAGGGACGATTTATACTTCCTGTAACAGCACAAAACAAAACAAAACAAAAAAAACACTAGACTGGACCACCATGTTTGACCATGGAGATAGTGTTCTTCTCATAAGCGTTAACTTTTTTGCCTCTTAATGATCTTTAATTGAATTGATTTAATTGTATTTGATTTAATGCACATGCATTATAAAAAAGGATAATAAACAAAAGGAATGTATAAAAATTTTTTTTTTTTTTTTTTACATATAATTCCTTTCATTTTAGGAAAACACGGTGCTGCACAAAATGGTTTACTGTGCAAGTTAAAACATGGATTTAATATTGTGTGAAATACCTTAAAAAATGTAAAAAACTGTATTATTGTTGTTATTACTTTGAGAATAACTTTCTACTGTATAATCGTAAAATACTTTGTAATATATAGTATATTTGACGATAGTTTTTAACAAATGAAGTGATGAAATGCTCATGAAGTGAAATTTTACAGCAGCTCTGGAGATCATGTCCTCATATAATGAGACAGCAAAATAAAAAGTGTACATCAAGTGTACTTGAGTATATGTAGTAGACCAAACTGCATCACTCTTTCATGCAGAGAGAAACAAAACATGCAAACTTAAGGTTTCAATAGCAATCTGTTTGATTTACTCCGCAAATTTTGCTAAATTCAGTGACATGACTGACATTCCATGACAGTGAATTCCATTTTTATGACTGAAATCCGCATTTACGTCTGTGCTTTCTGCATTTTCTAACTATTCTCTTACTAAACAAACTCACTGAACTCACTGAACACTTACTGAATTAACATCTGACTCGTACTTACTGAACCGTAGGTCTTAGCTTTCAGTCGTGTCTGACTCATAATTGCAAAAATAAGTTCTGTTTTTTGTACTTTAAGGTTCATGAAACTTCCATTTCCACAAAAACACCATCATTAACTGCTTGTGCTGTTCTTATGACATTAAAACAGTAAATAATAAATCAGAAATATCAAACATTAAAATATATCATCAAAATAACATGATTACACACACACACTTGGTCAGCTCTTTAGATGCTGAGCTACAGGATATGGATTCACACACACACACACACACACTGGATCAGAGGATGAGGATCAGGTTGTGATGGAGATAATGCTTCTTCAGCCTCTTGTGAATCACGTGATAGTCAGTGATCTGATGTCCAGGTTAGATCTATATCTGATACTGATATTTTTAAAACACATGAGTGGATTGCTAATTGGTCTCTAATTGTATCCATTGCGACACATACAGACACACAAATACGTAAATCATCAAAGATTTTTTTTTCTGCGTAAAACATATAATGTGTGTGGGCATTTGACAGTCTGGGGACGGTGTACGTGCTGGATTGTCTCTTTTTAACCCCTTCAGGAGGATTTAAGTGAGCTGAGTGTAGGTATATGTGCATATGATTGGGGGCGGGGGTGTAACCACACTTAATAGAGGCCTCGTCTGAGTCTAATAATCCCAGTGGCTCAGATTAAAGGATGACGTGTCTGGTAGAGCGCTCCATGGCTCAGACTCTGGCTACGTTGTGTCCTGCTGAGGGATTCCACCATGCATGAATTGCTTGAGTTCGTGGGGTTTGACAAAGCAAGAGTCTGGAACGCAGAGCGTTGACATCACAAATTGTGGGACTCTTGTCTTTTTCATATTTAAGGAGGAATCTTGGTGTCTGGTTCGGTAGCAATGAATGAGTGGCTGCTCTGGACTGAATCTGTGAGACCTGTAGCGATGAAGATCTAGAACTCAGTGCCGCCTCTTCTGTGGTTCAGAGGCAGTACTAACTGACTTAGAAAAGACAACGAGAGTTGTTGAGTAAACACTTCTCTCATATGGCAACATTTTCTAAAACATTTTCATCCTGTCATTCTTCATGATCACTGGACCGTCAGCGCCAAGTTGGATAAAGGTATTATATACACTACTGGTCAAAGTTTGGAATCATTAAGATTTTTTAATGTTATTGAAATAAGTCTTTTTTGCTCACCAAGGCTGCAGTTATTTGATCAACCTTACTGACTATTAATAAGCAGTAATTTGGAGTTTATTGAGGCAAAAGCCGTAGTTGGTAGTTAATAGTGAGATTGGACCCTAAACTAAAGTGTGACCAAAATATTTCCTGAGCACCAAATAAGCATATTAGAACGATTTTTGATGGATTATGTGTCACTGAAGACATTGCCATCACAGGAATAAATTACTTTTTTTTTTATATATTGAAACAGAAAACAGTTCTTTGTAACTATTTAAAATTGTAATAAAATTCCACACTGTTTTACTGTATTATGATCAATTGCAGAGCTTAAGAGACTTATTTAGAAAACATTAAAAAATCCTAATGATTCCAATCTTTTGACAGGTAGAGAAGGGTAACAATAGTTGTTGTCTTTTCCGTTTTAGAGTTTCAGTCTTCACTGTCTTGTTTTTAATGAGAGGATGCAGGACAGGAGACTCATCCATATGCAAATCAGGCAATGTTGAGTATATTTATGCAGAAAGTATGCCTCTCACATGTTGAAATATGGACGCAAGTCCTCGAGCCTCATTTGCATCGCATACATTTTGAATGTGTTCCAAGTGGGATATAATTGGCAGTGCATCTTTAGGAGGAGAGACATGTGACATTAAAAGTTATAGCTGAAGTTCTGGTGCTCACAAGTGGGGTCTCTGCCCTGTAAGCTGCTACACAAAGGATGTAGAAGTGTGTTTGTGTTATCTTTGTGATTTTGTTTTTGTCTTTATCTGTGGAATTACACACCTATTAGTCCTGACATTTTTATTGACAGAGTACTGATTTAAAGGTCTTTTTTTCTGGCATTCAGGAGGCAGCGGGCAGTGATTAGAGCCTCTGCTATCACTCCTTTCTCTCACTTTTGTTTTCTGTGTATCTCTGTGCAAGCCTCACAGGATTTGTTGATGCATTGATGTTTAGTATTCCTCTCTGTTACCTGGTCTTATTGATGTCAAATTTCTCCTAAAAACTGCAGAATGCTACACAGAACCCTTCATGCATTATTAACATTGTTTACACAAGTTAAGACTGTGAATCTATACAGACTTTCATATCCCCTACCCATATATAGCTACACAGAAATGCATAAGGTTAGTTCACACCAGGGAGACATTTGCATTTATGCATTTGCAGACACTTTTATCCAAAGCAACTTTTGCATTCAGGGTATACATTTTATCTAGTTCATAACTGTGTATTCAAACCCATGAATTTTGGATTGTTATGTGCTACTGTTTGTTCAGAAAATCTTTTATAGATTATAATTTTTATAGATTAAAAGTTTTAAAGCAACTAGTGATTAAATTAGTTAGTCATCATACCAGTTATATTCAGAATTTTGGTGTTAAAAAAATGGTATTTGCTTAGAAGTAAATCTAGTAATATTGGCAAAATGGTATTATTCCTTCAACAGTTCTAATTTCCTATTCTGTTCCTTCCTGATATCTCATTATATTACTCTGAATATTCCCCCTGCTTGTTGTTAAAAAAAATAAACAAAAAACTTTTATATATTATTATAATACATAGGCTATTATCCTTCTATCTGATCAGTGGCAGACCTGGTCATAAGTGACATTAGGTTGTATCATTATTTGGAATGGGACGTTACCTTACAACACTCCTGTCACAGATGGATGCATTTTTTCCAGCATTACTGAGATAATTTGCATAGTTTACATAAGGAATAATTGATGAGGGGCCTTTGAAAAATAATGTGCATTATTTTTTAATAATTTAACAGCCTGGAGTCAATTATTCCCCTTGTACTTGTGTTACCACACCTCAAAACATTGTTCAGATGATGTATTTCCAGTCATGTGTCAGGTTTTTGTCCTTAAAATGCTTGTGTGTAGGACTAATTTTCTACGCATCTAATCTCAAGTCTCCGTTGCTAATTCCAAAACGCCATTTTAGAACTAGTAACGGAGGCTTCAGCCATTGATGGCAGAATAATGCAGTCATTTATGCAGTTAGAGAGAGAGAGAGAGAGAGAGAGAGATTATGCATATGTGAATTTCCTGAGTCTGTACGTCTCTCTACAGTGTTCAGCAGCAGCATCTCTACCAATAGTGAAACTGTAAGTTCATCTGCTTCAAGAACAGTGCTGTTATTACCTCACTAGTGAGAAATGTCATGTAGCTCTTAAGTTATTAAACTATTGTACTCATAAAATCATCAGAGCAGTGCTGGACAACAAGTTTCTGTGTGAGTGTTTCTGAACTGTAGGTTGTGTAATGTGTGTGTGTTTGAGAGGGAGAGCGGGAGAAAGAGAGTATGCGCTTTCCGTACATAATACAACATAATTTTGTGGCAAAAACATGGAAATTGTTTGTCATTTTTATCCTGTTATTTACTCTTTTTTTGCTTGATCAGTATCGTTGCGAGTTTTGTTTCTTTTGCTTATGTAGGCTGTAAGGACTATTGAAATAATTGAAATCATTTGGCGAAGTGATATGGAACTATAATGCAGTCAAGACCTGCCTGGAACTTATTTAGCCATGCGTTTCCCTGAAAATAATTGCACACCATGGAACATTCATCACCCAGTCAGATTCGAGCATTCAACAGTTAAAAAAAAAAAAAAAACATGTTCGGTTTGAACGTGGGACCTCAAGCACATAAAGTCTTCATGTCCCCACTATCCTTCACAAACAGTCTTTTCAACCATACAATATCACAGTATACATTATTTCCATGTTACAAATATTAAAATTATAACAGAAGTACTGTAATAAAAGTTATAAAATATAAACACAGATGTCTACGGAAGCGATCAAATAGAGCAAATCTCCTTTTGAAAGTAACTTAGCGCTTCAAATAACAATTAAATAGATTATATCGTTACACAAGTGACTGTTAAAATGTGTTATTCTTTGAATGAGTTTTTGAATTTTTTTAATTAGTTCATTCAAAATAATTAAACATTTTAAATAGACTGCAGCAATTAACATTTTGTCAGAACCTCTAGTAAATTACATGTTATTTTGTTTAGAATCTTGGGAGAATTGTGCTCTCTATTTGAAACAAACAAACAAAAAATGTGAAGCTGTACAACATAATATAATCTAAGATTTTTTCACTAGAAATGAATTGCAACAACTGCTATTTGTAACACCTGTCTCAGCTTGCTGGAAATCCTGCTGTGTTGTGTTTTAGAAATAGCTAATGCGTTGCAGGTACTCACTTTGTCAAGAATGCTAATTAATGCTGTTTACTCTTAAACACTAATTTCTGTTGTAGAGGACATCAGAATGCTAATACACAGAGCACAACTCATAAATAATTGACTGAGCTATGCAGAATGCTAATGGATTAGCCACTGGAGGCAGAGGAATGCTGCTGTGTTAAAATAGTGCACGTTGAATGTTAATGTGGCAAGCGATGTCCAGGTGTACCTCTGGGATGTGAAGAGAAGCAGTGATTCCACTTCTGGCTCTTTCAAATTCAATAAAGAAATAGCACCAGGGGTTTTAGAATTAAAACCATGTTGACAAGTAAATGATGGTTTAAAGACAACAATGCCAACACACCTATCTGCCTAACACATGCAGACACTGATGAAATCTTAAGTGGATCCCTGCGGACTTTACATGTTTTTTTTTTTTGGTTTTTTTTTTTTTTGCATAATTAATTCATAATAATTAAGTCAAAGCAGCATCTCCTGATCCTAACCATCATGAAACTGCATAAGTGAGTTTTCTGGAATTCTCTACATAGGCAAAAGCCCCAAACAGGAGACATAAATTCAATTTGAATTTAACATGTTGCTAATCTAATGGTGCTGTATTGTAATTAACATAAAAATACAAATTTTGGGTCAAATAATATTTTTTTTACACTGACTGAACTACTTTTCAGTATAAAATTAAATCTAAGGTTATTTAATAAAGACTTTTTTCTCGCTTTGTTTCAAATATTGAATATATTTTTTCACCCAGCTCGGTGCAGTGCACTCTGGGATGGGGCTCAACAGTGCGAGCGTTTCACTAGATGTGTGCGAACTGTAAAATGTATTTATGAGCTTAACAAACGTCTTATAATTTTAAGAGGTTTTCAATTTGGCTATGGAAAAAACTGGGATGCAGCCTAATATGATTATTAAATATATAACCGATGAAAAGCGCATGACGGAATGAGCGAAGGAGACGTGCTGAATGAAAATGCACATTCACTGCCCGACAGCAGAGGACACTGATGAAACAGCAGAAATGTAAATAGTGAAATAGAGCTAAAGCATGTGATAGCTATTTTTACGTCTAATTTTTTTGACGGTTACTCAGTTTAATTATGTTTCTGTTTCACAAAGTATTTGAATTGTATTTACGAGGAAAATTGAGTTGGCTTTACTTAAGGGTGCATGTTGAAGACAGTTTGAGATTTGGTCAAACACAAATTAGATGAGTTCAAAATACTTAGAAGTCTAATGAAATTATCTTTGCCATTATTTTGAGTAAAACCAGTTTACATTATTAAAATCAAAAGTTGTATCTGCTAATCTGGTAATGGATTTGAGCGGAAATGAACTAACACAAGTTAGTTATAAAAGTTGTATTCTTATTAATTAACGTTAACAGAGAATAATAACTAATGGGACCTTATTGTAGTAACTCTTACCTATTGTTCTTTATAGCTCTTATGCACTTTAATCTGTTTGAAACATTTGTTTGCTTTATACATTTTTTGTACATTTCTTTTATTGTACATTTAAATGTTCAATAAAAAAAATGTTGTAAGAAAAAAAGTTATTAAACCTTGGAAAGAAGACAACACTTCTAACCTAATTCAATATGTGACACCATATTGCCTACGAGGATAAAAGGTTCAGCAATTATCATTAAATGAAAATTTGATACCGTCACATGCCTATATACACAGTTTAAAGCAGGACTATAAACATTTACATAATTATTAAAAACAGTTTGAAGTAGAAATATTTGAAGATCATGTGCACTTTTTGTACTCTTTTTTTGTACCCTTATAATGTCTCTTTATTATCTGTACCCTTACTAAGCTAAAACACATTTGAAAAATTTGCATTGCATCCTTAAACTTTTTAATACGCTCCTTAATTTTTCAACCTCCTTGGAAAAAAAAAAGTAAGGGTCAAGTCCTGCTCTGGGATCTCCAAAGAATACATGCAGTGATGCCTTAAGAATTTGCAAAAACAAGTTATTTTTGAAGGCAGTGATATTCAGTTGGCCACCATTTGGAACACCGTTTTAGTTGGGACTCTCTTGCCCTGAAGTCATAAAGTATTGTGTAATGAAAAAGAAAATGTAGGTTTGGGACTTGGTTCTGTCCGTTGGTTATTGTCTTGTTGATTGGATTTTGAGATGTGAATGTTATGATATATTGATCAAAATTTCAATAAATAAATGAATAAAATTCATACATCGATGAATTTTTTACAATAAGATCATGTAACATTATTAGGACTAACACAATATTTCTGCTGTCTAAAGTAAATCTTCCCAAGATGGTGGTTAGTTCAAAGTGACATTTAAGTTCAGGCATGACTAGTATAGATCCATCTAATGAGCCAAGGTGAAGGTTCACAAGAATCACTCAATGTATTAAGGGGTCAGTAGTGCATTAGCTTTTATCCTAATGGCAGTAGCTCTGACTGATATTGGCAATGGGACAGAATAGACCCTGTGCACTTGAGTGTGTGCCACATTTGCTAGAGCCGATCGAGACCTTCAGTGGCGATTCTGCTGGTCTAGAAGGCTAGATATTGTAGATTTGATTCCTTCAGATGTGGTTCTGCTAGTCTAGATGGCTAGATATTGTAGATCTGATTAAGGTGAGGCATCATTTGCTGAGGAGGCGAAATTCTTTTTCTATGCACCAAAGCACTGAGGGGGATTATGCCTTGTGCTTCGCTTGAGATCTTTCAATTGAAAAGCTGAATTCACTTGGTATACTGTAGTAGTCCAATATTGAGACTTATATCTTTCATTCATTCTCCAAATAGCTAATATTCCTTTGCTATAGCCCATAATACTTTGTCTTCCATATTTTGTCCCAGTGGAAAATGCTCTTGTTCTCTTTCTTGGCTCTGACTCTTTGCACACTTTCAGGACGCTTATGTGCTTAAGTGATTAAGAGACGAAGTGGGAAATCGGGTTAATTCAGCTTAGAAGTGTTTTTAAACGTGTGAGAGCCACTGCCACTTCAGGGTCCCCGGGGCCTCAAACATATCCTACATCTACCTGCAGAAGTTCGACAGGTTCTAGACTTGTTGTTTTGCCTGTTTTGAAATTGTTATTCCAGATTTGTTTTTTTTTATTTTTGAGATACAAGAGTTTGGGGCTGTTAAAACATCAACCTCCTGATCATTTAGGGCCTGAGGTGTAGATCACTGAAACAAAAGCATTCAAATGTACTTTCTCTTTGTGTTTCCTGTCGCCTTTGTCTTGATGGATTAGCTAGCTTTGAAGATCTCATGTCATAAGTGACGTGTCATGTACATGCTTGCCTTGGTTCATTAGAGTTCCAGAAAAGTTTCAATACAGTTGTTGTCTTTCCTTTTTTCTTGTTGTGGCTCTGATGTACTTTGATGTACAATGAATTGGTTAGGCTTACGGTGTGACTCATTACAATATATCAAGTTTACCTGGCTTCTCACAAACACATGGGTGGAGAGCCGTCCTGGCACCTGTCTGGTCATGAAATCTCTATTATGACATACGTTGATCAGTGGCACCAAAACTACGTGGCTGGTGGAGCAACTGTAATGGCACGTTGGTGTCTCTTGTCAGTGTCTTGTCAGAGGTGGTTTCTGGATAGTCACATTGGTACATTCTTTAAGTGTGTCACCTCTTACCTTTGTTGTAAAAAGGTGTGTCGCTGGTGCGCATTTGACAAATGGTGGATTTAGACAGAGTTTTAGCATGTCTGCAGAACTGGAAGAGCAAGGTTTTGTGTGAAGGTGATCTCTGGCAGCGCTAGTATGTTCAGGTAGCACGGTTAATGTTAACATCCGTCTCAGCAAAAGTGTGGACAGAGTAAGGTAAATGACTTCATATTTTAATATCTCAAACAGTTAACAGTCAAACTTAAGTTGTTTATAAATAAAGATTAATAAACATAAAATGGCTGTAAGGTAAGTGATCTATGAAGGGAACAATTTTGGACAGAAATGTACTACTAATTTTAAAATATTAAATACAACAACTACAACAAATATTATAAAATATTATTGAAAACAACTTTGTGAATGGAAAGTGGATTTTAAACATTTGTTAATGTTTTAATATTATTGTTAGTAGTCATGTCATTCTAACCCTGTGCAATGTTTACATACTCTTAAAGAAATCATACAGTTTAGGCCTACTGTATGGTTGCAAATTTAATGTCAATAAACGACTTACAATAAATTAGTTTGACAAAAACAGTTTTGATCTCAATTATTCACATGACAGTTAGTAGTCAAGAATTCATGATTGTGTCAATCCTATGCAGTTTTGTATTGTGTATGATTGGAAAAGGATGAATTACGACTTAAGGGAGGAACTATAAAAATGTAAACCTAAAACAAAATGTTATCAAGTAACCTAAAAATGTGCCATTCAAAGTGTTGGGGTCTGTAAGATTTTTGAAAAAGTTTCTTATGTTCAACAAAGCTGCATTAATTTGACTAAAAATACAGTGAAATATTATTACACTGTAAAATAACTGTTCCCATTCACTCGGTCACGTTTGGCATACGTCAGACAGACTGAGTAATAGTAATCTCACTAGAGAGGCCAATCTACTTCGAGTGTGACTAAAACGAGCCAATGCAATCATTTGCTGCAGCAGCTCTACCTCGCAGCGTGGGTACTTAATGAGCAGCAGGTGCGTTGCATCTTTAGCTTTTGCTTCGAAGCAGAGTGGTTCGTTTTGTTCGTCTCTAATCTGCAAGCAGTGTTTCTAAAAAAAGCCAGTTCTTCAAGGAAGGAGCTCTCTCTTCATTGGTGTTTGCGTTACAGCGGTGATCGAGTCCTCTCGTTTATGTGTGTGCACCTTCAGTGAGTGCTAAAAGGCTGTTCTTACAGCTGGTGATGGTGCACGTTTTCAGAGCACTAAAATGCTGTTATTACAGCTGTTAATAGCTGTGCCTTCAACGAGAGTGAGTGCACACTACAGGCTGCACATTCCTTGTCAGTGTTGCCACGATCTTTTCCCCCGTGTGCCTCAGCACCAAAAGAGAGCAAGTCTCCTAAAAGAGCTTACATGGGTGTGAGTTGCATCTTCTAAAGGATGGCATTCCACCCGTGTGTTTCTGAATGTAGTAGTTTCCTGTCCTCGCTGATGTCCACGATCACTGTTTCACATGTCTGGACATAGCTGCTGAAACAATGTTTTGGGTGGTTTGTGTTTTTGCACGGGAACATGACCATATCAACACGCCGTAGAAGACAATATCTTCTTTCTCCGGGAAGCTTCTCCCCTCTGTTGTTGGCTAGCTGCTGCTTGTGTGTAAAAGTCAGCCACGGGTCTGCCTGACACTCAGGGAAACTGCGGAAATCAGCGAGAGCAGACCTCTTGCTCCTCTGCGTGTTGTGTGCCCTAGAGCTGCCGGGCTGCAGCGCGGGTTGGAACTATATTGGTGCAAAAATATGGAATGCCAAAAGTGCCAAAATCTGCAAAAGTGCACTACACTCACTACACTCAAAGGTGTGGTGGCTGTGCGTAGACCACACCCGCCCTACATGTGAGGCCAAAGCACTCTTAATGCACGAGGGTAGTTCTGAGCTGGGCAGGCCCTCAGCCAGGCGATGTCCACCTCTTTGGTCCAGAAGTGTCCCCTGGCTTACCTTGCTGATGTGTGAGAGGTTGTCAAGCTTCTTGATGCTCCCATCTCACAAGGTGGCCTTTTTGGCGACATTATCGAGGACTGAACCCAGCAGTTCTCCTCAGTTAGTAGCAGACTGGGGAGCTGCCCCTGACAAACCATTTGAGTTCCTCGTGGGGCGCCCCTCAGTCTGCTCGTTGCCAAGGGTGTTATCCCCTGCAAAATAAAAAATAAAACTCCGGATTAGCCTGCTCTACTGTGTCTGCCACAGGGAAACGATGCCACCCGTCTCAGCTGCTGTTTAAGTGGTCAGTGAAATATCACCCCGGAGACGGGCGACCCGGAAATGGGTGGGGCTGCTCTTCCCCGGAGAAGGAGGGCCGGGCTGAGAATCCTTTGAGACTGTTCCGCCACTTACAGAGTTACAGTGGTACCCGAATTCTCAAAGGAAAAAGAAAAGGACAGTTCCTCCTATCCCTGGGTTCCAAAAGGCCACAGAGAGCAGTGGGAGGCCAAAAACCTCACCACACTCATCTTCCTCTTTATCGCCAGCGGGCAGCAGCACGCAGTTTGAGAAGACAACCAAACAATATCCTGCGCCCCCTGCCAAACCGTAGAACCAGGTAAGTGTTGCACAGGACACTCAGACCCTGCTACAGGCCGCCTCGCAAAGAGATCCCCTCGAGTCGTACCCCTGCGTTCCACCTCGCTGCCCCACTGTGGGTATACCTACGGTCCCCTTGGTCTATGTCTGGTCCCTGGAGGGGATGCGGAGGTTGTAGGTGCCAAGCACAAGGTGTGCCCTGCCCGCTCAGGTTGCATGCTCACTCTATGAGAGGTGTTGCATCCTCCTGGGCGCTGGCTCGGGGTGCCTGACTGGCAGATATTTTGTAGAGCTGCGGGCTGGGCAACACCTAACACGTTCACTTTATTCTATAGCCTTCGTGTCGAATTGGTCCCCTCCTGTGTTCTCACCTCAGCTGGTCAGAGACACGGAGAGGCCCTGGCTTAGTGTCGGCTTGCTGCATTATGCGCTTATTGCTCCAGAGAGACCCTACAAGGCAGACCATGTTGAGTCCTCTGATCACCCTTCGGCAGCCGGACGTAGCGGAGTGTCTGGCTTCAGGCCTAAACTCTGTTGCATCCTTTAGAAACGGATTTAGACTGGGTGCCATATGTGTGACCCTATGGGGATCCCATATGTGTGATTCCATGGTTGCTCCTAAACAAAGCCTGTGTCTTTCCCTCTGGGATAACCCACCTCTCACCAGATTTTGAGTCACCCCAGCACTTCCATATGTAGTACAGCCCTATGGGTTAGTCCATATGTACTGCTCCACATAACTCCTTCAGGGAAGGATGTGGCTTCCGCAGCGTTCCTTCCAGCGAAAAAGGTACGCTTTCCCAGTGTTATCCAATAGTCTCACTGAATGGGTTTATCTGGAACAGCAGGGATTGACACTCTCTGTGCAGGAGGCTTGCACAGAGCACTGGAAGGGGGTAGCTCCTGTGGTGCTTTGGTAGGGACTCCTATTTGTCGATATACTAGACATATCCATCCTATACTTCGAACGTGACCGACTGAATGGGAACGTCTCAGTTACAAAGGTAACCCTCATTCCCTGAAGGAGGGAATGGAGATGTACCTCCCATCGCCACAGTTGCTGTACCCCGCTGCATGGCCAGCTTACCTTCTTGGCTCCTCAGTGGAAGCCTAAAGATGCAACGCACCTGCTGCTCATTGGTACCTGTGCTGTGAGGCAGAGCAGCTGCTGCAAATGATTGCATGCCAATGTGCATTGGCTCGTTTTAGTTACACTCGAAATAGGTTGACCTCTCTTGCAAGATTCCTATTCGACGTACATCTCCGTTCCCTCCTTCAGGGAACGAAGGTTACCTTTGTAACCGAGATGTTTTTAATAATTTAAAATGTCATTTATTCTTGTGATGGCAAACTTAATTTTCATCAGTCGTTACTCCAGTCCTCAGTGTCACAAACAGCTTAATATTTTTTGTAGAACATTATTCATTTTTTATTTTTATTAGCCTAGATATTTGATGAATATACATTTCAAAAGAACATTATATAAGAAATAGATTACTAAAGTGCTTAAAGCTACATTTTATCACATTATACAGTATGACGTTTGATGTGACCCAAACAGGTTGAGTCAAAGGTGATGTCAGAACAGTAACTGACACTCATCTGACTCTGTTAGTTGAGGTGATGATGTAGCCCTAGTGATCTTCTTATAGCCGGTGATGTAATTTGGCCTGCAAGGGCTGTTATGTCACCTTGTTACAGTTACTGGTGATTGATAGTGAGTCTTGTTTATTCTTATGACCCTGCTTCAACTGATTGGCAAACCCACCTCTACTTTGAACAAGTCTGTGTGAATGTGCAGCATGGCTCATCCCTTTTGATTAAAGTGAATCTCACTTAATGTCCAGGCTTTTAACAAAGCTGTCAGTTATTGCTCGTGTTGAAGTAGTGGTAATTCAGACTGCAGAAGTGCAGCTGGTTATAGTCCTGCTCACATGTTGCTTGTTGTCGGGATTGCGTTCTTTAGAGTGTCCATCTGTTGGAAATGTAGAGTGCACTGCATTAAGCATTAAGATGGCTTGTCAAATTAAATGTACTCCAACTTTTAAAAATGCTTCTTGAGACACCGGCACTCTGTTGTGCCCTGTGTCAACTTGAATTACTCATTCTGTGCTTCTCATCATGGAATACGGGTGTTATAATATTATGCAAAAGAAAATGCTTAGAAAAACGGAAAGCACAAAGAAAATAAATACATTAATATAATGTCAACATTTATTAATATTTTTTTAGTTGTCCCTTGTTTTTGAGCTGCCATTCTCCTAGGTATTGACTATTGACGCATATGTTAGTGTTGGGCGGTCTTCTCCATTTTCTCCTGTGAGATCGCCAATACGTATCATGCGCCCGTGGGTGGGGCAAGAGAAAGAGACTTTATGCATATGATATAGTCACAACTATTCAGTGTTTTCAACCATGTAATGTTTATTTTGTTTCAGACATTTAAATATACATATTGTGTATATTTAATATTTCATTTTATGTTTCAGACACTTAAATGCGCACACACACACACACACACACACACACATATGAAATATATATATTTTGTGTGAATTATACAAAAAAGTGCAGTCTTCTTACAAAAAGTTGTACGCTTTACGTTTTCAGGCAATTCGAAAAAGGAATATTTCGTAAAACTGCACTTTTTTGTGCAGTTTAAAACTTTTTTGCATTTACAGGTCACCTGCCACATTCTTTAAAGAGGGTGTGTTATGTTTGGACAGAAGATGAGAGTTCTTCATTAAACTCTTAAAAGACGAAAGTATAACAGGACTACTGGATTCTAAACAAAGAAATGCCACAATTTTAATTTATCAAGACCTCAAAGCAGATTGGAGGGAGAAACGCCCAGAAACACCAGGCTGCTTCTCAAATATAAGGGGCTTTCCTTGCCATAAATGCTTGGATAACACGCCTATGTCTCCTTTGATTAAAAATAATGGCTAGTGCAGTGGCTGTGATGCCATGATTTTTGGAATGACTTATCATGAGAGGAAAAAAAGACGTTTTAGTTGCATAACATCAGTTAATGGAAACGCATCATTTCGCAATAGTTTTAGAAAATATCTAAAAAGCTTTGTGCAAATTTGTAATTGAAACGCAGCTACTGAAGCTGTCAATCAAGCCCTAGTTTGGCCGCAGCAGGTCTCTCAGCCTGAGCCCACAAGTAGTCAAAGACCCCTGGATAACATTGGCCTAGATCATTATCAATCCTTGCAATGTATACTAACTGAGTTGATGTATACTGTCAGCATCTGTGGGGGTGTGTGTTTGTGTGTGTGCTATGAAACGTGTCTCTTGCAAGGCTGCTGGTGGTCTTGTTCGTGATGTTCTGTATATGAAGTCATCACTTGTGGATAAAAATGAAATCCTGAAGTCATGAAGAAGCAGTCACACCCCATCCAGCATTGTGGACAACACTTCACATAGCTGATGTTACATTTGTAGCATACGATTGTGAATACATGGACATCAGCTGAGAGATGCTGAGAATGTTTGGTCTGGGACTTATGCCTAACTGAAACACTTGGCTTCAAACAATAGTAACTGTGTTCATAGCAGCTGATAAATGTGAATGTGTATATGTGTGTGTGTGTTGGACCAGTGGCCATGTCTTGCCAGCTGGTGTTTAACCCCATCTTCAACTTCTCTCATATGGCTAACACTCACACACACACACACACACACACACACTTTCAAACAACCCTTTAAGCCATAAATCTCCCATCCTATATCATCAACCATTACCATGTTACCATTAGCTAATTTAGATTTCTAAAGTTGTTCCACATCAGTGAACGTGAGGATTTTCTCCTTGTGGGATAATATAGATAATAGGTTAAAAAATATGTTCGGATTTAAATGGCAGTACTAGTCACAATGGATCAATCAAACAGTCATCAGAGTTTAGTTGGCGGTTGTAAAAGGTGGTTTTGATGGTCTGCAGTCTCTTGTTTTATATATCTTAATATGCATGTGTGTGCTGGAAGAAGTGTTTTGGGGTTTGGATGATTTCTGGTCTCCAGGGATCTTATTTTGGAGCTTTGGTCTCAGGGAGGTCTGCCGCCAGTGCGTGAGTATGTGTGTGTTGCGTGTTGTCTGATTTACTATTTCCTGTCATAGGGCGACAGACCGGCGCTCAGTAATTGTACCAGCATTTGTAGTAAGCAGGGTTGTGCACCATTCAGACTTGATGCTATGCTAATTCAATTCTAGTTCATTTCATGGATTTGTTTTGAGGTAGTTTAAAGGATGTAGAATTGTAATTTGAATTTGAAAAGTTGAAAAGAAAACACTTAAAAGTTGGTTTATTTCACTAATTCCATTCAAAAAGTGAAACCTGTATATTATATTCATTCATTACACACAAACTGATATATTTCAAATCTTGGCCAACTGAAAAGTATGAACATGAAAAGTATGATCATGTACAGCACTCAATACTTAGTTGGGGCTCCTTTTGCCTGAATTACTGCAGCAATGCGGCATGGCATGGAGTCGATCAGTCTGTGGCACTGCTCAGGTGTTATGAGAGCCCAGGTTGCTCTGATAGTGGCCTTCAGCTCTTCTGCATTGTTGGGTCTGGCATATCGCATCTTCCTCTTCATAATAACCCATAGATTTTCTATGGGGTTAAGGTCAGGCGAGTTTGATGGCCAATTAAAAACAGGGATACCATGGTCCTTAAACCAGGTGCTGGTTGCTTTGGCACTGTGTGCAGGTGCCAAGTCATGTTGGAAAATGAAATCTGCATCTCCATAACGTTGGTCAGCAGCAGGAAGCATAAAGTGCTCTAAAACTTCCTGGTAGCCTGCTGGAATGACCTTGGACCTCAGAAAACAGCAACAGATGACATGGCACCCCAAACCATCACTGATTGTGGAAACTTTACACTCAACCTCAAGCAACGGGGATTGTACGCCTCTCCTCTCTTCCTCTAGACTCTGGGACCCTGATTTCCAAAAGAAATGCAAAATTTACTTTCATCAGAGAACATAACTTTGGACCACTCAGCAGCAGTTCGGTCCTTTTTGTCTTTAGCCCAGGCGAGATGCTTCTGACGCTGTCTGTTGTTCAAGAGTGGCTTGACACAAGGAATGCGACAGCTGAAACGCATGTCTTGCATACGTCTGTGCGTAGTGGTTCTTGAAGCACTGACTCCAGCTGCAGTCCACCCTTTGTGAATCTCCCACACATTTTTGAATGGGTTTTGTTTCACAATCCTCTCCAGGGTGCGGTTATTCCTATTGCTTGTACACTTTTTCCTACCACATCTTTTCCTTCCCTTCGCCTCTCTATTAATGTGCTTGCACACAGAGCTCTGTGAACAGCCAGCCTCTTTTGCAATGACCTTTTGTGTCTTGCCCTCCTTGTGCAAGGTGTCAATGGTTGTCTTTTGGACAACTGTCAAGTCAGCAGTCTTCCCCATGATTGTGTAGCCTACAGAACTAGACTCAGAGGCCATTTAAAGGCCTTTGCAGGTGTTCTGAATTAATTAGCAGAGTGAGTGTGGCACCAGGTGTCTTCAATATTGAACCTTTTCACAATATTCTAATTTTCTGAGATACTGAATTTGGTATTTTCCTTAGCTATCAGTTATAATCATCAAAATTAAAAGAAATAACCTTTTGAAATATATCAGTCTGTGTGTAATGAATGAATATAATATACAAGTTTCACTTTTTGAATGGAATTAGTGAAATAAATCAACTTTTTGATGATATTCTAATTATATGACGACCATCACCTGTATATACTGTGTGTTTGTGCATATGCATGTGTAAGTGCTACCACAAACTCCTGTTCACTCCACTAAACTCTGAAAGACACAAGATGGCTGTGTTCTACATTTTTCACATCTTTGTGTAGTTTGGCATGTATGTAGCTAATCATTTTATGTTTGGGTGTAGAGTTACTACACAAAAGCACCATTTTTAGAATAGTTAAAATATTGAATGAAATTCTTTCTTTTGAAAGATATGTGTGACATTTTGCATGTTGTGTGCATGTTTTGTTGTTTTGTGTGTAGTTTTGAAAAATGGAGCCATAGTTTCAAAAACTGTGTGTAAGCATTTTTAAAAAACTGTAAAGGTGGGATATTTTCTACTGATTATCTTCTTTCTGATGAAAGAGGAAAAATAACTTGCATTTTTGCAAACAAAACAAAAGATTTAAAATATTGCGTTATAGATGTGAATCTGACTCATGATCGCTGTTGTGTGTGTGTTCCTCTCAGTGATCTTGTCCTGTCACTCTATGTGCACAGCCACTGCACTATTTACTCTAGATTCTTACTAAGAAACACTAGCATGTTTACCTTTTCGGGTTTCAGACAGGATCTGAGGCATGTAACAATGCTTCCTCCTGAACTGAAAACCTGCTCTGATGGGGAGATATATCCAGAGATACTTTTTGCAACCTTACTTAGAATGAGGTGACAAAGTGGGTACAGTTGAAGGAGTTGCCCTGCTTCCTTTGAAAAAACTTCCTAATTACCTTTTTGGCTTTTCAATCATTCATACGTCATTTTAAGTATACTAAGTATACTTTATACTAAATAATATCAAATCAACAACACTTCTAGAGCATTTTTTTTTTTTAATTTATACTCTAATGATGACTCAATGTAGCGTTCAGTACGTAGGCTATTGCCAAAACTCAATATAGAAACAAAAATAAACACTGAAATGCTGAATAAACCGTTTTGTAAGTTGGGATAGTGTATAGAATTTTTGTTTTTATATGAATTTATATATTTTTATTTTTTGGACATGGAGCTCTATCTGTGCGACAGTATTGTGCAGTTTAGAGAAACCTGTCTAATCAAACAATGCAGTCTACATATCAGGGAATAATTAAGCATAATGTGATTGTTGGTACAGTTAAATATTGGTTGCAACTTGGACTAATGAAATTCTTCTGCTGTGTGAATGTGTTGATGTTATTTGAATTGCAATACCTCTTCCTGTAATTTCAATTCAAATTCCAAGGCAGTTTGCAGGGTGTGGCCAATTCAATGGATGAACGTCAGTTCTTAAATTCAGAATTTTACCCAACCCTAGAAGTGAGATGGCTATCACAGCAACAGGTTATGCGAAATGTGTAAAGTATGTCATGTTCTAGTGGTTGATCTCTCTTTTTCTCTCTTGTTCTCTCATTTATCTCCAGGGCTGTTGAGAAGTTGACAGGCCACGATTTTGACAATTACTCCTTCAGTGTGTCGTACATACTGGACGAGGAGGCAGGAAGGGACGGGGGTGGAAGACCCCAGGTCCCGCGAGGGGCATCTAAAATGGGGACAGGAAGTCGGGAGCAGGAGTTTGGTCAGCCAGGGGCCATGGGAGGCCCCCAGGGGCCAAGGCAGCGTCAGCAAGAACTGCCTCTAAGAATCCTAGTACCCACACAGTTTGTGGGAGCCATCATTGGAAAAGAGGGACTCACCATAAAGAACATCACAAAGCAGACACAGTCGAAGTAAGAAGTCAATTACTACTTGTCTAATTAGTAATGTTTTAAATTTAATTGATGTTATAATTTAAAGATGTAATAGCTTTTATAGTTTAATATAATTAATGCGGATACACTGATATGGCATTTCTGGTCCGATAATCAACAACTTTGTATGGTTGAAAGAATAATTGGTTTTACTTTTTGCATTTTAAACTGCAGCAAATTGATTAAGAATCGCTCACATGATACATTTAAAAGCTTAGAGTTTGGATATTGTAATAGTTGTTGGCCAATATAGGACCAATATTTGGCATTTTCAATTATTGAAGCTTTGGCAGATAAGAGTATGAAACAGGACTTTTATTATGCTGAGAACCCCACACCTGAGGTCAGACTATCTTTGTTTAATAGTTCTGTTTAATAATTGAAAGGCAAGTTACTTAAGATTCTTAGGCTACGCATTTGAATGTCTAAAGAACATTTAATGTCACAAACCTCACAAACACATACAAGCTGCGCCACCCGGGGAACTGTATAAAGGCGCTAGGGATGCACTGATACAATATTTTCCAGATCGAGGCCAATCCGATACTTTTATTTTTGGTACTTGCGTGTACTGATACCGATACCTGTATTATCATTTCATTTGTAATTTTTAAATATGTTAGAAACCAAAAGAATATAAATCCTATTCATTGATTTAATTTGTTTAGCAAATATATATTTCCTTCAGTTAATTTCATGAGTAATTATTGATTATGCCTGTTAAAATGTATTGACCAACTTCTGTTACTCTCACTGTTCATTCTATTGCTCTATCATATTTTTTCTTTCATTTAATAGCACAGTGCATATTTAGAGCTCCTTCAGCAGGGCTCAATGTGAAGGATTTTTTTTTCTACTGGCCTGGTTGAGGCAGTGGTTCAATGTTTAGATACCAGTGAAATATCACAATTCTCTGATACAATTTTGATACTGCAAAAACCACGAGCCTAAATAATGTAAATTTAAAACATTATTAAAGACAAGTAAACAGTCAGTAATAAAATAAGAACATATAATCCAATTGCAAATAGCAAGTAATCACATGTAAAATAACTCTGCAAAGTCTTGTATAAATGACATATAGATAAACCTTTATTAAAGTTATTCAGTCAAGGGCAGTGAATGATTTCATTCTCTTTTGTTGTTTGATTAACATTAAAAACACAGCAGCCGTTCGGCCCATTTACGACCGAATGCACGGCTCCAATATACTGTTACTCATACTCAAATATTTATGTTCACTTAAGACATTATCAACTATGTTTACTGTACATACTATACATAGTGTTTTTACGTGATTATGTGTGAATTCCTTAGTTCAGTGGGTGCGCACTTTGGATGTTTCCGCACAATAAATGTCAATTTATGTCAATAAATGTTTATGTTATACATAAATCACGTTTTAAACCAAATGACGCATGTGTGCCTTAAACCTTAAACTTTTTAGTGTCAGTTAATATGTGCGTCGTTTTACCTCCTTTGCCATTGACACATCCAACCAAACTACAAACTTTATAGCGATGTCTATAAAAACGGAATGTGATCTGCAATTCACCAGCATCATGTCGACATTTGAGGTAATTAAAATTGCACTGGCATGATAGTTTGATTATAAAGCATAGCACTATTTGAGACTATTTGAGACTTTTCTTTCTATGACACATTGACATTACAGTATAAAATAGTTCTTTTGCCATTATCCTGAACATAAAAATTCATTTCATGTGTCACAGAACTGAAAAGAGGCTCTCGGGAGCTTGTGTTAACCGTCACATCCTTTTGATTTTCCCAGCAAAAACGTCCTGAGTCATTCACATAAAAATCAGTCTAGTCGGGAAAGGTCTTGTTTTTTTAAGTTTCGTTACAAGCTGTTCACACATTGGCAAATAGATAGTGATTAATACATCAACTATACTTACATATAGCCCCTTTAATAGCAATAAGTTAATTTCTCCGGTAATTGGCAAATAATACATTGGCTTCCCATATGTTGTGCACCACTAATCATAAACAGTGCACCGTCATTCTTATTTCTGAGATTATAAACTGTTCTCTTTACACGTTTTGTCAAACCATCTTCATTAGTATGTGACAATGTAGTTCAAAAATGTGATAAAGCTCATCCTTCACTCTCTGTCTCAGGGTAGATATCCATCGTAAAGAGAATGCAGGGGCGACTGAGAAGGCCATCACTATCCACTCATCTAAAGAGGGCTGTTCACAAGCCTGCAGGATGATCTTGGAAATCATGGAAAAAGAGGCTAATGACACCAAGATGTCAGTATTTCATCTGACTGTAGGGCATATTTAAGTTTTACATGCTTCATTCACTTTAGGATTGTTTCTTTTAAGACAAATAATTCAAAACCATGTTTATATGTAAATAAGCAAAATGTGGTTTTCAATTTAGATATAAAAACTTGACCAGTTCAAAATATAAATAAATTTTGTGTACTTTCTCTCTGTGTCAGTGTTGAGGAGGTTCCTCTGAAGATTTTGGCCCACAATAGCCTTGTTGGGAGACTCATAGGGAAGGAGGGCAGGAACCTGAAGAAGATAGAGCAAGATACAGGGACCAAGATCACCATCTCTGCGTAAGTGTGCTCTGCATCAATTAAAACTGCTAACACTGTATTTTTATTGTCGTTTCACACATTTGCTCTATGCATCAATTACAAATCTTGCCAATGCATTTGCATTGTTCTTGAAACATGGATTTTTTTTTATCATAATTCATTATATAAATAACCAGTTTTCTTTTACCCTTGCACTGGAAACAAGTAGAGACAACATCCAAAATGTGTGGAGCACTTTGTTCAAGATTGAAGCGGGTAGAGTTATTGTATGAGGTTCAAACTACTGTATGAGTTTGAGGATCCATAGAGTTGCGAGGTCACTGGCTATTTAGTATAAAGTTCTATTCAAGCTCTGGTATAAAGTATAGGCAATAAATAAATAAATAAATAAATAAATAAAATGTTATTAACCGGTATTTTTTCTAAACAAACTGTTTTTGGAACTGTAATGTTCTTGCATTAGTATTTTCAACTCCTAGTTAGTTATTTATATATTTTGCTGTAGTGTGTCAGTAGGAAATATCAGTTTACATTTCCAAACATTCCTTTTGCTGACCAAATAATTTCATTAACAAAATATAAAAACCAACAAATTTTTTTAAATCGAAAAACCTGCAATGAAAAAAACACCTGTAACACCTGTTGGAACATTGAAAAATATGACAGTGAGAGAGAATAATAGATCTGAACATAACTTTTAATTTAAATAAACAAACAATGTAAATATTTCAGTGATGGTGCTTTGTATGAACAATATATGATCAGTGGCTGCAGTGAGCTCTTTTGACAGCACCTCACTAGCTCAGCTTTTTGTACATCTTCTTGCTGGAACGCGGTAACGGAGTGGCGCATTCACAATAGCAGCTTGAAGAGGTCCGCTGAAGAGGAACTTCTGTGTCAGGCTTGTTTCAGGTAGTGCAAAGTCAACGGTCTAAAGTAGAAAGATTCTGTGTAATTGGCATTCGGTGCCATTTTATAAAAGCATAGCCCCAACCGTTATTTGTTAGGTCACTGTGAAATTCGGCACATTAGGGTAATTATTTAAATAATTATTTGAATGCACTTAGAATTACAAATAATACAGAATTGAATCATCAATCTAAATCGAATCTTATTGTGAATCGAATTGAATTTTTCTGAAGTAGCAAAAATTCTTGAGTCGGTTTGAAAACATATAAATCGAGAATCAGTTTGCTGTCACACCTCTAGTCTTATAGGAGCCTAGTTAAGAGATTGAGGTTTAATTATGTATGTATTGAATGTTCGTTTCAAGTGACAGTGCTTATTTGCTTCATTCTGTGCAGATTACAAGACCTGACTATATATAACCAGGAACGTACCATCACGGTGAGGGGAGGGGTGGAGGAGTGCTGTAATGCAGAAGTGGAGATCATGAAGAAACTCAGAGAAGCCCATGAGAATGATGTGGCTTCAGTTAATGTAAGTAAATCATACCTTTAGAGGTTAAGGTTTATTAGTTGGTGGAAGTTAGTTTTTGGATATGTCTATAAGTTATTTCAGAGTTATGAAGTTGCTTTGGATTGTGAAAAGTGTTATTTATTAACTTCTTGACTTGATACTTTTAAAATATAGTTTTATAGCTATTTTGTTATTACGGCTATTTAATTTTGTTATCTCTTCCTAAACACCCTAATCCTATAAACAGATACTTGTTTATCATTAAACCACTGGAAAAGATCTTTACCTACCATACGCCGAATCCAGATGAGATTTCTAACAAGAATTTAATTATTTTTATTATTATTATTAAAGCTCAAGTCTGAAATATCACTTATTAACAAAAAAAAAAAGACCTGCAGCCTTTGTTTTTTCTCAATATATTTAGTCATTATTTCCGTCATCATTAATTCACTTAATCTATTGACGGCCCTTTTTAAATATAAAATAAAAAGAATTATGAATGTGAATGGACATGTGCTCCAAACCGTACTGTTTGCTACTCAGCATATTTTGATTAATTCTAATCTGATCTGATCTGACTGACCTGAACTGACCTCTGTGCAGTTATGTGCAAGTTTGCGCTCTCTGAAAGTCTGTTGAGTTGCTGTCATAAGTAAAAACCCATGTTTGTATAACTGTAAAACTGTATTTTATTTAAGAATGTGTAATTATAAAACTACCTTTTTTCTATTACTGGTCTGGGATTAAATGTACCCAAAGAGTTTCCTTTCTTTTCTGTCGTCAAATATTCTTAAAAAGGGAAAAATAACATTGTTGAAATAGGATTTAGTTTTAGGAACACTGATCTAATATAATGTGACATATCATTTTGGAGAATTATTTTAATTCAGTAACACTCGAGCAGCAACTAGAGCAAAAGAGTTACAGGTTACAGGACTTGCCAAATACCATTAATTTATGTACATGAAATATTGATTTGAGTTAAATTATTTATTATCATTATTAATAATTGAATGATTGATTGTATCTTGTAGAGTTGACTCATCTTAGAGCTTCTGCCAATACAACAGAAAACAAGACAAGCTCTACATTTACATTTTTTACAATAATAGTTTATACATTGTTTGCGAATTTTAATTTCCTATTGCATATGGACTAACATATTTAGGTAGGATGTGTGATACTTTCCTCTGTTTTATTTTTATTTATTTTTTCCTGATGTTTTCTTGATTTAAATGAACTGATAAACACCAAGCTTTTCTTAATTGTTCTTAAACAGTGTTTTGGTTCAACAGTGCCAGAGTCAGGCTTTAATCCTTTTTCTTTAATCTTAGTAAAACAGAACTTGTTTCGCCTGGACAAGCAGTAATTATCAGGCAGAGTGTGGAATGTGAATAGGCATTAACTCCTTTAATTTGCTGAATCAGTAACTGTATCACATAAACCTGTGAAATTGAGCATGATTATCACTTGCCACATCAAGACTCACCTATACTCTTAAGATTCACATCTCTCTCCATATTGGTTTCAGCAGCAGACTAACATGATGTCAGGTCTAAACATGAGTGCGTTGGGGATCTTCTCCTCTGGCTTGTCTGTTCTCCCCCCAACCTCTGGTTTGCGTGGATCTCTGTCCACCCCAGCCAATTACAGCCCCCTGCTGGTGAGTATCAGGATGTGCTATATCAGGACACTTGACTGTGAATGACTTGATAAAAGAGTGTGTGATGTGTAAAGGGTGTGTGACAGTGACTTGTCTTTCAGCTCAGTGTGTATTTTCTCTTAAATAGCTGAAATTTTGGGTAACATTGATCTCACCTCACCTTTGTTTGTATGTTTGCCACCACAGGGACCCTCTTCAGTAATGGGGGGTTTGTATGGGGTTCCCTCCTCTGGAGCATTGTCTCTTCAGCAAGCAGTGAGTACTTGTTATAATATGTATATCTCAAAAGAGCTATTTTTTTCTATTACTCTTTCACTAGATTATTAGATTTTGTGACACAAAGTTTTGAATCATTCAGAATTAATTACAGTGTCTTTTAAATTCCGTTTAAGTTCCTGAATTTGACTAGAACCGTAATTAATGAGGCAGAATACAAACGAAATTTATACAACTATTGTAAGTGTAATTTTTAAAAACACCTTTTATTTTTCTGCATGAATTATGCATGATCATATTAAAATATGGCTATTCCAGAAACATTATGATGCTATTAATAATCAAAGTTTGAAATGCCACCTGCTGTTAATTTACAGATAGGTAATTAACTTTAAAGTGAAAAAGTTTATAATCAAAACACTTTGTCCTCTTTCAACAGTACTTTCTTATAAAGGGAAATCCAACAAAAAGTCTGTTTAGTCCTTCACTAAAATCAGATTTTTTTTGAAAGTCATGGATTTATTTATTACAATGCATTTAAAAATAGATCTTGCTTCAGTTGTATAACTGAAATTATTGTATCCTGTTTGAACAATTTTGTGACGCCATTGCTTTTTACTACTGTGAAGCTGCTTTGAAGCAATCTGTATTGTAAAAATTGTTTAATAAGTAAACTTGACTTGACTACTAGGAGTAAAGGCTGTCTGTGTGTGTGTTTCAGACTGCTGAGCAGGAAGTGGTCTATCTCTTCATCCCCACTCCAGCAGTAGGAGCTCTCATCGGGAAGAAAGGGCAGCACATTAAAGAACTGGCACACTTCGCTGGAGCATCAATAAAAGTAAGACACTTTGAGCCACATGCTGATCCCACTACAGTTCTCTCTCGCTCTCATTGTGAACATTAACCTCAGACTTGAATGAAAGAATGGAGGGGAGCAGATTGTGTTCAAAGGCTTGTTATTCAGGCCTAAGAAAACCTTCAAAATTGGTCCAAAATCCAAATTATATTTAGAGCTAGTGTGTTTAAAGTGGATTAAAACTAAATATGTTGTCTCAGTCCTTAAGCTTAAGAAAAATCAGTATGCTTCAGTGTGTGGTAAAAAAATTGAGGGAAACTTGGTGGCAACTAAGTACATGAACTGAAAAATTTGAGAACTTCTGCTTTAGAACATAAACGTTCCTTTGAAGCCAACATATTTGTCAAGTGTTATAGTGCTACTTCAGCTACTGGAACAGGGCAAAAGAATAATGAAATACGACAGGAAAATAATTAATATTTATATCATACAGAGAGGACACGAGTAAATTGGCACTAGATAATCAATTGCACAACAAGAACACATTCACATTCTTTAATGGCTAAATCTGCATTGCTTCAGAGACTAGCTATATATGTTGCTTTAATGGGCTTCTGGTGATCACTCAAACTCTTAAACAGCTATAGTTTCTTTGTATTGTATCAAGGTATCACTGACATTTGTAGCAGTTTAAGTTGTCCTTTATATTCAAATACTTAAATCAAGACAGGTTGGGAAAAGAAAGTGCTGTTTTGTGTCACTGCAGATTGCTGCACCAGACAGTCCTGATGAGCCTGAGCGGATGGTCATCATCACTGGACCACCAGAGGCTCAGTTTAAGGTAAAAGCCATAGTCATAAAAAGTCATTTATGCTCCTGTTCCTCAGGATACAGGTTCCATTAGGCAGGATCCAGCTGGGGGTGTTTTACAAAGATCTCTTTATTCATCTCTCATTTCTCCTTTACTCATCTGTATGTGTGTGACTGTAGGCACAGGGGAGGATATATGGGAAATTGAAAGAGGAGAATTTTTTCACAGCCAAGGAAGAGGTGAAGTTGGAGGCACATATAAAAGTACCTTCAACCGCTGCCGGACGAGTCATCGGGAAAGGTGGAAAAACGGTATGTGTGTTTTGGTGTATACACGTGTGTTTACGCATTGTGATATCATCTGTCTTAGTTGATCTAATCTTGAGACAAGTCAGATGAGACAGATTGCTATTTACTCCTGGTAGTAACATAATCTGTCTCCACTTGTGATTGGATTTCAACGGCATGTTGATAAAAGTACAAATAAACAGTACATCTTACTTTCAAATGTATTTCCAAATTTTAATCTTGCCACAAACAGGATTTAAAAAAATGTCAAGTATGCTCATTGTCATTTTAGTCCGGTTCTTTCATTAAAGGGTTAGTTCACACAAAAATGAATTTTTTTCTGTCATTAAATACTCACCCTCATGTCGGTCCAAACCTGTAAGACTTTCATTCATCTTCGGAACACAAATTACGATATTTTTGATGAAATCCAAGAGGTTTTTAACCATAGAAAGCAATAAAATTACCTTGCAAGGTCCAGAGAAGTAGTAAAGACATCATTAAAATAGTCAACATGACTACAGTGGTTTAACCTTAATGTTATGAAGTGACGAGAATACGCTTTGTGCGCAAAAACAAAACAAAAGCAATGACTTTATTCGAAAAATTCTGCTTCCGTGTTTACGTCCGAATGCCAGCTCAGTATTGGCTGGCTCCTGCATCAGCATCACACACATACGTCGTGCTGCACATGTGTACACAGCCTCGGCCAATACTGAGCCGGCATTCAGACATAAACATGGAAGCTCTGCAATGGACCGAAGCTCTCTGGATCTTGAATGTGGTAATTATGTTGCTTTCTATGGGAGATAAAAAAACTCTTGGATTTCATCAAAAATATCTTAATTTGAGTTCCAAAGATGAAATAAGGTCTTACCAGTTTGGAACGACAGAAGGTGAGTATTTAATGACAGAAATTGAATTTTTGGGTGAACTAACCCTTTTAAGTAATTAGTAAACCTCAGTAGTCAATTATTAGACATCATTGCCCATCCTTCATTTAAACCTAGGAAACATTTAGCATTGTTCACTTGTGATTTCGGTGGTAATTTCAGGTCTAAATGGGGTCTATATGTCAAACCTCTGACCTTTTACCACCCACAGGTCAATGAGCTACAGAATCTCACCAGTGCTGAGGTCATTGTACCACGGGACCAGACACCAGATGAGAATGATGAAGTGTTTGTTAAGATAATTGGACATTTCTTTGCCAGTCAGGTATGTTTTTGGTTACACTTTTATTTGAATTGGTTTTAAACACTGGTGTCAAACCAAGTCAAGTTTATTGTCTTTCTTCTTCTTAGAAGTTAAAGAGAAATTTTACCCTACAATGAAAAAGATGTCATTGTTTACTCACCCTCATGTCATTCCAAACCCATTTGACTTACGTTCATCTTCACAACACAAATTAGGATGTTTTTCATATTCACATTTTCATATATCTTTCATATTTCATAATTCTTGTCCATCCATTGAAAGTCCACACAGCCCAAATTTTAAGTTTTAAAAGGTTCACATAGACATCACAAATAATTTATATGAATCAAGCTGTTTAATCCAAGTCTTCTAAAAGAGACACAGTTGATTTAATTTTTCATGTATAAACATTGATCAATGCACATTCATAGAGCACATCAAATATGGTAAACAGAAGTGCAAACACAGTTGAGTTTACTCTTACCATATTTGAGGTCTAAGATTCAATGAAGTATGGTTGAAATTAACTGTCTTTACAACATTTATTGGCTGTAGAGCTTCGTCTGCGGCTGTAGAGCTTCAACAACGCATTGCAATTATCAACATGACATAATGCAAACTTGCAAAATGTTGATAATGCAAAGCGTTATAATTATTATTCTTGAGATAAGCCTTTGTCAGAAGTAAGATTCATAAATTCATTATTTTATAGGTTGCAAGAGACAGGGTTGCTAGTTTATATATTTTTGTTTTTTTCAATCAGGTTCTTAAAATATTACCTGATGTAAATGATGTATTTGCATGTCCACTCCAGTCACCTTTGCCTATGGTGTGTTTATTTGCAGACGGCCCAGCGCAAGATCAGAGAGATCGTACAACAGGTCAGACAGCAAGAGCGGAAACACCAGCAAATGGTGCCAACATCCTCACAACCATCAAAATGATCAGCAGATGCCAGCAAGCAGCAGCTAATGAATGTAGCTCATGCGAGGACAAATCGAAATCAACGAAAGAAAGAATGAATTAAAGAGATAGACAAAGGGAGAGCGAGACAGAGCGGGAAACAGAGAGAGACAAAAGCTGATGAAGAGGACCAGCAGTTAAAAACAACCAAAGAATTTAAAGCACAAAAACATTTGGCCGTGCGTATGTGAATGAACCTGATAGGTGATCGAGAGCGTTATCAGGTCAGACACATCTTTTAATGAGATGGACCTGATATTTTATTGAGCTCTTTATCACTGATTAAGCTGATGTGAGACTATAGAGAGGATTTGTGCACTGTGATGGAGAGTGCTGGATGAGGTGAAGGCACACTGCAGGTAGATTCCTTAGAGACTTGCAGGTCTAGTTGTTTATTAGGTCTACTAATTTATTAAAAGATATAAGAAAATTGCGCAGAAATATGTTAATATGATTCTAAAAAAAATTCTATAGGTGTATTCAACAGAATTTTCTTGGAAATCCATTTCAGACTACTTAATGCGAGTCTGAATCAGATTTGCTTGTCGACTTTTTCTAGTAACTAATTAGTTCAACACCATGACTAAAAGCATTAAGTGATGTTACAAAGGAACGTACATAACGTAAGTAGAAAGCTAACTTGTGCGCCAGCATTTCACTTCAGTTCCTCTTTTTTCCCTACTGCTGAGTCTGAGCATTCTCCTCTGCTTGCTGCCCTGTTCTCTTTTCCTTTTTATTATTATATTTCTTTTTCTTAAATGCTTCCGTGTTCCCATCTTATTCCTCACACAAAATGAGAGCTGTGTGTGTGTGCCAACTGTGCATAAAACCTAAAAAAAAATAACTGTACGGTCCCAAAACAAGAAAATATAGATTATCCTACTAATGTAATGTTGACGTACTCCAAATTTAAGAAATTACACATACCCTATTGCTATTAACATATGCTAGTATTCAAAAGTTTGGGGTCAGAAAGATTTCTTTAGTTTTAAAAAAGGAAATTGACACTTTTATTCAGCAAGGATGCTTTAAAAAGTGACCGTAAAGACATTTATGTTTATTTGAAATTTAATTACATTTAAATATATACTAAAATAGAAAGAAAAAAACAATATTTGTAACAATATTTCATAATATTTCTGTATTTTTGTTCAAATAAATAAGCGACTTTAAAAAAACCTGACCGACTCCAAACTTTTGAGCACAAAAACAAAATTTCACGTGCAATCCGCACTGTGTCTGCAGGTCCTGTAACAGGCGCCCACGGGTCACTCATGAATGTATATGATGCAAATTCCTTTTGGAACTTTCTATTTCTCCTCTGATTCCATGTGCTGAGAGGAGTGCACAGTATCTTCTGCAAGTGTGTGTTTGCATTGGGGACAGACAGAGAAGACAAAAATGTCTGTAAATGTTTGTTTTTGACAAAAGACAAGCACAAAGCCGAGGCAAAAGCGATGTGTTGTTTTTTTTAATTATTATTTGTGAAGACATTTCCCCATTTTTTTGTAATATACAAAGGTTTATTGGTTGATTTGACTGGTGAAGAATAAAGATGACATAATTAAGTCCTTTTATTCTGCACATTGGAAAGGCTAATGGAATGAAATATTAATGTATATAGTCACAGTACAGTTCAAAAGTATTGATTTTGGTAGTTTTTGATTGATTAAATGCGAACAGCCAGCATTTCAGTACTGTACTGTCTAAACACAATCATAGACCGTAACGTTGATATTAAGCAACTGATACAACCATGATTGAGACATGAAAATGGTATATTGAAAGTCCACACAGCTTTGTGTGAACCAGTACAATATAACGTTCTACCTCAAGAACAGGGTACCTCAGTCCGATCTTTTCTCCCTTTTGCATATTTTGTATACCTTATAAAGCTCTCAAACTTAGAGCATTTTTTTTATTTTTCTAAATAAAAGAACAAGAAGAAAAAAAGAATTAGCGCAAGGCACCAACATTACCTGCTTGTTCTGGCGAAAGAGGTTTCAGACCCCTGCATCAGAAACTGATCGTTGCTTTATGGACCGTTTGAACTCTTGAGGTTAATACAACTCTTGGGCAACTGAACATTTGTGTTGACAGTACTTTGTTTCTTGCAGTTTATGTTTGTACTGAAATAATCGTCTTGACAGATACACGTATATGATGTCTAAGAATACAGCTTAATCCAACCATACGTAGTGCTCTTCAACCTGTATAGGCACATTTAGAAGCAAGACATTATCTTTGTTACTTCTGCTGCAAATGGCTCTGTAATTTTTTATAATCTGTGTTTTTGGATGTCATATCTAACACGTCGGTTTTGAATTTTATCCTAACACCATATTTGTGTGAGGTTTAGTTTGCTAGGTTACTGAGGTTTAGTTTATCTACAGTTTACTGCTGGATGTTAGTGTAGACACAATTGAATTTGATCCTCTCAATTTGGGTTTCTGTAGTAAAAATTTGCTGTGTCAAACAGGAGGGATGTCCATTTGTCTCAAAATCATCTCTTTTCATATCATTTACAAAGACAACATGTACACGAAACATAATCTTTGCCGTATTACTTCTGCAGTTGTCTTTCTTTTCATGTTCAAAATGTCTTTATAGACCACTTGTACCGTAAATACTTTTGGGTGTTGGATAAGGCTATCCCTTTAATGCTGATCTGAGATCAACTCTTATAGTGACATCATGTAACATATATGATGTAAATAATAAACTAATTTCAGATCTGAGCAAAAGGGGGCTCTGGTATAGCTAGTATACGTTGGTATACTTTGATTGGGTGAGTTGGGGACAAGACTATGAGTGAACACTCATGAATACACTTTTATGTTATCTGGAAGGATCACATTACCTTCCTCATGGATATGAGCAATAAAGAGTCTTTAAAACAATGCTTTTCTTCATCTTTACATCAAGATTATTTGTGACATTGATTGCTCAAAGATTCTGAATGTTAAAGCAAAACCCAGATGTCTGTTTGGTAAATTTTACTACGCAATATTATATAATATCCAATTTTTCTTGTCCTGCAGTTTCTAACAAGTATGCTAACAAGCATTTTTTTGTTTTTTGTTACATATAGGCCCACATGGAATATGCATGTGTAGAATTCTGTAGAAATATTTAGAAAATTTAAAAAATCTGTTACAATAAAATATTAAGTTGTTTCATATGAATGACTTTTATTGAATTTGAACTTAATAATTGTAAAATCAGCAGTTATAACCTTGTTATAACAGAAGTTACACCTTTTAAGCTAGCAACAGCATTTATTGAAAAAAAAAACAACAACTTCAGCACACATTAAGACATTGATTTATTTTTCCAGCAAAAGTTGACTCAAAACAGGACCAAGCACTGCAAAAGGTTCTGTAATACAGTGATATATAATTATTATACAAATTATACAAATAGCACCTGTAGATACAATTTGTGAAATTGCATATTGAAATGGAAATTGATTTTTTTTTCTTTCAAAGAATATATATCACATCCTACACAGAAACAACAATCGAGCATAAATGTTCGGTGACGTGCTGATACTTCATATATTCCTGACATGGTCTGCCATAAACTTAATGATCCATACAAATGTGTACATTTTAAACTGCACCTGGAGCTGAATGCATGTGATGTGTTTACACTGTAAATTCAAATACATGGCATTAATACCGCCACTGTCCAAAACAGGCCATTATTAGTGTGCGTTTTTGTAGCTAGAGATGCATACAGAGATAGATAACAAAGTCAGTTAATAAAACAGTAAGCAGTGTGTACAATCCCTGAATGTACTGTGCAGAAGATTCAGCTCATCAGATAAATGATCAGTGCACAAGGCTATATTTGTTAAGACGTGACACTAAGTTGTGAATAAAAGAACATTCTGCTTGTAGGATGCTTGAGGTTAATTAATTTAAGATTATAAAAAAATAATAATAATAAAAATGTGAAAGGCTTTTTAAAAACCTTAAAAGACACTATTTTTAGCCTTAAAAGACTTATAAAGGACTCCAGATATTTACAGTATGAATAAAACTGGAACATTACTTTTATGTCTATTACTTGGATGAGACATAAATTTATTTATTTATTTTGTGTGTGTGCAACTCTTAAGGATAAAACTCACATATAAATAAATGTAGCAGGGAGGACTAGTCTTTAGTTTTCTCTTGTTAAATGTGTAAACATACCTAAAATGCACATGAAACGTACAGATATTTAGACTCCAGAAATAAATAGTCACACAAAAACGCTAAACAACACCTGACAATATAACTAAATCTTTTGCTATAGTAAAAAACATAAAGCTGTAAAATCCCTATAAAATGAGGCAATGTCCAGTGATCTGTAAGTCAGCAATCTGAGTGTGTACTCTTTTAAGACATTAATAGTCTCTTCTTTGGCACTTTTAGCTTCGTTAATCATCTGATAAACTAATTGTATTTCAGTTTCACTTTCCATTGGGACCTTCATAACCCAATCCACAGCTGTGACTCCAGACCAATGATCAGTCCCATAAAACCGCAGTCTCCTATTGTGTCTGTTTTTGGGTCATCTAGTCTTGCGATCATTCAGGACCTTTTGGTGTCCGTTGGGCTCCAGGCCGTCAAGTTTGAGATGGCCCTGACTGTAGCGGCGGATTAGAGCTCCAGGAAGTAGAGCCACACATGCGATCAGCAGGAGCTGCAGCAAGGTCCCCCACGAAAAGATGTCATCCAAAGAGTGGATCTCAGACAAGATGGCTCCCGTACGGACACAGATGAAGTTATAAGGGATTAGACCTGGAAAGAAATTAAGTATTTAAGATCATGAGATCAAGATCAGAAGCTGTACTTCATGATCAGAGCCTGTTATACATTTATTTGTCAATTATACATTAAATTATAACTGTACAGTGTAAGCTCACCAATGAGGATGGAGAAGAGGAAAATGGGGATGGGGATGTTGAGGATTGGAGAGGTGATGTTCAAGAACCAGTTAGGTGTCATGGGAAAGAATCGCAGAAAGAGCAAGAAGAAGAACAAACTACTCCTGTTCTCTGCAACCTAATAGAGATAAATAGAGATTCATCATGTGCTCATGTATTATGTTTCAACTATAAAGTTCTATAGAGAGCAAATGAAGACATGACTATGATCATTTAGTAGGAAGGATACAAAAAAAATGTTAATTGCCAACCAGTCCATAATCCATATAAAAGTACTTTAACTTTAAAGTATGCTCTCTCTCAGTAAACTACTATTTTTTTTTTATACTGCAAGTATACTTGCAAGTTTTCAAGTGGACTCAACATCATATAACATCAATAAAATCAGTCAATATAATCAGTCAATAAAATCAGTCAAAAGGAGTAAACAAGAATTAAAACAACTACGACAAGTATACTTAGAATAGTAAGTTCAAATTTTCTTAAATATATTTCAAGCAAAAGATTAAGAACAAGTTTAGGTCAAATATACTTAGGCCCGGTTTCACAGACAGGACTTTGACTAAGCCAGGATTAGGCCTTTGTTCAATTAGGGTATTTAAGTAGCTTTTATAAACGTACTCTAGAAAAAATATTACTGGGATGCATCTTGATACAAAACAATGGCAGTGACATATTTTAAGATATGTTAGTGCAAGTTGCTTTCAGTTAAAACAGCTCAAACAAACATTTTAGTCTGGGACTAGCTTAAGCCTTTTCTGTGAAACCAGGTGTAATAATTTTCAGTGTACTTATCAGTATAAGCCAAGTTTACTTAAATTTAATATTGTTAAGTATCACTGTAAGCCCCAATAAGTTGGCAAATCAATTAATCAAATATTTAAGTTTAAAATATTTAAGTTAAGATATTCAAAGTTTAACAGAAACAGAACTAGCAGATATTTATTTTACACTCATACATTTTAATTGATATCAACTGGAAATATTTGAGTAATTCATACATTTAACTTAAAATTATATAATTTCACCTTAAATATTTTTCTTGTTAACATGCTGGGAAATAGAAATCCCAACCCAGTTTCAGTTAACTTATAGTTTATCTAAATTAAAAGAAGCAAGTTCATAAAACTTAAAACAATGAAACAATTCAGATTACTTAAAATGTGTTGATTTTGTGAACTTTTGTGAAAGTTCTAAATACTCATAAAAGTTCATTTGATTGAACAATTTTGTTTCATTTAAGTTCACTCTACTCAAACCAATTAATTATTTTGAGCTCTTTTATTTTTAGTTTAGAAGAAGTATGCAAACAGCACACTTTTTTGTAAGGGATACAATTTTTCAGTTCATGCAAGTGATTTATATCAAACCTTCAAATTTGGCATTGGTATTTGCCAGCCCTGTTTGCTACCATTTGTGCTATAGTACACTCGCTGACTATTTTTAGAACATTAATTAACGGAAAAGCCCTCTATCACGTGCTAAACAGCCAGAGGTGACCCACCATTCTCTGCAGCATTGCCACCTTCTCGGGGAAGATCCTGATGATATGGCGCTTGCCAAATGTACGGGACAGCAGGTAGCAGTTGACGGAACCCACAGTAGTCAAAGTGCAGGCAATGATGAGTCCATGCCATGGCCCAAACAATGCCCCTGCCAGCATGTTCTAGACATGACAAGAAAGATTGACAGTAAAAAAAATGTTTCTTTACAGAAACATATACTGTGTAGTGTATACTGCACTTAACTGTACTGAAATTTAGCATATATGGTATTATGTCCACATGATTTAGATAATAAAAGATAATAAATCTTTTAGTTCATTCAAATGGTCTAACAGTGTCACAGAGTAGACCTCTGTTACCAACCAAAAAGGATGATCCTGGAATGGCAAAGGACTGCTTGTAGAGGTAGGCACTGCAGAAGAGAATTAACACATAGCCAGTGTGTTCTGTCTTATAGAACTGCAGCAGTTCGGCTAGTTCCCTCAACTCCTCTAGATCAGACGGGAACTTCAACCTGGAGAAAATATTAGTGGATCTGTAAAACAATGACAACTTGAACATAACAACTTTTTTTCTCTTAACTCTAACAGACTGGATAGGGGCCGTCCTTTTCCTATCAACCCAATTGCTAAACCAGCTCTAAGGAGACTAACGCAGTAGGAAGAAAAGGATTATAACCAATGGATTGAGTGATACTGTGGGCTTTAGGTATATGTTACGGACCCTCTAAAAGGACATGGTGATGAAAATAATCATGTGAAGAAAAATAATGTCAATGCTTTTACATTTGCTTATTATCCCCCGAGATAATTCGCAAAGAACACAAATGTTTTGCAAGTGAACGCAAAAAATCTTGGGGGAATGCAAAACATTTGCAAGAAAACGCAAAAGCATTTACTAATATTTTTTCACCTTTACTTATATAGTGCTTTTTGTAATGCAAATCGTGGCAAATCAGCTTTACATTAATAATTGACAAATAATTTTGGCTGCACAGCAGCTCCCAAAGAAAATGGTGTCATTGTCCAGCTTATTCTATATATTATTGATTCATTCTGTTGCAAAGATCCATAGTTAAGTTAAGTTAAGTTAAGTCATGACGTAGTTAGTCTAGTTAATCTATGTATATCAGCTCTGGAGAAAACAGTGATGTAATCGTCCGGCTCAGCTCAGTTCGCATACAACGGCGCCAATGCAGGCATATCAAATACACTGCTGAATATCAAGCAAGTGTCCCCAACTTTAGCAAGCCATGTCCCTTTAGGGGCTCCGTAATTGGTTTTAGAGCAGCGCCATGATGGGTATGAAAGCGAGGCTGTGAGGGTTAGAGTTTTCAGTGGCATCCGCTGTAAAAAGCTGTATAAAGCTGTATAAAGCTTCTAGATCACTCATAATTTTCCACGGCTCATGTTGTCTGGAGTTTTTTGAGAAAATGAACCATTACCATTATGTACAACTTAAAAGTATATGATTAGGCTATAAAATTATATCAATAATGATTATTTTAATACCTGCTAAGCATCACAATAAAGTACTGTAAATAAATACATTATGGAACTTCTATTAAACAACTGTACAGAAAACAGGCTTTATTTCACCAATTCTTGGTCTGAAAAGGGTTGAAGACTCCTGATCTAAACACTAGCCTGTCAGCAAGATTAGACAGAAAGACTGAAATATGATACACCAACTGGACGGAAATAGCCTCTCAGCTGTGGAAATGCACTTGTGTGAGTGTACAGGTTTGGCTGTACTTGAAGACCAAATTGTTTTAAGAGTCTACAAACACATCCAACATGATCATCAATAAATATGTGTCCCACAGACTGAAGTTCTCATGAGGCGGTCACTGGCCTCTTACCAGCAGATGAATCACATCTTGTGCAGTCGTGAGTAATCTAAGCTCCTTACTGCCGTCCAGGAGGTAATTTGGGCACGCAATGAGGCAGTGTTCCCCACCCATGTGCCAAACAGAGGTTTTAATTTCATATGCGTACCCAGTGTGACGAATATAAACATGTGATTTGCTCCATGCTGAGCACACGCTGAGTGCGTTCTCATTAGAACAACAATATAAGAGGCTTCAGTGTAGGAGACAGACCAGACAATAAACAAAACAGCTTCAATAACGGCAAAAATATTCTTAGTAATTTTGAATTGATTTCCAGTGCAAATCTACTCTTAAATAAAGAAGAAAAATCACTTAATGGGGACCTATTATGACCCTTTTTACAAGACTTAATATAAGTCTCTGGTGGCCCCAGAATGTGTCTGTGAAGTTGCTTCTCAAAATACCCCACCGATCATTTATTATACCATATTGTAAATGTGGAAGGAAAAATAGGAAAAGTGGAAGTGGAAGGAAAAATGAAAAAGTGGGTAGATTTTTACCATTATAGGCTTGGTTTCACACGCTGCCAACACACATCTGTGATCAAACACCTTATAAAAGTGAATTTTGCATAATAGGTCCCCTTTAAGATATTAAATTATCGAAAACTATTATTATTGAAAAATGTTTTAAGTGACTTTATGCTTAAAACAAGAAAAAATATCTCAAGTTTTGTTTCTGAAAAAAAAAACTAAATTAAATGAGTTTATACTTAAATAAACTTTTTTTTTAAATAAACTTCTAATCAAGTTTTTTTTTTTTCTTACCCGAATGGCAGATTTCGTGTTTATAGCTATGAAACAACATGTAGATCTTTTTTTAAAATATATTAAGTGATATTGCTTCTCAAGTAAATGTATGTTGATTTGTTTAAGAATGTTAAGATAATTACACTGGAACACAAGACAAAAACACAAATAAAGTTTTTGCAGTAAAGTAAAACTCTACCTTCCTGTATTTTGACATATGTCCTGACATATTCTACATTAAAACAGTCTTGAAATAGTCTGATTTTATGGCTATACTGATGCACAAAATTTCCCTTCTCTGATAACCATGGAAATTCCCATGGTCCAAAGACTCAAACGGCTATTTACACCAGTGGAGGGTACACAGGGTACAGCTGTCTCTGCCATCACTGCTGAACAACATGTTAAAAACTTCATCTCAATCTCATCAGCGGATATTCTCCCAGGGCACAGAAGAGTGAGCTAATCAAGAAATGAAGCAAGACATGCAGGTCATAAGACACTATGAATAGGTCAGATCTTTAGATGGAATGTGATGATGGTGGACGTACAGCGGATCCATTACTGAATATCAAACTCCAATCTTTCCACTGCTTTTGTCATTCCAAATATTAGAATGTCTTCAGAAAGTGACATACTGTAAGAGCATGGAGCTTTTGAGACCTCTCTTCTCTCCTTTTATTTACTTTTATCTTCTCTTGTTTTTATTTATTTTTATTTTTTCCATTTTTATGTTTGGGGATCAAAAAGGGGGGTGCACATTAAGAGGCCAAACATACGTGTCGCATATGAACACTCCAGATATCTCTTTCTTTCCCTCCTCCTCAGTGTTGCACATCTCAGCAAATTCAGGGGATTTCAAGACACTCCAGAAGGCAGTTGTCTGATCTTATAACTGTCACCTCATGCCCTTTGGCAGGCCCCAATCCTGAGATGAGACTTCTAATGTTGAGTTGCATTCAAATAGTTTAATACATTAATACAATTTATTAATAATAAACAATTTAAATAATTTCTAATATGATAGGTTCCAGCATCCCTGATAGCCTAGGACAAGTGGATTGGAAAATGGACATACATTTACCTTTAGTCATTTAGCAGACGCTTTTCTCCAAAGATAAATTTGGATAAATAATTGGATAATTTATTACACATTTGGTGTCAGTAAGATTTTTCTTTTTTTTCTTTTTTTAGAAATTAATACTTTTATTTAGCAAGATATCAAATTTAAGTGACAGTAAACAGTTTTATGCTGTTAGGAAAAAACTATTATATTAGTTGCGTCAACAGACAATTAAAAAATAACTAATTAATCGCATTATGTGGTTCTTTGGAGGCAAAGAGCCACATAATGCGAAGGTAACCTTCATTTGATTGAAGTATAACATTTATTATTGTTTATTGTGTGTGTGTGTGTGTGTGTGTGTGTGTGTGTGTGTGTGCTGTTGGACTATAGGCTAAACCGACTTGCAACTACCTGTGCATTAAATGGTTTTATTACACAACTTCCAGCCATTCAGAATCAAGACCATGGTAAAATTAAATTTATATTTTTATATTGTATGTATTGTATTTATATATATGTAACTTCACTAAGGATTTTTTCTACAGGCCCAGTTGGGCTGGTTCTGATTTTTACCTGCTCTGCCAAAATATATAAATCAATCCTTATTAAAGCCACAAAAGTTATTCCGTCAAGAGCTGCGAGTTATTTTATCTATGTCTTCTGTTGTTTGATTCACATTAATGCCAGACAGCAGCTAAGATGTCCTCACTGCAGCCTGTAGTGTAATTACGTACTGCAGTAAATCCAAAACGTAGTGGGCAAGTTTTTTTTACCCAAACCAGTTTAAAGGGTTAGTTCACCCAAAAATGAAAATTCTGTCAAACGTTCCAAAGCCGTAAGACTTTTGTTTGTCGTCAGAACACAAATAAAGATCTTTTTAATGAAGTGTGAGAGCTTTCTGTCCCTCCATTGACAGCCTACATAACTACCACTTTCAATGCCCAGAAAGGTAGTAAACACATCATTCATGTGACTCCATTTACCATTTTAATTACAAAATATTAATCGCCAATGCACATTAATGAGAGCACCACGGTGCATGCGTGTTGTGTTGACGCGAGAGCAGACGTTGTCGCTCTATGTGGGCATAGGAACGTGCCCAGAATGCCTGTTCACAAATCAGGCCCTGAATGTAACACATATATATATATGGATATTTAGGATATATATATGCAATGATTGTATATAGTGCACACAAGCAAAGCAAACAATATCTGAGACCAAGTTGCATGATGAGAACTGACCAGGGATCAGAATCTTTGGGTCCCTGCCTATGGGACATGAGATGCCAGATGAGACTCAGATGAACTACAGTACATAAAGTGCCTATCATCTGGGCACCAAGGGCTGCCACACAGTATAAAGTAACGCTGATGAGGAGAGAGCACAGGGCAAACTGGAACGAAGTGTTCTGGAATATTTGCCACTGCTAGAGAATAACTATCAGAGCTTCTCACTTTTTACAGGACAAGTCCATCGCTCTCTCATTCACTCTAATTTTATCTCTTCAGTCTCTCTGTGAACTGATGAGGGTCTTGCTATATATAATGAATAAACCAGTGCTTAGTCAAACAGACATGCAGGAAAATAAGAAGGAATGTGAAAAAAATAAAGATAGAGAGAACAAATAAAAAAGAAAGAGGGAGGGAGGGAGAGAGGTACTTCACAGCTGAAAGGGAGCATCACAAACTGCATGTACTGTAGGGAAAGATGCTTCCCCTCAAGAACACTGTGAATTTACTGATGCATCATACATCCTCCTATTAGTGGAAATATATTATTGGTGGAAATAACTGAAAACATTTTACAATTAAGTTAGCACAAAATCATGAAAAGGGCTAAATTACCTGTGGCAAGACCCCCCCCCCCCCCCCCCTCAGGACAAACTATCTGCAGAATAAATAAAATACTTGTAAACAAGTAAAATACATCAAATATTATGTAACACTTAATGTAAATGTATGCTTTTTGACAATGTAAATAATATAAATAACACCTTGGGTTTTATACTACTTATAGAAAAAGAAACATTCGGTCCCAATTGTACTTTCTCACTTCAAAATAAAAAACAATATTTCCCAATAAAAATCTAAAGGAATTACCTGTCCACAAATTCCTAATGAATAAACAGACAATAGTGTGATGAGTAGAACAACTCGGGACAGTAGTGTAAATGTATCAGATAGTTAGGGATAGGTTAGGAGAACTCCTGATCGGCATAAATATAGCAGTGACAAGCAACTCAGTGACTGAAACTGAGCAGAGAGTCCACACTGTCTCTGATGGACTGATCCTCTCTGATTTAACTGACAAAGGGATTCAGAGTGTATGTTTCCCGCAGTAACATAACGTGTTTTAATCATTAATAAAGAATTGTGTGTCAGTGGTCATTCTGGTGTACTGTGCTCTGCCCTCTCGCTCAATGTTGTAATCACAAAAACAGCGATTTATTCATTGGCCTAAAAAATTACAGTAAGCATCACCACGTTTCGGGGTAAACTTTCTCATGTGAGTTTAGACTGCCAACAGTTATTTAGTATTTTGTCATTTGTTATCAGCAGATTTAAGACTAATTAAAAACAAATGAAGATGTTTAACTTATTACCTGCATTAAAGCGCAGACTGGAACAATTACCATTAAACAGTTAATAAAGAAATTAATAGAATTCATTCAGCTACAAACAACAGCAGAAGTGGGAACTGCTCAAGGCTTCCAGAGATAAGAAGCAGAGAGATCTAGTCTACCTGAGTACTTCCTCCTCCGACTCATCGACTGAGTGTTCAGGTTCAGCGTCGTGAACGCGGACTGCACGAGGACCCGGCGGAAGGAAAGCAGACAGCAGATACAAGTAAAAAGTTGCTGTGGCCACCAAGGCGATTAAACCCCAGATTGAGCGCATAGTCCCCGGCTGGATCTGTCTATAAACGACGTTGCTGCACTTGCTGCTACACCTGTTAAATAGCAGGTCCGGTCAGTGGGCAGTTTATACATGTTACGTCTCCAGCCCATGGAAGTACGTGGACCTACTGTATTGCAACAATGTGAGTGAGTGAAGCCCCTCATGAGGGTGGACCTACTTGTCACATGAGACCCCCAAAAATACGAGACTATGGTGTGGTGACGCTGGGAACAGTTTGAGCAACATTGGAAAACAGGAACTTCATATGATTAGAAGTCGTTTAAACTATTATTAGAGCTTATACTATCAGTGTTGGCGTCATTTCATTTTCCCGAGGTTGCAGTTATTACCCACCTGGTATTGGCTAAGATGGTGCCTCAGGCTATATAAAAGACAGTAAGTACACAGTCATATATATATATATATATATATATATATATATATACATTTTTTTAAAATGTATTTATTTATTTTTGCTTCAAGACAAATACTATATATTGTTATGGATTGTTATGTATAAATAAATGTACATGCACAATGTAATTAACTTGCATAAATAAGCCTAATAGCCTAGGTATAAGACTAGTGGACGGAACACTGTAAATAGGAAACATAATTGGGTTTATATTGATGGCAAATAACATATATTGAAGGTGTGGTTTGTGGTTTGAACAAATTTTGATTGTATGGAACCTGTTTTACTCAAAGTGAAAGATAAAATTGAGAAAAGGGATCTTATGACCATTACAAGGTTTTTCATAGGTCTATATGTCAGACTTCTTTTTTTAATTTTCAAAAGTTTTATATTGCCATAATGAGGCAACAACAACATGTCTTTTAATATAAGGCTTTTCTGTTTTGTTACCACTTGATGGCAGAGTTGATTTCATAATCAAAAGCCCAAGGTCGGCACAGGAAAGGCTTTGGACAGACTTAGATTTGAAATTTTTTAACTTGTTTTTATTGTTTCATAGGCAATAACTTACCCAAACTGTTGTTCTAAAATAAAGATATGAAACTGCATGAAGTGTTGTTTCCGCAGACTTTAAATGAAACAGTGTTTCAACTATATTTTACATGATTTCATTATGAAAAGTTGTAAGATAGGCTGTGATCACTTAGTAAGAGTAACTTCATATGATTAGAACCCATTTGAAACTACAATATGTAACAAAATATTACAGGCTATTATCAAAGGCTATATCAGTGTTGTCTGTGTGTCATTTCATTTTCCAACAGATTTTTTTCACATGGCATAACAGCTACAAAATTCTGCATGGAATGAGGCTATTGCCTCATAAAAGAAAAAAGCAAGTATACAGTCTTATTTTGTTTTTGGTTTTTTTGCTTCAAGTCAAATTTAATGAGTGAGCAGGATGGTGTTGTTTAAAGCTTGGTATTCTTGGCTGAAAGAAAAGAGCTGGTGAAAAAGTGAGCAGTCACTGTTATACTGTATTACAATATAACATACATTACATAACATACATCATATTCGATATATAGCCTACATTTATTTGCATGCTAAAGTAGCTATTATATGATCAAAGCCAGATATGGAAAAAAAAAACAGCAACAATGGTACTTGTTAAAATTGAAATACTACAATCTGAACATGGAAAGGGAATAATTTCCTCAGTATAAAATACATAATATTAAGAATAATTATTGTAAATAAGTAAAAAGAACTTAATAATAAATGTATGAGACTATAAAACTGTAAGGATATTAAGATAACTGGACACAAGTGCACAGATCCAAATTCTGTGAGCAACAACCAGTAAATAAAGCTTCCTTCTGTAGCCTTAGGAGAGAACAATTATTTGCCAAGGTGGATGAAGATGAATCGGAAATGTACATGTACTGTATATGATAAAAGGAAGTAGGAGGACTTATGATGGTCCGTTCATTTGTTTATCATTATCCAATCAATTCTTAAAGTATTTCATCTATGATAAATGAATATGCATAACAAGAAGAGTGTATAAACTGTCTATCTGACCAATAAACTTTGTAGAAGAAAAGAGATGTGAAGCATACTCGGTGTGTGTCTCATTCTTCCCATGTGGGCCTGCATGAAAAGATTTGAAGCACCATGGGCAAAGTTTGTGGGGAAAGATTATATATATATATATATGTGTGTGTGAAGTGATATGCAAAATACAATTTAAAGTGAAAGCGACGTGACATGTATCCAAGTATGTTTCCCATACTCGGAATTTGCGCTCTACGTTTATCCCATCCAAGTGCTCACACACACACACACACACACACACACCGTGAACACACAGCAGTGGGCAGCCAATTTTCACTTTGGCCTTGCTCAAGGGTCTCACCTCAGTCGTTACCAAGGGTGGAAGAGGGCGCTGTACATTCACTCCCCCATCCCACAACCTTTGGGTTACAAGCCCGACTCTCTAACCATTAGGCCACGACTGCTCCCAATTAAATACATAAATTGGGGCCGTTTATTGCATATTACATAAATAGTTCTAATTAAAAAGAAGACTATAATAACTATAATAAAATTATAAGACTATAAAAACTGGAATGATCACTGTAAATAAGAACTATAATTGGGTTCACTCAAATTATGCAATATTGTTGGCAGAGGGATGCTTTGACAATGTGAAACCATTTTTTTTTCTTCTACCACTTGATGGCAGAGTTGACTTCATAATGCCCAAACACAGGGTAGGTTTGAGAAAGATTTGGAATTATTAACTTTTTAAGTATTTGTGTCATAGACAATTAACTTACCTTTAACAGCTGTCCTAAATTAAAGGTATGAAATAAATAGTATGAAGTGTTGTTTCTGCAGGTTTTGTAAATGAAACACAGTGTAGTTTCAAATATATTTTTAACTGATTCCACTAAGAAACATTGTAAGACATGCAGTGATTTCATCAAGTAGAACATGTTACTTATGAACATTAATTTTGGAATAATATTCCTGTCAGTCTATCAGATTTTATAGTTTGGATAAGCTGTGGTTATGGTTTGAATAACTCTGATAAACCAATAATTTCTTACAATTTTGGGAATAATTCATGTTTAGAGTTAATTTTGGGGGTAAGGAATGTTAGAAATCTGTTTGAGGATTATGTTGATTCAAGAACAAATCCTTTGCAAAACCACTGTCACGAGTAAGTCAAGTATAGTCTGTTTTTCCCTCATAGAGATAGAGAAGAAAAAGACAGGGAGAGACTTTTAAATGTTTAATTAATATTCCCCTTGAGGAAGCTGTTTCATCATCAAAGATTAAAATAACCTTCCCGGCATATTCCAGAGGCAGATTCATTGATAAAATTTTGCTGTGTGTAGACTGAAGTTTTCCACATGCCTGACTGGGAAATATAGATTGATGACAGGCACATTTGTTTCCACATTTTCACGATTGGTTGAAGATCAGCTGATTTGTATTCTGTGGAACATCTCTAATCAATTGAACCCATTCATTGATGGGTATTTGAATGCACGTGGTGGACACACAACGCTGCAGGCTGTGCGGGATACAGAGTGGATTTATTGATTTTTCTTCGTGGTCACTATCAAGTTTGATAGTGATATTAAAACTATACAAAATATACACAAAAAAGTGATGTGTGCTTGATATTAAAATGCCAAACCTTTAGAAGGCATTATTCATAAGAAGGAATTATTATACAACTTTGTCTAACATCAGTGTATGCGAATCCAAGTGAGTGTGATGTACAGTAAGGTTTCTGAAAGCATATCCGTTTTGATTTTGTAGGTGCCTTTAACTCAAATAAAAGATAGAGAGAGGAAGATGAAAGGGAATTAGATGTAGTTAAGGTGGACTCTCAGCTCAGTTTGACTGTCCTCTCTGCAGGGCACAGTTAACTTCAAGAGGATGTGATGTACAATAAAGAAGGAGGCTGCTAGACACACAGACACTGAGGGAATGTTAGTGAGAGACAGGGAAAAAAAGAAAGAGAAGTGTGACATGAAAAGAAGTCTTTTACTAATTATCATTTAAAACTTAAACTGCACAATTACTCATATTCTCTTATCAATAATCTTATATTAAGTCTATGATCTAGGACCATTTAACATACAGCATTAAAATTTAGCAGCTACAAATTATTTCTTCATGAAAAATAGTTCATGTTACTCCGAACATGTTTGTGTTTTTTTTTAATGTGTGACGCAAAATTTTAAATTTTAGATTTTTCTATATTTGAGCACTTTAAAAAGAATACAAAAGCACGATACTCATTTCCTAAAAGTTTTTTGAACACTTTGCCTGTCGTATTCCATGTCATATGGAACAATTGAACAGACCCAAATTTAAGTCATTATTCACTGATAACCTTCCCTTCCAGTGGGCTGTTCTGATGATTCGAACTCAAGAAACAGATCAGTCTGATTTACATTTAAAAACTTTTAATTATTGAAAACTCATGCCTGAATACAGCAAGGAGAGATTATCAGTGAACAGTAAATTAAAGGGACAGTCTGTCAAAAAATGAAAATGTTTGTCATCACTTGCTCACCTTCAGGTCGTTGCTATCAGGCTTTCATTCATTTTTGGAACACAAATGAAGATATTTTTAATGTTCTTTCGTGATTTTTTGTCAATCCATTTATACACAATCAATATTGTCAAGCTTCAGAAAATGCATAAAGACGCTGTAAGCGTAATGCATATGAATCAAGAGTTTTAATCCAAGCTTTGATGAACAGATTTAATTTAGACTTTTATCCACAAATAAACACTGATCAATGGAAATACATAGAGCACATCAAATATGGTAAACAAGCTCAAACGTCCTTGCTTGACACATGAGAAAAATCCTCATTGCTTCTTTCACATCAAGCATGCACATTTGAGTTTTCATTTAGCATTTTTTATGGACTCTAAGTATGTGCCTTCCGAATATATACAAAGTCTTACGGGTTTGGTAAATTGTGACAGATTTTTTATTATTATTATAATTATTTGGGGGCGTACTATCTCTTTAAATTTTTGTCTACTCCTGTTCCTTATATACAAAGCTTTTGTATGGCTTGAAAAGACCACTTTTATGATACATTTTGAAGCTTGAAAGCCTAAGCCTCGCTTTCATTGTGATTGCATGGAAAGAGTGGCTACTTCAATTGTTCCTTTGCAGAGAAAAAAGTCTTACGGGTTTAGAAGGCTGAGTAAATAATGTCATCAGCATTTTAAAATTCCACTTTAAATTTGTTCAAAAGAAAATGTTTAAAAAAAATCTTTACAATGATGTATTCCAACTAGAGTTTTAAATCCTCATGTAAGTACTGCTAACATGAATATACACAGACTCACGTGCTGTGCGGATTATTTATGTTCACCATTGTGACTGAAACATCTGGCTCAAGCATTGGATCCCTTAACAAATGAGATGCATACTCCCAGGAGATCCACCACAAGTCTGCTGGGGATCGACTGTAAAATCACAACCTGAAACTGAAATGACCATCCAAAAGTATATAAAAATTTAATAATAAATTGATTTGGGGCAAAAAATAAATAAATTAAGATGAACAAAACCCAGTATTCATGGTAAAAGGCTCAGGACACAGAGAGAGAGAGAAAGAGAGAGAGAGAGAGAGAGAGAGAGAAAGAGAGAGCAGCCATGCATTGCAAGTATATAACATCATTTGCAGGATCATGTTAGATGGGGTTTTCCCTCAGCTGGGATGCTGCACTGTTGAAATGGTAACCCAGTTTTGGTGATGGATATAACTCCAAGATGAGGGTTCAATTCCTGCCCAGATCTCATTACACCCAGAAAGCAAGACAACCTTACACACACTAAACAACTTCAGAGATCCACCATCCTGCCAATAACAATCTCAGAGCCTCGGGCAGTGTCTGCTTGGTGGTGATAGCAAATGTGATATTTAAGTTGTTCAATAAAACTCAATGTTTGAGTGTTAGGATGGTTTCTCAGATGTTAATAATAATATAATGTACAGTTGGTATAGTATAAAAATCATTACGCCTGTGGAATGTCCTCACTAAGATAGTAAAATAAACCTGTGTGTGTGTGTGTGTGTGTGTGTGTGTGTGTGTGTGTGTGCATTTTTGTGATTTATGAGGACACTAATTTGTATAATGACATGGGTATTACACCGGTATTATGAGGTAAACATGAAATATAAGGACATTTCATGAGTCCTCATATTTACAATAGCTTTAAAAACATACTAAATAATGTTTTATTAAAAATGTAATGGTTTTAATAATTTTCTGTGAGGGGTAGGTTTAGGAGTAGGGGTAGTGTAGGGGAAGAGAATGTATGGTTTGTACAATAAAAAAACACATTTCTCCAATGGAATGTCCTCACTTTGATAGCAAAACAAACCTGTGTGTTTGTTGTGTGTGAGCATGTAGTGGAGGCGTGCTTTCAACCTAGATATAGTTATAGCTGCAGGCTTTGGTTTATATTGAAAACGTCCCCCCAGTTCATGTGCCAGACTCAAAGAGCATCCAAAGGGGGAATGACACAACATCTACGTCACAAATCGTGGTCTAATTTTACTCTCCGTTTCTGAGCTTTGCTTCATCTTCTACACATCAGAGGGAAATGTTTATCTCATGATTTATTGTCACTATGAACCATGAGGCAGAGCTCTACACATCCAGGCTGCCTCTGTATGACATATTTCTATTAACTGTGTGCAGGGTGCCTCAGATCATAGGGCATGGCATGCAAAATAAAGAAGCTTTATTGTCGTTTCATTATTAAATGAACGGCTTTTAGAAGCAATGTCTTTGCTGAGATGCAGAGGCATCAGCTGCATGAAGATGAGGTACAGCTGAAAACTAAAGGAGAAAAACAATATAGCTTATGAGGTCTTCTCAGTTGTTTAATTTTTTAATGTATTGTAGCATAAAAACTGAATTTAAAACATAATTGAGTCAGCTGACATACATTGAAGGTGAACTCAGCTTTTTTTGTTACAGGTTGTTTAGCAGGTTCTCCTTTGTTCAAGCAGTCAATGGTGTCGGACTTTCTACTGACACCTATTGACATGGATGCATGATTATTTATTTACTCTTTTTTAACTAACCACTGATGCTTCACAGCATATATTTTAAAAAAAAAATGTTTATTTTGTTCATTTTCATCCATGTTTTTTCACTGTCACCCTCCCATCATAGTGGACATTCTTGGTTTGTGTTGTTAGGAAACTGACTGATTCCTGACACTGAGACAGGACTGAAATCTTTTTCTTTTAACTTAAGCAAACGCTTTTAATAAACATCTTGTTGACACAATTAAACATTTTAATGCTAGTAAAAGTGTGAGTACGATGCTGGAAACGAAGGAAGGAAAGGAAACGATCGCATTTCTCTCAACCATTGTGCCTTCATCTGTTTTTTTTTTTTTACATTACTGAATATCATCTTATCATGTATTTATTATTCATTAATCATTTATTAATCATTTGTTACACATGATATGATACACAATATGATATCCTATCCTGTACATCAAAAATAGCTAAACATATAAATATGAAAAACATATATTGTATATATTGTACATCAGTGTATGCTGTAAAGTCATGAGTGGATCATATACAGTACAATAATAAGCAATGATATACACAGACCATATTCAAGTCAAAATACATGCATGAAAATAATAATAAAAAAATACTCTGCGGAAGAAAAATATCAAAATAGGTTATATTATTTATTAATATTATGGTAATCCTTCATTAATAAATTTTAGATAATTTATAGCAACCACTGATCATTGCATTTATGTTTTGTGTCTGCCTGTGATATACAGCCTACAATTCTGTACAAAAAGAAAAGTGTTTGTAGACAAAGGCTAGAATGCCGCTATAGACGTGTGTATATGCATGCATCTGTTCTTTGTCAGACCATATTACTTTTCTAAAGTCAGCACAATGCCACAACACCACAAATCAGGTCTTTTCTGTCAGAGTAAGCCAGAGCAATAGAGAGAGAGAGAGAGAGAGAGAGAGAGAGAGAGAGAGAGAGAGAGAGAGAAAGAGCAGAAGAGGTTTATGACAGGATCTATTTCATTTCATATGCATGCAGATTGTCTCTGGCAGAAGCATATGCAGCAGCGCTGAGCAGAGATGGCACGCTGCCCTTCTCACTACCTCAACAGAGAAGAGCAACCGAAGCTGCAACAGAAGCCACTCGCCCACTCTCACAAGATTTGTCCTCAGCTGAGAACTGCATTAAAACCTTGACTTTAATTAAAATAGCATGTCAACAAAATGGTGAAACATATAGTCTGCTTAATCTAGTTTATACTGACATTCCTAAATTACTCCATAAATGCAGCTGATGATTATGAGAAAAAAATGACAATTCTGACAGAAGATAAACAGACACTGAAAATATCTGAATGTTACATTCATGGAATAAATCATGAATATTTTGAACATGTCATTTAGTAATGTTGTTGTTTACAGCTTTTGTTTCAATCCTGATGTTTCAATCTTTTTTAGGAAAAGGGGTGAATAAAAATCATAAATCATCACATATTTTATATAGAATTGGTTTGAATAAAAACAGGCTGGATTAAAATATGAATTCATTCTCTGACAGTAGGTGGCACTTATAGAAATTGAGCTGTTGTTAACCCTGCACTAAAAATAAAGTCGCAGCCTAATAATCTAAGTTAAAATGTATTGCTTTTATCCAAGGACTATAAAATACTAGTATTTTAGTATATAAAATAGTATAAAATACTATTTAACATTTAACATTACTGAATTAACCTAAATATATTTAAATACATACCTAAATACATACCAAATAAATAAATAAATAAATCAGGTGTAGCTCTTTAACACTTAAACGAATACCTCCTCTTCATTCATTTGTGTGTGTGTATATATATATATATATATATATATTTCACATCGTTAATAGAATCTTTGATGACTGAAGAAGTGCAATTTTACCTTCATTCCACAAGGTGGCAATGTGTGATACACAATGATGAAGTGATGGTTCACTCATAGTTATTGCAGGCAGAAAACAAAAGAATGTACACAAATTAAACACCACTATAGACATTATTCAAGAATTATCTGAAGAATAAGATTGAAGAAATATCTGAAGAAAATGGCATCGAAAGACAGTAAGTTCCCTTCAGAGAAACATTAATATGTCTACTACATCAGAATATCCATACATGAAGCTTGTTATGTGAAGCAGATATTGATCATAGTCAGTGTTGTCCAAACCAACATCTACTTTAATCGTATGGACAAATTACTTTTGAATGAGATGATGATGAGTGAATTATGACACAATTCATTACTGAGTGAATGTTACCTATTAAAATAACAACCTGGATAGAAATTTTGGACCATAAATGTAAGAATAAAACTGTATATTGTTCTCTCCAGTTAACAAATTTCCTGTCACTGTCTGACATTTTGTTTGACATTCTTCTCTCAAATGCTGAAACAGAATACAACATGTTAAAGTCTCTGTGACAGTACAAAGCATGAATATTTAATTAGACAAGCTGTTCAGTTTATGATTGGTTGTTGCTAAACAACTGCTTCACACTGCGTCTTTAGCACCACAATGCAGGCACTGCAAAAAGGTTAAAAGCCGTGATAAAATTACAAGTGTGAAAGTTTTTTTTTCCAGGAGTTAACAGCAGGGTTTAAAAAGATGAAAGCCCAGGGTTAATTTAAGTGAAAAGCCCAAATGATTATATTCATTTTTATTTAGACCTCAGCCAGCTTCACTACCCCTCTACTCTGGGAAAACTCCAAACGGTGCAGTCTCACGGGGCACTTTGTCTGTAAGGAAATGACATGAATTAAGGAAAGTATCCTGTCTCTCTGCCACTAGTCGAATATATCTTTGACAAAGAGCACCAAAGCAATAACACAAAAACCCGCTTGCAGCCTGGGATGAAAAGTGATGAAAAGGTGATTGTCCCTTGGGCAAATGTTTGAAGGACTTTCTGGCTTAACCCACATCTGTGAGGATGATATTGTGCCAACACTGTTTTCCATAATCATACATATTACAGGCAGGGAGAATGTAAATGTTTAAGTACAGTTACAGATCCAAGGGTGCATGGGTGGTGGTGTATATTCATACTTTTGAGATTTGTGTAAAATAAAGCATGCAGTCTACAGAAGCCTACAGCTTTGTCTCCGAAAAATTTGTAATATCTGTTAGTGTTTCACTTTGCAGTTTTTCGCTCACAAACACTGTTAGTGGCCATTTGTCCCGAAATAATTCCCACCTATTGCCAGACCCCTCAGGACTCTTCACACACCCAGAGAGAGAGATACAGAGAGAAAGAGAGAGAGAGAGAGAGATAGAGAAAGAGAGTATGCACATCCTGCACCTCAGCCACTAACTACAGGTCCCATCTCTGAGGAAAGTGAAAGTCTAATCAATCCTTTTTCTAGGATCAGCAGACACTGGCTTCATTGATTGGATAGTTATTGTGACACATGTGGTGGCAGCAGACGTTTGGCTTCATGACTCCACGCTCCAGTGAAACATGGCTCATTTATGAGCCTACCATTCTGCGCGGCCTGCCTGCAGCCTCTGACAAAGTGGTTATGGATGTTGGCAATTTAATGGTATCTTGTGTGTGTCTGTGTGTATGCGTGTTTCCCCTTCTACTCTGCAGAGAGTCAGCGACAGCAATATGGGTCTGAGGAGGCAATAAAATTTAAACGAGGGTGTAGTGTTGTGACATTAGCAATCTTTACTAACATAGTGGAGGTTTTGCTTGCTGACAGGACAATAAAACCAAATAAATACTGTTAACGCCAATGAAACCTTTGAATGACGAATAACGTCCTTGTTGCCCTGGAGACAGTGCATAATTGACATTTCAGTTGAGGTGAAATAGAATGAAATGTAATTAAAGCGGAAGAGGTCAAGAGAAAGATCATAAACAATACATATGAGCAAGCGTAAAACTATGCATTTATCCTGATCCTCAAGGCCAAGCAATTGTGAAGCAGTTATCCAGACTGATAGACTCATATATCCTGCCATTTGCTTGCAGTGTTTCTCTATACATTATGCAATCCTAGCAACGTTCTACATCCCATATGCACAGCTACACTCGTGGCTTCCCAGCTACATCTGTGCGCTGTTTCTTACGGAAGATTGGACTAGAACCTAAACGACTGAGGAAGGCCACAGGGGAGATGGCAGAGGCAGTGGAGACTAGCTCAAGTTGGTTGTGGATATCACAGTTGGAATCCTCATGCAGGAGAAGGCTGATCTGGTCTTCGCTGCCCCACTCAGGTGAAGCGTACAGGTTGAGGGCCGAAACGCTCAAGTCCCTGAGATACCTGCTGAAGATGCAGAGGGATTTACAACAATGCACCAGTGGCTATAAACAGAATATTTGGCATCCGTAGTTGCTCCTGCAGTTCCTGCTTGTGGTAATGCACCACGGATGTTTTTCTCATATTCTATATATACACTGAGGAGGAGCACCTACCCCCACCCAAGCAAAAAACCGTAGAGGGCTCCCAGAAAACCTAGCAAAGTCATTGATTTTAATGATTCACAGGCAGAAGCTAATTGTAAAACAGATGTGTTGTCATGTTTCTGTTTGCACAAAATATAAAGTCACAATTGCGAGAAATAAGATCGCAATTTTGAGAAATAAGTCACAATGAGATGGCTGTTTTTTCTAACGGCTGTTTCAAGTCAATTGGATCCAGTTAACCCTCATATGTGCATATGAGCAAATGAATGCTTGTCATTTATTATTTTCAAGACATGACTGATGTGAACAAAATACATTTCACATATGGTACTGAAAACTTCTGAATCTTGGGAGAAAAATATTGACTTAAGCTGAACACACACACACACACACACACACACACACATGTTGTGTTTTCATTTTTTATGGGGACCAGGCGTAATGGTTTTTATACTGTACAAACTGTACATTCTGTCCCCCTACACTACCCCTACCCCTAAACCTACCCATCACAGAAAATGTTCTGCTATTTTAGATTTTCAAAAAAGATAATTCTGTATGATTTATAAGCTTGTTTCCTCATGTGGACCAAAAAAATGTCCCCACAAGATCAAAATTTACTAGTATTACTATACCTGTGGGGACATTTTGGTCCCCATAATGTAGGGAATACCCGCCCACACACACACACACACAACAACAACAAATCAAGTTATCATAAATCAAGTAGAATTATATTGTGCCAAAGGCATAGGCTTCAAAACAGCTGTGAAATCAATTGCTCTTTTGATGATATCCTATATGGTTTGTACCTTTCATGTCATGAGGAAATTCTCAATTCATACCATTTTTTCCTTTCATGCTTTGATAAAAGATTGCCTGCAAGCAACTTCAGTGCAGGATCCATCAATGCTATAACGTGGCCTTGACCATATTGTTACACACCAACTGGACCAATGAGAGATTTAAAAAGACAGGCATTTTCTCCTGAGGTGGTCGGTCACTGTGCTGCCAACAGTGGCTTTGAAGGAGGAAAATGTTGAGTGAGTCAGTCTGGAAAACTGCTGACAATGTAGCTTTGAAAACTGAACACTTTGAGGATGGATACCCTCTATGACTGTTGTCAGGCTCTCTTTGAAAGCTGAACATATTCATCTCCATAGCCAATATTTGAAACCCCTTCTCTCTAGATCTAGATTTTGAAAGAAAAAAAATTGTGGGCTTGTTTTTTTGATAATACAAAAGAAGGCTTTCAATATCTGCCTTTACAAAAACGGACTTTATGTGACAGTCCGGTTCATTGTAGGCTATACAAATAGGCCTATATATACATCAAAAATGAGCAGGTTGCCTGACTGCACAGTTTTCATGAAACAGTAGCCTACATTCAGTAGATCAGTGGTTCCCAACCACATTCCTGGAGGCGCTCCAACAATTTTGTATCTCTACTTTGTCTCACACACCCATTTCAGGTCTTGGAGTCTCTAATAATGAGCTGATGATCTGAATCAGGTGTGTTTTACTAAGGAGACATGGAAAACATGCAGTGTTGGGCTTCCAGGAATGTGGTTGGGAACCCCTGCAGTAGATGATGTACTATTTCACAGTTTAACATAGACTAGACCACATTGATGGTCAAAGACCCTTAATGAACTTATTACCACCACTATATTCCAAGTGCCTCAAAGCTTTTCCTTTTGATTAAGTTGTTAGATAAACTGTCGGCTGCTTAAGTTCTTGCAGGAAATTATGGTTTCCATTTTGTAAGTTCTTCTGAAAACTCAAGGGTCCGAGGGCTTCTAAAATTTGGTCTAAATGATAACTGTTTTCCTTTATAGATAACCGTGATTCTTCCAGATACAGTCAAGACGAGGAAATGAATTCATAACATACACACACACACAGAGAGAGAGAGAGAGAGAGAGAGAGAGAGAGAGAGAGAGATGTAGTAAGAGGCGGGGATCAACGGCGCAGGAGCGAAACGGAAAATCCGTCTTCGACAATAAGCATCAGTCTCCGTGCCGATCTGAAGCTGTTTATACGGACACTTACGACACGGCGATCTTATATGTAACAGTATTTTTTAAGAGGCGAATCGAGTGGAAACAAGATGTTTTTGTACAAGAGTTAGAAGTGGAACTTGGGTAGCCGAAGTCTTGGGCGTATCTCCACTTTTGTTCATTTATTTTCGAACTGAAAAACAGCCGACGCTGAGCGCATCTGATCTTCCCCGGTGCTGATGAGGGCTTTGTCGGTGTGATCCGTGCGCGATGGCCGCTTCGGGCGGACAGAAGAGTGAGAAGTTAGATGAAGCTCAGGCTCTAGCGAGGAGTTGCGCAGGGCGACCGGACTTTCTGCCCTGCGATGGACTATCCATCTGCGCCACGCACAGCCACGGGAAGTGCTTCAAGCTGCACTGGTGCTGTCATCTGGGCTGGTGCCACTGTAAGTACACGCATCCAGCATCGTTGAGACGTGGATAGATAGGTACTAGGAATCAGTTGCACAGAATAAACGGTAGGCTGTGCACAGGATGATCGAAATGCCTCAAGACTTAAAACTATCACCCACAATGAGGAGTTTAACAGGTCAGCGCTCAGTTCACCAGTGTGCCAAGTAGGCACTAAAAGAGGTTTTTAGTGAAAATGACAAATCACAAGCTTTCTAAACATAATTTCCCCCCGTTCACGGCTCGTCTGGGTCGAAATAAAACAAAGCTTTCATGCACAGTCTCAGGGAAATTCTTTTGTTCCCATTTCCCTTCAGAGTTCTCGAACGCTGACGTCAGATAAAGAGTTTCTTCAGTTTATTTTTAACCAGTTACGACTGAAGGTCTTCCAGTTGTTATAGCTCTACACTGCCAAATGTTCTAAAAATGCACTTCACTCTTAAAAATAAAAGTTAATTTAATTTGGCCGTGATGGTTCCATGAAGAGCCTTAAACATCCACTTCTCACAAAAGGTTCTTGGAATTATTAAAATGTTTTTCACACTAAAAAAAAACCCCTGAAATTCTCTTTGGGAACCTAAAATAGTTCTTCTATGGCGTCACTGCGAAAGAAAAAAAAACCCTTTGGAACATTTATTATTATGAGTGTATAATATATAATTATTTAATCACCATTTCATCGTCTTTCAGTGGCATATTAATTATAAGACAAGCATGTGTAGCAGCAAAACTGTTGCGACTGGAACATTTGGGTTTAAAATGTAGCCTTCCTTAAAATGTAAATTTACTGTAGGCCTGCTTGGAAGTAATCAAAATAATCAGTAATCAACCATAATAATAATAAAAAAAAAATATCTAGGCATTTTGCCGATCAAAATAGTCATTAATCTGGTAACTATGCATTTTGTATTTCGGTCAAGACCATGCTTATCACATATTCTCTGAGGAATGGGGAATCTTGCGTTTGTGTCACTTATGAAATATTAAACAAGCTGATAAATGATGTATAAAAATCTTAGAAATGACGTTCCACACTGGTTGTGAATGTGTATAGTTTCTACTCTTCTAAGGAACAGGCCTGTTAAAAACCGAAAATAGATAATCGACAACTTTATTTGTTGTCATGTAGACATACATTTCTGGAGATAACCATGATAAGATGCATATTATACTACTCTTTGAGGGAGCTCTTTCTTTCTTTCTTTCTAAACCGAGGTCTTCATATACAGTATGCCTATACTAACATAGGCCTACTGTCCAGCTCTAAACTGCTAAATGTGGACTACAGTATAAGGCATTTTATTATAAGGTATTTTCTGTAACTTGACTTATAGGCTGCTAATTCAAAGAGACACCTGGGTATTTCTCAAAATACGGTAACAAACCTGTCCTTTGAGGTTTCAGCCAGTTCAAGAAATCAATATCATTATATAACCTAACATTGTTTTAAATAATATGCAATGGTTTGACAAATGTTTTGCACATTTGTTTAAAAGAAAAAAAAAAAAGAAAAAAATAATACTTTCCAAGATGCATTTTTCATGATGCATCCCTTGTTGCCTTCATCTGGAATAATTGACATTTCAATGACATTTATAGATATTTCATTCATTTATTGCTGTTTTTTTTTTTTCAAGCAGGGCAAGGTCTAGCAAGTTACATTGTTTAATGTATGTATGACATTTTGTGTACTTTTTATTTACAAAATATTTAAGGATATAATACATTGATTTTATGGTTATAGAGATGTTTTCTTAATTTGTGAAATAATAAAGTAAGCCATCATAATAAGACAAAAACTCAAAGCAAAACACAACCAGACAGTCAAGATTTTGGAGAACGATCCACTGTCTAACTCAAAAGCAGACTCATAGGGACTTTACAACTGAAGTGAAACTTGCTAAGTTGACAATGATAAATGTGCATTATAGAGGAAGGCAATAGAAGAATAAAACTGGATGTCTTTATAAAGCAATGATAAGATCAGGCCATTTCTGGTGTCAAGGGTGTCTGATAAAAATGCAGTCATTGTGAGGCTAACAAATGTCATGTGGCTGTGAAGGAGGGTGGAGATTCTTTAGATTCCTTCGACGTCTCTATGAGATAATTATCTCCAAATGTGTGTGTGTGTAGGCTATGTTTGTCTGTGTGTGAGAGAGAGAGAAATCGGTGGGAGGTTTTTAAATACAGTGAAAATTCTCATTCTTCTGGGCAACTGAGGTTGCTAAGTTTTTGTAGGTTTCAATATGTAGTTGCATCAAGACAGACTGTCTGATTTTTAAGTGTCACTTCCTGTTTAAGTTTGGCACAGCAGCATTCTGACGAATTATGAAAGAGAGGTTCTGTGAGCCAGTATCCACAGTCAAGCAAAACCATTCTTGGCTAAACTGTGTGTTTGAGTCAAACCTCACATCTTGACTTCCACTAACTCCTTCCTAGTTTTAAAACAGAGGGGGGAGAACTGTCAAAAAATACCTGACTTTGTTTTTTTATTATTATTATTTACGTAAATGCTTCATTATCTGTGGCTTGGAGCTCTGAAATGAACACATCCAACAGTTTTGCTTCTTTTCTGACTGACAAGTTGAAAAGGAAATTAATCAGGATATGACAGGAAGTTCACATAGCTCTGTCAGAGGTCAAGCGCTAGACTGGCCTTGTTGCTAAGTTGGGCTTTTTTATCTCAGCTTTAAAAGGTCAGCACAATTTATTCCAAGCTTTAAGGTCTCAGCTTTGCCTTTGCTTTTTTAAAGTTCAACCTTTTTCTTTCAGAAAAAATGAGAAAAAGATAAGCCTCACTTAATATAAAATGACAAAGTGCAACATCAATCGTGCAAAGTGCCACACGCACCATTTATAACTAAATGGAGAATTCCAGTTAATTTCCAATTAAATTCTTGAATTTGAATTGATACGTCAACAGGAAGAATGCAATTTAAAGGGTTAGTTCACCCAAAAATGAAAATTCTGTCATTAATTACTCACCCACATGTCTTTCCACACCGTAACACTTTTGTTCATCTTCGGAACACAAATTAAGATATTTTTAATGAAATCTAAGAGCTTTCTGTCTCTCCATAGACAGCTACGCAACTGACACTGTGACACTCTTCTGAAGAGTCTCGATCGCTTTATATAATGAGCAGATTGAATTTAGGCTTTTATTCACAAATACACATTCAGCAACTCACATCAGTCGTGGTAAGAACCAATGTGAGAACCAATGAGGTTCATACGCAGCACATTTGAGCTTCTGAAAGAGGTTTGTTCTCGCGCTGTCTATGTTCACTGATCAAAGTCTCTTCAAAAAGTTAAACCACTCAATTCATATAGTTTTCACGTTCACGTTAGTTTTACAATCTCTTCATTAACTTTGTCAAGCACCAAAGTGGTTGTGTCTATGGAGGGACAGATTTCTTGAAAAAGATTTGTGCTCCAAAGATGAACAAAATTCTTACCGGTTTGGAATAAAATGAGGGTGAGTAATTAATGACAGAATTTTCATTTTTGGGTGAACTAACCCTTTAAATGTAAGGAAATAGAATTAAAAGTGATTGAAAAAAAAGAAGAATGTGTAGTTTTGTGTCCTCTTGCTGCCAGTCTAATTCAGATCCCAATAGGGTGTGGCCATTGCAGGAATTATTACATTGGTGGCGAAGCTAAGTCTATCCAGACACCCACACAGTATAACTGTAAAGTTCAGTAGTCACAGTAATTAAGCCATTATCTGTTCTCATTAGAGGGAGGATGTTTATGTTTTCTACACTATGAACATTATGTAAACATGCTAAATATTAATTTGATACTTCGTGCAGTGCAGCACAGGCTCTCAGGCGGAACCAGTGCTGTTTAAAATGGAACGGCAAGGATCCTCCTGGGAACTTGACTGACATTTGTCCTACTTGTGAGCTGAATTGCTGTGAGTGTTGTCTTCTTTCATGACCCAACAATGTTAATATCAGTATTATACAGGTGCTCAGCTGAAAAACGCTGATTTGGTCAGTTTAATGATAATTAGAAGACATAGTGAGACACCAGGAGAAAGATATTGTTGCTTTTGCTCAATTAAACAATTCTTTGCATGATGAGGGATAGTGTACAATAAACTGGCCATTATCCCAAAATCAACCCCAGGCATCAGGTCTTAAGAGGGTAGCTATAGTTTGTGGTAATGGTCGGCTGACTATTTAATTTTCCACAAAATGAATAATGAATGAATAAATAAATAAATAAACACATACATTGACATGGACTACTGATTTTAGTTTAAATCATTTTTTTATGAGAGAAGAAAAAGACCGCAGGAGATGTGTAAATACAGTGCCACAGATGATTGGTTACCAGGGACAAATACAATTTTTTATACATTTTACATTTCATTGAACAAAAATATATTTGATTTCAGAATACAGATATTGAGCCATCAGAATTCTATATAGTCACGTACTGTAACACATTCTGTATATTTAAACAGATATTCTGTGTATTAGCAAAGTTCAGGAGAAACATTCAATCAATCATCAGCTATGCAAAATCTGATCCCAAGATACTGTACAATACCACCGTCTGTTAGTCTCACGCGGTGACAAGAAGTCGTTGTACAGTATAAAGCCCAGAGGCAGTTAGAAATGTATTTTTACACACTTGCAGGAGTGAATAACTGAATACGGATTGGCTTTGTCCTTTGAGATGAGTCTTTTAGAGGAGTTCTCTGCAGACTCTGGGGAATTCTGCTGTTTTCTGCTCTCGTATTCTTCTTTTTCTGTCTTTTATTTGTCTTTGCTGTTTGGGTGCATGTAAACACAGCAGGCGTTGTTCTTGTTTACCTCCCTAAAGGTTAGCAGAAAGATATGCCGTTCGGGGACTTCAAAACATATAGGATGCTTTTAAGAGTTCACTAAATCTGCTGTGTGTGGTTAGATTTCTCAAAGGAATTTTATATCTGTTTGTTAAAATTGTTGTTTTGCAGCCACCAGATGTCTATGAGATTTAATATGAATGACATCCCTCCAAAGTGCAAAAAACATGATGATATACTTCAGTCCAGAGGTCCTGGTGTTGGTGTTCGGGGCGTTGTAATGCTAATCTGTACTTGTCAAGCTCTGATGAAAAAAGAAGTGAGAGTGCTAAGTTTCTCTCGGCGGGCTGTAGGGAAGGCCATAGCACAGCAGTACTGTGAAGTTAGCCTTGTTCAATGACAGTAATAATATGTCATCGTTCTCTAATGGATGAACTCAGGTGTCATGCATGTGGACTAGACTGGATTTTGCACTGGGGTCCTCCGAAGGCCTGAGAAGCCACATGGTGTGAGTCAGGTCCAAGCCAACTACTGAAAACATTTCTGTTAATAGAAATGAAGCTGAAATAAAATAGATATTCATAAAAAAAAACTAAAATATTGCATTGGCAATAAACTGAAATGAAAATAAATTAAACCTAAATAGCAATATTTAAAAAAAAAAAAAACTAATAAAATGACAAAAACACATAACAAAATGACGAAAAAACTAGTGATTATATTTTTCAATATACTGCAATATATGCATTGACCATATATAGATATAGATTGATACATAAAATATTTAGAAATGAAGACAAAAATAGTGTTACATGTAATATTCATAATGTTTTATCCTTTTTTGTGTACATATATTGCACATACATATTCCCATATAAATGTGAATGTATTGTACACACACATATGTACACACATTCATTAAATGATATACAATTAGTGGTTAAAACATATTTCTAGTTCCCAGCATGCTTTGGTTCTGACTGTTAAAAGAGTGTAAATGTTAACTTTGTGAAGCACCGAAGTAGTTGTGTCATGCAGTATGATTTCTTATCACATATGCATCTATATATTATGACATACATTATGATAGATCAGTAAATATTTTGTCACATATATTTAAATATAGGAAAAGCGGAAATTCCTTATGTATTATTGTAATATATTGACACAATATATTTTCAAATATACCATTAAATCATTTAATATATATATATATATATATATATATATATTTTTTTTTTTTTTTTTTTTTTTTCTCACCCACACGGTTTTAGTGCGGGTTCCCAGCCTTTGTCTGTTCCGGGCCAGAAAGATCAGTTCAGTTCCTACCCTAAAAAATTGGCTGGTCTCGAATGGAGCCGGGGAGCGGAGGGCTGGAGAAATACTGGTGCTGTCTCTTGGAGTAATGTAATAATGTTGCACTATATTGCTCTTTACATCTAAATATATGAAACTCAGCGAGTGAATCAACGGTTTCAGTTCATCTGCAAAAAGGACAAATGAGAATTTGCAAGAATCAGTCCCTTACTGTGAGCATCAAAACAGAGGTGTCACACTGCCTAAAGACTGATTACAGTCAGGTAAACAACACATAGTAGCGTCACGTCACTGTTCGTTCCTCAGGCCTGTGGAAACACGCGGCCGGTTCGCAACAGTCTCCAGTTTGCCTGGCTGAGAACAGACTCTGGCTCTAGAACATGAACCATTCTGGTGGAAAATGGGTAGTGTAAGCTGATTAATAAGGGCTTCAGGCCCCTCAGCACATACAGTTAACCACTAGGATCCCTTCAAAGTATTTTAAAATCATTTTGGATACGGCCAACATGTTATTTAGAGAAGCAAGATTAATGATTGTGATGATGTTCAGGAGTTTGAATCTGATTAAGCTTAAATAAATATCATCTTGCTCAAACTATGAAAAATTATTGCTTAAATTATTGCTAACAAATGAATATGATGCTCAGTGTAGCATCTTATAAGCACATGGTGTTCTTGAAGCCAGCCTGGATACACACAGAGAGGGAGAGTTCAACCTGAGATGAGCTGAGACCTAAGTGTGAACATGGCCTTGCTTGTCTAATCCTGATGAATGATTCACACTGAGGGATTTTCAAGGCCTTCCTCATCAGTCTTCATTCAAGCCCACCTTCGAAGAGAACTGAGACCAGTCCAATGTGTAATTACAGATGATCAGGACAGTGTAGGAGTGTAGGACTCAACTCCTCTCATCTATGACTTCACTTTTCTAATTAGGGTTCTCTCTCAACCTTTCATCAAAATGTGTATTTCACACAGTCTGAAAAGGCAGCTACACTCACCAGGTGGTTCTTGACAGTCTGTTATGAGAGTGCAAAAAAACAAAAAAGGCAAATCCTTTAAATAGAAGCTATTTTTTTTTGTAAATGCTCCTCCAGACTTTTGTCTTTGTGATAGAAGCTACTCACCACCTACTTACATGAAGTAGTATTCATTGCAGAGAGAGAATGGAGCTATTACAGTGAAAAGGGTTTTACGTGTGTACATCCAGACAGAAGATTATTTTATCACCATTATGTCACTCCAATCTCATATGATGTTGTTGTTGCTGTTTATTGAGAACACAAAAATAGGATATTTTAATACTCTTTTCCATACAATGGCAGTTCATAGGGATAGTGTCTGTTCCCAGCAGCATTTACTCACACTCATTCCAAATCTGTATGCGTTTCTTTTCTCTGCGGAACACAAAATAAGGTATTTTGTCTGTTGGGGTTGGTTTGAAACAACATGAGGGTTAATATAAGGACAGAAATTTCTTTGTGTGTGTGTGTGTGTGTGTGTGTGAAAAGTGATACTTTATACACTGAAGCTGTGAGACCTGTTAAGAAAGACCACCATAGTTGGTCATAAACCTTTGTTCTGTTTTTAACTAGCTTAACTGCTTTAACCAGAAAGACTTCTTAGTAAAACATCAAAATCATAATGTTGTTTGATCAGCTTCAACAACTAGGTTTTGCTGGTGATTAACCAACAATATCAGCACAAAACCAACAAGACCAGCACCAGGGCACATATAAAATACAGTTAATATTAGGGGTGTAACAATACTCTCATGTTACGATTCAATACATATCACAGTACTGAACTCACGTCACGATACAATATTATTGCAATACTCCAAGACATTTAACAAAAAAAAACTTGGTATTACATTGGGGGTGGAAATGAATAGACTGACTGGATATATATTTAAAACAATGTAGGCCACTTTTTACTGGTAATGTAAGACATTAACATAAGGACCTACAAATATTACACCATTGCATTATAATACATTATATTCAACATTACATATATTTTTTAAATGTAGTACTCTTGTTTTAGTTTCAAGTTTTTCAAAACTTCAGAGAATGTTTTCTCAAATAGTCATTTTCATTTTGGGTGAACTATACTGCGATACATATTGTTGCATTTTTGTATTGCGATGTATATTGACACGATATATTGTCACACCCTTAGAAAATACAATAAAAACATACTCTAAAATATTGAAGACACCAGACAGACAAAAATTCATGTCATTGGTTTGCAAAAAAAGAGGCAGTTCAACTTCTTAATGCATGAACAATGTTTAGAAGTTGCTGATTTGCATTATATAATTTTATTTCAAAAGTAACTGTGATTAAGTCAAAATTGTGGCTCGACTGAATTGGATTCAAGTTTCTAGTCTCAAGTTTTCATTTCTGATATAGCTCAGACTGCATGTGTGTAAAACAGGATATGGAAAGTCCTGGTCACATCCGCCCGTAAACCCTGATTGTACATCAGGCTTTGTTTACACAATGTTTGTATGGACACGAGAAATCAACGCCAAAAAGATGAACAATCATGGGATTAGCTCTTATCTGTAAACACACACATTTTGTGTTACACGCAACACAGTCAGCAGAGGGTTTTAAAGTCCTCTTTCCCCCTAAAAAGACCTTTAGTGATTCTTCACTGATAAAACTCTATGCAATACTTGCTGGATCACTCAAATCTCACTTATTTATACATACCAAGTATAATATCTCCAAAAGTGTTGTATGCGGTTTCATTAGCTTTCATCATTTCAACAAGTGTAAATGAAACATGATGGATACTGGTAACTGCAGCTCTGAATCCATGGATGTGTAAATGGTGTAGATGTGTTTTCGATTAGATACAGCGCTCCCCTCCTAGCACTTAGCACAGACTGCTAACCCATGGTCTTACGGTCAATGATTTGCCTATAATATACTATAATTTATGGTTGCATGAGGCTTTAGTGGTACATTGTTATCTGTCATGTGCAGAATGACCCAAATACTGAGAGGATTTAGCAGAATAGTTATGACTAGAGTCTAAACGGTTCGCTTGTCAAACAATTTACATTGATTTTTTAAAACAAAACAAAACAATTTGCCAACACATTTCTGTATTCGTTAGCAAACTTTTTAAACATCTGCAAAGTTGTGCTGTGTTCTTTAATGAAGCCACAAGGACTGAACCCGAGCTTTTGGATGAGAAATAATGAATTTGTGAAACCATTATGTTCAGTCACACAGTTACTTACATTAATTGTTATGTTATTATTTGTATTTTGAGTCTCTTCTGTTCAATATACACAACCGGTGTAGATCTACATCCGACATCTCATCACGAAATTACTTCTGAGAAAAAAAATTGGTTAGATAACATACAGTATAGACACACATTTTATAATACATTTCCTTTCAAGGGTAGTTTTATTTTTTTTATTTTTTTTTTACTCCCTTGTACCTAAGAAAGTCTTTCTTTATTAGAAGCTTAATTTGAAAAGACAGTCGTGATGGTCACAATTACAGTGGCTGAAGAATACTTGTTCTCAACAGGATGTTGATGTGATTATTACAAAGACAGTTTTTTCTTCATGGCTAATTTTTCTACAGGCCTCAAGGCATCTATCATTTCACATTTCACACTTGACTGCAAAAAACTGTTATTTCAGATCCATAGTGATGTGAAGGCAATTGTTATGTATACATTCATCCTGCTTCAAATTCTGTAGCTTGGCAATTGAAAAAGTAAAAGAAGAAAGAAGTACAGTCACAAAAAATGGCAATGACTGTACTGAATGTTGGGATTAGAGGTATGACCGGTTAACTGGGACAAGCCTTTTTTATTGTTTTTTTTGTTTTTTAAACATCAGTGAGGTAGGGCTGCTCTGTCTTATTTTCTCCTTCCAAAGCAGATTAGCATTCATCCTCTCACATCCAACATGAAAATCTGGGCATATAGACAGCTTATTTAAGTGGATCCCCTTTGTCGAATGAAATGTATGTCACGATGTGTTCATATGATTCAGGTTCAATCAAGTTCCCTGTACATTAGAGACTTGACAGGAAGCAATGTGGGAAAGAGAGGGGCAGAACTGGAAAGTTCCTCAAGCCAGGATTCAGACTCAGGTCGCCCGAAGCACAACAACACCATGTGTCAGTACACTGACCACAAGGCTATTGGCTCCAACAACACACTCTTTATTATATACTGAATATATTATACAATCCCTCTCAGTCCTTGTTCTCATAATTCGCAAAATAAGGCCTGCATTTAGGCTGATTTCATTTAAAGCAGATGCTGGACTGAGAGGCTGAAAGAAGTAGCATTACCAAGGAATGACAAACATAATGAAAAAATCATTGTTCATCCAATCTTCAGATTCTCATTGCCTTCTAATCACATTACAAGTTGGGTGTGAAGCCTGAGAGACAGAAAGGGAAAGAGATGTGTTTGTCAGAAAAGTAGTTTGTTTGGCGAAGCAGAATATTGTACATTAATCAGCAACTGATTTCTGTAATAAGAACTTATTCTATGTCAGCCAATGCTGTTGGAAAGTTGTGGTGTTTTATCCCTTTTTTAGAGCTTAAAATGAAGGGTAAATCTAGAAGGTGCAAAAATAGTAAGACAGAGCAGATAAAAGCTTGTTTTGCTATAGCAATGTTGTTTCGGAACAGATATCTGAGATACCACACTTCTTTGTTTCACCTCTAAATAAGAGTAGAGATATGGATGAGATGGAAATGCTTGCTCCAGCCTTACAGCCAGCTGGGCCTCAGAATGTTCCAGAGTGAAGAATCCATTCCATCTCTGTAGGGAGTTCCTTTGAAATCCTAGCCATCACACTCAAACTCCATTCACTGTGTGGGGGAAATAGAGTGGAATCGCTTTTAAAAGAGATATACTTGTGAACTTTTTTTTTACAAAGAGACTGTTAAGACTGACAACACATAAAAGCTCCAAAAACTATGCAGTTAAATAATAATAAAAAAAATCTATTATGTACACTTGCTCTTGTCGCTCATGATTAAATGCCTCAAGTTCTTCTTTTTCAGATAATCAGTGATTTGTGGATCAATGAAATAATGCTCATATTTGTTTTACAGACCTATATATATTTTTGGCATAACCTTGCTTTCTCTTAAATGTGTCTGTTCTATGATCTCTAAAGTTGAGAATATGCCACATTCTCTCTATGCTGCACAAAAAACTGCTGGTTTTGAAAGAATCAATTCTGTCCTCTGTGAAACACTTTCAGATTAGTAACCTGTGTTATAGAGTACGAGTATCTAGCAACTTATAACACCATCTATCACAGCTATCACTCTCACAGCAGGCAAATCAATGTGAGCTCAAGAATATAACAACTCTCGAATGGGATTTGAATTGAAGTTTTCAGCAAGAACATACTTATTCTTGCTCAATCTCACTTTTGTCGAACCCACCTCTCAGTTCTCTCAGATTGAGTCAAGCATCTCAGTGTCTCCTGCTGCTCACATATTCTTTGTTTTTGGGGCATCTGTTGCATTCAATACATATGAATATATTTTGAGTATTATTCATTATTTTCATTCATCTCCTCTTTTTCTTTTGCAGGTAAATACGTCTACCAACCCATGACCAGCGTGTGCCAACTTCCCAGCACACCGGTTCCAGTTGCCCCCTCAGGTCACACCCACACCATGAACCTGTCCATCTCCCTGGCTGAGCGCTTTCTCAGGACGGCTCCCAAGTTCCGGGCTCCACCCTGCCCAGAGTCTCCCAAGTTCTGCGTCATCTCTGACCTCTTTGTGGATGATTACATGGTCAAACGTATCAATGGTAAGATGTGTTATGTGCAAAGGCCACCTCCACCTACACCAAATCCCACACACCAACCCCAAACGCCCGCATCTCAACCTGCACCCCAACGTACCAACAAGCACAGAGGGCAAGCCGGCACAACTGTTAAACACGGCCAACCAAATGAGAAGATCTCAGGCCCTAAAATGGACCACTGCTCCTCTCCCTCCAGCTCAGAAGACTCTGGAATAAATGCATTGGGTCTGCACTACATGGAATCATGCGATGAGGACTCCTGCGTGGATGATGATGACGAGGAAGAAGAGGATGATGACCTGAGTACCGATGGGGACTCCAGTCCCGGTAGCCTCTGGGACCAGGATGAGTGCACTTTACTGTCACCGTCCAAATCGATGGTTGAGATCATTGAGAAGATTGAGACTACGGTTTGACGTGCCTGTCGGTTAATGCCACAGTTGAAATTATTTAGTCACGGAAACACTTCCCTAAATTATCCTATCTGCAGGTGCATGAGTTCAATGAGCCAGTGCAAGCACAAACTCCCTGTTATGGCAATGCCATCCGAGGTTGTCCCAGAAAACCCCTCGAGAGATGAGTCATGGAGACTTCTCTCCTGTACTTACTACAACTCTCATTTTCCCTATAGTCTGTTACGCATGGTGAGGCTAATGTAGGTTACACTCAAGTAAGTGCGCTGACATACACATATCGTGAGGACTCTGACCAAATGGGACTCAGTACATGATAGAATATTTCATGGATGAACAGATGTATCAAAGTCAAACGCAAAAGTATGAGGCTACCCAGGGTATGTCTCTCCCTAGAGAGCTCAGCCACACTTTGTCCAATGCATAGAAGCGGAGGAGGGGAAGGCTGATGCAATATGGAGAGATCTAGACTAAGACTGTCGGTGTGTGGAGAGTGCTACAAAGATAGAAGGAGAAAGAGTGAGGCAGAGAGAAAGAGAGGCTTTCAATGTCCTGATAGCGGGATCAGTTAGAAAAGTGGCTAAATCATGCATGAGCTCAGAGAACAGTAATGAAACTTTGCGATGAAAGGCGATTGAAGATTCGTTCTTGAGGGAATGCCCTTTCGCTCAAACTCTCTCACATACAGAGATTCCCTACAGGCTCAGCCAGGGGTACATGAGGGTTCTTGTCTGGCACCAGATATGTGGGAAGGACTAATCCTCCCATCATCATAGTCCTCAAGGTTTGTGGTTTCTTTAGGTATGGGATACAACTTTTTGACAATCAGTAGATTTAAGATAAATTGAGAAAGAGAAAAGAATAAAATTGAGTCTTTTATTCTCCCTGGAGCCTAATTGTGATGGATCTTTGTTCCATTTTTGTCAAGCGCCTGTACCACTTTGAAGTATGTGGTGTTACATTGACAAAGCCAAAGGTTTGCTTAGGGGCCGTTCACACAAGGGACAGGGACTTGCGTCCATCTGCTAGACATTTGTTATTTGTCCTTGCAAAACATCTCGCTCCACAGAAGAAAAAAATAGTCATACAGGTTTGGTACGACATCAAGGTCAGTAAAGAATGAGAGATTTTTTCTATCCCTTTAATATGCCACATCAAGTTATGACTTTTAAAACAGAACAAATCTGAGAATTTAGGCAGGATATGTTTATTTAAATATGGACAAGTGTATTGGGGGTTTATATTTAGAACAATGTAGAGAAATTAATCCTCCAGTAATATTTACATTCATTCATTTTGGATATACGGTTTCCAAAGCTTGTGTTGCATTCAAGGTATAAATTGTTTGGGTTTGTGCGTTCCAAGGGAATCAAACCCATGGCCTTGGTGTTGCTAGTGCCAGATCAGGATTAAGAATACTATAAACCAGCCTTCAGGTCAGTTCTGTTACCCCTGTCTAGCTGAATTTAACGCAAGAACGCACCCCATGTGAAGGGCCCCTTAGTGTCACTGAAATCACATCTTTTAGACATTCTCTGGCTCCAACAGTTTCAGTTTTTCTTAAGGGTCTAAGAACATTTACTTCATTCAGACAGGGAATCTCCAGGTCTCATTTAATCCTTATAATCAAATTCATCTTATGGTATTGAGACCACAAATAAGTTACCTCTAAATACCCAAGCACAGTTATAGACTGGCCCAAACTGCAGAAGAAACATTTATGTCAGGAGCTGTATATCAAGAAGTGCTTCTTTACCCTGGTTTATTAAGCACATGAAACCACTCCAATGTATTTGTTTTCTGTGAGGACTTGACTTAGGTGTCAGCCATATTGTAGACCCAATCCTGTTCCCAGAGATCTACCTGCAATGCTCAGCTCCAACCCTGATCAAACACAATTGAACCAGCTAATTAAGACCTTCAGGAGCACTTGATAATGACAAACAGGTGTGTTGGATGGCACCCCTGTTGTAGACAAAGGCTGCATCCAAAAAAGCATACTTTTCTACTATTATAGAAGGTGACAAAAATAATGTGACAAAAAAACAAGTGTGTTTGAATTCACAGTACTCATAAAAGAGTAAGCAAAAAGTACCCGGATGACCTTCTATTTAGGTGAGATTCTGAAGTGTGCATTCACTTTACCATCCCATTAGGGCAGAGTTCCTACTCGATGAGATTTCGTATGAAGCCTAAGTGATGATCCCACTCACTTCTGAGGTGGAATACAGTCCTACATCACATCAATGTCTTGCTCCACATTTTTAAAGGGATTACAACTGTTTTAAACAAAACAGTTATGACAGTATATTTGCTAATTATGGGGCTACGAGCTGAGACTGCCAAGGATGTGCTTACTGGATGAAAACCAATTGAACCTTTTTGATGATCCAACTTGATTTATTTGAATTTATGGCTCAAAATGTGACACTAGATTACAGTTTGCCAAACCTATGTAATATATAAGCACATATGTAACTTCACTGCCTGAAGAAAGTTAGCAATTTTGGAGTTATGCTGAACATCTGATGGAAACTGATCATCATTGAAGGACCACAATAGATAAATCCATAGATGGTGCAGGTGTGATTCTATACTTGTTTCAGAATGAATGAATATGACTATCCCTGTCTCTGCAGTTTCATATCAGGGACTGATACTGTAGCTACAAATATATACTGTAGATACACAAATGTTTAGCAAATATTAAAATATACCCCTTTTCTCCTTTTTTTTCTTATATCAATTATTGTTAACTCATCTCTTATTTTTTTCTTATAAAGAAATATTGAAAATAAGAAATGTTTCTGTCCTTTTTTCTGAAAATATGCTGATGTTAGTGGATCTCAGAAACTACCAGTTCTTTAACCATGCTTCCAAACTTCTAGCACAAGTGTTAATGTATTTTTACAGAAATGTTTTTGTGTGATTCTCGAGCTGTTAAAGGCTAACTGCATTGGCCTTTTAATCCTAGATAATCCTAGAGAACTTCAAGTTCAATTTGCTACCTTCATTATCGGAAAAGAGGGCATTTGGGAATCTTAAAGGAACTCTTAGCAGAGAAACCTGCTTGAAGCCATTGAAGCAGAAAGACCTCATGCCTACTTGGACAACAGATGGGTGTACTAAAAGGGAATGGCTCCATGGAATACAAGCCTGAACCAATGAAATAACAAACCACAACTCTTCCCCAGTTGCTGTGCACACTTCTGGAGAACTAGGTAGTAATGTTGTAGTACTCAGGACCGGTCTTGGTCTTGAGACCATTCTTTGAAGATCTCAGAAATCAACAAGGGATTATGTCAAAAATGTCACCAAAATTAATACAAATGCCCACTAAATTCAAGATATTATTGCAAAAAAGTACTTGTATAAGATCTTGATATTTATATTATAACATATGGTATAAATAGGCAATATTACAAGAAAGAGGGCTGTTTTCACAAATATGACCACAATTGCAGATGTAATATTAGACGTAATAGACAGTTGGGTTTTTTTTTTTTTACAGATGTTCAATAAACAAAATTTCATTTTTAAAACATTAAACATCAACATTATGCATGTGTAAATGTACCAATTTAGATTAATCTTCTGTTCCACCTCTACAGTGTAAAGATGAATTTTGTTGTTAGTGATTTCAATTGATTTCAACAGCTCTATATAGTGTCTTATTATTCTAATTGTAATTATTGATTAAAAATAAGACATTTCTCAGGACGTAAATGTGGATCTTTCAGATGAATTTGAGGAGTGCTAGTCTGGACTTGGTCTTGACTTGGTCTTGATCTTGACTACATCACTTCTAGGTAGAGTATCTCTCATGAATAAATCCAAGTATGGATTATGCCTCGAGCCTTGAGCTTCAAAGGGGCTTCAGCAAACTACCAAAGAGCTCTCAAGATGACTTAAATTGATGTAAAATTAAACAAAGCAAGCCCTACAATAAGCTGAAACAATTTCTGGAGTGTCTATTTACAGTAAGTGCAAATGGAGGCCACTCAAGTTTTGAAAGAGACGCACAGGATTCAGAGTCTTCAGTAGTGCAGAAGTAGTGAGTTAAACTCACAAAACTAGCTTTAAATGCGATCAACGTGGGTTCGAATCCACCTTTTGCCGAGCCAGAATTTATTTTCAATAAAAATTAAAATAATGTTCTAAAGGGGGAAATAAACTGCAAACGAGTGTTTAATAATATTAAAAGTGTTTATTGGGTAGGGTTAGGGGAAGGAGTAGGGAGGCTTTTATTCAAGGCAGCATCCATTTAATAATTTTAATAAATATAATCCTTTACACTCTATGATATTATTGCATCCTGTTAATGTACAAAAATGCTGACGTGCAAATATCTGCCAATATAAAGTATAGATAGCATCTACTTATTTAAATGGTACAGGCTACTATTTACTCTTATTGCAAAGAACTGATTTTACATGGTGTAAATAGAATCTATCGCTATTTTCACCTTGTGTAAATAGCTTACTGCTAAGAAAATGCTGCTATTGTCACTTAGTGCAAATAGCCGCTGCCAAACATTTTAATTCCCCCCTTTAACAACTTTCTTTCTTTCTTTCTTTGATAAACCAGGGTTCATGAGGTACAAAGTGTTTTTCTAGAACTGGAAAAGTCATGGTTTATAAAAGTCAGAAGGACAGGGAGGAATGATATTGGACAAGTTACTTGCTGGGACAGTTCATTTTCAGTTGAGAGTGGAGGGTGGAATGGAGAGTCGACACAATTCTTTAAACTAGAGAAGTGGGGTGCCTGTCACATAAGGCAATATTTCATATTATATATTTAAACCAACTCAGTTTTTTAAAAATTTGTAAATTACAGGAATTTTGAATTTTACAGGAATATTATTCGCAACTAAAAGAAATAAAATCGATATTCCAAGTTTTGCACGTTTATAACTCTCTACTGAAAACATACTTCTATATGTTTTCGTGCTTCATGTCCTTTTAAAACAAGCTGTTGTGTTTATATTCCCATTCCTTCCAACATAACTGTTGGAAGTGGCGGGATGGTGGAGTCTCTAAGCGGCCACAATCCATCCTTGGACAAAACTAGATTACTCCCATTATAACCTACAAAAGCGCATTTGCAGATGTACACTAACATTCAAAAGTTTGGGGTCAGTACATTTTTAAAAACTATTTTTGATAGAAGTTTCTTATGCTCACCAAGGCTGCATTTGATCAAAAGTTATATTGTAAAATATTATTGCGATTTAAAATAATTTTTCTATTTTCACTATTTTTTAAATATTGTTTAAATATATTAAAATGCTTTACCTGTGATGGTGAAGCTGAATTTTCAGCAGCCATTACTCCAGTCTTCAGTGTAACATGATTTTTCAGAAATCATTCTAATATTCTGATCCGGTGCTCAAATAGGCTATATTTTTTCTTATTATTATCAATGTTGAAAACAATTGTTCTGCTTTTTTGTGGAAGCAATGGTACATTTTGTTCACGATTCTTTGATTAATAGAAGGTTCAACAGAACAGCGTCTAATTAATTAATTAGGTTTTTTTTTTGTCACAATGGAAAAGATTTTTTTCTTTTTTTCAAATTAATAAATTTTCTAACTTATCATGAAAGCTAAAAAATGACTTTATATTTACATATATTTAAGAATAACATTTTTTTTTTCAAAATTAGTTTTCTACATCTGACCTTTGACCTTTTTTTAGGGTGCTGTCATATAACTGACTTTGTCCTATTAGGGTAAATTATTTTTGGTACATTGTCTGAAACTTCACACACATTCAAATGCATCTGAAAAAGGGTGAAAAATGTTTCAAAAAACAAACATTGAAAAGCTTTATTAACATTCCATTACATCTAGTCAGACAACTTGACACAAATTCAGATGTAACCACTGCCTGAAATGTTAAAAAACAAAAACAAAACAAAAAAACACATTGTTTCTTTTTTTGGAATTCCAAATTAATGATTGTAACACAAGTGAAAATCAGTAAGACTTAATATACCCCACACTTTCCACATGAAACTCTATTTTGACCTGTTTAGTCATCATGTTTGGAGCATTTGCTTGTCAGTGTAGTGACCTCGATCACATGTTATCTGAACTGGCATAGACTTCACATATTCTTCATCTCTGTCATCACCCTCACTTCTTCTATCCTTCTTGATCCTCAACTTCTCCCTTTCTTACTAACACCTTATTTTCTGATGCACTGCTGTCACTATCATCAGTACTTTCTAGAAAAGGTAGCGCTTTTTCTCTTTGTTTACTAACATCAAACTTACAAACATCGACCTAAAACACAGGCAAAAAGACTATTATACTGGCTGCCAGAACTGAACAATAATAGGGAACAATAATATCCCATAAAAGGATTTTTTGGTGTTTAAGATATTACTTAAACATTAAAACGTTCATTAAAAATGACCAAAAACATTAGAAAGCATATTTGGATGTACTTTTTTTTTTCTTGTCTAAAATGAACTTATGGAACCTTGACAGCATATTTACCTGCATATTAATAATGTGCAAAAATTTCAAGCACATGGTAAAGAGAATTTAATGTTTATTTATAGATTTTAAAGTTATTTTTCAACATTATTATTATTGTATTTTAAATGTAATTTTCTTAGTGTCATTTATAAATGACAATGTCCTGTCATCCAAAAAAGCATTGATTTCATTGATTTTTTAGAAAAAAAAATGTATTGACCACAAATTTTTGAACAGAAGTGTCATTTTGTCATATGACATCCCTTTTCTTTGTAGATAGTATAATACTACATAAACGAACAATGATATTGCATTCACATGTTATAAAATGAATGCAATGCAACTAGAGCAGACCTGCATCAGAGCACAGACTTATAAATGCAGGGGATTGCATGATTACAGCAGTGCATAACAACATGGAAACACTTGAAGTGATGGAGTGATGGAGAACCCGCTGACTGTAATTCTCATGTCGTTGTGTACAGATCTGAAGAATCCTCTCAGCACTCAGGAAACACATACTAATGAGCAAACAGAAATTTTGGATCCAGAATGCACTCATCCCCACAGGTTGCCAAGAACACATGTATCTGGGGATTGGAAGAGTGAGACGTAAACAAATACGGCTACACGGTATCCTGTAGAGAGAGAGACGGGGAGAAGACTCATCTCTGAAATTAGAAAAAAGTAAACTAAAGTGCACTTTCAGTTTTAGGTCCTTAAATGCAGACCACATAATAACACAGAGCTCATCTTATTAGATATGTGCTCTATTTGAAACCATTAGAGGAGAATTAGACCATTAGCCCTGGGCTGGCATCATTTGCAGAAAGTAAACAGTCTTTTCTTTCATTGTCAGAATGTGGTGGTGTGGTTCATTCAGTTTGAGGGGGTCTGTTGTTGTTAATCTTCATGCAAACAGTGAAGCACAGCAGGAGGAGAGCTAGACTGAGAAACATCCAGTGTTTCTCAATATAGAATCCAACAATCCAGCTAATTAATCCGAGCTGACCCAAGGCAAGAAAAAAAAAAAAAAACATCAACTGGCATACAAATGCATCAGTCTGAAAAGCATACTTTTGCTTTGGGCTTGAAATGGGTTTCTCTTTAATTAAAATATTTTGACTGCCACTGTAAAAAAAAAGATTTTTAAACTCATAACAAGTTTAAAGTTTAAACATTTAAAGTCAGCTTTATATGCTGAGAGACTAAATGAAAGCGACTGCATTATTGTGTTCGGGCCATTTTATGAAATTGACTTAACATTAAAATTATATTACATTGAGGTGCCATTTGTATCTTTTTCTGTGTCTTTCAAATCTATTCCTTTACAGAAGTTATTACTCCTATATTGTATGCCTGTACGCAGAACTGTTCTGTCGTGAATTCCCAAAGATAAGTTAACATTTTAATATAAAGAAGCACTTTTCATTTATTTGGCCAATTAGATTCAAATTCCAACTTTTGAAGTGCAAGTGAGCCAGTGGAATAACTATCATTGATTCATTTGCAAAACACTTGAATGGACCCCAGCCACCCCACTTTTATTTTTGAAACATTCCATGACAAATGTGAATATGCAGAAACAAAAATGAAAACACAAAGTTCTCTATCACTGTGGATGAGAAACATAGAATTATGAATTTGCTACAAAAACAGATGTAAGGAACCTTTTCTACATGCTTAAATTCTGAATTTTGCTCAATCCTGGGTTAAATGTGACCACAAAAAGTTTACTAAAAGTTTTAACTTCTTGAAAATATTTTGGAGGATGTCTATTAGACATGACTCATCCAGTAATTTTAAAAACGGATGCACAATATTCTTCCAATTAAACATTCACCTCATGAAATGTTCAGCATAACTTTACGGTAACACTTTACAAAGCTGTATATCATTAGTTAAAGCATTATTAACAATAAGCAATGTTTTTCCCCATCAGAATTTATTGATGTCCATTAATACTAATACAATTGTTTTTTGTTTGTTCATGTGAACAAGAGTGACACATTTCATATTTCCAAGCACAGGGATATCGCCTAAAAAATAGTATAACTATGGATCACAATCTGGTTTGGAAGTTACCAAGCATCACTAGAGTTCAACAGAATTAGTATTTTAAATTGTTGTTGTTGTGGTGATGATGAATTACTATTGTGAATACAGAAGAAATGAAGATCACTCATGAGTAGTGATTCTCTCCAATCATATTGCAGTTTCTCTCAAGAGTATGCCGGCATTCCCAAGGCATAAAACAAGATGCGCTGATGAGATTTAGAGCCCACCAAGATAAACAGTGAACTCACACTTGTTTAATGTTCAGTAGAATAGGCTCAGACATGTCATTATGTGTTGTATTGTGAGGGTGGACGGTTTCAGGTAAATTGCCCAGATTACAACATTGACTTTGGAATTAACATGACGCTAATAAATGCAGCACGGCCAATAACAGCCTTGGCAGTGCAATTACTTAACAACACATTCACTCAGTTTCATAACTTGTGAAGACTCCTTAATGCCCTCTCTATCTCGTTAAGCTTATAGTGCTTTTTTTTTCCATAGACTGAATATTCACATTGTGAGCAGAGCTCTGCAGTGCCGAGACATGGCGGGGTTTAAATACTCAAGAGAGGCCAGCTGTGGTTGAGTCAGATCATTAAAAAGGAAGAAAAAAAGGAATGGAGACCAAACACTCCTCCACAAAGCTCAATCAACCCAATCATGAGGGCAGCAAAAACTTCTAGCGCAGCTTCATTTACAATTCAAGTTTGTCAGTGTTATTACAGATGAATCATAATCCTTTTGGTTGTGTTAATTGCTGTTGCGTGAAAGTCATTGTTGAAGGAATCAGAAAATGTATTTTCAACAAACATTTTTAAAGTGGATGGCCTTCCGTACAACAATGAAAGGCATAAATCACAAAGTCATTAAACCACAGGAGAATAAAAGAGAAATCAAATATTGTGACTAGTTATGATGTGAGTCTTGCTTGAATGTTCTTTTTTAGGTTTGATTGTAGTTTTTCAGGCAAACTATTAAGGTAGCTCATCTTTTCTGCATATTTATATGGAGATTAGGCTTACCATAGGATGAGGAGTGTTTTTCAGTTTCTAAGAAAAGAGATACTCGCATATTCAGTTTGGGTTTTAAGTACACCATTGGTGGCAGGTGAGAGTTGACCACAGTTAAACTAAAACCACAACGATAAACGGTCATAGTGTATGTCGGCAGTTACGTATATGCATATAAAAGGAGGCTCAATTGTGTTTAAGATGCAATCACTTTGATTTTTGCACAAAAGCATTCGACTTTTGCACCAGTTCCTATACTAATTCTATTCCTGTTCTAAAGACCACGTTTGAATACTACCATTCCACAATCTGATTTCTGACTCGTGATGCAGCCTGAATCATAATCACACCGTGTTTGATCATTGGCCAGAGGAGAACTGGCCCCCGACTGAGTCTGGTTTCTGAGCCTGGATGATGACATCACTGTTTTCAGCAGACCTGCTTTATTGATTTAATAATTGATGATTTTTACAAAGGAACTGAATCAACACTGACTTCAGCTGACAATGACAGTATTTTTCTTTAACACCATAAGTTTAGTTTATCTGAGAAAAGTACATAAATATTTATTGTAAGACTCGCAGTTCGAGTGTTTTACATCTTCAGTTATTTAACTAGGACAACAAATTCACTGAGAAACCTGCACCACTGCAAGGTTTTTGTCTTTATATTTCATGTATTATTTTATAAAAATCATATTATACTATATAATTGGCTGGCGCTGGTATTTTTATATCACACGCATGAAGATACTTGAAATATTCTTTAATAAACAAAAAGAAACCACAGGAGAACGCTGGAATATAAACACAAAAACAACAGGACATCTCTGGAGCAGTCAGAAAAGAAACATAAGGCCTCAAAACACCATCGACAAGAACCAACCAGGGACAACAGAAACTCATATGGTACGTTCACGACATGAATCATTTCAATAATGATTCTGAACTGTTAAACCTGATTCTGAACCTCATGTGGTTGTAAAACTTATTTTCTGAGATCTACAACAGCTGGAGCACCTGTGGCTCTGCACAAAGAGATTGGTGTATGACATCAAATTTCCGCGAGAGCAATTCGAAAGCATGCAGAGTTTTATTTACAGTAATTACGACATGGTGTGAGCGCAGAAAGACACAAGAGAATCTAAGCAAGACACAGGTGCAAATCATAGATAGCCATGGAAACGAACATGCGCGCATACATAGGAGACAGATAAGCACAATATAGAGAACAAAGGAAACAACGTGATACATAAAGAACATTAATATAAGACAATAATATCCAAGTTTACATTCTATAAAAAAAAAGTACCCCCCCCCCCCCAACAAAAAAAAAAAAAAAAGTCAGGCAACCAAACAAGGATACAACCACATAAAAGAGAGCAAAAAAGAATACACAGCAACAATATCATGTTAGTCTTAAAGTACAGTTTAGTAAAACTCACAACACATTGTATTGAACACTTTACAGGGCATTTGTTCCACGATACATTCGATTTGATTCTCATGATGGAGTGATGGATGATGGAATTCTGAGGATGGATAAGACTGTAAATCTGCTGCTTGAAGCCCTTCATCCTTTCAGTTCGTAGGCCAATAGCAGCTGCCCTGCCTTGATCTTCCTTCCTGGGCATCAGTGTAACCTAGCAACTGCCAATGTTCAATATCATACAGCTCTCGCCAAAGTCTGAATTCCATATTAGTCTCTAATTCTCTCTCTCTCTTGCGCTTTTTTTTTTTTTTTTTAACGTAAAAATATAGTATAAATACAAGTATTCAAAAGCAATAAATACTGAAGAGTTCTTGGCTGCTTGAGTCTAAGACAATAAAATACAGTATGATTCAGCATTATACAGTACTTGAATGGCAATCAAGGCCAAAAAGCTTCCCTTCAATCAAGCTTGCCTTTAAAAGACTTTTACAGGCTTTAAAAAAAGATCAACAAAATACATCAAACTAAGCAGAATCTGCAAATATTTTTTCCCTGAACTGGTTTTCGGAGATATTTTGTGATGAATTATAACCAACTGGAGTCAAGGTGATTTCAGAGAATGTAAGTCAGTTTTGCTCAAGGACACACAGGTGAAAATCATCTTATTAACTATGGACAACATTAACGGCGGACAACCAGAAGTGTATTTTATACTTTTGAACAGTAGTCTGTAAAATATGTTTTTTTGTACATGTAGATTCATTTCACGTTACATAGCCTATATCTATTGTTATAATGTAGAGCATTAAATCTTCGGTAACACTTTGTTTTACAGTGTCATTGTTACATACAGTATTGAATACGTTAACACTTTTTTTTATTATACAAAGTTCCAATGCAGCAATTCACATTAAAATTTGACCAGATGTTGGTATTAGCTCAAGATATCAGTAAAAATAAGGAAATCATAATACTACAATCCATAAAAAAGTTATGTGTAATAAAGTGAAATGACATGGGAAAAAGTATTGAAACAGTAACTGAAATTGTATTTAACAGTTGGTAGAAAAGGCTTTTTTGCAATCCTGTATGGCCAAACTTTATCTTGAATACTCTGGGGGTCTCTTTTGTGAATTTGGATCATCAGTTCCTTCAACAAATGCTCTGTTGTGTTTAGGTCTGGTGATTTACTGGGACAGTCTAACAACTTTATTTTCTTCCTCTGGAACCAATTCAAACTCTCCTTTGCAGTGTGTTTTGGATTGTTGTCCTGGTGGAAAGTCCACTAAAGTCTCATCTTCATCATCCTGGTGGATGGCAACAAATTCATCTCAAAAATTCCCAGTACATGGCTCCATTCATCTTCCCTTCAATAATATTGATTCTGCCAGTATCATGAGACACAGCTCCATACCATGATGCTTCCACCTTGAAAACATTACATACTAATATTCAAAGCCATTTTTCCTCCAAACATGGCATGTGATATTGTTGCCAAAAGTTTGATTTTTGTATAATTTGACCGCACTAAATTCTCCCAGTAGTTAAGACCTTTCCAAATGAGCTTCAACATGCTTTTTCTTCAATAACAGAGCTTTCTGTGGTGAGCGTACATGGAGGCAGTGGCGGTGGAGTGCATTTCCTATAGTTTTCTCTGTGACAACTGTACCTGCTGCCTCTAAGTCTTTCTGGACCTCTTTCCAAGTGCTCCATGGTTCTTGGGCTACTCTTCTGACTAACCTTCTGACTCCCTGATCAGAAATCTTGTGAGGAGGTCCTTTGCATGGCCAGTTGATGGTGGAAAATGGACCCAGTGTTGCTAACAGGAACATTTAGGAGTTTGAAAATCCTTCTGTAACTAGTACCGTTGTTATGAATAACAGAAATCATGTAGTGAAAGTCTTGGAAGAGCTCTTTTCCTCTACCCATCATGAGATGTCCAATACTTGCATACAGAGGTGGGTAACCCCAACTGATTCTAGTTTGCACAGGTAGGAGATAGAACTAATTAGTGGAATCTGTTGTTTTTTTGACTTGCCTTGTCTTAGTGTACTGCTTTTTCTTAATGTACAATTATTATAATGCACTGTTTCTTAATGTTCAATACTTTTTACAATGTCATTTCACTTTATTACACATAACTTTTTTATGGATTGTAGTTTTATGCTTTCCTCATTTTTACTGATTTCTTGAGCTAATACCAATGTCTGGTCAACATTTTATGTGAATTGCTGCATTGGAACTTTGTATAGCAAAAAAATGTTAACATATTCAATACATATTTTACCCGCTGTATATTACATGTATTTACTGAAGTAATAACCAGAAATTATGCATAATTACATGCATTAAACCCTAAACCAAACCCTCATCCTAACCCAATAGGAAGAACATGTAGTTAATTGTCATTACTCAGTACTTAAATGTATAATTACACTGTGATACCGGCACTTTAAAGTAAAGTGTAACCAAAACCCCCATTTGTAAAATAGTTTGCCTGAATGTCTGCTAGTCGTGTCTTTCTTTAAAATAAATGCCACTAGGTTTCAGATTTTCAGTTTCAGTGTGGCTTAAGTTTCCAAATGATTTTGGGCCAAAAGTCTGAAAGCACTATTGAAAATGCGCTGGTACTATTCTATTACTTTTTCTATAACAAATTATCACCAAATAATAATAGTAAAAAAAAAAAAAAAACTAAACTCCCAGGCTTAAAGGGAAGAACATAGACAAGACTTTTGTCTACATGGACTACAGTTTTTGTTACACCTTGCATAAAGTAATAACAGTAAATTTATGCATAATTATAAGCAACAAACCCTAAACACTATAGTAAGCACTTTTGGTAACACTTTATTTTATAGTGTCATTGTTACATATGTAACATCATGCATTTACTATAGTAATAACTAGAAATTATGCATAATTACATGCAATAAACCTAAACCAAACCCTAACCCTAACCCTAACCCTACAGTAAGTACATGTAGTTAAATGTGATTACTCAGTACTTGAATGTATAATTACACTGTAATAATGACACCTTAAAATAAAGTGTAACCACACTTTTTGTTAATTAATATTTCTCAGTACTTAATTGTATAAGTACGCTGTAAAAGGACACCTTAAAATAAAGCCTAAAAAGATATATATTTTCAATGCTGTCCAAGTCTTTTGGACCACACTGTATATATATATATATATATATATATATATATATATATATATATATATATATATATATATATATATATATATATATATATTCAATGCTGTCCAAGTCTTTTGGACCACACTGTGTATATATATATATAATTCCTCCTGGCTAATAACGTCCTTTTTAATTACACTTGCAATTATAAACCTCATGTAGCATAAGCCCTGTCTGCATATGCATTAAAATATTGAATTTAATTTAATTTAATTTAGCGAGGTGTTATCAAACCCCTTACCAAGTCTGTGAAAATAAACTGTAAAGTGTCATGTTCACCAATAATCATTCAAAAGCACTGTCAACCTCACTCAGGCATTGCATTTGTCCACCGGGGAATCTTGAGAACACCCACTGCATTTTTAGAGGGGTCACTGATTCAGGCTCAATTAAAATGAAATTAACATTCAAAAAAATCTAATTCCATGCCACGGCATCCCCCACAGGGAACGACGTATTCCCATTTAAGGCCAAAAAAAGAAATTTACAAATATCACTTGTCAAACTAATAATTTTTGTCCTGAAAACATGAACATGAAAAACAGTGGAATGGAAAGTCAGAAAATTGCTTTTTAAAAAATATGCACTTAAAGCAGAAGTTTGCTTAATGCTTATTAAAATAAAACAAACACTGCACTTCACAGCTCTCTGCACTTGATTTTGTGTCCAACAGTTTATTTTTTGTATTTGTATGAAGTACTCTCCTCAAAACAGGAGCAACAGAGTGCAATATGACGCCGGTTCTTCTCTCTTCCTTTCTCTCTGTGCTTTAGAGCAGAGGAGACCCTTTGAATGAAAAAGGCTCATGAAACATGTCTAGCTGGAATAAACAAGAGTTTTTTTTAAAGGCGTAGCATTCTTTTTGTAGTGTTAATGAGGATGTGCTCTTTAAAAGGCCTCAGTGTTTATGCATTCAGTGAGATTACACTATTAACCAACCTTATGCATCAAACATCTTAATGTGGCAGTCAAAAGCATTCATTTATAGTTAGCATATACAGAAAAAAACAGGACTATAGTTGCTTAAAAAAAAAAAAAAAAAAAAAGTAAAACACGCTACACCTCACAAACGCTTTAAAAATGGTTAACCTCATTACGTGCAACTGAGAGTACGGAAGGTCACTTTGGAAAACTTTTCATGAATGACCTGCAATAATTTTTTGCCCCGAATGTACATTTGTCAGGTTTCCTACAGCACTTTAGAGACCCAGGCCGAGGCTCGGCACAATCAGAGGGATTTAAAGCCATCATCGAAAAACACTCCATCCTTTTGATTCACTCTCTTTTCCGCTGCCCACACATATAAACACTCACCGGCACACTTAGAAATTGCCTTTTATCCAGGGTGTTCAAGTGCATACGTGTGTATTAAACGTGGAAAGTGAGGTGGAAGCAGTCAGGCTGAACAGTTTAGGGAACATTAATGCTCTAAGTATAGAAGTGTAGGTGGAAAAAGAACTTGCAGTGTTACCGTATGTTCTTCTAGAGGCGCTCTAGCTGTGGCTGTGTTTGTTTCATCTCCTGTGCTAATTGATGGGGACAACAGGAAGACACTATAACTATCATCAATGTATCTACGCAAAATGCACTCACAGCTGCATCAACGGGGCAGTGTTTGCGGTGCATCTCTGTGCCTTACACTGTTTGGGACACTGAAATGAGCTTTCGAAGAGAGAACAATCCTCTCTCAGAGGCTGTAGGGGAACAATGCCGCTCTTTACTGCTTAAAGAACTCTGTGTATCTGCTCTGTAGCACACACATCTCACTATGTCCTGTGTAAGTGACTGTGTATATTGGAATCAGTGATACTGATGTGGACACGCGGTGGACGCACTTTCTTTGCCAGCTGAGAATGTTCAATCTGCTGGTGCTGTGGCAGTGTTTCACAAAAACCTAGATGGCATGATTCCTTCTGGCCATACAGCAATGACATTCCCAAGTAATTATATTATGTCTAAACAAAACGTGTGCACGGAAAATACAACAATACGAAATCAAAGCAAATTCTGAAACAGCCCTAAGCTTACAGCATGTCCTAATCAGACGAGACACTCTAGAAAATGTGTCATGGTAATCAGAGTTGTTTGTACCAACCATTCGCAACGACGATTCACAACAAATCTATTTTACAAACAGCATTTCTGTGGTGATGTGGCTAGAACAACATACAAAGAATGACAATGAGAATCTCAGGTGCTTTATTTAATGTAAAAAACAATTTAATGCGAGTTTGAATATCATTTTTATCGTGACCTTTATAGACAGCCAACTGAAAGCAACAATATAGGCTAATTCACCTCAGATCTTAAAAATAAATGATCAAATAACCAACTCAAGGTGAAAAAAACAAGTGTATTGTATGATTAAAAAAAGATGGTTTCAGTCACTCAGTATCATCATTTTAAACTTATGTTATATTTATGAATTTGATAATTTTCATTTCATTTTTCACCTTGAGTTGGTTATTTGATCATTTATTTTTAAGATCTGAGGTGAATTAGCCTATATTGTTGCCAACAGCCGTATCACCCTGTAGCCCAAGACTGGTTGCCCACTGAAGCTCAGCAGGGCTTTGTGAGCCTGGTTAGTACCTGGATGGGAGGCCCTCTGGGAAAACTAGGTTGCTGCTAGAAGAGGTGTTAGTGAGGCCAGCAGGGGGTGCCCACCCTGTGGTCTGTGTGGGTCCCAATGCCCCAGTATAATGATGGGGACACTATACTGTCAAAAAGCACCGTCCTTCGGATGAGACGTTAAACCGAGGTCCTGACTCTATGTGGTCATTAGAAAATCCCAGGATGTCTTTCGGAAAGAGTAGGGGTGTAACCCTGGCATCCTAGCCAAATTTGCTCACCGGCCTCTCTCCATCATGGCCTCCTAATCATCCCCATATCCTGATTAGCTTCATCACTTTGTCTCATCTCCACCAATAAGCTGGTGTGTAGTGCGCGTTCTGGCGCAATATGGCTGCCGTCGCATCATCCAGGTGGATGCTGCACATCGGTGGTGGATGAGGAGATTCCCCCTTCCATATGTAAATCGCTTTGAGTACCCAGAAAAGTGCTATATAAATGTAAGGAATTATTATTATTATTATTATTATTATTATTACATTGTGAGTGCAGTGCACTTGTAGAAAGAGCCCGCCCACATGCTCTTCTGATTGGCTGTGAATTTTATTGATTTAAATTTGCTTTTCAAAGCTGCAATATCTGCCAAAGGCCAACTCAAGTAACAGAACTAAGGAGCAGCATCACGAGCCATTTATTTCCCCTGTTTTGTCTGAATGCAAGGGTATGCCATACTCTGCCATATGTAAACGCTACCCCTGTACTGAATATTATCTGGTTTTGTTCAAAAAATAAATAAAAAATAAAGGTTGTAAAAAAATAAATAAATAAAGCATGTTTTTTACACTTCTGAAGAGAGGTAAAAGAAAAAAAAAATTACAATCTCTTTGAGCTCTACAGGCACTACAGAGAGCCAAAGCACAAGAGCAGCTTCTTCCCACAGGCCAATGGAGCCAATGAATCTCTCTCATGAACAGTTAACCCTGCCTCAGTGGATATCTCTTTATCTTTTTACACATTCTTTCTCTTTATTTGCCTTGGATGGTTAAGCTACTAATTACAGAGCCACGGGCCAAGTGTAAAGACAGTCGGCCAATTGGTCTATTTAACATTTCTGGGTATTTTATTTACTGTAAAAATAACAACGGTAAATTATGCATAATTACATGTAACTAACCCTAAACCAAACCAAATATAGTAGGTACATGTTGTTACTTAATATTACTCAGTACTTATTTGTATAATTACACTGTAACAAGGACACAAATTAAGTGTATCCCATTTCTGAAACTTGTGGAAGTAACATGTTAACTCAGTTACAGATATGGTGTCAATTAATTTGTATCATCTGATTTGACACTGCAAGAAGTGGAGTAGTGTGGTAACTAACAACACATTGCTAGTTTGTTAAAACAAAATCTCAAACATGAGTTCTGTACAGACATGGTAGTGCTTTATTCAGATTTGTAACAGTGGGCGGAGTCATCTACTCCTCCATCAGTGGTGGAGGAGAAAGCTTTAACTGAAAGTTCTCGCTGTGATAAATACTTCCTGTTCCTGGAGGGGCAGGATTCGACAGACTGGCCCTCTCATTGCCATGAGAATGGGTGAGTTCTGTCAGAACAGCAAGCTGAAAAACAAAGAAAACAGAAATGAAAAGTATGGCAGGATAATAATCAGATCATTACAAAGCTGTCTGAATTTCTTATAATTTGACATTCCACTTGACATTCCATGGATATCAATGTTCACCAAAACTGTTTGTTTTTCTTCATTCTTCAAAATAGCTTAATGTTTCACAGAAGAAAGAAAGTGACAGGTTTGGAATGACATGAGGATAAGTAAATGCATTTTGGATGAAGTTTAACATGCATTTCATACACAACTTCATGCCAATTAACTTTCGTATTTTTTATTGAGAACTGAGCCAATCTGTTGTTGGCATGGTTAGCTGAAGTTATGCAGTAACATGGGTCGCACCACACACTGAGATATACAGAACAGTGTAAAAACACACATACACACGTTTGTTTTGCTATCAAAGTGAGGACATTCCATAGGCGTACTGCACAACATAACTGCATTTTATCCCCCTACACTAATCCTACCCCTAAACCAACCCATAACAGGAAACATTCTGCATTTTTACATTGTTTAGTATGTTTTTAAAGCTATTTTAAATATGAGGACTCATGAAATGTCCTCAATATTTCATGTTTCAGTCGTAATACCAGTGTAATACTCATGTTATTATACAAATTTGTGTCCTCATGAATCACAAACACGCACACTCACACACCCACACATCCACACATCCACACACACACTCATTAGCAGTATTGGCCTGTCCAGAATCATTCATTAATGTGTATATTTTCAGCAGGGACCTCGTTACAGCCTGAGCAATCAATGTGCATTTAACGAAACAGCATGAATCAAACGGCATAATCTATCCTTCTCTCTCCAGCTTCGCTTTGAAGACCTCCTTTGCATCTTTATCTTCCCCTTCCCTCTCTGATCTCACTCATATTTCACTTTCCTCATTCCCATCCACTCCTACTCTAGTCATTCCCTTTTTTTCTGTTGACAAACCAACTTTTCAGCATTAACTAATTTCATTTCACTCTTTTTCTGTCTTCTTTCTTCTGCTGTTCATTAGCAGCCTTCAAAACAGAGTACAATTATAAACCATAGTTCTATTCGTCTTTCACACTTCTTTTCATTTTTCTTTCATTTCCCTATCTAAACTGGACACCTGCTAAGCGAAGGCTACGGAGAGTGACAGGGATAAAAGCAAATACAGACACAGAAAGCACGTCAGTGGCTAATCATCGCCGCTGTCACCATAGCTTATTATTACCCCCATACTGTTAGCAAACAGGCTAAACACAGAATTTGAAGTCTGGGCACATCTAATGCCAGTAACGGTCTCTCGATCATACTTTACTAAGCAATTTTTCTCTCAGCTAAAAAGGCTCATACACCTCTGTGGAAGAGCCAGTGGAAGATACTATGGAAACAATGTTTCATTTAGAGTGTTTACTGCAGCTATAGGATAAACTTATAGATATGTTTGTTTGTCTCTTTGTTTAAGGAGGATTTAGCTGCTGCTATAAGAAAGAGACACTACAGCATATCTGTATACGTATTCATGTGTTGTACTACTGAACGCTCTAGCTTGTAATGTCATTTTAGGGTGAGTCATACAGTATATGGAGGCGCTGTACAAGAAGTTGGCCTTTGTGAGAAAATTATGGTGTATTATTTTATTACATCAGTGGAGAGCTCTCAAAGTGTTGAATATGAAAAAGGGCAAACTCAGGCTGTGTGCCTACTGTAAATTCCATATGTGGATAAGGGTGAAAAGTGAGACAAAGCAAGCAATTTTCCAGAACAGCCATTTCACACAGATATTGAGCCGTTGATATTACTGGTGTCCGAGTGTAATGCCGAATCATATACACTAGGATGGCTTGAGGGTGAGTAAAGCTTGGGGTAATTTTCATTTGAAAGAGAACTAGTCCTTTAATGTTATGAAGTGACAAGAAAACTTTTTGTTTGCAAAAACAACCGTTTGACTGTTGTCATACGCAGTTGACGCAGTGAACGCAGTGCAGCGCAGCGCTTACGTGTTATATGTCAGAATACCGACTCATTATTGGCCGGCTCCTGCGTCAGCATCACACGCATGCATTGTACTGCTCACATGGACAGTGTCGGCCAATACCGAGACGGCGTTCGCATGTAAACATGGAAGTGCTGCACTGCGTCAACTGCATATGACAACGGGTCAAAATGTTAAATAAAGTCACAATTTTGTCTTTGTATACAAAAAGTTTTCAGGTTGAACTACTGCTATCACGTTGACTACTTTAACAATGTCTTTAATACCTTACGAAGGTCTTGTCGGTTTGGGATGAGGGTGAGTATTTTGGGGTGAACTAACCCTTCGAGGCCATGATCAGATCTTTCAGGCCATATTAAAAAAAAAAAAAAGATTTTAAAAGGGAATATTTTCAAACATGTTTAAGTCTCATATGCCTTTCTCCTTCCTCATTTTGTCCTTCAAAATCTCTTCAGTCTTGTCCTTCCCATTCAATTATTCCAAACAACCTCCACCATTTCATTGCTTCAGCCATTTCATTACCCTCCCATCCTTCCCTCTCAACACAATCCCTTTCCTTCAGCTGTATTTCTCTCTATCGCACGCTTGTCTCATCTCTCTTCATACATCTTTTTTCCAGTGCCTTCAATCTGTCTTCTTCGACTTCTTCCTGGAACTGCTGCACTGAAGGGAAATGGACCGACTGGGAGCTCAAAGAGAGCAATCAAAGCTCAGCCCTGACAAAGCATCAGAGGAACCCTGACAACCTCCCACACATACACAGGTTTCAGAGACTCTGAAACAAGGCACACACAAACACATGCACACTACACATCGTTCATTTACTCCTGTTCAAAATCAAATGTTCCAGTAAGCTTAATAAGCAGGTCCATAACGTTCAGAGAGCACGAAACCACGCATACACATACGCTACTGCTGACATAATCACGACTGGAGTTTATTGCCAGCACCTGCATGGCAGCCTTCTCATTAATGCTATAAAAGGAACGAACGCGCGCACACGCACACACATACACAGACACACACACACCAAGTTGGTATTCTCAGGTGTTGGGAGTGTCTGTTAGCGGCTGTTAAAAACATCAACACTCTATCTGCTTTTCACTTATCATTTTAATTAGTCTCTCTCTCTGTCTCTGTCTCTCTCTCAAACATACACTTGTTCAATCTTCTCAGCTCAGTTTTATAATCAGAATTCCATAATCTCCACACAGACAAAGGAACAACCGGAGACACTAACTACACATGCAAAAACACACACCTTGTCTGATGCTCTGGTCTTTTTCTCTATCCACTCATCCTCTGAAATCATTTACAGTTTAATTAAAGAGCTCAAAACTGGGCTGTGCAGTTCTGCTGTGTTAATTATGGGAAGTCTATTGGGAATGTGTATGTGTGTGTGTGCTGACCAAACAGTTCTAATAAAACTCTTGAGGACGCTTGTGTGAGTAACTGAGGGATTGGCACAAAAGACTGATGTGTGTTTACCTGACTCTCTGCCTCATAGGAGATGGCCAAGTCAATTCATGTCCCACCCTAATGTTCTGCAGGGAAGACTTCCACTGCTCAAAGGTTTGTGGTTGGTATGCTCAACAAGGCTGCATTTATTTGATCAAAAATAGAGTAAAAAGTAATACTGTAAGCTTAAATTAAAAATGACTGCTTTTGAAAATATTTTAAAATGTAATTTATTCCTGCGTTATAAAAGCTGAATTTTCAACAGCCATTAGCCCCACTCTCTGGAAATCGTGAAATGGAAGTATTTATCATACTACTTATCTGAACTGGAAATGTCTTGACCATCACTTTAATTCAATTCAATGCATCAAATAAAATTAACGCTCTTTTAAAGACCTCAAGCTTGTGAACAGTTGTGTATAGTGAGTATGAGGCAGTGTGTCTGTCTTTAACTGCTGAACAACAGATATTGAATGAATTCCATCAATCAAATGATTTCCTAGAAATGGACCTCAGCTCTCACTTTTGTAAACAATAACACCTAATGGAAAAAATAACACTCTCTGTGCAGTCTATCGGTGTCGAATAAGTTCATGAGAAGAAGATAAAATGTAGCGCGTGTTGGCTGTGAGGATGAGTGAAAGCAGCGTGTTATACGGGATCTGTATTCAGTGTCAGAGACCACGGCCTCTTCATATCCTGTGGAGATTCACTTAGAACCAATACACTGACCTGAAATTTCTGTCACTCATTGTGTGAATAGGTGCCACTCAGAGCTTAAATGTCAGTATTAGGTTCAAAATGAGTGACAATCATTAAATACAATATAACTTAGCTTTTGGCCTTTTTTGACTTGACAAAGATAATGGAGAAAGGACAAGAAATGATGTGAAGAAGAGGGGGAAATGGGATTGTGTAATGACACTAGCAGACTCAAACTCACATCACCCACATTAGCACCACTAGACCATGGCTCAATTTTTTTTTTGACTTTTAAACAGCATAAAATGCAAACTTAGAAATGACTTCATCATATTTAATATACTGTTTTATTGTTGTTGTTTTGTACAACCCAAATATTTTTTTGACTGTTTGGAAATACTTCAGAAATTTATATTGGTCATCTAATAAAAAAAGTTATTTGCAGAAAGAGTACCAAGTGATAACGTACACCAGCCACTAATTATCGAAATGTAGAATCAGAATCAAGTACTCTAAAGAGAAATGCACTAAAATAGATAAGAAGACGATGACCTATTTTTTTTTATTTTTTTTTTTAGACATTTTAGGATGGAGTGAGATGGGGCAGAGGGTACTTGAGGAGCACAGGACCAGTGAGTACTAGAAAGTCAAGCAGGTCAAACGTACACTACTAATAGTCACATATTTAAAGGCAAACGTCTGGATTTTAATTACCAGAACTACAAGTGTCAAAGACAGTGAGGAAAACAGCTCAGTAGTGGAAGCTACAATACATAGTGAAACCATTCAAACAGAAAAAACAATTTAATCTCAAAGATAAAAGGGTTGTGTTGTGAAAGATGCAAAAATGTTCCTCTGTGTTTTGAGGAGGGAGGCCTGAGGATCTAAAGTGGTCAGTTATTTGGGTTACTCCAAATATGACTCTTCAAACACTGATTTTTCTTTATCCTCTCATGTTCTGTCTCACTTTATTTCACTTCTCCTTCCAGCTTTGATCAAATTCAAGTGAGTCAGTGATGGCTGGTGTTTGTTTAGACCTTCCTGTCTTTGTTTAGAGATAAATTTATTTCCTCCCAAATGAGGATGTCCCCAAAATAAGGATTACTGTAGGTAAACACATTTTTCAAGACAATTGATAAACCTGACAATAATATAATGGAATATTCACCAAAATCATATGCACATATGAAGAATCAAATATTAGACTATTTAGACATACCGTGGGGAGAACAAGTATTTGATACACTACCTATTTTGTAGGTTTGCCCACTTACAAAGCTTGTAGAAGTCTGTAATTTTTTATCATAGGTACTCTTCAACTGTGAGTGACGGAATCTAAAACAAATATCCAGTTGTATGATTTTTAAGTATTTGATACATCAGAAAAACAAAACTTAATATTTGGAACAGAAACCTTTGAAATTACAGAGATCATGCGTTTCCTGTAGTTCTTGACCAGGTTTGCACACACTGCAGCAGGGATTTTGGCCCACTTCTTCATACAGACCTTCTCCAGATCCTTCAGGTTTCCGGGCTGTCGCTGGGCAATACGGACTTTCAGCTCCCTCAAAAGATTTTCTATTGGGTTCAGGTCTGGAGACTGGCTAGGCCACTCCAGGACCTCGAGATGCTTCTTACGGAGCCACTCCTTAGTTTCCCTGGCTGTGTGTTCCGGGTCGTTGTCATGCTGGAAGACCCAGCCACGACCCATCTTCAATGCTCTTACTGAGGGAAGGAGGTTGTTGGCCAAGATCTCACGATACATGGCCCCATCCATCGTCCCCTCAATACGGTGCAGTCGTCCTGTCCCCTTTGCAGAGAAGCATCCCCAAAGAATGATGTTTCCACCTCCATGCTTCACGGTTGGGATGGTGTTCTTGGGGTTGTACTCATCCTTCTTCTTCCGCCAAACATGGCGAGTGAAGTTTAGACCAAAAAGTTCTATTTTTGTCTCATCAGACCACATGACCTTCTCCCATTCCTCCTCTGGATTATCCAGATGGTCATTGGCAAACTTCAGACGGGCCTGGACATGCGCTGGCTTGAGCAGGGGGACCTTGTGTCATTGACCAGATCCTGCCGTGTAGTTCTCAGCGGATCCCTCACCTTCCTCGTGATCATTGATGCCCCACGAGGTTGACCGTCATCTTGAACTTCTTCCATTTTCTGATAATTGCACCAACAGTTTTTGCCTTCTCACCAAGCTGCTTGCCTATTGCCCTGTATCCCATCCCAGCCTTGTGCAGGTCTACAATTTTATCCCCGATGTCCTCACACAACTCTCTGGTCTTGGCCATTGTGGAGAGGTTGGAGTCTGTTTGACTGAGTGTGTGGACAGGTGTCTTTTATACCGGTAACGAGTTCAAACAGGTGCAGTTAATACAGGTAATGAGTGGAGAACAGGAGGGCTTCTTGAAGAAAAACTAACAGGTCTGTGAGAGCCGGAATTCTTACTGGTTGGTAGGTGATCAAATACTTATGTCATGCAATAAAATGCAAATTATTTATTTAAAAATCATACAATGTGATTTTCTGGATTTTTGTTTTAGATTCCGTCACTCACAGTTGAAGAGTCCATATGACAAAAATTACAAACTTCTACATGTTTCGTAAGTGGGCAAACCTGCAAAATCGGCAGTGTATCAAATGCTTGTTCTTCCCACTGTATTCTCACATTCATAACTGTTTTAATTTATTGATACAAAGCTGTAAAATGCAATAACTGCAGCAATAACTGTTTAAATACACTCTGTTTGACACTAACAATAGGCAGAGACAGTGTGTAGCTATACTACACTTCATATTCAGTAATATTATTGTTTTGAATGCACTATTAAATGAGAACAAAACTTGAACTGAATTGAGCTGGTCAATGACAGCACTGTTTTCTGCAGGTGCTTCATAACTGATTAAACTTTGTTTTATAATTGATGAACTGAATTGAATCAACAAAGCTGTAAAATGGTCTTATTCCAAAATCGATGATGTGTATTTATTTAAACAAAAATAACAAAGGTAGTACCAGCAGAAGCAGGACAGATATAATAACATATATAATGTATTACTACTATTCAAGCTGTAATATTACTAACAATTAGATGAGTGGGACATTCATCAAATATGCATTCCCTGGCTGTGTGGAAGCACCTATGGCTCTATTCAATGCTAGAATAGCTTATTTATTTATTTTACCAAGGCTTCCATTAAATGTTTGTAAGACATATTACAGCCTGAATTTTTATTTTAACCTTGTATAAAAGCCTATTCATAACAAAAGCTAATATTCTCTATAAATATGCATCACGACAAGACATTAAATCTAAACAATGCATTCCTAAGGATGGCTTTACAACATCTGATGTGTGTTTTTGTCAGACGTGTATTAAAGCAAGAGAGAATGGTCAAGTAAAAAAAAAAAAAAAAGTAAAAAAAACAAACAAAAAAAAAAAACCTTGACTATGCGCACTTCAGAAGAATAAAATGTCCTCTTTAACAAAGTCCTTTCAAGCACTGAGCTATTTTATTTAGCAGTATGCTTTGGGGACACTGCTAGGACCTATAAAATGTTGCAACCCCCTTTTGCCTTGTGCATTTGGTCTGCCAAGCTTAGTCTTGCAGACTAAAGTGTTTTGGTTCATCACATGAAGACTATGTCTAGAATGTCTAGCTCTTGTCTCTTGATCTTATCATACCCATCAGCCCAAACCAATCCAGTGAGGTTCCTGACATTACCAATCCTGACAATCATGTGATGTTGCAGTGGCACTGTGGGGAATCTTTGACCCTAATCCTCTGAAGAACTACTAAGTCACTGCGGTAATCCAGTAACACACCTTCTTCTAGATTGTTGAGTCTCTCATCCATGTGGGAAAACTACAGCTAACTAAGTTGTGATGACACCCGTCTGTACAACCCAGACTGATGCACAGTGAATTCCATTAGCTATGTTTCCATCCAGATTTTTATGCACATTTTTTTAAATTCTAAAAATGCGGATTCAAAACTTTGCACTCGTTTGAGTCGGATACATTTTTTTTTTTTATCCGATAAGAAAACATGTACATAAATAATGATTAAAACACGTTTATTGAATAAATTCCTTGATGTGCATCAAAAAAATCATGTGACTGCACGATGGAAAGGCATAACTGGACTTACCAGTGGACTGATCTTTTTGCACAGCATCTGAAATGCTGTTTTGGTTGTTCTGACATTCCTGAGCAAAGTCTGTTGTTAAAGTGGTTTACCTTCCAGTCTTACACGAATGACTCCGAAAACAGAATATGAGTTTATTGCGTGTGCATTCTAAGACGAATTTATGCGAAAATTATTTAGTGGCTTCTCCTACTTTTCTTAGAGATATTTAGTGGCAGTTTATAAGGAAGTGACAATTTTGTTCTCGTCGACTCACTGGATGGAAAAGCTATTTTATTCACAAATGTTTTATGCAATATTCCAATTTTGCGCATACTGTAAGTTAAATTCGCAACTTTGGATGGAAACAGCTAGTACTTTATAGTGAGTGTTATTGTTGTAATAATTTCCCACATATATCCTGGTCTTCACAAAAATAAACTGTGATAAATGTACAAAATGTTACTTGAGCACCAAATCAGCATATCAGAATGATTTCTGAAGGATCATGTGACACTGAAGACTGGATTAATTATGCTGAAAAATCAGCTTTGTCATCACAGGAATAACTTTTCAAATATTATAAAATAAAATAGTTAAAGTAGTTATAGGGAATAATGGTTATTTCAAATTGTATAAATTTCACAATATTACCCTTTATATATATAAAAAAGAATTACTTCAAAAAATATTAAAATATCTTTATGACTCCAAACTTTTGAAAGGAATTGTAAATATTATATAGAAATGATGAAACGACTATGAATAGCTAGAACTGGGAACCATCCATAGATGTGTAGCCATAGGAAGGGATGTGAGGGAGTTTTAAAGGTGTGAATACTTTGCATTAAATGCAACATACACAGAAACACACTATTATTGTGCACATGAATTTGTTTGTTCATCTCTCTGAAACTAACCCTAGAGTAGTTTGGTCCTCATTAATGAGAGTGTGATGTCTAGCACAGCACCAGGAAAAGCACATACACACGTACAGCTGACACAAACAGAAACAGTATGGACTGACGTATCTGACAACTAATGTTCTCTTTATCTCTCTTTCAGGATGTCTATCTACTTTGACTGTTTAGGCTGAGGACAGATGTTAAGATTGAAAGTATGTTAGTGTGATACTGGATTACCGCAGTGACTTCCTACTTCTTCAGAGGATTAGGGTCAAAGATTCCCCACAGTGCCACTGCAACATCACATGATCAAACTAAATGGATTGGTTTGCATCTGGAAAGTATTCACAGCGCTTCACTTTTCCCATATTTTGTTATGTTACAGCCTTATTCCAAAAGGGATTAAATTCATTATTTTCCTCAAAATTCTACAAACAATACCCAATGATGACAACAAGTTTGTTTGAAATCTTTGCAAATTTATTAAAAATAAAAAACGAAAAAAATCACATGTACCTAAGTATTCACAGCCTTTGCCATGACACTAAAAATTGAGCTCAAGTGCATCATGTTTCCACTGATCACCCTTGAGATGTTTCTACAACTTGATTGGAGTCCACCTGTGGTAAATTCAGTTGATTGGACATGATTTGGAAAGGCACACACCTGTCTTTATAAGGTCTCACAGTTAACAGTGCATGTCAGAGCACAAACCAAGCCATGAAGTCCAAGGAATTATCTGTAGACCTAAAAGACAGGATTGTATCGAGGCACAGATCTGGGGAAGAATACAGAAAAATTTCTGCAGCATTGAAGGTCCCAATGAGCACAGTGGCTTCCATCATCCATCATAAATGGAAGAAGTTTGAAGAAGTTCTTCCTAGAGCAGGCCGCCTGGCCAAACTGAGCGATCGGGGGAGAAGGGCTTTAGTTAGGGAGGTGACCAAGAACCCGATGGTCACTCTGACAGAGCTACAGCATTTAACTGTGGAGAGGAGAACCTTCCAGAAGAACATCCATATCTGTGGCACTCCACCAATCAGGCCTGTATGGCAAAGTGGTCACTTTATAGCCACTCCTCAGTAAAAGGCACATGACAACCCACCTGGAGGACTCTCAGACCACGAGAAACAAAATTCTCTGGTCTAATGAAACAATGATTGAACTCTTGGCCTGAATAGCAAGCATCATATCTGGAGGAAACCAGGCAACGCTCATCACCTGGCCATGGTATTTCACTCTACAGTGAAACATAGTTGTGGCAGCATCATGCTGTGGGGATGTTTTTCAGCGACATGAACTGGGAGACTATTCAGGATCGAAGGGAAGATGAAAGCAGTACAGAGACATCCTTGATAATAACCTGTTCCAGGGTGCTCTGGACCTCAGACTGGGGTGAAGGTTCATCTTTCAACAGGACAATGACCCTAAGCACACAGCCAAAATAACAAAGCAGTGGCTGTAGGACAACTTTGTGAATGTGCTTGAGTGGCCCAGCCAGTGGACCTGAGTGAAATTCTCTCGAGAGATCTGAAAATGGCTGTGCGCCGATGTTCCTGATGGATCTTGAGAGGTCCTGCAAAGAAGAATGGGAGAAACTGCCCAAAAATAGGTGCGCCAAGCTTGTAGCATCATACTCAAAAAGAAAAAAAAAAATTGCTGTAATTGGTGCCAAAGGTGCTTCAACAAAGTATTGAACAAAGGCTGTGAAAACTTATGTACATGTGATTTTTTTCATTTTTAATAAATTTGCAAAGATTTCAAACAAACTTTTCACATTGTCATTATGGGGCATTGTTTGTAGAATTTTGAGGAAAATAATGAATTTAATCCCTTTTGGAATAAGGCTGTAACATAAAACGTGGAAAAAGTGAAGTGCTATGAATACTTTCCGGATGCAAGGTATGATTAATAATCCAGGGCAAGTTGGACATTCTGGTTGACACTCTAAAATAATATAGGCAGACACGGTGTGTAGCTACTAGTAATATTATAGTTTTGACTACAGTGACACTAACGGAGGAGTACAAAACCTGAACCGAATTGAGCAGGATGATGACACCACTGTTTACTGCAGAGTTGCTTTATAGCTGATTTGACAGTTTTTTAATTGATGAATTTTTCATCATTGACACTCATTGAACTGAATTGAATTAACACTCAATTTCAATTACGACACTATTGCCTGCTGCTTATAGTTGAATTGAACTCATTTCATAATTGAACTTTAAAGAGTTATTGAACTGAATTTGGTTGAATAAAACATTATTCTTTTTAGAGCTGCTTTACAGCAGAATCTAATTCTGAGAATGAATTCTAATTACCATCACTGGTAATTGTTTCCCTGATTATCACTGTAAAGCTGCTTTGAAACAATCTGTATTGTATGAAGTTTTATATAAATAAAGGAAAGACTTGCCACACAAAATCATGACAAAGGAGATAACAGGCAAAAGCGAGTACTCAACCTGTATCTGAAAAAAAATCAGCTATTCAGTGTGGGAGATTTTTGGATTCCGTATTTTTTTTTTTGTGATGGTAAAAAATTCAGTTTTTGCCTGCCTACACTCACATTTGGAGTGAGATTCATTGGGCAAAAAAGAGAGAAAAAAACGCAAAAATAAGTTAAAGATGAATCTGACTGATACATTATTACATTTTTTTTTAAATAATAATATTCATCTAAATATTAAATAAATTTTGATATATTGATAATAACATTGTCACGAATTATTTTGGCCACAATAAACGTAGTGAAAATCCGATATTGCTGCGAACTGGTGTAATCCAGAAAAATAATTTGAAAATAATTCGTAAATAATAATCCAGAAAAATAACTGTAAATTGTTGATTCAAATTGTTGAAATCAAGCGAGCAAATTCCACAAGTGAAATGTCTGTCATCCTTTTTGACATCAAGTAAGCACAATGAAAAGAAAATTCACAAAAGAATTTGCTACATAGTGCTTTAATGACTTGATCAAAGTGAAATAAATGATTATTTACGGAGTTACCTTATTACTTTTGTAACTCAAAGTAGATAGTGAAAACATTTTTTTTAATTAAAAAATAATCCAATCATAATGCGTCTTGAGTACATTTACAGCTGGCTTTTAATGTGGTCAAGTGTTATCTGATCAGAGTAAACAAATATTGATTCCGGGTGTAAATGGGGGCAATGTGGTCTCTCTTAATCAAGGGCATATTGAACTAAAATGCTATATGACACTAAAGCAACTTGGATTTAGCCAGCAGCATTTAGTCGACATAAACCTTCATTTGTTTCTGTTGAGTGTATGTGGGTGTGTAGATGTGGGTGAGAGTATATTTGAGTGCATCTGTGTGTATGTGATGGATAGAGAGCTACGAGTGGAAATAAAGGCATGAACAGGGTTCGATACTACAGCTCTCTAATCTGGAAAAAGTATATATGAATACAGAGCTAAGGGGGAGGAGAATGGCCTTCGAACCACCCATACTGACACATACATAAGTATACTGTATGTGCACAGCTGCCTTTAACACTGAGCAGCTCAAAAGAAACACTTAACATGAAGTCATTCAGATTTTCTCTGTCTGATAAGTACTGACCCTTCAACAGTAAGACTCAATGACTCCAGTAAGTACACAAAGGCAACACATACAAACATATTGTATTGCGTAACACTGTTATGCAATAATCTTGTAAGACACTGACACATGCATTCTCAAATGAAGACCAAGACTACACTGAAAATCTCTGAAATCTGCAAAACAACAGTTTACATATCCCTTAGAGAATCTGTAAAATGTTCAGCATTTTAAAACTGAACCTTGCTTTATTTATGCAGTACTTAATTTAATTCAACAGGACAAATAAATGAAATACAAATAAAATAATGAAAATAATAGTTTTGGTTCTTAGGGTGCGTTCACACTTGCAGTTCGGTTGGTTTGGTTCGTTTGGTCCGGACCAAAAAACAAAACAAAACAAAACATATAGTCCTGGTCCGCTTAGCGTTCACACTGGCATTTTTAACAGCAAACTTTAAGTTACCGAACCAAAGACATAGGGATACAGTCACAACCTGATTGGTCGGCTTTTATGACGTATATTTCGCGACGGAGCTTGATTCCCGAACATTCAAAACAATGCTGTGTGCTGGATTAAATGCGATCATTGTATGCGTGTACATATGCTTTATTTTTACCAGCTAAGAACTCATGAAGAGTTCATAAAATGTTCAAAACATTCAAAACAGTAGCAGGATTTCCTCCGTTGTAAGCAGAAGCAAATATTGATGAGGCGCTTTACCTCCTCGTTGCTCCACGTTTGCCCTCGACTCATTTTGGATACGCCGATCTTCCCGCGTCATCAAATCAACTGACTTGTAGCGTCGCATCTTGAGGCATCACGTCCTGTTTTTGGTTCGTTTACATGTCTTTGGTCCGTGTTGCGTTCATATATCAATCGAACCGCACCAGAGTTCGTTTGGAAGTAGACCGAGACCCATCTTTTTAGTGGTCTCGGTCCGCACCAGGGTTCGGATGGCAGCGTTCACATATGTTCAAACGAACCGCACTAACTGAGCAATCGCACCAGGGTTTGTTTTAATCGAACCAAACATGACAAGTGTGAACGCACCCTTGGTATCATGTACAGCCTCCTTGAGTACCAATGACTGCTTGCAGACTTTTGTAATTGTGTACAAGTCCTTCAATTTTCCTGAAGCTGGATCTCAACATCATTGAGCCACTGTGGGAAGTAACTTGAACAGCATGCAAGAACTTAAAGTACCTGAGGGCTTTTTTTCAAGAACAGCGGGCAACATCAATGCTCAGGTTGCAATCAGTCATTGATGCTCGAGGTGGCAACGCTAGATTATAAACAAAGCTGTATGCATTCAAAACGACATTGTGTATAAATAAAGTTATATTTCTTTGTGGGATACACTACCATTTTACAAGTTTGGTGATAGTAAGACATCTTACTATCGAAATAGAAATAGATCAAAAGATCAAATAGTGACAGTAAAGACTTTTACTATGTTACACAAAAATTTTATTTCAAATACTTTAAAAAAAATTCTTATTCAAAGAATCCTAAAAAAAAAAGTTTTTGGAAAAATTTAAGCAGCATATCTATTTTCAAAGTTGATAATATATAAAAATTGAGCACTAAATCAGCATATCGGAATGATTTCTGAAGGATCACATGACACTGAAGTCTTGAGTAATAATGCTGACAATTACCTTCATTAGAATAAACTGCATTTTAAAATATATAAATAGAAAACAGTTAATTTAAATTGGAAGAATATTATAGTTTTTACTGTTTTTAATCAAATAAATGCAGCCTTGGTGAACAGACTTTCAAAAAATTTAAAAAATCTTAGAGACTCTAAAATTTGAATGGTAGTGTATATATGTCAGATGCCTTCATCAAGAGTAAAATTATATTTAATGACTACAAAAATACTATAAAAAAGATTCTGCAAGTGGTATGTAAACATTTGAGCACAACTGCATATAAAGAGAATGAATGGAAAGAAAAGATGCGTTTGAGGGGAGTCATACCCTAGATGGTCCTCTGTAGAGAGTGCGGAACTGATCCCAGGCCTGTGTCTGCTGGGGATCCAGAGTCGCTTCAGTCAACATCTGCAGAGAGAAAAACACACCAACCCAACAGATCAACACACTCACAGAACCATAACAGCCCTGAAACAAGTCATATTCTCCAGCTGAACCACTTTAGAGTGGTCACAGATAATCCTAAAAGCAATTAAGAATAACATTTTGTTTAAAATACATCAGCAACATATATAAAACCATCAGAATGTCAATATGAAATATGAAGGTGCAAACCTCGCTGCCAGATACGGACTTGATAAATAGCAAACTGCGCAACTTCTAAATAAACCTTTCAAGAATCAGAGGAGGAGTGCTAATCACATCAAATGTGACATTTTCATACACAAGCCTAAGATGTGGGGAAGACAAGTGATTACAGCCTGATGGATGTGACATTTTAAAAAAAATGACATCAAAAGATAGCAATATCAAGCAGGAAGAAAACAAGTAGCGAAATACTTAAGATGTTGAGTTTGCTTGCCAATGAATTGTTTATGTGGTCAAATACTGTAAGAACTTACATGGGAAATATACATTATTTTATCTATAATAATCAATATTTAATCATAATTGGCCCATATTTACAGCAGCATACTGTGGTTAAGATGCTAAAATGACAGACAGGCACATCTTACATAATGACACATTTAAAGACACATTCCAGTGTCCTTCACACTAATCAGAGTCATTTCATCACTTGGTTTGGCTCAAATCAGCCTCCAGTGATCCAAAACCTCTCAGTCTCTGTCATCCTTCAATGACTTCTCTAGTCCCAAAGGCATGAAGGCAAGCACAGACCCTAAAGATATGCCAAACTCCACCCAGAGCAGAGTGTTTTCAACAGAATGTTCCAGGAAAGAAAAAAAAAAAAAAAAAAAAAAAGAAAAAAAAAAAATCTAGTGTATCCTCACTTTACCTCACTGGCCTCTATATATAATCAGAGTCTGTTTTGAGTGGCACAAAGGACAAATGCTACTGTCACTGCAGAAGAATAAATGCAATTATTGTGCCCACCCTTCAGCAGAAATAAGGAGATGAACATTGTCACGCTGTTTCAGCTGTCTCCTTACGCGGGGCGCTGAGCTGGAGAACGCCGATTTTGCGTGACGTTGTGGAAAGGTAGGATAATTTAGTGGAGCGTTCATTAAATCCGTTATTTACACAAGACTAATTTAAATAAACCAATTACACAGTTTTTGATGGGCCAGTGGCTTTCTTTGCTTAAACGACAGAAGAAAAAAAAAAAAAAAATATATATATATATATATATATATATATATATATATATTAAAAAAAAAAAAAAAACAGGAAAAGAACACTTCTCTGCACCTTGAGACATTAGGAGGTGCCAAGACAAGATAAGGTGTTGAAATCATTTAAAGTCTAACCTACTTCTAAAGATCTGTTTTCTTTTCCTTCTTGTGACACTTAGTCTCAGCCCCTTCTAGACCTGAAGTAGCATATATTTTGTTGAGATTAAACAAAGTTTAAACACCATCAGAAAAAACAAAAAAAAAAACAGTAAGAACACCATAACAGAGAGCTGAGACCCTCAGCATCATGTTTCCATCAATGACATAAACATACCTGCTCTTCATTTACAGGTACTTAAACATGCTACAAGAGAACAAAAACACTGTACGTCATTTAAGGGTCGAGGAAGCTTATTAATAATATATTTTTTTTTTTTGGCTATACTCAATTTCAATCGTGACAACTCTCTGAATGAATTTAACCTGCATTTATTAATAAGCATGGAATGTACTGGTCTTGGCAGACTAGTTCTGCTCCACTGCTGTTGGATAAGTGTGGATCTAAAAATGCACATGAAAACAGTGAACTGAATTCAGGCTGCTGCAAGGAATACAGGGAGAACCCTCAAGCAGATCTAGGGTTAGCGAAATTCCATGGCGAACTGCAATGAACTGATCCAATTTTAAGTCAGGAATAAAGAGGTTACATAGATTGAACAAACAGAATGTCTGGATGACCAACTGGCTTTATGTGAACCAATTGGATGTTCAGAAGAGTTTCATGAGTTTCAACTATATATTTCATTGGAGTGATCAATTTTACTCATTAATTTAGCAACATAGGCTCATTGGAAAAATGTCTCTACATTTTTTTTTTTTTTTTTTTTTTAAAAACCTCAAAAATACTATACATGCTTACAATTCACTGCAGTTTCCAACTGAAAAGATCACTGGCAGTAAAACACAAACAACTTTTATTTCTTTTCAGAAAAAAAATTGATTACAGGGCAGGTTATCAGTTAACAGACTTATTTTTGAGTAGTTCCTTGTACCATAATATAATGCAACCACACTTGAGACATACTCAAAAGAACTCGAAAAGAAGACTTGTAGAAGCAAGCAATGACATGGTTGCTTGTAGGTATGTTGTGTAGGTGGTGTGTTATTTTTAAACGTGATAGTGCATTAACATTTTAGCATCATTCACTGGAAATTTCATTTCTGAACTGATGCAATACATACAACCAATGTAATAATCATGCTCACGTTCAGCTTTCTCTGAGAAAACTGAATAAGCCTTTAGTGGCACTCACTATAAAATTTTGCTTTGAAAATCTGTGAAACATGAAAGCAAAAAGCAACGTAACGCCAACTTGCAGAAATGCTGCCACTGGGATGTTTTTCCAAAGAATCTGGGTTGTATTTTAGTTTAATTTTAAGAAAAATTATGCAATCAAAAAAAAATGAAAAAGAAACCATGTCAAGAACCTTACATAAAGATTTTTTTTGACAGTGAAAAAAAAATGTATGAGATCACGAAAATGCATGACATCGGATGAAAAGGTACTTTAATCCTATTTTCCTACTTTTATACTATCCTAATTATACCTTTTCCTATTATAATAACAGTAAAAGCTGTGAAACATGCAAAAAGCAACGTAACGCCAGCTTGCAGAAATGCTGCCACAGGGATGTTTTTCCAAAAAATCTGGGTTGTAATTTAATTTAATTTTAAGAAAAATTATACAATCAAAAAATGAAAAAGAAACCATGTCAAGAACCTTACATAAAGATTTTTTTTTTTGACAGTGAAAAAAAAATGTATGAGATGATGAAAATGCATGATATCATATGAAAAGGTACTTTAATCCTATTTTCCTACTTTTATACTATCCTAATGATACTTTTTCCTATTATAATAACAGTAAAAGCTTTAGGGTTAGGCAAGGTTTAGGTTGTTCTGTTTTTGCATGACACGACTCATATGATTTTGCCATCATGTACAAATTATTATGACTTTTCATGAGACCGGGTTGGAATTCAAAAGCAGCATCAAGGAGTACAAACTGGAACAGAATACAGAGACTCAGATACGTTATTCAAAATGTAACTATTTTTGGCTTTAGACCAAATCTTACGAAAGTGCCGCTAATGACCCAACAGTTAAAAAGGGTAGATTGACAAACCAGGCTGTAAGCATTGGTGTTGCCTGTTTTTTATAATGAAAGGCTTACTGTAGGTTCAATAATACAGATATATACAAAACAAAGAATATATTGACTTCTAAAGGCATGGTGTTGTCTGTCACAAAATATCTTAGAATTATCTTTATTTGGGTACATTTCTTTGCAAATAAATTGATTAAACTAATTCATTCATCTGCAAATAATGTAATTCATTTGATAAAAATTTTTGTATCTAAATATATATTTTTATGAATTTTTTTTCATGGGTATGAATAAATTCTTGTATTTAAATTTTAGCTATACATCTAAAAAGCAGTTTATGCTGCAGTAGGACTGCATTCAAAGATGAAAAGGAGAGAAAAATGCAGTTACTGTGAGTCATACTGTCAGCCTTGTTATCATTAGCATGCAGGAGTTCTGAAGCATTACGTGTTAATTAAAGCGAAAGTCTCCACAGGTATAATTCTGTGAGTTAGCAGGTTCCTGAAACCTTGGAAGTGAAGAAAAGTGCTGAATGTTGCCTGTTACAGATAACAGAGTGCTTAGTGATGCTAATGGCTGAGGGTTTATTGGAGAAGTGAGAGCACGAAGGGGTGCTGGAGAAGAGGAATAGGTCAAAAGGTTCATGTCACTTCCTGTCTTGTCTTTAAGGCTCACTGTCACATTGCATAAAACGGCAAGTCCCTTGACCGACAAGCAATGAATGCTCAATGGAGAGAGAGAGAGAGAGAGAGAGAGAGAGAGAGAGAGAGAGAGAGAGAGAGAGAGAGAGAGAGAGAGAGAGAGAGAGAGAGAGAGAGAGAGAGAGAGAGAGAGAGAGAGAGAGAGAGAGAGAGAGAGAGAGAGAGAGAGAGAGAGATGGAAAGAGATGGAAAGAGAGAAAGAGACAGACATACAGCTGGGCAGGACTTCAGATTCATCTCTCCATTCCCGCCAGTAAACAATTGCATGAAAGAAGGGAGTGAGTGTAATGCAATCATAAGCAAGCTAATTTGCTTTGAACCAGCAGGGAAAAAGCCATTTACGTTTCATGGATGAATGAACACACAAAAGGCAGAGTGGAAGAGAGCTATAATTCTCCATCTAGCTGAAGTAGAGCAAAGGTGAACCTCTAAAAGTGTTGAATTTTGTCAGTTACAGAAAAAAGAAAACGCAATTGAACACGAGTTAATTGTAAATGCGTAATATGAATTAACTCTTTCCCCACAATTGACGGAATCTTCTGTTATTTATGACAACGCTTCACTCCCATTGATAGAATTTTCGGACAATTTCGTTGTCACTGTTTTATGGTAGGGGGCACTATTATGCATCTTCTGAAATAGAACATAATCTCCGGATCCAAATACAAGCGAAGAAGCGGAAACCAGCTAACACAATCATCAAACATTAAATAGCATATAAATCAAAACTTGGGTTGCGTTCCCAAATGAAATGTTGAACCCACGAAGAGGTAACGATTGTGTAAACTTTGGGGGATGTTGATGGACTCAGTCTTCTCCATCCATGTTTTTATCATTGTTCTGAATCCGATCCAGGTGTAGGCACAGCTTTTTGCTCAAAATATCGCTTTTATTTAATATATTTTATGAAAGCCACATTCAGGTGTTGATAAAAAACAATGCAATGTTTTATTTTTGTTGTTGTTTTTTTTGTTTAAAAGCAGAGGCTCTCTTCTTTCTTTTCATATATTGTATGTTCAGATATTCATACAACCAAATATTCTGCAGGGCCATGAAAGTTTTGTGAAAATGGCCAAAAATGCTGGCCGGCAACTTTTTTCCCCATTTTTTTTTACATGCTGGCAGGGAAAGAGTTAAAAATCTAAAATCCAAATTCAATTAAACTAAGTTTGTGGCTAAATGAGCAGACAATACAAATATAAAACATTTAAAGCAGCACATTTTTTAGTCATCCTTAATCAAATCTAGTCTAATTGTAGAATATAATTCCACGCGTTTACCTTTCTCCCATGAGCCTCTGTCACATTCCCACGATGAGCAGATGTCACTTTGGTCTGAAACACATGAGATAACAGTTGAAATTTGACTGACAGAATATGACAAAGGTAGTGTAGAGATACAGACAGATACGAAGGCTCAAATACAGATTTGTTGTAATAATTTCTACCCTAACTACCTTCATCTTGTCATAAAAAGGTGAAATAATCATTTCATGAGGGTCTGCAGGGGTCTTCTCTATGATATAATTTGTTGTTTTACGCTTTTTTTCATGTGCCTACATATTGGTCGGACCATATGGTATACACAGGACGTAACAATTGTTGTGTCGCAACAAGCGACCACTGCGAAACCATTTGTTCTTCATGTTAGTAGCACAAGTGCTTGAAGTACATCAGAAATAGAATGGGGCATCAGTCGGGGCTTTCGGGAATTTGTCGCGCTGGGCCGCAGTGGGCCCAGTGTAGAAAGCATCAATGAATCAAAATGGATTCCATATGCTTTAGTTGCATCGCGCCACTCACAAAATAAAATCACAAGAAATAAAACAGAAGATTATGCCATGATAAACTACTTAAACTCTTCTTTTCAATAATTTTATCCTGCAATTGTTTCTTCTGATAATAAAATGAATAAAATAAAAATAATGATAATAATAATAATAATAATAATTTTAACACAGAAATATGGCTATCATAGAAGAGGTGCATCCAGTCATTGCATGTCTGAATTGCATTTTCAATGTATAATTGAATAGATTATTATTATTATCACATTGACCAAGTGATCCTACAATTTCAGCTTACACTAACATTTATGTTTTCATTTAAGTTACAGAAGTATAACAGGTTTTTTTGAGGTGCAGTGAAGAATAAATCAACATATGTCCAGGGTCCAGAGTTGCCTTGTTTTTGCAGTTGTGCTAATACTCTAATCACACTGGTTGGGCATGATTTTTTTTTTTACATCCAAAAGAATCACCGTGGCAACACCTCTGTGATTAGGGATACTAGCATAGCTCTCTTTTGTGCCTGCAGCTGTCAGCCTCCTGTGGTTACGACTAATACAGGTGCATGCTGAGAAACTCATTTGCATACCATTTACATACACAACAGCCACATAAGAGAGATCCAATTAGCGTGGATAATACATACACCCTGTATGCATATAAAAGTACTTAAAAACCATATCACTTCGGATGTAAACTCACTGAAGTCTTCAAGAGTGTATGACAGAAAGATACAACAATGAATAGAAACATGATTGAACAGAATGGAAAGACTCTTCGTCAAACTTAAAGCAGTTGTTCTATGCTGATATTATCATAACGGGGTCACAATAGATCGAGAGATACTGAACACAGAGTGTTGAAGAAATAGTTCACTCAAAACAATCAGAGAAATTATTTACTCACCATCATGTTGTTTCAAGTGCATATTTCTTTCTCTGTACAACATCTTATCGATCGAAAATCATTCAAAACCATCCAAAATGGTTTTCACTAAATAACTTTTAGTCTCTAATGCCTACCATTTTGGGACTTGACTGATGTGGGCTATATGAACTTGTATACAGTATGATGGGTCTTTAAGAATTCTTCTATTGTTTTCCAAATAAAATAAATGTCATTGGAAGGACATGAGGGTGAGTAAAATATGACAGAAGTTTCATAATTGGGTGAAGACTGACTGTGAAACGTGACTGTCTGACTGACCTGTGCCAGAGAAGCAGAGCGTGATCGGGAGTTCTCTGTGCCGGGTCTGTCCGCTGGCCGCGAGCCCTGGTTGGACGTGCATTTGTAGCAGCTCCATGAGTACTGCCTCTCGCTCAAAACACCTGCCTCTTTACGCTGAAGACACTGGCAGTGGTACAGGTGCCCACAGCTACACATGAAATAAGAGTTCAGAATGACGATCTTTTAGGTCTGTTTGTTTGGGAAGTGTGTTACTTAGACTAGAAGTGTGTGACATAAATAAGGCATGAGCACAAATCATGACAAATACTTTACATGACAACTACTTTACGATAGATTTATCGTAAACTAAAATAAATGATCCACTCGTTTCCAATGACGTATCCTTCTGGTGTCTCTACAGAGATGCAAACGAGCTGTGTAAACTAGATGCGTTAAAGTGAACGTTCTTTCACTCTTCGATTTGTCTTGTTGTCGACAGGCTCAAGTGTTGGGAGTATGTCAGAAACTGAATGCACATCTGTATTCATTCTAAAGAGCAAAGACTAGTGGTACCGTCACAGAGAGGCACAAAAACACTCTCCAGAACATTCTCGCTCACTGTTCCTTGCTGGTGGAATGATCTCACTACCTTCATCAGGAATGCAGAATCCCTGGCAATATTCAAAAGACAGCTGAAGCCTCATCTCTTTCATGAGCATTTAGCCCCATCATAAAAAAAACAAAATAAAAACACTGTCCAATCCTTTCCTCTAATCCCTCCCTACTCTAGCTTGTGCTACTCTGAACAATGTCTGAAACTTGTATTGTGAGCACTTCCTGTGTCTATTTGGCTCTTCATGATGAATCGCTTCTTGTATTCCTCACTTGTATGTCGCTTTGGATAAAAGCGTCTGCAAAATGAATAAATGTAAATGTATACTGTAATCAGTATTGACAGCGTCAGTGATCATTACATTTTCATTAATTCTTCATGAATTCATGAAATGTCAAATTCTTTTGGACCACAAAAAAACGTATAGTGAAAATATTGTGACAGCCCTAATTTATAATGTAATTAATGATTACAGAATTTAAAATTTAATCAAAATGACTGAATTAACATTTGTTTTATTAAATTTTTTTTTTTCAAAATTACAAATATAGTAGTTGCAAATGACACAGTGGGGGAAATACTAATTTGATCCCTTGATTTTGTAAGTTTGACCACTTAAAAAGAAATGAAGGGTCTATAATTGGCAACACTTTATTTTAATGTGTCCTTGTTACACATTACATGTATTTACTACAGTAATAATCATAAATTAGGCATAATAACATAACTAACCCTAAACCAAACGCTGATCCTACACTAACCCTAAAGTACCTAATTAATATTACTCAGTAGTAAAGTAGTAAATCTGCATCGTTTATCCTTCTGATTTTTAATTCTAAAAATCTAACCTTTCATTGAAGGAAAAGAATTAAAAAAAAAAAAAAATAAATACATATATACATATATATACATATACATATATATATATATATATATATATATATATATATTGTGAAAAAAAAGTTTTCTCCAAAACATGTTGGCCACAATTATTGGCATCCCAAGAATTTATGAGTAAAATCTTGTATCTTTGAAGTGTTTGAAGTGTATTACCATTCATATTTATTTTTTTTAGCACACCAGGGTGATCGTGAACATGAAGTTATCCAGCCATGACTTCCTATTCCACAGGACTACAAATATGAGGAAACACAAAGGCCAAATTCCCATAATCATTCATTACAATGGGTAAAACCAAAAAATATAGCTCTGATGTGCAGCAAAATATTGTTGAGCTTCACAAAATAGAAAGTGGCCGTAAGAAAATGGCTAAAGTATTGAAAACCCCCATTTTCAGGGCAATAATTAAGTAGTTCCAATCAAAACTGAAAGATAAAGATGTTACAAATCTGCCTGGAAGAGGACGTGTGTCTATATCGTCCTAATGTACAGTGAGGAGAAGAGTTTGAGTGGCCAAAGACTCTCCAAAGATCACCGCTGGAGAATTGCAAAGATTAGTTGAGTCTTGAGTCTCAGAAAGCCTGAAAAAAATGATCAAACAGCACCTACATCCCCACAAGTTCTTCGGGAGGGTTTCAAGAAAAACTCCTCTGCTCTCATCCAGAAACAATCTCCAGCATATTCAGTTGTCAGACAAGACTGGAACTTTAAACGGGACCAGCTTATATGGTCAGATGAAACTAAAAATAAAAGAGCTTTTTGGCAGCAAAACCAGCAGATGGGTTTGGTGCACACAGGAATAAAAAGTACCCCATGCCCAGAGTTAAATATACTACTGGATCTTTAATGTTGTGGGCCTATTTTCCCACTGCATGTTCTGGACTTCTTGTTCAGATACATGGTATCATAGATTCCATCAAATACTAACAGATACAAAAATCAAAACCTGACCGCTTCAGCTAGAAATCTTATAATGGGCAGTGGTTGGATTGTCCATCAGGACAATGATCCAAAACAAACATCAAAACCAACACAAAAATGTGTCACTGAGTACAAAATGAAGCTTCTGCTATGGCCGTCCCAGTACCCTGACCTGAACCCTAAAGAAAATGAGTAAACTGAAGAGAAGAAGCACCAACATGGAGCTGGGAATCTGAAGGATCTGGAGAGATTCTGTATGAAGGAACGGTCTCTGATCTCTCGTATTGAATAAAAGGGTGAAAAAAGGAATAATTGTGGGCAACATGTTGTGGAGAAAAACATTTATTTCATAATGTGATTTTCCACCCACTTTCAATTCTTTTCCTTCAATGAAAGGTTAGATTTTTGTGAATTTAATTAATTAAAAGATCAAAAGGATAAACAATGCAGATTTATTTTTACAGTCATCTTTACCAAGGGTACCAAGGGAGCTGATATTTTTGGCCATGAATGTAAATATTTGATCCCCAAGCAAAACTTGGTGGAAAAACTCTTGTTAGCAAGCACAGAAGTAAGACGTTTCTTGTAGTTGGTCATCAGGTTTGCACATTTCAGAAGGGATTTTAGTCCACTCCTCTTCACAGATCCTCCCTAAATCCTTAAGGCCCCGTCTATCGGTCCCTCAATGCGGAAGTCATCCTGTACCAATAGCAGAGAAACAACCCCAAAGCATAATGTTTCCTCCTCCTTGCTTGACTGTAGGAATGCTGTTTTTGGGGTCATAGTCAGCATTTCTCTCCATCCAAACAGCGAGTCAAGTTGATGCTAGCACCACAGCACTTTCTCCCAAGCCTTCTCTGAGTCATTTAGATGTTCAGACGGGCCTGCACATGTGCCTTCTTGAGCAGGGGGACCTTACGGGAACTGCAGGATTTCAATCCATCGTGGCATAGTGTGTTACCAGTGGTTTGCTTGGTGACTGTGGTTCCAACTGCCTTGAAATCATTGACAAGCTCCTCCTGTGAAGTTCTGGGCTGATCCCTCACCTTTCTCATAAACATCCTTACCCCATGAGGCGAGATCTTGCATGGGACACCAGAGAGAGGGTGATTGATGGTTATTTTGTATTTCTTAATTTCTCTGAATAATCACTCCAACAGTTGTCTCACTCTCTACAAGCTTCTTGTTGATGGTATTGTAGCCCATTCCAGCCTTGTGCAGGTCTACAATCTTGTCCCTGACATCCTTTGACAGCTTTTTGGTCTTGCCTATGGTGGTGGAGAGGTTGGAATGGATAATACAGATTCTGTGGGCTGGTTTCTTTTATACACAGAACACGATGACATTAGTAGTACTTCCTTACCAATCCGTGGGAGCCAGAAGTCTTGCTGTTTGGGAGGGGATCAAATACTTATTTGACTCACTGAAATGCAAGTCAATTTACAACCTTTACATAATATTTTTTTTCAGAATTTTTTTGCTGATACTCTGTCTCTATCCGTTAAAATAAATGTACCATAAAAATGATAGACCCTTCATTTCTTTGTAAGTGGGCAAACTTACAAAATCAGCAGGGGATCAAATAGTTATTTTCCCCACTATAAGTGTGTACCTGAAGATAATGATCTCCTCCTCGCTCTCCTGACGTCTTTTGTACTGCTGTAAGCAGATGTTGCAGTGGTCCTGTCTTGGGTGAAGCCCTTTACTGACTGCCTTACGCAGATGTGACAGAGACCAGTGAAGATCAGAGTTCAACAGATTGGTGGTCGTCTCCAACAACGTCTGATGGAAAGAAAGGAAAAAGTAAGTAAACCGTTGAAAAGGTCTACAAAAAAATCAGAGTGATGGCGTAGAGGTCAGCACACGTGCTCCAGACAGATGGAGTAGTCCTGCTCATTCAAATGATGCAGGTTTGAGTCCTGCCTGCGATGAAGAATGGAATTAGAATGAATTAGAAGAATGGAAAACAGAAAATTAGAAAATTAGAGTATGAAAACAAGGGAAAAAGAGAAAGGAGCACTTAAATAATAGTGCAAGTGACAACATAAATGGGTAGCTGATGTCACACTGTACATTGGGATAAATGTCAAACGCTATACTTCACCTAAAATATTAACATTTTTCTAAGTATAGTATAATCATTACATATTATAGATCCATATGAATCAAGCAGTTTAATCCAAGTCTTCTGAAGAGACAATTATTTTTGCATGATAAAGAGATTGCATTTAGGCTTTTATTCACAAATGTTGCTAAACAAACATGAACACATAGTGCACATCAAATATGGTAAATATGGAAATCTTATGAGTTAAATGAATGATGTTGGAATTTTAACTTTTAGGTTAACTATCCATTTAAGTAAACTTCACAAAAGCTACAGTATAAGTAGAGTACCTAAATATAAGCACACAAAACTTTGCAGAAACTTTAGTATATTTCTACAGAATTGGAACATGTATAAAAGTTCTACATATTCCTCACACTTTTGCGTATTTGTTTATGAAATATTTTGGCATATTGGTTATGTCAAATTATTCAGATACTGATAGGTGTCTAATAATAAAAAAGTTCAATTTGATACATTAATGTTCAAGTTATGTGTCAACTATCCTGTTTTAGTTTACTGAGTGGAGGGGACTAATTTCGTCTCATAACCACAGGCACTGGAAGAATTTACCCATAATGTATGAAATTATTGCCATTGAAACCAAGGGGATATGTGCAACAACTCAGAATATACAAGCAAGCAAATGCCTTTTCAACTCCCTTAAACATGTCTTTTCTATCACAACCAAATATCATGAAATTTGTGAAATGGATTAACACTTGAGCTTGTGCTGACACTGAAATTGGTTCAGTTTATTTCCAAGACTGGAGAAATTTCCTTTAATTTACACAGTGTCTTCACCAGTGTGTTTTAGCAAGGTCATTTAAAAGACTAAGGAGTGGGAGAGAAGGGAGGGAGGGAGGGAGAGGGGGATGGAGAGGGGGAGAGAGAGAGAGAGAGAGAGAGAGAGAGAGAGAGAGAGAGAGAGAGAGAGAGAGAGAGATTTTATGTATGTTATTTCATTTTGCTGTTAGTGCAGCATTTTGATGAGAATATTACAACACACTCACACCAACAAACATACACAAGTCTGCAAATACAGTACACACAAAAAGAAGCACATTTAACCCCCACAGACATTTCTGAGGATTGGATAGAACATACATTTCAAAACATTTCATCAGCTATGTGGGCAATTTACGAAGTGTTCATGTTGAATCGTATGCCAGAACAAGCTTTCCAAAGGGATTACAAAGTGTACATTTATGTGTGTGTAATTTATGTCTCAATTTTGTGAGGGGAAAGGGGGAAAATTTGTGTGTGTGGGGAATCAGGTGTTATTTTCACCCCTTCCACGCTATTTCCTTTGAATGACAAGCTGCAAATTCCCATTGGTCATGGAAGGGAGAGTGCAAACACACGCTGACACAGTTACTTTCACAGACAAATAAAAAAATAATAATAAAAAAAACACTTAACAATATACCATATCTAGTGAAATTTTAAACAGACAGAGCAAGTAAAAAAAAAGAGAGAGAAAAAAAATCGAATACTGAAATAAGTTCCTTATCTTTAAAGAACTGTTTACACTTGATCTACTTTTCTGTCTTGTCACTGGTCTAACATAAAGTTGATTGGAAGTAAAACTAAGTTTTGCTGGTGTAATTTAAACTTTTTGCTTAATATCAAATGACAGTTGTGCATTCTGTGCAAGCCATGTGACATTGACCTCATCAAGATTTGGTTTATATATATATATATATATACATACACACACGCACACACGCACGCACGCACGCACGTATACACACCTTCAAGCGAATTGTGCAACATACTAAAACGGTTTAAATCCTGAGTTTGGGAATTTACTGCTGACAATAAATAATTAATGATTTATGGACAATATGCCCACCGAAAACACCTTGAGAAACTGCAATTCCAATTCCACTTACAAAGATTGTCTCAAAAGAAACAGCATGATTTAGCATTTATGTTGTCAAATGTAGAATAGAAAGGAATAAAAGGGAATATACTGAAGTCTGACACATATTTCTGGACGTTATAAGCCTACAAGTGACCTCAGGTGAGAAGTGAGTACTGAAAGACAACTAGCTAAGGTGAAGAAAGCCACCCTAAAAAATAATAAACAAAAATCGATCAAATAAATTAGTATTGCAAAAAGATAACAGACAATTTCGGTGGAACTTCAGACAACTAATTTTCTTTATTCTTGTTTATTTTGTTTATTTACTTTCAGAAAACCACTAGAGAAGCCGATTTTCAATTAAGCCGAAACCTTTATAATAACACTAAAAGACTAAAAAATAAATAAATGCTTTAAAAGTTTTGAAAAGGGTTTTGTGAGTGTTTGAAATAAGAGGAAGTATTTAAAGTAAAATTGTACAGTCGTGGTCAGAATTATTGGCACCCTTCGTAAATATGAAGAAGGCTCTATCTACCTATCTATCTATCTATCTATCTATCTATGTATCTATGTATCTATGTATCTATCTACATCTATTTTTTTCACTCAAGTAAAAACAAATGAAAATGGGGGAAACCTTGTTTTGAAATGTTTTTTCTCAAACACATTGGCCACAATTTATGGCAGCAGTTTATTCAATATTTTTTGAAAACTCCTTTCACCAAGATAAAAGGTCTGAGTCTTCTCCTGTAATGCCTGATGAGTTTGGAGAACACCTGACAACAGAACAGAGACCATTCCTCTATACATAATCTCTCCAGTTCCTTAAATTCCCAAGTCCATGTTGATACACTGTCCTCTTCAGTTTTCTAAAGGATTCAGGTCAAGGGACTGGAATGGTCATGGCAGAACCTTCATTTTATGCTCAGTGACCCATTTTTGTGCTGATTTTGATGTTTGTTTTGGATCATTGTCCTGATGGAAGATCCAACCAATGCCCATTATACAATTTCTAACAGGGGCGGTCAGTGTAATGGTTATGATGTGTCATGTTCTGTTTTAGGACACATTTACAAGACAATGATGTATTAAAAAAAACGGAAAAGTTTTTTTTTTGTTTTTTTTTTATAGATGTCAAAGTTATCAAAACTATCCACAAAAATGTCTAAAAACACTGTATTACGGATGCCAGATAAGCAGTTGGCAATTTCTCTTTGTAAAGACTACATGCCTGCGCATAGACATTCTTTTACAGAGTGCTCACAGCAAATGCGAATGCCTACCCACCTTATTTTTACAGTTTATTGCACTTTGATATTTTTCTTGTTACGTCCCTATAGTGACTAATAAATTGGAAGTCTCACGCATTCAAAGAAAACACATTGAAAAATAAGACAGACAGGACAGACTAATTGCGTAATACGCATGTGCATGACGTGACCGTTTTCACAGATTCGCTCTTTTGCTGTTTAAACGGATATGATAACGGTATTGTTTTAAAATACTTGTACTTTGAAACATGTTTTTAAAAGTTTGCATTTTCAGGGCAGCAAAATACCATTCTTGTGTAAAATGTCAGCCAATATACATTAAACATTTTCCATTTTTAGTTGAAAATGGTGTAGTGTAAACAGCCCCTTGGTTTTGTTTTCTCTGTTTGCTCTGTTCCCCTTTGCCTGGTTATATTAGTTCCCTTGGTTACTCACACACGCTATGGTTAATCACTGATTCTGTTCACCTGTGTTCTGAGTTTCATTCTGTTCCTGATAATCTCCTACATGTTCGATTTTTTTATTTATATTTAAAGACTTTTCTGTTCATACTACTGCATTAGGTGCATTCTCTACAGCCACACCTGACAGTCAGGTTTTTTGATCTGTTGGTTTTTGATACAATCCATGATGCCATGTGTCTAAACAAGATGTGCAGGACCTTTGGCAGAAAAATAGGCCCACATTAAAGGTCCACATGGACTACTTGTTTTATCCCTGTGTGCACCAAACCCTATTTTTTTTGCTTTTCTTTTTTTAAAATTTCATCTAACCATAAAGCCCTGTGCCATTTGAAGTTCCAGATCTGTCTGACAACTGAATATGCTGGAGTTTATTATTGGATCCTCTTCCATGCAGATTCATAACATTTCCAGTTGACTTGAACTTCTTAATTATTACCCTGATAGTGGAAATGGGAATTTCAAATACATTAGCTATTTTCCTACATCCACTTTTCAGAAATGTATCTTTGGTTTTACCCATTGTGATGGAAGATTAAGGGAATTTGGACTTTGGGTTTCCTCATATTTATACTCCAGGTGAAACAGGAAGTCATAGCTGTATAATTTAATTTTCCTAGTTACACTGGTGGTGTTCTAAATTGTAGGGGAATAAATTTCAGTGATATTTCATTCATAATAATATCTGGGGTACCAATAATTGTGGCCAACGTGTATTAAAGAAAAACATTATTTCATAAAAAAAAAAACCACCCCACACCCACCACATTCATTAGTGTTACTTCAATGAAATGTTAGATTTTTGACTGTGTATTTTTTAACGAAAGTTCAAAAGAATTAACAATGCAGATATATTTTCACAGCCTTCTTTGATTATATTTACCAAGAGTGCCCATAATTCTGACCACGGCTGTGTGCATGCCACTGATAACCATTATGGGACCTGAGAAGTCCAGACAGCCTCTTCAATTATGCACTTGTTAATTAATGAAGAAACAGCCAATAATGAGTTCTCATAACACTCCACCCTCAACTGACCTGATTAAAGCAGCTGTGAGGATAAGCTGTAATAAGTTGAGTTTGATAGTTGAAGGACATCTCTAAAAAGTTATTAAGAGGGATTGAGAAAGTATTTAGGGATGTTTATGAGATGCATCACTGTGTTGTTTTTATAAATATTGCCAAAACATTTCCTTGTCCCTACTCTCTTAATAGTTGGACGTAGAGAGGCACAGATTAAATATATACATTTATTGCTATTGTATCAGCTTGTAATATTTCTGCCTGTAATATAATCAGTAAACACCAACCCCTTTACTGACATTTGCAAAATGCGTACCATGCTGGACGCTTCATGTATGCCTTACACCATGTCTACAGCGGATGCGAGTGGTGCGATGTATCAAAAGACAATAGAACACATTATAATCAGTGATATTGTCTACACTGTATGCGGCGCGACATGACAAATTCCCATCAGTAAACGGGTTCCCTGTTCTATTTCTGATGTAGTCCAAGTGCTTTGCAACAGTCGGCTTGTCCCGTTCAGTGTCGAAAGCTTTTAGTTGTTGTGGTGCAATGCGACAACGATCACGTCTGGTGTACACACTATGTTAGACATCTTGGCCACTGTAATAACTTGTAATATTAACAGCATCTCTGACCATATATAATAGCAAGAAAAGCAGCTGGCCATACTGACATAATTTATGAGAATAAATTAAATAAAAGGTATACAAGCATTAAAACAACAAGTAAAGCAACATGGAATTGTGATACTACAGAAGTTTTGTCTGCTTTTAAAGAGGTAGAACATAAACAATTTATTTTCACAGAGCAAAAATATATTTTGAAATAAAATAATAACATTTTTGGTCCCAGTAAATATTCTCAACACTTGCCATTCGCAGGTGTGGCATAAAAGTTTTACATTTTTTTAAGGATCTCGCCTCATATTTAATTTCCAATTATCACATAAAACACTGTGAATTTAGCTTGAGCAGCTGTAGCTTGAGCTGTGTGAGCAGTACGGAAAGAACTTAACATAATTTAACAGAGGTAAGTAATGTATCTTTCTATGCTGCTGTCTGAAACCAGTAAGAGTGCAATTAATAGGAGGGTAAGACATTAATGATGCACTATGGGCAGGTCTACTGTATAGACATATTTACTAATTTATCATGCAATTCAGGCTGTGTATCAACACCTCTCAAAGCCTGCACTACACCCTAATAAAAAAAGTGGTAACAGTTTTTGTTTACAGATGCTGTTGTAGAAATGTGCAAGAGTCCAATAACAGGACAGTTACTGAGATAAATCAAGTAGTATTCAGCTTTTCACATTGTTACAAAAGCTGTTTTTTATATTAAAGAATACTGAAAATATCACATATCAAGGTGTTTTAAATATTAATAATGATTAGAAACATAACTTGAGCATCAAATCAGCATATCTTAATGATTTCTAAAGGATCATGTGACTGAAGATGGGAATAATGGCAGAAAATACTTATTTTAAATTGCAATAATAAAAAAACCTTTGCAAAAGAAAACATTCTACATACACACTACCTGTTCATAGTTGAAGGTCTCTAGCATCCCTAAAATAAGCCCCTGGATCTCGGCCAGCTTTCCTTTCCCATATACAGGGTCCTGCAAGAGAGAACACATAAACAGAGACAAATACATTTATTATAGCTTTGATCATACTAGTAGAAACCTGTGTCTGTCTGGAGGTTTCTACCAGTGAGAAACGATTTTGAAGTAAATTTTAAAAGCATGGTCTGCAGTAAACCATCTTAAGCACAAATCAGGGAGTAAACAGTGTGTCAGACTGCATTCACAATGACAGCTGATAACTCTCAGATGATGAAGGACTGCGGCCTCAGTAAAATCACACACATAGCTGTTATCACAGGACTGCACACACTTGGGTAATTCTGCACTCGGTGGGGGTTCAGTTTGAAGCAGTTACAAAGATCAAGACCTGGAAGACTAACACACACACACCACATGTTCATTCTGAGGGGTGGAAAGGTACAGAAACACTGTCGTCTTAAAGGTCACGCAATGGCAAACATCACTCTACTTCTCTCTTATTAGCAACACTTCTGTTTGTTCATTACATTACAATCATGACCAGGGCCGGCGGAAGCTCAACTGCCGCTCTAGGCAAAACACCATCGTGCCGCCCCCACTTCACACTCACAATTAAACTCGATCCTTGTGAAAGACTGGAGGTTTTGTTTATTGATTTATTAATAAACTTGCACTAAAATAAAAGCATGTACAAGCACCTTTTCAGATTTCTTTTTTTTCTTTCACTCTGCCATGTAAAAAAAATTAAAGCACGTAACAACTAACTGCAAATGCATGCTGTATTATATTATATAGTGAGGATGTCTCCTGGAAGATTCTGGAGAATTCCTGATGGGCCGCTGATAAATTGGGCCGGCAGTAGCCTACTTTGACATAAAGATAGTTTACGGGACATGCAGAGCAAGGCTCTAGTTCATTTTCAATGTGAGACACACGAAAGTGGCAAATCACTGGTAGTTCTAGTAGTGGCGAAGCGCCGATGTGCAAGCGGTGCTCGTAAACCTGAAATACCGTCATTTGTTTGTGCACAGCTCTTCGTTATAAATAGAGATTATAAATAAATGGCATATATAAATAAACACACACACAAAAAGGTGAGCTACTTGACCTCTCCTCCAGTTTTTCTCACACACACGTTGGCAGACAGTGAACTCCAAGGGAAGGCTAAGGAGAAGTGCTTCCCCTTTAAAAACACATACATTTCTTTGTACTAGTTTCAATTTACGTGTTGTCGCACAACCTACACAGCCCAGCATAAACACTCCTGATAACTCATTTGTTTTCAAGTGTCTATATTCACAAACCAGTTAATTTTAACTGAAAAATAAGCATACTGTATAAGAGATTTGGCATGGCAGAAAACGCGCAAAAGCGCTCCCTCTATAATCACTAAAAAGTTGTCATATTAGGCTACTTTATCACGATCTCACAAAGTTCTGTTATAATAAATGAAGCTGTCTGCATGATGAATCTCTTATTTACATAATGTCTAAAATTTGTTTGTTATTATGAGAGGATTTGTGAACGTACAGATCTCATAGTCCACTCACAGTTCAAAACGCTGGAGTTTTTGTTCAGTGCTAACTTAAACACCTCTGATTGGCCATTGTGAAATCAACAGATAAGACCCATATGCCGCTCTTGGTTGGGGCGGGTTTTGGTACTTGGTAGAATGAATGTAAGATTAATTAGATTTAGAATAAACTAAAAAAAACTAAATCGAGTGATACATTTTTTTATATAAATAAAAGAATCATAACGGTGTTGTTTTTATAAATATTGCCAAAACATTTCCTTGTCCCTACTCTCTTAATAGTTGGACGTAGAAAGGCACAGATTAAATATATACATTTATTGCTATTGTATCAGCTTGTAATATTTCTGCCTGTAATATAATCAGTAAACACCAACCCCTTTACTGACATTTGCAAAATGCGTACCATGCTGGACTCTTCATGTATGCCTTACACCATGTCTACAGCGGACGTGAGTGGTGTGACACGTCAAAAGACAATAGAACCCATTATAATCAGTGATCCAGTGTATACAATGGATGAGGCGCGACATGACAAATTCCCATCAGTAAACGGATTCCCCGTTCTATTTCTGACGTGGTCCAAGTGCTTTGCAACAGTCGGCTTATCTCGTTCAGTGTAGACAGCTTTTAGTTGTTGCGGTGCAATGCGACAACGATTTTTTTATATAAATAAACTAATTCTAAACTAATGTAATCTTTGTGTTACAGCAAGATACTTAATTGATCTCAGTAAGGTACTTCATTTAATATGCAGGGAATGGGGAATACAACTTTGTAATGTAAAAATAAAACTTTGTAGTTACATTCTACTTTGTGCACACGCAATATTATAAATGGAGTCCACTGCCCAAGGGCAAAACTGCTTTCCCTCAGGAGAGACCATCACTCACACAAACATCTGGAGTATCAAATCCCTGGAGCTCAGGTTTCTCCCATGCCTAAATCAAACACATGTTCTAGTGGAAGAATGAAAACAACTCAATAAACATCAATCTTTCCTATATGACAAAAAAACTTCTGTCAGCTCACTGCTGCTATGGAGCTAGCTCTGGCATATATGGTACATCCCTCTAATAGTCAGAGGCCCCCATATGGTACTATGAGACAATTTTGGTTTTTATTTTTATAGTTAAATATAGTGCAAAATTACTCTGCATAGAAGGTGCATAAAAAGGCCAATACAGTATACCATGTGTTTACACAAACTTTTTAATCCATACACTCCATCCACCTGAAATACTTTTGTTCTTCTTTTGGAAAGATATAGAAATGCAATAGAGAATTGTTTCATTTGTCACTGGAGCAAAAGGAAACAAGAACATTTTTATTTGCTAGGGTCTTTCATGTTTCTCTAAAGAAGTTTACCCTGCTATAGTTTATGTCTACGTTCCCACTCCGGAATTGTGAAAAGGGTCTATATAAAGAATGCTGCAAATAGATTGAACAGCTTTTAGGAATATTTGGCTGCCCACATCAGTTTAATTTGAATCAACAGTAAGAATGATCTCCCCTCAGAATTCTATGATCTGAAAAAGCCTCATATTCCATCCATAGAAATATCTTTGATAGATTATTACCGCAGGTCACATCATTTTAAGGTGGCTGGTTATCTGGATCTGTTAGTATTCTGAACACACTACAAGCCTTATTGCTCAACTGCAAACTTTTTTTATTTGGCTGTTCACATTATGTTTTTTTTTTTTAAATGCAGCCAATATCAGAATCGAGTGTGAAACAGATTATGATCCTGCCAAATTTTTCGCACGCGAACAAGAACAATAAAGATGACGTGCAGCATGGAATTATAAGGACATTTCTGAAATCAGTATTTACACATTCATTCATTTATAAGCCAGCAAGTTTCTCATACAGTTTTTTCCAAGTTTGAAGTTTTTAGAGTGTAGTTAAAAACTTAAACCAGCCTGGAGCAGCTGATGAACAGCTTTGACCAGACAGGAACTGTGTGTGACATGCCACACGTGTCCGGTATAGACCGCCACCCCACGACACCCTCTCTTGTAGTTCTGTCGTGGAGTGCAAAAAAATTGGAAATCAATTGTACGCCATGAACTACATAATAATGAAAACAATAATGCATCAATAAGCAAGCGTGCATGGTATGCACAGCGCATACAGCTGCAGGTGCCCAGGCGTAAGTGCACATTCAAGACAACACCTGTTGATTATGTGATATATTGACAGCGATCATCTGTTAGTATAACTTGATAGGGTTTCTTATAACCTTTCCTGTTCCCTGTCAGAGGTGCATTTGCATTCACAGCAGCATACTAATGATTACACACTGTGAGCAAATGCCATCAAATGTCACCATCAGTAGCCGGGCTGAACCAGAGCGGCTCAGATAGATGCTGAGGCAGGGAGATTAATGAATCTTAATATTAATGAAAAAAAAAGAGACAATCAAAATGAACATGTCCTTTATAATAACAGAAACTGTAGTGACAGCAAATATTAAGTCTTAAATTCATTTTCAGTTAATGTTCAGAAGTTTAGGGTCAGTAAGATTCTTAAGTGTTACAAAGTCTCTTATGTTCACCACGACTGCATTTATTTGATCAAAACAGCAATACTGCAAATAATAATTTCAATTTAAATCTCTATTTAAATTTATTTTAAAATATATTTTCATGTAATGGCCAAGCTGAATTTTCAGCAGTCATTACTACAGTCTTCAGTGTTACATACTTACAAAAATCAATCTAATAAGTTGATGTGGTGCTGCAAAAACATTTCTTATTATCACCAATTTTGTGCTACCTAACATTTTAGTGGAAACCATGACACATTTTCAGGATTTTTTGATGAATATAAACTTCAAAAGAAGAGAATTTGAAACTAAATCTAAATCTAATTGCAATTTATTTAAATTTTTTATTAAATGTCTTAACTTTCACTTTTGATCAATTCAATGCATCCTAACACTTTATAATAAATACACATTTATTCAACAACATAATTGATTTGACTTCACAGACACTATTGGATGTGAACTGAACTGAGCAGGCAATGACATCACTGTTTTCTGCAGAGCTGCTTTATAGATTAAATGAACTAATTTAATAATTGATGATTTTTACAACGGAACTGAATCAACACTGAACTAACGCTGACTGATTTTCTTTTAGAGCTACAGTACAGATGAAATGAACTCCGTTTGCATCATTTGATCATTTTCCTGTTATCACTGTAAAGCTGCTTTAAAACAATCTGTATTATATAAAGCACTGTATAAATAAAAGTGACTTGACTCACAGTAATAAAGAACTTGTAAATCATTTACAAATATAGTTAATTCAGAGTTTATTAATTGAAATCTCCACATTGTTAATACATTAATACAAATGTGAGTTCTTCATTTATTGTCAGTGTAAATGTACTTTTTCTGGTTGAGTTGGAGTGAATTGCAGCACTAATAGAGTCTTATGAACAAGCACGTCTCCAGTGTTTCATGAGGCAGGGGAAAGAAAACAGGTAAAGTAACCGGTTGAGGAGCCAAAGAAGGAACTTTAGGGATGTAGTCCAGTCTGAGGTGTAATATAACTGACATCACCTGGTAAAAAATCTATGCAGGAGGAGGCTACTGAAAGGGCCTGAGAATCTCCTGCTCTCTTTTCTGATGTTAGCGCCAACAACATAGCTAATTCACTCACTCTAAATGTTTAAATGGAGTTCCTATTAAAGGATTAGTTCACCCAAAAATGAAAATTCTGTCATTTTTTACTCACCCTCATGTCATTCTGACCCGTTAGACCTGATATCGGACAAATGAGCTGCTCTGTGGCCAAACCTGCGCTTCGTCAAATACAAAAATTCGTCGTCTTCTTATATTTCCTATTTAATAATATTATAAGTGAAAATACGCAGTAGCCTACTGGCGAATTTCAATTGTCTCATTACTCTGTACATTTAAATGGAATGCAAAAGATATGAACATATGATATACGCAAATGTATGTATGGAAACAGCTCAAAGGCAGATTTTTTTAATATAACAAAGCTTATGCAACAATGCATTTTTTGGGGGGATGACGTCATTACGCACACCATTTTATCGGTAAAAGGCCAACTGGATGGAAACAGTTTGGAGACAGCAAATTTCACATAATTATTTGCTTTGTCGATCACAAAGCTGGATGGAAGCTAATGGTTTGGTGTTTGGATTTCATGTGATTTCTCATTTCACCCTACAATGTTTGTACACGACATGTTGATTAATTTGATCAAAAGTTTTCTTTTTGTAAGATCATTTTGATCAAAGTAATTCCAAAATTCGCTATCCCTAGATGCAAACTGTCATGAAATACAATCTTGTTCACACGCTCTACAGCACTACCAAATACTTAAGATATTTTAATTATAGATTAAGTATTTCACTATTCGTGCACACCCCAACAGTAGGGAACTCGCGATCGGCAGATTGGCCTCTGTCGTCTGGCACCTCGCAGGAACCGAGACATCAAGGGATGTCTCCCAACCGAGGTTGCATCTAAAGGTGAGTGGCAAAATTGAAGCGGAGACAGCAGCCACATTTTATGGTGGAAAGAGCCAGCCCTGCTGCAAGACATTCTTGAATGAACTCTAGCACTGGACCAAACGGGCAATAGACTGGGTTCACCTCATGATCTCTACACCATGTTGCAAACATATGCAATTTCAGGGCATGAAACTTTCTAGTAAAGGAGCTCTAGCACTAAGAATTATTTCTGTGACCTTAGCCAAAAGACCAGAATCTATGTGATAATACCCCTCAGGGTCCAGACCCAAAGCTTGCATATCTCTACCAGGGATGATATATCACTTGAGAGAAAAGATCGCTCCAGATCGTAATCTCCCATGGGAGTGCATCCAGTAAAGACACTATTTGAACTTCTACTGCTGCACTATAGAGAGCATTCTGGCTGCAAAGCTCTTCAGAGAGTGGTGAGAACAGCAGAGCTCATCACTGGACATAAACTCCCGGCCTTACAAGACATTTATCAGACGCGCTGCTTGAGAAAGGCCTGCAGCATCATCAAGGACAGCACTCATCCTGCTCACCTCCTGCTTCACTGCCGTCCGGCAGACGTTTACGATCCATTCGATCACGGACAACCAGACTGAAGAACAGCTTTTATCTTCAAGCCACCAGACTGCTTAACAGCCAGCTGTCCTTCATCTAGACCAGCAACCATTTACTGCCAATCTTATATACTTGACTTCTGCCACTTTGGACACTGAGACTTCTTACTCAGGAACACTTAATGCTCTTAAGATTTAATATTTATTGTATTGTAATGCCACTTTTTATATTCTTTCATGTAGCTCTGCGACACTTTACACTGAAAATATGGACACTGATCGTCCCCTGTATTCTTATCTCAGTACCTCAGGACTACTTAATACTCTTAACACGGTCTACCCTTATTGTATCTATTACTGCCACTTATTTGTATTTATTGTTCTGTCTCCATTTATTTTTCTATATCTCAGTGCCCTCCATTTATGTCTATAATTTTGTATGTTCGTGTTTTACTTTCTTCTTTTCTTATGATTATTTATGTATGGTCCTGTTATTGTCACTGTATGTCTGAGCCTCGTTACAAGCATTTCAATGCACAGCTTTCCCCAGTGTTAACTATGTTAAATGATAAATAAATGCCTCTCGACTCTTGAGGTCCGCAAACTACACTCAGGCCGGCCTGAATGAAACCACTAAAAGAAGATGAACTTGGCCCTGGGGATGGTTGCACCAGCTGTGCGTAAGTTACAATGTAGCCTAGTTTTGACGTAAATGGAGGTTTGAGGGCGAACCAGTGGGCAGAGTAGGTTGTCTCCTTGAAGGCAAACAGATCCACTTCCGTTCATACCTCTGCTATATGCACTACTTGAGGAACTTGAGCACCTCTGCTCTTGAGCCAAAACTGAAACAGCCTCATGTTGAGCAGACCCAAAGGGATAACATTGGCCGCTGCAGCCATGAGACCTATAGGTTTCTGAAATTCTGAAACATAAAGCTCCTGATCTAGCCTGATGCCTTCTACAGTGTTCAGGATCGAAATCATACATGCAGGAGATATGCCTGCATCGTGGTCACTACCCTTAGAAAAGTTTTTCTCTGTTTTGAAGAAAGAAAAAACTTTTCTTGTGGTTCAATCTGAGTCCCAAATGCTTCATATGAGCGATCACAACATCTCAATGCCGGCCCCTTTCTCCAGAAGGGAGTGCAGTTCTTGTTAGAGAAATTTCTCGTCTCCTGACTGGTGCACTTTTCTTATTACGACACCTCAGAAACAAGACATACAGAAAGCAATGCTGTCGATAGCTGGATGCCTTTGACCATATAAGGGAGTCATAAGATTTATGACTTTCGTAGTCTCACTTCTATGAGTGTAGAAATCACAGAAGTTCCTGTGAGAGCAGGTTGAAGCAGAACAGCAGAGTGCTGGTGTAATAGTATTGATAAGGGGGGGTTGATGGGGAAAGCTGACAGTACTGAATATGTGCAGAAGAAAACAGATAAAGGTCTTTCACTGCCCAAAGCCTCAACCGATTCTTGAGCTGTGGCAATGATCTCATGGAAGGAAAAACGTGTGTGTGTGTTTGAGACCGCTACACAGCTACACGCTCTGAGCTGGAAGAGCCACAGGAAAGCAAATTTGCTGCTTAGCTTCTGCAGTGTGTCGATCAATCTAAATATGAGGATCAAGAGTGGATTTTGTGAAAGTGCATGACAAAAACTAACTTTAAAACACAAGGCTGTATCTGTAGATGCAACTGTTCTTATTTACTGTAAATCATTTAACATGTCCTCCATATCGAAAGGATATCAATCTGAACATGCAATTACAGTCCCCTCATTTTTTTTTTTTACAAAATTTAGTTGAACATAAACACCAATATATATTTTGTTCGTAAATATATAAATTGTGATCGTAAACGCAATGAGTTCGATAAAGACAAAAAATAAAATAATAAACCTAGCGATCCAAAAATATATTTGTTTATTCACATATATATGCAAGTGTAATAAAAAAGTGGAATGATGCATCATCCTTATAAATGCTGAACTATAAGTAACTGCAATTTGATCATCTGATTCAGATAATCTGAATTAGAATACAATGTAACAATTACAGTACAGCAGATTTTATGAACTATATCAACTACATAAACTGCATTATATAAAACATAACCTTGAAATGTTTACAATTCCAAGATGGCAGATCTGTTGATATATCTGGAGCAGTCAAATGCAGGATCTGTGCAAATGTCTATCCATGTCTGTCAACAGTTGTTGCACAAATAAGAATCATGGGATTTTGAGATGGAGCCTGCAATCCTATTGTCAAGTCAGAAGGCTTAAAGTCTTTCCAAACAAATCGGACATACCCAACAAAACAATAACATCTCAATCTCATACATGCCACAATCACTGGAACACAGCAACCCCTGAATGTGAACACAGTGGCTGCCATTTACTAACAGGCACACATAAAAACAGCCCAGTTATAATACTAGCTGTAGGAGATGTTAAAAAAAGTATCTGCTTACCTGTAGGATACGCTGAATGATGGCAGGTGGGGCAATAAAACTGGACATGCTGTTTAAAACTTTCATAGTGAGCTCTTTTAATGCTGAGGAGAGAGAAACAATTAGGATTAACTGGTCCTTCGACTAATGTCCACCCAGATATATATATTTTTTACCACTTATTAATGCACAATGTGCAAATACATCTAGAATCTGGAATTCAATTGATCATCCACGTGCTTGGAAATTGTAAATGCAATATTTCCGACTCCACTTGAAGGCTGCATATATTTTATTTAATCTATATACAACTGTAGTTTCTATTAAAAATATTTGAAAAAGAGCATCTTTGTCATCATTTCAGGAGTAAAACAAAAAAATATTTAAAAATTCTTAGGGGCCTTGGAGTTACAGAGGTTGAGGACCACTGCTATTCTTTAGATAAGCTCAAAACAAGTGTTTGTGTGTTTTGTGTCTCACCGTCTGAAGTGTGTTTGGCATCGGCACCTTTGAGTAGTTTCTGTGGTGACATCATCGCCTCGAGGAGAGGAAACCACAGAGCCTAAGAGTGACAGGAGATTGATGTACACACACACACAGCGAAGAGAGAAATGTAAAACCGGGAACAAGAAGATCAATACATCCTGTTCATGAAAAACATAGCTCAGGTTGTTGGGACTGCACACACACCTCTCTCTGCTGCTGGTTGAGACCGTGCGAGCTCCTCTGACACAAAGCAATAATGTCATGCAGAGCTTCGTCCACTCTTTGTAACAGACTCTGCAGTTCATTGCCTGTCTCCTCCTCCTCATCGTCGGGCTTGTCTGCCTCTGAACCTTCTAGGGCAAGTTTGTGTAGTTTGCCCTTCAGGGTCTGAGAAGCAGAGATCAACAGATCGATAGCGCATTTCCACCTGCCCTTTCTGTCTCACCAGGGATATTTAAGACACTGTTCTCTGAAACAACATCTAAATGAACTTTATGAGTAAATCCATTCTGCACACCTCCAGTTTTTACGCAAAATCTAAATCAGTGCTTAAAAAAAGGATGCAGATTCTGCCATGGCTGGCATAACAGCTAGCATTACATTAGTACTGCAACGATATTCAAAACAATTTCAGTTAAACTGAAAGCTCATATAAAATTTTTACAGGCAAAATCCAGTCATCAATAGGAATCGACCTAATCGGGAATTTTGTGTGAGGGCAAAGATTCCCAACAAGCACATTTGGCAAGATTCAACGCATAGATGGACAGAAAGCTGCTTGGTTTGAAAATGATTTCTGTGTGAGCTATGATTCATATACATCATTACACTAATGACAATAGACAATGGACCTTTTATGCTAGTGAAATTTGGCCAAGATTTGCAAATGTGACTGTACCTTTACACTACAAATCCAACAGAAGATGACACAACTACTGTATGATCAAATAGATCAAAATTACCATATTTTCATAGCACAACCTTCAAGTATTTCGTATGTAAACACTGCTTCTGATTTTTTAATTAATTATACAATATTTTTGCTGGATTTATTTTAAATGACATTTACTCTAAAGTCAATTAAGTTGCATTTACACTGCAAGTCTTAATGACATTTTGAATATTAGTCCTGTCACTTAAGAAAGACTGTTTACTTCAATACCTTGCCAAGATGGGCATTTTGAACAAGAAGTGCATTTAATTGTTCCATCTCGTAAACTCATTACCACAAAGCGTAAACTCTCTTTGCAGATTGTGTTCATACACACTGCATTCAAAATCAGTTGGTGAAGTAGCGGTACTTTTTAGACATTAGTCTAAGGTCATGCATTATAGTGATTCTCAAAGGATATATCAGACTGGTGACTACATGATGGTGAAATCTGTTACGAAGTATCTAGCTCTAACTAGATGCTCTGATTCCTTTTTCCATTAGCAGAACCGATATGACGCAAGGATTGTCCTGGTCTTCATAAAGCATCTATTTGTAAACATCCGGCCCTTAATGTTTAAGTTCCTGTAATAAGATCTGCTGACTGCACCACTCTCTTTAGCACATTATACTTAAGGGCAGTGCAGTTCCCACACTAGGCTCTGATATGCCTAGTCAGGATACTTAGTGAACTTACAGATGCTGACCAGGATGTGATGGGATGCCAAATTTCTCTAATTTGTGAAGAAAATCTGCTGATATGCTTTTTTTTTCTTTCTTTTTTTTTTTTTTTTTACCCCAGCACTGCTGTGACAAGATCAGGCTAAAGTGTCTGTGATAGTAATTCTCAGAAATTGCTGACTTTCTTGACTTAAGTTTCCATTGACGCAAAGGTGTATGGTCACCACCCTGAAGTTTTTATATAAGCTACAATTCATCTCCTTTGCTATACTGGTCTGGAAAGAGCATCACTTGCCAAGATAGAGGTCACAGTCTTGTCAACTATACTTCTTGTGTTTCATCTTCCTTCAATTTCTATTATGCAGCCTCTCCACCTGGGATCAGGCCAGTGACCAGTTTCAACTTAATGGCATAGCAGTCATGTCTGGTGAAACAATTATGGAATAATAAAAGGTAAGAGAAGTGTGGAAATAAGCTTACAACCTTACAGGACTCCAGTGTTAAGAGTCCAGATAGGATTTTTTCCTTTTTTTTTTTGTTCCTACTTGTACCACCATCCCATCAAAAAGTCCAACGTTTGATTACATTGCAGCAGCTTCTAGCAAAGAACCACGGAATGACGTGAATAAAATGCTGAGTTTTGCTATTCGTTTAATTCTACCCTACCTTAAAATACCAACAAAACCAAGCACGTATTTCTAACGGGCAAAATACCACAAAAGGTCAAAAACATGACATCCAATCACATTACCTTGTCTTTTGTGGTCAAAACTGACTGCATCCCCACAAGCAGTGTGCATATGATCGTTTGTGTGCAAACTATGCTGCCTTAGCAAATTACTGCCATTCTCGACTATGTACCTTTGTAAAAGTGGGGATTTAGCACTTACTCTACTAACATGACTAACAAATATAGACACAGACTCTGAATAGAGATCGATTTGAGACTCCAACTCTATTTGATTCAAAAACATAACCGGTGTAATTTCTTCTTTTTAATGTTGATAATATTTTATACAAGCAAGAAGGCAATTTTTCCCAAATATCCACTAGATTGTAAATGTTAAACTGTTTTTTTACAATTCAAAAAACAAAAGGGTAACATTAAGTGTTGTACATTTTAAACACATTGTCTTCTTGTATTGTTTACTATATTTTGCAACGAAACAATAGTTACAAAGAAATTCACAGTAGAACTACAACACACAGCGGCGTTTTGTGAACGAATGTGCGGCTTTGAACGAATCGTGAGAGTCAATGATTTAATTCAATATTGTCCCTTAAAGGAAAAGCCAAAGGTATGACTGCAGTCTTAGTGGAAGAGAAGGATGTTAAATGTCTCAAGGGGGTACGCCACACAAAAAAAAAAAAATAAATAAAATAAATTTGGGAACCACTAGTTAAATATTGTGCCTTGTTAAATTAAGTTTAAATTAGAGTTAAATTGTTATGGTTAGGTGTGTGTGTGTGTGTTACACATACGTTTAAATATGGTTTTAGGGTCCACTTGTGATGTTTTGTTTAACAGTTGATAGCATTTTATTATAAGGCTAAAAAAAGATGGCCGAATGTAATTGTATTACTTTATCTTATGGTCAGTTTAATTAAACAATGATTTATCTCTGTAATTCTGAATGTTTAGCAATTTCTTTTGTAATTTTTCACAAGCTGCAAAAGAATTTTTGTGAGTGCGGCTGGGAGTGAATACAAATATTGGGTACGGGTGCAGGTGCGGGTGCGGGTGCGAGTGGGACGGTAATGGTCAGAAATGGTTCAGTGGGAGAGGGATTAAGAAAACAGTCCTGCACAGCGCACTAGGCTGTTGAAACATTCCCTTTAAGCACTGCAGCTGGAGTCATACAAATGTAGATGCATTTTGAGACCACTGTACTACATCTTTTTTTTAACTCTTAAATGCATACTTCGGGTCTTTGCTTTCCTCCCCCATCAACACACATACACAGAGCACATCAAATTTGGTAAACACAGAAGCTTAAAGGATTAATGAAGCTGAAGAAAGTGCATCATCCAACAATGTACTCCACACTCCACAAAAATGTCCATATTTAACAAGTTGTAAAGTAAAATAACTAGCTTGCGCTAGACCGCCTTCCGTATTCAGCATACAAAAGAAAGTGTAACGCCTCTCGCAGTTCAAATTGCTTACACTACATCCTTTTTTCGTAAGTTTAATACGGAAGGCGGTCTTGAAGCTAGTTATTTTACTTTATAACTTGTTAAATATGGATATTTGTCTTACACAAACACATCACTTTGTTTCAGAGGGCCTTTATTAACCCCCCAGATCCGTGTGGAGTGCATGTTTATGACGGATGGATGCACTTTCTTCAGCTTCAAACGGTTGGTCCCATTCACTGTCATTATAAAGCTTGGATGCATCAGGATATTAATATAACTCTGATTGTGTTTATCAGAAAGACGACTTGAGGGTGTATAAAGATACACGAGAACCAATGCAGTCTGTTCTAAGCACAAAGAAGCTGATGCGCTATATGTACGTGTTGATCATTGTTTACATGTAAATTAATTAAATCTGTTCATTATATAAAGAACTCATATCTCTTCATAAGTCTTGCATTAAAAGTCTAGAAAGTCTAGTTGTTAAAAATTACAAGGTATTTTATTTGTTATTGTATAATGGAGCAAATGCCATTCAAAGCAGCCAATAGACATTTTAAGCTAACATGGACCCTCTTGCCCTGTTTTCAGGTTTGCAACAGACTTGTGTGGTGTGACGAACTCAAACCTGTAGCAGCACTTCAAAAGCTCCCTGTACATCTCCCTTCCTCTCCAGCAGGTAGGCTGTGGCCTCGTGCAGCTTGTGTTTCTCTGTGATCTGTGATTAGACAAGACAGAGATAAGACTGTCAATTGTGTTGCAGTCAAATTGTCAAGATTATAAAGACAAATGATCCACTCTAAGCCACCCACTGGATGAACAGACTCACGACTCAGATTGAGAAAGTGTGTTTAGGTGAGACTGTTTGCTAGTGAGAAGCGATTTCTGTAATGAAAGATTCAAACACATTCTGAAACTAAAGGGGGTTATGCAGAAGGCAGAGAAACACGCATCCATGAATACAGTTGAATCCATGAATACAAAAACAGGGCAGGTAAGAGAGTGCACAGAGAAAAAAGACAATACAGACTGACAGAAACACAGTAGTAAGCAGATGGGTCTAGATATGGAGAAACATACAAAGAGCAATGAAACAAGTATAAGGCGAGATGGCAGGACTTTAGAGATGCTGTATATGTATGCGTGTGTGCAAGATGTCTGTTCAAATATTTAGCAGGTGCCACTCAGCCTCTATAACGGTATTGATTCTCTCTTCTGCCTGCCTGCCCGTCTGTCTTTCTCAGCACTTCAGCACGGCAGATATCTCCCCTACCTCCATTATTCATTCATTCATTCCTTCCTCCAGGCATCTTTCTGCCTGAGCCTGTCAGTTGGAACCCTAATTACAACAGATTGGAAACCTTTACTTGCTCTATCAGTGATTTCATGTTGATTGATTAGATAGTGTGAGGTCTCCGAATGGCCAACCTGCCCTGCCAAACCTGTAGTTTGAGGGGTGAATTCAGTAATCATCTGTACTTCTGTCTTATTTGCTAATCACCCACAATTCAGTTTAAACAGTTACTAAATGTGGTAAACTCACACAGCGCCATGATTACTGAAGTCATTCTCAAACTTTTCAGCATAAGCATGCCTTCTTATGTAAATTTGGCTCATTACAGATTGTGCCTTACTCATATACTATCTGTCTGCTGGCAATTAGGATCACACTACTTAAATTGCAAGTCATCACCCTTTAGAGAAAATTCTCGTCTCCTGACTGGTGCACTTTTCTTTAAGACTAAAGAACTTTATTGCATGGATAAAAATAGTTGTATTATTCTGGAAATGTCCTCTTTTGGTTAAAGAGATTTGAATTGACTTTCTGAGACTGAGAATAACCAAGAAATTTTACATTCGTTATAGGAAAATTCCATGACATTACTTTTTCTAAGGCCTCGGAATTACATTTTTAAGCAAAATGCCAAGGTATTTACATGTTTTCCATGATTGTCATGCATTGTTTGTGCTTATCGTGTTTGTCTTTAGCTAAAGTTAAATCTCTGGGAATAAACTGAGCATAAGTCAAGGTTTCTAAAATCTCATTTCACATGAGGATTGCTAATTGTGTGAGGCATGTGTGTGGTTATTAATGGGGTGCTGTCCATAAAGAGCGTTTCAAATCTGTCACTATCTGTAGGATCAGATGCTATTTGCTGAATTTTTCTGATTTTAGTGGAATATGTTAAATTAGAGTTAAAGTTCTTTTGGTAGCTGAAAGCATTAACAAACTCCCCCAAATATATAATAAACAAGTACAAGTGGTTTGTAAAATGGATGGATGGAAACATTCAAGGTAAAGGAGATTTGTGGAGCTTTGAGAATTAAGGACTTCTTAATTCTCCGGAACTCTGCAGCATTCATTGCACAGATTCTATGGTTGTACTTACGAAGTTTCGTTTTCATTTAGGATGCTGACTTAAAAGATAGCGCCTCCATGAAGCAGGAGACCACTAGGCAGCTCACAAGTCTTTGTAACAGTCAATGTGTATGTGTGAGATTGATTTATTTATACCTGGATGGCCTCCTCCAGCCTGTAGTCCTGAGAGGTCTTAAGTAAGGTGGTGACCTGCTGAGGACTGAACTGGCACAGTAGATCCACTAAGAGCTCATGAAGATCTGAGCCCAATCTTAGGATAGTCTGTGGATTCAGGCTCTCTCTGGAGCTGTTACAAAAAGAGAAAACCACAAATCACCTGGAATGAAACTAGAAACCATCACAAAAGAATATTTTAAATAGTGATGTCATGTTGCAAAATGGTCATTTATTTGATTCAACAGACTACAGCTTTAAGCATCACTTTCCAGATGTACTTCTACACACAGCACATAAGAGCAGACTGCTCAAGGCAATGGCTCTCATAAAACCCTTCAACAGTCCTTCAAAGCCAGCTTCTGCTTATTGATGTTTAAGACTACTGGCTTGAATGTGCCAAGAACAAGATCAACAGCCATACCAATCCAAGGACAAACAGACCTTAAAGACTACAGCATGAACATACTACCAATACAGTACCCTCAATAGTTGTCTGATAGAAACACAGTGAAATTGGCCAGCTAACTCAGTAAGAGAGAAAAGTGAGAGAATTGAAGAATGAGAAGATAGATTTACTGTTATTGTTATGAAACGTGAAAATAAAGTGTGGATTGTGCAAATTCAATATCTGCTCACATTGCATCAATGATTTCTTTCAACATATTGTTTTTTTTTTCCTTTTTTTGCAGCATTAACCATTATAACTAATCACACATGTATCCTTTGAGTATATGAATGAAATGACCAATCAGAGACATTTAGATTTGTAACCGGTGAAGAAGAAATGTGCTTGAAATGCTAGAATTTTGTTCATTGTGTACTCATACAGAGTTCTGTAGTTCCGCAAATACACATAAAGTCCTGATACGATACAAATAAGAGATTATTTATGCTTCATTGATTATAAAGAAGAGTTCTTGCAAAAGAGTTGAACTTGGTGAACTTGTGATTAACTCACTGACGGCTTCAGTGATGGGGAATGTTCTTTGCTTGCTTTCAATATATAGTTCATTCCCAATGTGAATAAGTGTTTTGTTTTTCATACAACTTGATCAAATTTTATTGGTAACAGAATATAGAAAATTGATTTATAGAATTAACCAATTAAAGTTAAATATTTGACATGAAAAACAACATTTAATTAAGGCAATTATAAAAACTGTAAAACACACAAAGGTAAAAATACATTAGAAGTCTTTCATTTGTAAGGCATATAACTTACTGGCTTTTCCAATAATAAACATTAACTATAATAACATTTTATTCAATATATAAATATAGAGTAGAGCTTTGTTGCCATTTTAAACAACGAAATTACACAGCCATTCAAAAGTTTGGGAGTTTCTCAGATCTTTACACCTGCCCTGATTGCTTATACACAGACAACTGGCTCCTAAGACTATCTAAAAAAGAAGCCCCTTACAAATGTGAATGATGCGTCATTTGTGCATCAGCGTCTGCACCCCCCCTTCCCCCTCTCAATTTCTCTTTCTCTTTCTCTCCCAATCAAGTTGTCATGTAGAGTGGTTTCCTCAGAGCTCAATCATACGCAAGCTCTCAAATCAAAGCTCAATCAGCCAACATCAGCTCCTGCTGTATGAGGCATGTGACACATTCTCATCACATGTGAGATATACTGTTCTAGTCTGGTTTGACCCAATCTTAAAAAAAAGCTTGAATGAATGAAGGATGAGGTTTTTAAAGTGTGAAGTGGTTAAAAAAAAAAAAAAAAAAAAAAAAATCACAAAGAACATAAAATGATGCATTCTGAAAGTACACAGTTGAATCAGGACAAAACAAAACAGTATACACATTCAGTTTCTGGCAGGTGTTTTCTTATCAAAGTGGCAATGAATGTGGTTTGTTTTTGTAAATAATAGAGTATAGCTTAAAGAATAGTTAAAAAAAAAATCTGTCACTGTTCAATCACCCTAATGCAGTTCCAAATGTCTATGACTTACGTTCGTTCCTATGCGGAGCACAAGAGAAGATATTTTCAAAAATGTTTGTGACCATACAACGCAGGACAAAAATACAGCCATTTTTTTCAAATGATCTTGTTTGTTTCACAGAAGCAAAAATACATAAAGGTTTGGAACAATATGAGGGTAAGTAAACAGTGACAAAACTCCATTTTAGGGGGAGGTATCTCTTTTATGCAGAATGGGGTAAGATGTGTCAGTGGGTGCCACCCCTTAATGTACAGTCATGGTCAGAATTATTGGTACTCTTGATAACTACAAATATAATCAAAGATGGCTGTAAAAATGAACCTGCATTGTTTATCTTTTTGATCTTTCACAAAAATCTAACCTTTCATTGAAGGACAACAATTGAAAGTGTGTGTATGTGTGTGTGTCTGGGGGGGGGGGGGGGGCACAATTATCTGCACCCCAAGAAATTCTTATGAGTAAAATTTATCTGAAGTGTATTCCCATTCATATTTACATTATTTAGCACACTAGGGTAACTAGGTACATGAAATTGTCCAGCCATGATAGAATATAGTTCTGATGTGCAGCAAAAAATTGTTGAGCTTCACAAAATATAAAGTGGCTGTAAGAAAATTCCCATTTCCACCATCAGGGCAATAATTTAGAGGTTCCAATCAACTAAAGATGTTACAATTGACCCGTCACAAAGACCCGCCCCCTTTAGTTACGGTTGCTATGTCCGCGGAACAAAGACAAGGGAATGTTGTTTCAAGTGAGGAAAGATGCAAGTACACACAATTTTTCAAGTTCAAGTTCACGAATGTTAATCTACTAACTCCCCTGACTGCTTTGTCGGACAAAATGGCGGATTCGGGGTTATGGTTGATCAGATCACCTGTCAATCAAACTGCCGGCGAAGAGTCAAATGGAATGCATGGAATGGTGATAAATTCTACAGTGATTTCATCACTACAAGAGACCCTGCATCAAGGAGAGGAGGTCTTTATTTATACAAACTATCCAAAATGAACTCAGCACTGTTGTGCAAGTTGAGGCTCTGAGACAAATTGAGATGGGAGGTTTCTAAGGACGGAAAGATCGTGAGGAGAAACATGCTTTGAGGCCTGGCCTGAGAGGAGACAACAGTCACATAGGGAGGACACAGTAAATTCATATTTATTTTTTTTCCACAGATGAGTTTTGTCCCTGAGGTGCCATATGTCCTATAAAGGTCACCATAGGTCAGCTACAGCAAAAACAGAGTTGTAGCTCTGAGGGTCTGCCATGCTGGAGAAATGAGCAAGTACGGACATGTGGCTCTGTCTGAAACTAAAGCAGATAAACCCCTTTTTAAACAGATGATGTGCTTCTGTATACAGTAAAGCCAGAAATGTCCATTCCGCATCTTTTGTACCTTTTAGAATTGTTTAATAAATTATCAGGTTTCACAATAAATTGGAAAAGTGAGTTAATGCAACACAAGTTTTTAAAATTCCATTCCGTTTAAAATTGCTTACAATTTGTTTAAACATTTAGGAATCATAATCACAAGTAAGTCAGATGCATTACTCAAGGACAAACTGTCATATAAAAAGGAATCAGCTCAAAATCATTTTTCAATTTTGAAGGACTTTACCTATGTCTATGGCGGGAAAGATCAATGCAATCAAAATGGTGACTCTCCCTCGATTGTTATATTTATTTATTGCTTTCCATTCCAGTTCTCATTTAATTTGAGTCTTTAATTGTTTAAATTGTATTATTATTTCAAAAGGGTTAAATTTCCATAAAAGACTTGGTTCATTTACTCAATATTTTATCTAGTTTTGTTTTGCTGTTTTTACAAATTAGGGATTTTACTAAGAAACATTTCACAGGCTTTGAAAATATATTTTATACATCAGTAATCACAGTCCAGCGGAACAAGGAATGTCTCATTCTTTCATTACTCATATTCACAACTTTCATTTCATGCTTACTTTAAAAAAAAAAAAAAAAATTCCATCTTCCAGTATAATACTCTGTTTTCACGTTATAATCGATAACTGATGAAGTATGACATTACAAGCAATAAATAAATAATACATTTTAAATAACATTATTGTAAAGTATTTAAATAAGACACTAAACAAAATTCAGTTGCTTAAAATGCTACAAATGAATTTAGGTATCATATCATACGGTATAAAAAAAAAAGGATATTCACATTTTCAGCAAAAAAAAATAAAAAAATCTACATATAAAAATATGGGACTATCGATTATCAGTTGCTGTGGTACCGATATAGTGTGATATACGGAACATAAGGATATTTATTTAATATTGTGGTCTCCATATACAATGTATGTATGGGATAGGTCTATGGGATTTTTCTACACATTTTATCATCCACCAGAGGAACATTACAAGTCTGATGGCGGAAAATATCTCATCAAATTAAAACAAATTAATTAGATTTTTCCACCTTTCATCCAATCAGTAGAATGCATACCGCCATTATCCGCCTGTAAACCTCAGTTTAGCAGTGAAAGACTGTACTGTCAGTTTGTCCTCTTTCTGTTTTTATTTTTTTATTTTTTTAAACTGAAGGCTGTCAATAGCAGCATGTACAAAAATCCCTACAGATAGTGATCTTAATCCTTGAGACCAGTTTGTCACAGGCAGAAGAAGAAAGACACAAGCTAAAATGTGGGGGCCGGGCGTAACGGACTCCAGGACAATAAAAGCATACAAGAAAATAAAATACTAGTTCAAGATAAATGCATGTGTGGGAGAGGTCATTTCAGAAAAGAGAAACAAGAACAATGTTTGAGACAGAGATAAATGATGACAGAAATGGCTGTTATTATGACAGACTCCAGCTAAAAGAACTGCAGCTGTTTCACCAATAAAAGCATTTACTTGTCCAATATTATAGTCAGATTCTTATTTATGACATAATAGACAGTGCAGGTAAATATTCACACAGCAAGGCCTAATCCTATATTTTGAATCACTACTGCAGGGCACATATTTTTGATATCCATAGTGCTCTGAAGGTTTGTGGAAAGGTATTTTCAATAAGTATGTTTAAATGCAAAGTATAATTTCATTTATACTGAAACAAATATAACACCCAGACATACAACAGTGTGGTGTGCTGTCTTGGTCACGTCGCGCCACTCCACACACACTATAGCAGGGTTCTTCAATAGGCGGCCCACGAGAGAAAAACGTTTGGCTCGCGCTAATGTCAAATAGTGTTGTCAAGGTAATGCATATAAGCACGTCTCTGTCGCGAAGATTCAAACCCAGCGTCATTGCTTATGTTATGTAACCACTGGGACATTGAAAATGCTCACGCTGCTGCTCTCGCTCCCCGGCAGTGGACATGCACAGTTAGTCTGTCAGCGAAAACAAGGCAAGTGTGAAGAAAAGAAAAGTGGACATGGAAAATTCAAATGTGAATGGACTGAAAATTTTTGGTTTATTTTGCCTGACCAATCACAACAAAGAAACAAAGAAAGTAAACGATATGTGAGAAGGTATACTGTTTGCATTTATATTATTAGTATACAGAAAGGCAAACTTAAGCTTAATACTTTCTCATTTACCGTCAACATTCAGCAAATACACGCCTATAGCATTAAAACAAATCTCTGAATATCTAATTAACATTTAATTTCACAGACCTTGCAGTTTTATTCAAATCCAGCAGTGAGATTTTCTGAAGTGTTTGTTTGTAGCCCGCATGAACGAGCGTATTCTGTGCATGACAGTCTGTCCATGTGAAATTAATGCGGACTTCAGTTCAGTTTCATTGGAAACGCGATCGACAAACACACACATATATAATATACAGGTATATATACATACATATACATATATATATATATATATATATATATATATATATATATATATATACACACACACACACACGAATATATATATTTATTTATTTATAGATGACTCTGACCGTCTAAAAAAAGATGAGCTACATTTCTTTTCAGAAGTTTCATACCCTTGCAGAATATGAAACATTTGAATAATTTTAACAAAATTAGGATCTAGAGTTTTACATATACTTAATGACTTCATTTATAAAAGTTGCCCCATTCACACCCCTGAATCTTTACTGTCCTGTCATTACTGGATGATCCACGACTGTTTTCATGTTTTGTGATAGTTGTTTGTAATTCCCTTTGTAATTGTAAAAAAAGTAATTGCTAGTTTTTATCTCACAATCCGATTTTTTTTCTCCCAATTGAGCTTGCATCTCACATTTCTGACTTTTTTTTTCCTCTATGATTTTTTTTTTTAATTGTCCGCTCTCTCCACTCCCCCGCTGGCCTGCACTCACATTGTACTTGATGTTCCGGATTGGACCATGCTTACGTCATGTACATACAACTTTTTGTTTTGAAGAAAACAGGAAGAAAAGCACTTTTCCCAATAGACAGCCTAATAGATTTATCATTTATGCCGCGCTGTGATTTCCACTTGATTGTGCAGCACGCACCAGAAGACAATTACGGAGACAGCTGACATTGATGGAGAAATTTGCAGCTTTACTCACAAACTACAATTCCTGTTCATCAATAAAGTGAGAACGAGACCTGTTACAAACGTAAATATTAATTCAAGTGTACAATCCAAGTAGTAATAGAAGTTTGCTGTCATAATGACACTAACGTACACAAAATTAGGTATCTGTTCTCCATGCTCCAGCGTGGTTAGAAATCATACAACATGCGCACTGCGGCAGAGCCCAAATGAATCGAGTCCACCTCTTCAAGTGGTCATGGTATGGAGTGGTCACAACTGTTAAACGAACCAGACCCTGGGGGGGTCAAACATGCTCGGACATGGTTCAGAACGCCTAGTGAGAGTACACCCTTAGTGTGGGCCAGCCTCTAAATATATTGAATGGTCTCTTCTTTCAGATTCCTCACTCTTTAGTTCTCATTTGCGTCTAATTAACTGTTGTAACTGTTAAACTGTTGTAGTTAAAAATATATAGTTTAGTTTAAAAAAAAATGCAAACTACAAAGTGGCTGGTAAATGATTTTTATAGCCAAAAAATAGTCTACTTCACCTGCCATTTGCAGATGTGGCAAGGATGGTAAGGAGAGACAAAAAGAGAATGAATGGTAAAAGGTGATAGTGTTGTTCCATTTACCCTGGAGAGAGATCTAATATGTGTGACACTTTAACTGCACACCATCACTTTATTACAACAACCCCAAACAAACAAAAAAACAAACAAAAAAACAGCAGGTATGTAACATTAAACAAAACTGCAGAAGAGAGACAGAGTCACAGAGGGTACTGCTATTATTACCTGGGGTCCAGAAGGCACTTCAGAAACTGGAACACCAAATAGTCATCCTGCAGACACAGAGAGCTCAACATCAAAATATGATTCACTTTCAAATGGATTGCAATATTTTGATACAAGATCCCAAGGCTGTACTTCTACATGACTGCAAATACTGTTCATTTGCTTCAAATACTACACAAGAAGGTTTACTATAGTAGACAGATGAAGCCAGATATGTATCTTACAGATGAAATATTTTGAAATGAGATATCACGTACATCAGATATTTTAGTGTCCAAGCACGCACTACAAGTATTAAGCTTGTGGCCTTTGATGTTTTAGCCTTCAACAAGAAGTCACAGATTGCAGTGCATCTCTGTTGCAGACACTGCTGCACTTGTAAGACTCTAGTTGTAGTGGCCACATGTATGGTTAATTAGAAGTTACATATATTAGAATTATGAACCGTCTTAAAGAAAGTAAAAACAAAACAAAACTAGTAAGTGTTGCCTTAGCAGCTTATGCAACTGCCCAAAGATTCCAAACATGTACCAGTTTCAGTACCATAGCAAAAACTGTTGGAACTAGTTTACTATTTTATTTATTATTATACTAGTTTATTTCTTATGATGATAATAGTTAAGTAAACAATACATTTAAACAGCATGTAGCCTTCAAATATAATGTTTATAAGTAAACATTGTTCATAAGCAAAAAAATAAGTAATAAAATGAAGGACAAAGAAACACAAAACATAGAACGAGTGGCAGGTCTATTAGTTTGCTTAATGTATATATATTTTGACATTCAGTATAAGATTGTTTTGTCCCGTCTATTGCAATGGGCATATCATGGTCAATCAGTTTCAATCTAACATTTTGATACAGTTGTAAATCCAGAAACTTAGCAGTGTAGAGAGCAGCATGAAAAACAAAACTTTTATTCAAATTGTGTAGTTATAAACAGAAAGCCAGCAAAGAGCGCTCCCTTTATAATCACTGAAGCGTCAATTCAGTGCCTAGACTCCCGCGTAAATTCCCACTATAATCAGGAAAGCTGTCAACACTGCATCGTGTTTACATTTCGTTGGTAATAAAGAAAGGATTTGTGAGCATGCAGAACTATAAAGCGTGTGGTGAAAGAAAACTCTGGTGCTGAGCTAAATCTGACTAACTTAATATTGATTGGCCATTGCGATTACATGCTCAACAGAAACGTCTGCGATTGGCTACAATGATCAACGCTTCAAAAACACATTGTAAATAGAAACCTTTGACACTCTTCACAGAGTTCTTACGCAGATACACACATGAGCTTTTGAAAGGAGCCACCTATCAGCAGGTACCAAATATACCCGGAACTCTGTACTACAGGTACTGCAGAAATTACGGTATCATTACATTTTTAAAAATTTCAGTACCGACTTGGTACCAAAGAACCATTACTTTTGACAACCCTAGCTACAGTATGTGAAGTTTGCGTGAGAATGCATTGCAGATACTGTGTGTGATTGGCTTAAACAGAGACAATCTGTTTACACTAACATGGAATTTGGAGCCACACCAGCTCATCAAGTGGAGCAGATTAAACATTTTATCATGCCTACAATAATGCATTTTCCTTTTAGCATTATGTGGAAGAGTTACTTTTGTTGCAGGCTAGTTCATCTGAGATAACTGGAAAGTTTGAAAGCAGAACACCATATTCATCTCCAGCGACATAAAAAGGTTAACCTTAAGCCTATGTGAGGAAATATCTGCTCAGTTTGACCATTATTATTCTTGTTAGCGTCATCTTCATCACTTTACCAAATGCTCCAGACTTTAATGAACTACAAATCATTAAAACAGCATTAATGTTATTCTCACACTAGTCTTTGACTGTGGGAAAAAAAACTTAACACTTTAAACCCTCATTCCCCCCGTATCTTCTTCTCATCGGCACATATGTTTGCACAAGCAGGTTTTTCAATTAGCACCTTTCTGACAGTGTGCGGGAGATAACGCAAACCCAATTACACACAGCACTGCAGATAGAGCCTAATCCATTTACTGGCACACACACGTCGCCCTCAGGGGGGGCTCTTCTCTCTCACAGACATTCATTGACACTATCTTAAGATGAGTGAATAGGAGCTGAGACAATGCACATAAACATTAACACACACAACAAAGGGGAATCAAACACACAATACAACACTGATAGGAACCTTTAGAAATGCTTTTCTTAACAGTCCAGTCTGTCTGTGTGTGTACGTGAAGGAGTGCACTATATTGTAACTGAAGATAAATGCAACCAGAAAACAGTTTAGGGCAGATTCTAACCTTCATTTCAACGAGTCTGAATCATGTGTACTAACGGGATAGTGGAGCCTTTCAACACTCCCATGAAGCCAACACAGAAACCGCTGACATACAGCAATGTTGCATACCTCCAGAGAAGTGACGATAGACTGCACCTCATCTGCAAAGTGCACCGCCACCAGCTCAGCTGTCTTAGCCGAGTTAATGCTGACCAAATCCTACGACAAAAAAATAAAGAACCAATGAGAATTCGTAAAATCAGGTTTCACCAGAGTAGTATTTACAGTATAGTGGGGTCCAAAGGACTACTAGTGAAAAACATTCTTATTTGTGACAAAGGGCTGTCGATTTAACGTGTTAACTTTATTAATTAGTTCTGGGAAAACAATAACGTGTTAAAATTATTAACATTTAACGCACTTACCCCGCCCCAGACCTACGTAGTTCATCTTACATTTTATAAAGTTGATTGGTGATGAACGTGAGGCAGGGCAACAACTCACTGCGTGATGTAGCCTATAGAATGCAGTTAGAATGGCTCTCAACAGCCTGTTGTACCATGTTTGATAAATGTTTGTCATATTTTCACAGGATTTTTCTAAAACATGATGCATGAATAATCAAGTGAACCTAATTTGCTTCAATCTAGTAAGTGTTTGTTTGTACTAACAATGAGAAACTTATTCTTACATTTACTTTATAAAAATCAGTAACAGGAAGTCAATTTTCAAATTATACTAAAAGGCCTTTTACTTACTAAAAAAAAAGTATTAATCAGACAACTGAAGGCATGTAGAAATTTGAGTACAGCAGGTTTATCAGCAAAGTTTCGATCATGTAGATCATTTACAGGCTTGTATCAAATATGATACAGTAGGCACGAACTGACAAGGACTCCACAATTTGGTCAAAAAGACGATTTTATTGTCCAGCATGTTCAAAGAGCCTATTTTGTGCTTTAATTGAAGCAACAACACATTCGGTAAAAATAAGCTGATATGGACACTATTACAATTTTTCCAATCATCATTTTCATTTATCCTTTATTTTGTGTTTCACATGTCTATTTCAAAGAAAAAAAACTATTTATTTCCAAGTTTAAAAGCGTACTTTCAATGTGGACTTCGACTCAACTGAAAGGCTGTCAAATGATGCAGTGGCATCGACTGATTTTAGTGCTCTCAATTTTAACAATCAGAGGAAGTCATTTGGACAAAGACCATTGACTGAACAAGATGAGAGAAATAGAGAGAACGGGGCCTGATGAGATTAGGGCCTGAAATTAGCTTTCTGAAGCTTGAGCTCTCTCTACCTGGAGTGTGCTCTAGAGCAGGAATCATTTGAAGCCTTGTTTGACTCACCTTGATGTGCTGAAGGGCTTTGACCCACACCAAATGTTTCTCCTCTGAACTATAGCCTGGCATGGACAGAATGTTATGGATGTAGTTGAAGAGCTCCTCCTGGAGTTAGAGATAAAGATTAAGTACAGGAATAACAGAAGTGAGAGGAAAGAAAAGAGTGAAAATGGAGGGATTGAGGTTGAGTACCTTTCTTAAAGGGTCTTTCAGGTAGCAGTCGACAATTTTGTCGTAAAGGTGCCTTTTTTCATACATAAACTCGCAGATTTGATAACTGAAAGAGAGAGAACAAAAAGAGAGATCTTCAGTATAAAGATGACAACACCAATGTTTTCACCTTGAGGAAATCAATATGATACATTCAGTCTTTGGCTTTAGAAGACTAGCTTAGAGTGGATCACATACGCTTAGGGATTTTTTCCTTGTATTTCTATTTATTTTTATGCGAGTACTGCTAGGTCCATTAACTTTTTTTTATTCCATCACAATTAACCACATTTTTACCCTCATTGTCGTTAAAGGTGATTATAGTTAAATTCTCATTACTTCATTGCAACGTTTCAGTAAAATAAAAATAAAAAATCCTGAAAAACACAGGTAGTTTATTTTAAACCAACAAGAAGGCAGTGCAACAAATACTACCATGATATACCCTCAAGTTCAAAAGTTTAGGATTAGTCAAATATTTTCAGGTTTTTTAAAGTAGTATTGTGCTGACCAGGGCTGTATTTATTTCGTCAAAAATACAGTTAAACAGTAATATTGTAAACTATTATTACAATTTAAAAATCACGGTTTCTTATTAGCAATGTAGAAAACAGTTGCACTGCTAAATATTTTTGTGGAAATGGTGATACTTTTTCAGGATTCTTTGACGAACGCATTAAGTTCAAAAGAACAGCATTTATTTAAATTGTTTTCTGTACCAATGTAATATTCTAAAATCTTTTTTTATTTTTGCTGAATTTTCTTTAAGTAAAATATAATTCCTCATTTCTTTCTTTTGATTGCAGAGTGAAATAACATCCGGACATAATTTTTACAGGTTTCATGAGACTCAGCTAAAGTTATTATTAAGCACTTATATATTTTCTTACCAGAATAACTTAACTAACATTTAGATATCTGTAACAGAAATTTTGTATAACAGTAACCTAATTAAGGTGCATATCAGTGAGTTGATCCTACGAGGTAAATTTAATTAATCAACCATATTTCCATAGCATAATCAAATATATGTCACGTCAAATCACATGCCGGACCCCTGTAAATGATGATTTGTTAAGATCTATGATTGGCCTACTTAAGTTGTACTGTAGAAGATGGATGATCTCATCATTCAAAAAAAAAAAAGACAACTCATTTTGACTATGAAGTCAAAACACTTCAGCTGTATATTTGTTGATGAATGAAGCTGAACTGTTGTGCTTTCAGTTTGGAAGATTTCTTACAACTCTGCCTTCTCTGCGAGGTCAAGGAGACGCCCTTCATCAAACTGGACCACACCACCAACCTGCAGCAGCTCCAGCAGAACCTGACACAACCAATATCACCACATCATGTGAAGATCATATGACCTAACAATCCATCTTTTAACTTAACTTCAGTAAAATTAAACACACTTTTAAAGTGGGTGTTGTATTCATACCTGCTGTCTTTCTGTATGCCTAGAATCATCATCTGGACTACATAGAAACTCTAGAACCTGCAAAAGACAAAGAGCAACAGATAAAAGACACTTCAACAATATATCTTTCCATGTAGGAAAGATAGAATAATACTGAAATTACAAGTGTCAACTTTCCTGACAGTAGCTGAAAAACTTCTGGACTGGTTTTAAATTGCAATCTAATTTAGATCAGGCCCCAATGTAGGGTGCAAAATCATGACCTGTTTAACATGCAGAAAACCAAGCATAACGCTTCTGATGCGGGAGAGCTATTTTTATAGAAGCTGCTAATTGTCTAACCAAAACTAACACCTTTGAAATTTCTTGCTGTTACCATTATAGCTCTGATTTAAAAAAAAAAAAAAAAAAAAAACCCAGACAACTGCAAATGGAAAAGGTGAGGCAGTGACAAATGGACTGTGGAAAAAAGCAGATAGACACTTCACCTGATCAAACAGCTTCCGGTTAACAAAAAGGGTATTATCAGGTTTGGCAAGCTGTCGAGCCAAGAAAGTGAAAAGACAGCCGACCTGAGATGGGGTGAAGTCGGAATTGTCCACCATAACCTGGAAAGTGCACACACACAGGGAATTTGTTAGTGTGTGTATAATACACTGTAAAAATGTTTTAATGTCTTAAGTTGTAAATAAAACAAACATTAGAGTATGTTTTATAACAAAATACTTTTATTTCAGTCTTTCTACTTAATTCAATGTGTCTTGTCCAATGGAAGTTTTTCCTTCGCGATTTCAGGAGATTTCACACTCTCCTGAATGTTAACAGGATTTTGGACAATGTCTGTTAACGTAGTTCTGTTGTAGTATATACATGGGTAACCAAGTTAACATGTTACAGAGAAACAATTTAATTAGCTGACAAAGTTGAGTTTACATGTTCACAAATGATTTGCTAGCTAATGTAGTCATTCGAGATAGCAGTCCATTAGCAGTCAACATCTGTGTTTGGCTTGTAAATATATTATTTGATATATTAACACATTAACACAGCAGATGCTTAATGTAAATCCAAGCTCTAGAACTGCTTTTGTGGAGTAAAAGAAAACTGTGGTTCATTCTTAACGTTTTGGTTTTATTTATGAATTGTTAATAAATTTACAATTCAGAATTTAAATATAAATATTATGCAATTTGAAAGTAAAATGTTGTTGGTTTTAATTGATTGTAGTAATAAGATATATACACTCACCTAAAGGATTATTAGGAACACCATACTAATACTGTGTTTGACCCCCTTTCGCCTTCAGAACTGCCTTAATTCTACGTGGCATTGATTCAACAAGGTGCTGAAAGCATTCTTTAGAAATGTTGGCCCATATTGATAGGATAGGATCTTGCAGTTGATGGAGATTTGTGGGGTGCACATCCAGGGCATGAAGCTCCCGTTCCACCACATTCCAAAGATGGTCTATTGGGTTGAGATCTGGTGACTGTGGGGGCCATTTTAGTACAGTGAACTCATTGTCATGTTCAAGAAACCAATTTGAAATGATTCAAGCTTTGTGACATGGTGCATTATCCTGCTGGAAGAAGCCATCAGAGAATGGGTACATGGTGGTCATAAAGGGATGGACATGGTCAGAAACAATGCTCAGGTAGGCCGTGGCATTTAAACGATGCCCAATTGGCACTAAGGGGCCTAAAGTGTGCCAAGAAAACATTCCCCACACCATTACACCACCACCACCAGCCTGCACAGAGGTAACAAGGCATGATGGATCCATGTTCTCATTCTGTTTACGCCAAATTCTGACTCTACCATCTGAATGTCTCAACAGAAATCGAGACTCATCAGACCAGGCAACATTTTTCCAGTCTTCAACTGTCCAATTTTGGTGAGCTCGTGCAAATTGTAGCCTCTTTTTCCTATTTGTAGTGGAGATGAGTGGTACCCGGTGGGGTCTTCTGCTGTTGTAGCCCCTCCGCCTCAAGGTTGTGCGTGTTGTGGCTTCACACATGCTTTGCTGCATACCTCGGTTGTAACGAGTGGTTATTTCAGTCAAAGTTGCTCTTCTATCAGCTTGAATCAGTCGACCCATTCTCCTCTGACCTCTAGCATCAACAAGGCATTTTCGCCCACAGGACTGCCACATACTGGATGTTTTTCCCTTTTCACATCATTCTTTATAAACCCTAGAAATGGTTATGCGTGAAAATCCCAGTAACTGAGCAGATTTTGAAATACTCAGACCGGCCTGTCTGGCACCAACAACCATGCCATGCTCAAAATTGCTTAAATCCCCTTTCTTTCCCATTCTGACATTCAGTTTGGAGTTCAGGAGACTGTCTTGACCAGGACCACACCCCTAAATGCATTGAAGCAACTGCCATGTGATTGGTTGATTAGATAATTGCATGAGAAATGAATGAATGAGAAATTGAACAGGTGTTCCTAATAATCCTTTAGGTGAGTGTATGTATATGTATATGTGTATACATACATATACATATATACATATATATATATATATATATATATATATATACATATACATATATATATATATATATATATATATATATATATACACACATATATACATATATATATATACATATATATATATATACATACATACATACATATACATATACATATATATACATATATATTAATAAGATGGTATTAATTAGAACTTTACTTGAAAATTTCTAATTGAAGCCACAAATAATTGTTGGTAGCCTTACTTGAAAACATGCTTGTTTGCTAGCTTTTTTCCACGTTATAGCCACTCCAAACTGTTTTCAAAGTAGTATTATCTTACTTTCCAAACATTGACCCAGGCTTTCTATAAGCAATCACTCAAGGGAGTTTGGATTTTTAGAGAAATATTATCCAAGCATAACTTCTAGAAGAGAGTATTTTTATTGTTATTATTTGTTTATTTAGATCTGTAGAATTCTGTAAAATGGATTAAAAAAATGGTAAAATGTGCATATACATTTTAGAATGACACGCATTTCAGTTCTTTAGAATTTTGGCGGAGTTATGATGATTTCTGTGGAGGTTTCAAGGTTGTGGTCTCTCTATTTTATGAATGATTACAGATGGAGAGAAAGATACAGATGGAGAGAAAGATAAAGAGGGAGAGAGAGACAGAGAGAGAGAGAGAGAGAGAGAGAGATAGAGAGAGAGAGAGAGAGAGAGAGAGAGAGAGAGAGAGAGAGAGAGAGAGAGAGAGAGAGAGAGAGAGAGAGAGAGAGAGAGAGAGAAAGTGGATGATGATTTGAGTTGCTGAGGACACTTGAATGAGTTGTGATGAGGAAAGGGAGGAAAACTGCAGGACTGAGCCAGTTCTCCATACAATTATGCCATTCACATGATTTACATTCCAATAACTTTTTACACAAATAAGGGAAAATCTGTGTCTGTGTGTGTGTGTCAGTGTCAGTGTGTGTAAAAGACAGATTTGGGTGGGAGGGGGACAAAACAGACTATGAAATGTGTTTCTGTCACCTTCAGTAAAATGTCGACAATCCTTTGCTGATACTCCAGAGCCTGTTTGTCATTCTTGAAGTCTTCAAATGTCTGTGAGGTGAGGAGATATTGACATTCAGATCTGATTAAAGGGCAAATGAACTATACTACACCCTGACTAGAACGTATAATAAATTACTAGAGCTCTGATGTATTGAGTAATACTTATTGAGTTATGGATTAGCTGATACACACCAGTGCCAGGACATTGAGAAACTCTCGAGTATCGAAGTGCAGGAGAGTTCTGATGTAGGGATACACTTCCTCATCCTGTGCAGCCTCCACCGAGTGCAGACGAATGAGGAACTCAAACACCTGGATTAAGAGATTCCACATAAAATGGACAACACTGCTTTTTAATGAAGTTTTTAAGTACTGTATAAATTCATAATAAAGATATTCTTAACTATAATTAAAGATGCATGATACATCACTATCATATTACTTATAGGCAGATACTGGAGATTGTTTTTCAACTAAGTCGTACAGTATTGTTCGATACTGGGCATTTAATTGTGCATGCTGTAATCTCACACTTAAAAGTTAATCTTTGAAAACACTAATTAAACACTATTTAATGAAATTTTTAGCTAATCATAAAATGAATTGTTATACTGTATATTATAATGTGATTGTTGTGTTCTATTTTGATGCCTAAATTCACTTTTCAAAATGTTGGAGTTGGTAAGATTTGAAAATAATCTCCGCAAAGGCTGCATTTATAAATAAAAAAAGGAGTACAGTAAAATTATGAAATATGATTACAATTGCAGTCAAAATAAAACTTAATAATCTTAAAACATTTTCAATTGTAATTTATTCTAGTTTAGTAAAGCTGAATTTTCAACAGCCATTACTCCAGTCTTCAGTGTCACATGACCCTTTGGAAATCAGTCATATGCAGGTTTGGTACTCAAGAAATATTTCTTATTATCAGAGTTGACCAGTTGTGCTGTTTAATATTTTTTCATATATATACATACACATATATATATATATATATATATATAGCAAATAAATAAACATTGTTTTTATGTCATTTGTTTTGATGTGTGCATTATGCATTATAGTTTATACATGAAAACTATTATACTTATTATACTTAACTATTATAATTAACTGTGGTTGTAATTATTTATGAAACGATGTAATGTATGACAATTTATGAATTTATGAATACATTACGGAAATATTAATTCTATAGGTTCAAGTAAGGCAAGTAAAAAACGCATATATAAAAATCTCTCATTTATTCTGCAGGTAGGTACTCGTGGGCCAATCCCTCTACACAATAACTGAATCAAAATTCAACCCATTATCATCGGATTACAGTACAGGGCTGACTAGTTGCCATGGTGACCAGGTGGTACACTTTTCCATTTGTGTGTGTGTGTGTGTGTGTGTGCGTGTGTGTGTTTGTGTGAGAGCAGTGCGGACCAAAAGGTTAGTAATTATCTCCCATTCACACAGATAAAAAGAGGTAATTGGGCATAATTCAGAAGTGCTCATCTTTGCGACGCCAATGTTGTGTTTTACAGCAGGGAGGAGGAGAGGGCTCTAGGATATGGACCTGCAGATGTGACACTGTTTGTATGTGTGACTGTAGGGGAATGTGTGGATGTGTGTCAGTCCATTGTAGGATCAAAGAGAAGCAGGAGTCTCTCTGGGCACATGTGTCTCTTTGAACATGACCCCCAGGGCCCAGAAGATGATACGCCAAATAAAATATTATATTCACACACACGGTCACAAATCCCTCTCTCCTTTCAATACTCCCAGCTGCATAACATACATTGTATTGTACTTTGTTTGTATGGGATAATCCTTGGCTAGGTGTGCATTACACGGTTTTAATGCACCACCTCATTACTGAAGCACTATCTCATACCAGAGTAAAATAATGTAACAATTGAGTAAAAAAGCTAATTTATTAAAAAAAAAATGTAATTGACAACAAGTTTCTGTGCTCCTAATGTTTTTGCGTGATCTCCCATGTGTAATTTAATGTGTAGCATAACCCCTCATGTATAGTGCACTCTGTATGTAAAAAGGACTGTGTTAATATGAAAGAATATACAAAAATCCTTTTTTTGTTGTTGTTTACCCATATTTTAAATACACATTGAATTTTGTTGTGTTATAGGGTTAAAGGAAATGTTTGTAATCTTAACGGATAATGTCTTTTTTAAATTATCAGCACATTTTCTGTTTTTCAATGGATCTTCTTTTTACAGAGTGCATCCTTCAGCTCATCTTGAAACCCAAATCTTTTTTCCAAGAACATTCTGTCTTGTCTGAGTACAGATGATCTCTAGACGTCATCGAGGTAAACAACACTGTCTGTCACGCTTCTCACTCAAACCTACAGAGTGTGACAGCACTCTGTTTGTCTGTATGAGAGAGAGAGCGAGTATCTTTAGGTTGTGTGTGCGATCCATGTCCGTATTTAAGTTTCTTTGGAGGTCGTCCATCCCAGAACGAATTGCTTGAGCACTTTGGATGGGTAACAAAGAAGAAAAGCCCTGCTGAGAGCAAAATGCTAAGAATACTAAACACACACGGGCTTGTGTCTTCTGTGAGAGCTGTGCTGTATATAACCGACGCAGAAAGAGTGGCGTGACTCATACAGACCCGATACGAACAGAACAGACATGAGTGTTGTCGTGTTCAGCTGTATGGAACATGAGAGTGTGACTGCAGAAATTAGCAGTAAACTTGCTAACCAAACAATACACGTTCACTTACTGAAATCTGGGTTTAATTAAACTAGGTACCTGGTTTTTCACCTGAGGGACCAGATCTTCTGGAATGTCACCTAACGGATAGGCACGTCCTGCCAAACAACAGCTGGCCGAGGAGAAAGAACAGGTGTGTTATGGCCTGCAACTGTGTATGAGTGCAGTACTTTTGCAGAAAGTCACCTCACCTGATGTACACCAGCAGTTTATTTCCCATCACAACATGCTCATCTGTAACAGGACGCAAATGGGAAAATGTGATCACGTGCAGTGCACTTTAGCATTAACTGACCACATTTCAGAATTCACATGTTTTACTTTGGCGGTTGTAATATCTATGACATTTACACTGCTATTACACTTTTAATCATCTATTAATATCAGTGTTCTTAAGCAGATTTTGAACATTTTGACAATAATATGTGAAACTGGGGTTGGTTAGCAGTTTTATTTGCTGAGGATCTCTTGTGCCTTATTCCAGTTCACTACGGTAAGTCAATAATATTTAAATTTTGAGCTGTCAGGTCAGATTTCATGGTAATTTACGTCATCTGCCTTTGCATATTTACACAAGGTGGTTGGCAACGTTGCCAACGTTTGCTGTTCTCAAATGCATGTTAAATCAACCCAGACTCATTTGTGTTGAGTTTGTGTGGAGCAGCATTTACTTTGAACCAAGACGCTGCACACACCGTGCAATACAGATCAAGAACACACTGCCGTGCTTCACTCTGGAACGTACATTTATTTAATTAAATCACAGCCAAGTCAAATGGCGGTTTCAGATTTATTTTGATTTGCAGACCTACAATGATCATTAGTATATTTACAAATTAACACTAACCTAAATTAATAAATGCTTTAAAAAATTGCTAATTGTTAGTTGATACCTAAATCAACTACTCTATTATAACAAATCGTTTTTTCAAAGCACAGTAAAAAAAAACACAGGGACATAGTTCCTCATCTTGATGTATGTGGAATGTGTTTTTTATGTTTGTGTAGTTCAGCTCTCTTTTTTACCTGTGAGAGGCTTTCCTTCACGCAGACTAGGACCAATCGCCTGAAAAAGTTTCTGGAAAAACAGGAAAAAAAATGTATATAACATTTGTTACAAGTCAACTTGATACAGCATCCGCAACCCTTATTTCAAATTTAGGAAAGAGTGTGTGTGGATGGGGTAATAATAACAGTAATAATAATGAAAAACTATTTTAATGTTTCCCTGGCTCCATGCTACTGTCTAACAATAACCAGCTATTAAATTAAAATGAACTACAATGGAAAGTCACTTCAGAGATGGAGCAAGCTGTCACAATTTATTTAGGAAGATCGTGAATGATAGGAGCAGAAAAAGAGAGTAAATGGGGTCCCTTTTGATTTAATTCTTTAACTCTTAATACACTTAAGATCTTAACTCTTAACCCATAAACACACTTATGCATATTTAAATACGCAGCCTGCAGAGATTGTGCTCAAGCAAAAAATATATAAAACACTGTTGTCTATTCTCACTCCAGAATCATAGCAGCGCCTGCAAGACATGGCCATGTAATCCAGCATAACATACACTACTGTTGTTGTGCTTGGTCAATGTGTATGTGTGTGACATTTTGGCCATGAAACAAATGAATCCCTTTCTCGGTCGCCTTTCATCTAGGGTTCAGAAGATTCCTCTGACAAAAAGCCTTTCATCTTCTTTTCTAGCCAAATGGTGAGAAACACTTTATGGACAAAACCTCACGTGTGCACATCAAAAGTGTGCATAGACACACACCCTTGAGATGTCCCCATAGGCTTACCAGGTTTCTGCTTTGTGTGGCAATTAGACAATCAGAGCATGAATGGGGGAAATTAAAAGCTGGAATGCATGACTTTTGCCCAGATTTTTGCCCCAATTTGCAGTCTAGACGAGTTCAAGTTAGTTGCTGAAAGTCAGATCTAGTCTGCAGATTTTGGGCATTGAAGTTGACAGATTTCACATTCAGTGTATGATGAGCACAGATGCTGATTTTTTTTTTTTTTTGCTGCAGACCATGATTCCATGTTCTGGTGGATGGACTTACAGAATAACAAAAATCTCCAAGGAAATCTTTTTTATTAAAAAATATCTTTAATAGTGTTTCTAAGATGAACGAAAATCTTTTGGGTTTGGAACGACATGAGGGTGAGTATATGATGACAGAATTGTCATTTTTATATGAACTATACCTTTAACAGACTTACAAATGTACTAAACAGGGGAAATAAGCATGAGAATGCAATTCCAAAAAAAAAAAAAAAACGCTGATGTTACAAAGGTAACACAAAGGCACTAGAACAACTACTGCAATTAACTCCTGTACATCCATGTTGTGTTTTCCATCTGTAATGTGTTCACAATGCCTTAAAAATTTGTAATCCTCACTCATTTAGTGTATGATACTCAGTTCTTCGCTATAACCGTTTACAAATTTGGCAAGTGTACAATACCTAGTGTTTTAAAATTTGTTCAGATTTTAAAAGTCATGTGGTGAATTCCAGCCTTAAATCACCTTTAAACTCAAAGCACATTGAACACACACTATCATACCTCCATGGGGCTGATGTAGTCGTTCATGCCACTGTTAAAGACGTAGATCATGGCGTCATACAGCTGGTTATCCCAGCACATCTGCACTACCTACAAACATCCATGTGTTTAAGTAGACATATGTTGATTTACATACAGACGATAAAACGCTGCAGCTGTGAAGCCTATGCACATACACACCTGTTGTATGTCCAGGTTGGTGATGTCCATGTGGACCAGGCACCCCTCCACACTATCCATCATGCCGTTCTCCTGGAAGTAGCTGAGGAGGTCTCTCATGACAGGTGCAGTCAGACAGCCAATCCGCTCACTCAGAATGTAGGGCTCCAGACTCTCCAGAAACACACCCCTGGCCACTGAGTTCTCCACCAGCCGAGGGTAGATTTGGTTAAACAGTAGGTCCCTGAGAAGATATTAGATCTTTTTTTTAAGAATGAGATCACTGGGAATTGAAGTAATGTGATTAAAAAGAAAGACTTGTTTAGAAAACCACAAGCAGAAAAAAGCAACTTACACAACAGTAGAAAATAAACACAGAATCTTATAGTATATCTAAAATCATAAAATTAATCATCAGAGTACATCAATGTATTGGTGAATGGATTGCTTTGATTGCTTCAATGACTATTTTGATGCCACTTTGTCACAAGCACAACACAGGTTTTCAACAAAGTCTCTCTCACAAGTAGATGGTAATCTAAAAATAGCTATTATATTACACTTACACCCCAATCTCTCTCAAGTAATGCAATTACTTGTGTTAATGTAGCATTTCAAGCCTACTGTACATTTAACATCCATAAAAAAAAAAAACATTTAACATAGTAAAATTTATATAAGTCAGAAATATTGCACTCCTGCTTTATGGAGCTCTGTGAGATTGATACACATGCACATGCCACCACTTGTTCAGTAAAGTCTGAAGTTTAGCAGAGAATCCATTTACGCAAAATGGAAATACTCTTTATACAGACTTTAATACAGGAACTCAGAGTAACCAGGGAAAACCACATCGACACAAACTCAAAAGGCAAATGAGAACTGACCAGGACTAGACAGAAACAGAGGGCCTATATACAGAGGAACACAGTGGACCAAACAAGACTAATAAATACAACACAGCTGAAATGAATGAACTAATGACAACAATGTTAATATAAACAATGGATCACGTGCCTGAAAAAGTTCAAACACAGAGACGTGACAATAACCATAAAATGTCATTCGCTGGGGACAATGTCTTGAATACTTAAAAAAAACAAACACATGCATCTGTTGAAGCACCAACCATTTTAAACTATCATGGTCATGCACTTTCCATATTCCCCCAATGCCTTCAGAGGCATCTTGTCCAGAGAATGTTATTCACTAATGTAAAGTGACTGGCAGTGCACAAATTCATTATTGGTTATTTTCATGATTAGTTGTTAAGGCCCTTATATACTTGTACACATTTTAATATTTTTTATTCCTTAAAATAACTTATATTTTATATATAAATATATATATATATATATATATATATATATATATATATATATTATACTCATATATATTATATATATATATATATATATATATATATATATATATATATATATATATATATATATGAGTATTTAATAATTAAATAATGTCAATAATTAATCATAACTTGGAGTCCTTGGTTTCCTATTTCACCATTGTTTGTGAAAATTCGGTTATTCCATTCATTGAGGTTCATGGAATGAACCTATTTTTTTCAGATATTCAAATATTTGTTCTGTTTTTCTACTGACAGTCTTCCAAATAGATCAGATTCCAAATCAGCAGAACAAAGAAATTTATACAAGTTTGGAACTACTTGAGAGTGAGCAAATGATGACAGAATTCTCATTTTTGGGTGAACTATGCCTTTAAGAATGTTTTTAAATGCCTATAATGATAAACTGAATAGGAAAAATATTTCCATAACCAAGGCCACTGAGATAGAGAGGGGCTATTTTTGCAATCTTTTATAAAACAATTAAAAGGTAGGGTAGGACATTTTGGAGAGTCAAGCAATAGCAAGCTAGTTTTGAAATTATAAGATCCCAGCCTCCCTTCAGAGCGCTCTCTAAAGACACGCCTCCTCCAAAACACATAAACAAGAGCCTGCAAAGTGTCATGAGAGATGGGGTTAAATTACCTTGCATCTTAAAGGGCACATATTATGCCCCTTTTTACAAGAAGTAAAATAAGTCTCTATTGTTCAGAGTGTGTATGTGAAGCTCAAAATACCCCACAGAAAAATAACCCTGTGTTAAAATTGCAAAAACACCATTTTTGTGTGTCCCTTTAAATGAAAATGAGCTGCTGCTCCCAGCCCCCTTTCAAGAAGAGGGCGGAGTTTCAAGAGCTCATGCAACAAACAAACAGGACAATCTAGTGCACTGAAAAGGTTAGAAACTATCAGCGGCAGTGTTTAGTCTTATATGTTCAAAGCGGCGTCAGACAATGATGCCTACAGAACAGGTATAGTTTAGTTTAATTATGGTTATAAACTATGTTGTCATCTTGCTTTCATCCACTATTAGCATGAGCCTGTTGTAGCAGACCCCATCCAAATGATGGCCAAAACTCTACTGATGAGTTTTATGAAGTTTATTGTACATCACGCAAAAGATGAAGCATCCATTTTCACTCCAAAAAAAAAAAATCACGGTTAGAGCTGAATAAAACAGTACAAGTAGTGTACATTAAACTCTCTCTCTCTCTCCCTTGCAATAACAAACACAGCGAATTACACAAAAACACAAACAAATATATAAAGATCTTATTCCTGATAACTCGTAAACTTTTTATCCATAAAACTCCTCGGATGAACTGGACTAAAGTAAAGCTGTCCGTTTCATTACTGCCATGACCAGAATCGCTCTGGAGACCAACAGTTTGTACTGATTCAACTTTGAGTAACAACTTTTTCACAAAGCCTGTGTTTTGTTTGTCCCTTTGCATTGACCCTTGTTCACAAATCAGTCTGGTGTAAAATGATTTGTACAGGCATAAACAAATTTAGGTATATGGAGGCGTGTACCTTCAAAAAATAAAATGAATCCACTGCGTCTTCAGTGGCTCTGATGTTGGGAGTGCATGAAGACTGTAATATTAGTATAATATAGTTAGACAAAACACTGGAGTTGCTCACGAGACGTTCTTGTCGCTACAGCTGCTCTGGCTTGGAGAAAATGGCGGACAGTGTTCAACTCGAGTCTGTCAACAGTCATGGGCAGGGCTTGTGCAAAGTGACATCCCTTTGCCCAGAATCTGCAAACAGCTTGTTCTGAGACACTGCTTACGATTTATAGGGATTAAAAAAAGAGTGGGTGGATTTTTATCATTATAGGGTAGTTGTGTACACACACTGCCAACACACATTTATGTTCAAAACACCATGTAAAAGTGGCTTCTGCATAATAGGTGCCCTTTAAAGCACATAACTTTACAATATTAAATGAAACAACTCGAGAGCTCCGAGTTGTACCACCTGACTGCTTAAGATTCATTTCAGCGATGCCATCTCTTAATCTCTTAATTGCCATCTCTTAATTACGATCATTAAGACATGGCGTGGCACAAAGCACGTTGTTGATCGTCGTTTTGGTTAAAAAAAAAAAAAAAAAACCTGTAAAAGGTGGCTGCTGTTTGTTTGCTGTGCTCAGTGTCTGTCTACAACTCGGCATAGTGTCATGGATCGAATGCAATGACTGGATGAACATTTTTTGGTATTGAGAGCTTCACAGTAGATATATGTACATGTTTCTATTATCTTCTATGATTGATTGCTATCAGAATATGAAGAGAGTTTCAACCAATATAACAAAAAGTGTTAAATCATTCAAGGCTGTTATCAACCTGCAGTCTAAAAATGTCTGTAAATCTTCCTCTTTCAAAAATCAACCAAATATAATCTGTTTATATAGATCATACAAGGCAAAATTTCCACTGCAACAGGCAAACATTGTAGGCAACTGTTCTCTCTAGTGCAGAGGTCTGTCACATGCAATAGAAGAGATCCTTGATCAAAGTACAAACACTGAACACAGCGTACAAAGCCTTAAAATGAACATACAAACTACAGCTACAAACTATATGCATCCTTCAGTATAATGCATTAGTGACAGATTTGAAGACTGAAATTTAAAGTATTCAACTGATTAACTAGATATGCATTTGAAAACAAACCTACTGTGATAAGGGCTTATCAGTTACTGAGGCGACAGTGTCAGAAGCACCTGAAATGTGAGAGAGGAACAAAACTCTGCCAGAAAACAGGAAGTGACCACAGAGGTTAAAGTCTCTGGAAACACTAGCAGCTGTAGGTAGTGGGAGTATAAACCTTGTGTAGCTCATGAATCAGCTAAAGACAGTATAAACCTATATTGTGAAAATTCAGATTCAGTCAATCTGAATTCACTGAATTCAGAATTAGTGACTCTCCCCCCAGAATAAGAAACCACTGTCAAATAATACACACCATTCCCTCATCCCTCTTCCCCAACACTTTCTGTTCCGAACCCTAGGCTCCATAACTAGGGAAAAGAAAACATCAGGATATGAAAAACAGGACAAATTGTGTTTAGTTTTGATTCGATTTATCTTCAAAATCCAATGTCTTTTCAAATGTACATGGGATCAGTCCATATTTAGAGTGTATATAAATCTGAAGCTGACTGAGCTTTAAATGATGCAATTCTGTGCATGCAAACATGGCTGCTGATGCTTATAGGGTGATTAGACACTTGGCCCACACAGTTACAGTGAGGTAGTAGAAAAGTAAAAATGCTATTACGCTTAATCGCCAAAATAGACTTAACCCTAGGTTTGTCTTTTTTTTTTCTTTTTTTTTTTCTTTCTTCAGTGTTTTCTGCTAGTTTGTGGAAAACAGGATTATTTTAATGATAGTATTATGGACATCAAAGCTATTCAACATTATTATTCATCTCATTCTTTTCTTCAACCTTTTTATTTCACAGAGAAAATAGAAAGAGCCCAACAGAGTGAATGTCAAATAATGAGCGTAAAATAAAAAGGAAGAGACGGAACAGAGAGCGCCAAGGAGAGGCAGAGGACGAGAGAAAGGTGTGAAGAGAATTTATTTGTGAAACTGTGTATTGTGAAAAGAAATTTGGCACTAGCAAGGGTCTTGATCCACTACGTGACACAATGATTTTACCAACTGATGATTGGCTCTTATTTAAAAGGCGGTACTTATTCCGCCATACCAAGCGTTGCACTTTCTTTCTCACATATTTTATAACAATTTAGGAATAAACTGTCTTATTATATCTAAAATTTTTGATCAGACTTGGCTCAGAGAGCACAAAGATGATAACAAATAAGTAATGCTAACTTTAGTGGCACTGAATGAGCAATCGTTATTATGGTTCAAATGAGTAAACAGTGGAAGTTATTCCCAACTTTTAATGTTTATTACAAGCTGTCAGTCTGTTTATTTCTTGGTGGCACTCAGCCTGACAGTTTTGGCCGTCTAGTGCTCATGATGAGAGAAAAAAAATAAAATAACTGTCATAAGTTTACAGCTCCTTAATATAACCAACTGAAAGACTTGATAAATACTGTTAAAAAAACAACAGCAGCAGCAGCAGCAGCAAATAAACAATAGACATAGACAATGATATGGTTTCTTAAATCAAAAATGTTTTAATCTGTGCCGTTTTCTGTTGACGCGTGAACAAACCATTTGTAGTGTCCATATCATCCAACAATTGGAAAAATCTTTGTGCTTTTTAATATTTAGTTTTGACAAAGTTTTGTCAATTTTATTATGAAATACAAACAATAAATATTGTTTTGGCGCTCTTTAATACAGACCACTTTAAAGGAAAGATACATTACAACTTACAGAAATGAATCCTGTCTCATGTAATCGCTCAGTGTTTCAACCGGGGCAAGACGGCAATAAATCCGATTGTAGGCTATACTACGTCACTTAACGTTACATCTACCACAAGAAAGCTATTCAATGTCGATAAACTCATTAGTTAGCTAGAAAAAATAACACATTTTGCTCATTTTTGTATTACATATGAATAATATTTTTACTTAACCTGTTAGTGATGATGTTTAAAGGTTTCAACCCGAAACTGGAGTACTTTCTGTTATTAAAAAGATTATATAAAAACAGCCTTATGTGCACTTAAAATGTTTGCACTCAGTTTTAGCCATTTGAGGTCTTGATTATTAAATAAGATTAATTAATTGATTAATAATGTATTATTTATTTTCAGTTTTGGCCAAGAATTTTCATTTCGGTGCATCCCTAATAAAAAGTTAGCAGGTTACTGTGTTAAACTATTAATATAGATAACAGTTGAGTTTACATGTTAACAAATCGATTAGCTAACGCACTAATACAAAATTGCAATTATTAAACTATATCCGTGTTGAAAAAGATTGGCTTGTTGTTTATTAATATGATATACACAGACAATGTAAATATGAGTGCTAGAACTGTGTAAAGCGACTACACTTACAAAGAGCAATTTTGTATGACTATTAAAGATTTTATTCATAAAATCAAATGATTTTATTTTAATAGTCATTTAAATCACAATTTAGCTGGCAGGTTGATTGACAGGTGATCTGACCAATCATAACCTAAAATCTGCAATTTTGTTCGACAAAGCGGTCAGGGGAGTTAGTAGATTAACGTTGGTGAACTTGAACTTGAAAAATTGTGTGTACTTGCATCTTTTAGCACTTGAAACAACATTCCTTCTGATGTCCATTCATGTTTATTTAATGCTATAAATGAACTAGTATGAAAAGATGGTTGGTACACGAGCAGCTTGAACTGAGGTGATCTGTCATGACACAATGAAGAGCCACTATATTTATATTTATGGTATTTGTTTAGACTTCTTTTAAAAAATAACAATATTTGAAATTTGAAACTTTGTTTCATATCAAAAGTAACCTACTCCATCTTGTCTGTCGACGCATTGTCAGTGTCCTCTTTGCTCCGTGATGTATTTTTCACTTTCGAATTTGTGACAGGCTCCAGTTTGCCTGGCTAAGAACTAGCCAAGAATGGGCTCTGGGACCAGAACGCAGATTACTCTGGTGGAACAGACATTCTAAAAAGATGGTGTTTTGCTCAGGATCCCACAGTTTGTCCCAATATGACAAAACATTCCCCTGAAGGGGACAGTCTTTGAAAGCCCCTAAAATATACACACACATCAATGTCAACACACGCAGACACACATTCACACAATTATGCTGAGAGACTCTGGCATTCTGTGAACAGCAGGGCTCTTTAAACAGGACAACATCAGTGAATGCATCTACTCGCTGTAACAACTGACAAGCAGTGTCACAGCTGTCAGGATGTCTCACATCTAGAGAAAGCACCACTAATCTCATCTCTACCTCAAACATGAGTAAAGCAGAAACCATCTAACACATACAGTGAATGAGACATTTCCTTGCACAACCTTTCCCTCAATGTGTGTCAATTACAATAACAATGCCCAAGACAATATAAATGAGAAATCGTTTAAAAATGTTGTTCAAAAACAACATCTAACATGTAAACATATGCCAAGTTCTTAAAGGTGCAATATGTAAAAATTTTGCAGTAAAATATCCAAAATCTAGGCCAGTGTTATATATTTTGTTCAGTTGAGTACTTACAACATCCCAAATGTTTCCAACTCTTTGTAAATCATGAGAAAATTGCGATTTTAACCAAGGCTCCGGGACGTGTGCGGGAATAGCCTGTCAACGATGTTATATCCACGTTACCCTCGGTTTCCGCTTTTACTGCCGTAGAAACCATGACAACATAGTCTCACGAACAAATGTGGAAACAGTAGTTGTAGAGTCTATCAAGCAACTAGCTTGTTTCGTGCAGTCGTTATGGAACACAATTATTCTTCACTGTTTGTAGCTGGTTCTGTCAACAAAGACAAGTCCTATAAACGTAAACGTCAAAAAATGACCCAAGAAGATTTTGGGACAAGAGGAGAAATACAACGAGGATCAACATCGGTGTGGCAATTCCTAAATCGAGAGAACTGCGCGACAAACTTCAACTAGACAGAGACGCCGATCTTGCACGTGTTTTAATAGATGTCTTGTTCTTTTCTACGCATATGATGTGAAAAATGGTGAGGTGATGTTCACTACGAACACTTCAAGGCATGTTATGAACTGCTGGCTGTAATTTTGTTCTCAAAAAAAAATTCTCAAACTGCGAATGAGTTGCATTCTGTACGAGTAATGTTTATTAAGGACAGCAGTGTTGCATTTGGTTTGTGATTAGTTTGTTGACATTGCCATACACTTCACCTGACGTGATAATGGAAATTTATACAGTGTTATACATAAATATTAATCAGCCTTTTTGCAAATGATGTGAGTACGTTCAACTGTACTTTTACTATGATTGTTTTCAACACAAAACTATGCAGCGTTATCACACCAATGAACTGGACAAATGGAGCAACATCTATAACAACCAATTTAGTGTTAAACCTTGCTTTACTTGCAGCTAATTCATTATAATGAAATAAAATCATGTCATCAAGCACAACATTTATAAAAATACTACTTTACCTAATCCATGAACATGATATACGATTCCCATCTGAGTTGAAGACGATAGTTCCCATAATTCAAGCTGTTGTTGTTGTTGTTTTGATTGTACACCCTCTAGTGGCCAAAATTTTTACATACTATACCTTTAAATATAATACCTGTGTTCAATTCATACATTTTTAGAAGGAAAAAAGAAAAATAATATTTTTAACAAATACTGTATTCCATTTGGAAGTGATATGAAACCCCTTTCCTAGGGTTCCTAGAGTTATTCAGCATTAACAATATGCGTCAGCATGCGCTGTGCTGTTCACGTGTAAAGTGTCGGCCAATACTGAGCAGGACACAAACCCGGAAGCGCTGCACTGTGAGAGATTGTTGAATAAAGTGGTTATTTTTGTTTTGTTTTTGCCTATGAAAAGTATTCTCTTCACTTCATAGAAATTAAGGTTTAAGCACTGCAGTCACGTGGACCATTTTAATTAAAACCACCACACTGAATATTTTTTTAAAAATTATAATACAGATGATGCCAAACTATAAACATTTTTAAAGTTGCACTACAAAAATTTCAAATCAGAAAAAAAAAATTACAAAACACTTTGTATAGTAACAGCTGTGACATAAATGACCTGTTCACCTATCCACAGTGTACATCACTGCACACAACTTTAGTTAGGCATACTTGAAAATCAGGGAGAGACTAATCCATCCATCTGAAAGATGACACCTAACTGCTCTGCACAGGCAGCCAAAGAGCACAGCTCTCACATCGCTCCAGTCTTCATCTCTAATCTGAACACAAATCCATCATTTACCAAATAAAATGCAACCGAGTGTGCCACACTGTTAATATTAATCTACTGAAATTTTGGTTCAATTGTTAGTTGAGCAAGACTCAAACTCACAATCTACTGTTGTTCAGGAGAAAGTTAAAATCCTAAATCCAACATAAACTGGATTCCTTTTGAATCTATAAGTTTATCATCAATATAGAGAAAACTCCCCACACTTTTTATGCATGAAGGATGTGTGACTAATGGAATTTAATAAAATTACAGGATGGACAGAATGTACAGTAAAGTTGCAAGTTAAACAGGTTTTATTCAAAATGTTGGAAAGGGGTGGCCTTGGGGTCAAAACTGAGAACTGACGCTGTAGATGAAAGTTAAAAATACTCAAGCGCTATCAGTTTTATTCAACTGTAAAATCCATTTCATTTCCTTCTATACAGTAGGTTCCTATACCTGATGGATATTGCTAACTGATGCTTACAGCTATATGTGCTTATATATTATTTTCAGATGGATTACCATGGAGTCTCTGGCCATGTGCAACACAACAACAAGGAATGACAGGAGTGTATGATGATAACAAGGGAGGAGAGGCAGAGAAGAGTGGAGGTTGAAAGCCTGATAAAGGCAGCTGCTGACCTTTACTAGCACTGATAATACAACAAGAAACAAAATTACACAGGGCGGTAAATTGGCCTGTGACAAGGACAGAAAATAATGACCTGATAATGTGAAGAGAATGACAATAAGGAACATTTTGTCTTCTGCTCGACTGACATTTCCACAAAAGCTGAGGGCAGTAATCCAGGAGATTCAGCATTCACCCGATTGAACAGGTTTTTTAACACAATTTAATTTTATTGTTCTTAATATATTTGAAGAATTATTGACATCTGCATTGTATTAAGGGTTATACCACAGCTGATCTGCAAACAGGTGTTTTGGGAAATGTGAATTAGAGTCACAAAATTTGCCTGGAAAATAAAGTTGAAGCAGAATAGAATAGTCACCTTTACTTATATAGCGCTTTTTACACTAAATACACTAAACAACTTTTGGCCAGAATTTCAGTCTGAAGGAGTTGACAGTAGTTGGGTAGTCGGCGTGGCAGATTTCACAGAAAATCACAGTGTATGAAAGTTAAAAACTACCTTCAGACTATGATGCCAAAAGATTTTTTTTTTCTAATCAAGCCGATTTTAGAAGGCATACTGTTCACATTTTTCACGCATCTCCTAGAAACAAGGCATATGTTTGTTGTTTGTGTGAGTTTGTTGTGTTTAGATCGATGTTACTATGTGTCACACACTTCCAGACTTCCGTTTAGTGTATGATGCCTAGTTTTTCCCCTGTAACTAGTCAGTAGGTATATAATGCCTACTGAGTTTAATTGTATGTTAAATACTCTGGTACACTGTTTTTTTTTTTTTTTTTTTACGGATTATAAAATGACATATGGGGTGATCTGTTTAGGATAAAATATTCCTTTGAAATAATAACAGCAGCATGTGGTCTAATACAGTGGTCTAATATTTTCTGAAATTATTAGGGGTGTGTGCATTTGTTGTTAAATTTCAATATGTTTAACTTGATTTTATCAAGCACACCTGCAGATCTCTGCTTTGCAAGGTTTAATGTATTGCCTTGTGTAGCAACATGTCTTGTGGCACTTTTTGCAGACTGCATTAGGTCTGCAGGTTAACCGGTTTTCATTTTGCCTGTGCATATTTCGCTTCTACAGCACAGCTTTTCAAAGTTGAGGGAAGTAAGCAAAATATTTCACAATGTCCACCCTCTCTATCACTTATCTGCCTCACTGCACACTTTACATTTAAATGTACATTTGCCAGTCGCTTTGAATAAAACCGTGCATTACAAGTTATTCTAATTTCTTTAATCAATTCAGGCGTTTCCAAGGAGTCACATGATACGTCATACAGACTGAAAATATTGAAAGTAAGGAAAATAGAGTAATGCTGATATTGTACTGTTTGAAATTGTTTTGCGCCTCAGCATTTTTAGGTACTGGTATAACGCTCATTTCATACAAAACCCCATATTTCACAGGAGTTTTGAAAAGTGCTAAAAAGCAGCCATGGAAAGCTGCGAAGGAGAGGGAAAAGATCCATTGTATTGCATTTGTGTCTGAGACTTAGGGTCTATGAAAGATAATTTATGCCCAACAGAAACTCTGACAAAGTGAAAACAATCACTCACTTGTAATCCATAAACGTGTCTCTAGGATATCTCAAAGTTTGAAGTGTCTGTCATAGAAAAGCAACACATACTGCCGTGATATCCTTTTAGAAGACAATTCTTTTACAAGCAGTCTCATGAATAATTATGATACGCTGATGAGTCATCAATGTAAAAGGACGAGAACCACTTTACAGCTCAAAAAATACACAAGTTTTAACAGATTGTCATTGACGAGTTTTTCCAGCAACCTGTATTTTCTCTGTTATGTGGAAGGGGGCAATGATACGGGTCTTCTGAAATAGTACAGTATCTATGGATCCAAAATTAAGCAAAGAAGAAGATCTGAGTAAACCAGCAGATAGAAGTGGTTAACGCATAAGTAAGCTAACGCGATCACCAAACATATTAAACTGCCTATAATGTTACAGAATAAAAACATCAAACCCACAAAGAGTTATAGGACTGAGCTTTGGGGGGTGTTGATGGACTCGATCTACTTTTGATCTATGTTTTGATCATCATTCTGAATCCAATCCAGGCGAAATCTTTGACAAAAACACTTTTTTCAAGCAGAGGCTGATCTTTCTTTTGATATATTGAATGTTTACATGTTCATTAAGCAAAATATTGTGGGGGCAAATTCAAATTAAAAATGCCAAATTAAAAGTAAAACGCTGGTGGGGAAAGAGTTAACAATAATGAAGCTTGAAATGTGCAGGGTTTCTCTCGCCAAGCGAGTGAGGAGAACGTGAGAAATATAAAACCTGGATTGAATTTGGAACTGAGACTTTTAACAGAGAGGGAAAGCTTTAGGACACTGGTCCTGGATCAGAGAGGAGATGAGGTTATCTGCTGACACTGACTAACACTGACATACTTCTAGAGAGAGAGAACAGATGGAGATGATAATCAGCATATATAGAGAGATAGAGGGGGGGGGGGGGGCTGTGTGAAGGGCTATGCAGGGCATGTGCAGAGATGTGCAGGGCAATAATGAGATGTCTGAGAGTTTGGCCCAAGGATATTGTGATGCCAGTTTATCTTTTTGTGTTTATGTATGTGCATGCATGCATGTGCTCATGTGTGTATTATTCCAAGGTCTTCACAAGCCACAGGCAATGAAAACAATAAGACTGGAAGAGCAGGAAGAACAGAACATATTTATGAATTATGTGCCGTTTACGAAGATCATCTGAATCCACAGATGATTTCTTACAGAACTGTAAAAGTTATACTATACAAATGGGTCATTGAGGAAAAACCAGCTTATTGCCTTTTGTCTGTGTGTGTGTGTGCGTGTGTGCGTGTGTGTGTGTGTGTGTGTGTGTGTGTGTGTGTGACAGAGAGAGAGAGAGAGAGAGATGCCATCTCTTCTATTTGCATTACAGTGGTCTTGTGTGAGGATGAGTTCATCATCTGATGAGGTTCATTATTTTGTAACATATTTATTATATACAATATTTATTTTGTGTGTGTGTGTGTGCGCGTGTGTGTGTGTCAATGTTTAATTCTCAATTAGATTGGATCAGATCATTTATCCAACTGAGAAATGCATTTAAAACTTTTAAAAGAACAAACGAGTAACTCACCAACAAAACCATGTTTATTTGAATAAGGACAATGGTAATACCACTGCTGTAATCCTTGTAATACCACATACTAAATACTATGGTGTATGAATATACTCATTCTTCAATAAAGGGATATGCTCAACTTTATATTATCAAATTTGACTAGTTAATGTTGAAAATTTCAATACTGACTAGTCGATGGGTTATCAAAATGGCCACTATTATTAAAGGCCATTTTTTTTCCTATGTAAAATACTTCCCAGTTTTATTTGCAGACAACTAAAAATGAGTAACTGTAAAACTGATATCCCTGAATAGTGCAAAAGGTGAGCATCAGAAAGCCTCTTTGAAAAAATGTTTGTTTTGTTTGTTTGATTGTCCTGTTGTAATACTACTGGCTCTGAAATTACAGCAGCTGGAAGCCTGTGCATATGGTAGACTAATTGTTCTAAACTAGGGGATCGGAGCCCACTAGTGGGCATCAGCAAATTTCTGCAGGGTGACTTAAAACTAAAGTATTTATTTTAAAATGACAATCTCTCTTTTTTGTTATTATTTATTTAATTTTTGCGTAAGTTGAATAGGGAAGGCGTAGGACATAGCGTAAGCTTTTTGAACTGAAAGAGTTTACTTTCTTCTTACATTGAATACAGAAGGCGGTCTGGTGGAAACTATATATTTTACTTCATAACTTGTTAAATATGGATATTTTTCTTACACAAATGCATTGCTTTGCTTCAGAAGGCCTTTATTAAAATTAATTATAATAAAAATTACACGGCATTTGTGCCATAATGTTTACCAGAGGGGAAAAAACAGTTAAAAGAAAACAAAATGGAAAATAACAGGGAACAGCTGTTGTAACAACTGATTAAAGTAAATGGGACTAAACTGGGCCAGCAATTTCAGAGGATTTATTTGCAAAAATGTGAAGTGGTTAAAGGGATTACTGTATAATACATAAATTGATGCTTAAAAAAAACTTGTTCAAAACTTGTTTCAAAAAGGAACAGCTAAAATCTATTTTAAATAAACGCTATTCTTTTGAACTTTCTATTCATTTTCTATTCAAGAATCGCAAAAATATGGTTTCCAAAAACATATTAAGCAGCAAAACTGTTTTTAAAACCGAAAATAATGAGAAATGTTACTTGGAGCACCAAATCAGCATATTAGGATGATTTCTGAAGGATCGTTTTATTTATTTATTTATTTAATATGTTTTTTGTTTTTTTTACTGAGTGACTGGAATGATTTCCAGCGGTAATTGATGTCATGCCACAATTGTTGTCCACAAAGCTCAGGTTGTTTTGAAACCAGAACATTTAATTAATGCTTCAGGCTTGTTTTGCAAACACATGCTTCTCAGAAAAGAACAAGCTCAGAGTCTACAGTGTCCAGAGTGCACACATATAACATCATTCCATAATAAGTGCTTGTACTGTATATGTGTGTAGGGAAAAGGTGTCTATACACTCACGTCCTCTGCAGAAGGAGACAATAATCCACCATAACAGGAACCATGTCCTGCAGAGCAGAGGAAAGCAAGAAAAGATGGAGTTTGAAGGAAAAGAAGAAGACCAGAGAAAAAAAAAAAAGAGAGAGAGAGAGAGAGAGAGAGAGAGAGAGAGAGAGAGAGAGTTAATTAAATCAGATGCATACTGTAAAAACTGTATAAATAAATATATTTCTATCAGGGTTGCCAAAGTGAAATCTGTGTATACAGAATATGGTAGAAGACTTCACAGATTTCCACAGAACTGAAACACCCACTATTCACACAGTAAACTGAATTTCATATTAACTATCAATGACAGTGCAGTAATATCAGCTCCACCTACAACATTTTAATGTTTTAATCCATTCCACAGAATTTTTCACAATGAATAAAGAATGTTAAAAAAGTCTGTGCCTAGACTTAATCTGACATGGAACTAGGACTTTATGGCGTTATGAAGATACATAGTAGCGACGATATAAAGTGTCTATCGTTAGAGATTTTGCTATATTGTTTATATCATGTTATGAAAATATATCAGTGTAACAGTACTAAAAGTTATTGACACATTAGAGTAATAAAGAAACATGCATGAATGAGAAAATAAAGAGTGTTTAGAGTTATTATTCTTTGAAAAAAAGAACTCAATGCGGTGCTCACATAGCCGAAGCAGAAGAACAGAAAGCTGCCTCTCTCACACTGAATGCAATCCTGAAATCAGTTTTCTTTAACTGCTTATTGTGCTTGAATGGTCAAATACAAACATTTATGTCAAAAAGTCCATTGTTTGGAGATTGCACGTCAACACAATCGGTTACGTCTTGAAAGCCAGTACTTTAGTTCATTCAAATCTAACAGTAGCTGAAGAGAAAATTTATTGTTATGATGTAAGAGAAGATAGATTTGGCTGTCGTAGGCATTTAGATGCCATTTATTTATCAAAAATAGAGGCCCGGGGGAGGATATACAGGGAAAACAACACCGGTCCAAGAATTGATCCCTGCGGAACACCACAACTAAGAGGTATGTTGGAAGGTGAGTGAGTCCCCAGACAAACAGTAAACCACCCATTTAAACATGGTGAAACCACTGTAATACAGTACCACGAACACGAACAGAAAGATGTGATTTGGGCCTCTCAGATGAGCAGATTCTGTACTATGTAAAGCTTTAAAACCTGATTGAAAAACTTAATTGATAGAAAGAATATATGCAATCGCTGCCTGCGAAGTCATTGCCTGAAAAGGCAATGAGGTATCAAGTCAGCTGCCAAAGATTTCAGAGGCAGTCGGGGAGTTTGAGCACTTTAGGTGGGTTAACTGATTTGAGATCTTCATCACAGAAAGATCATAATTGAGTACAACAACTACAACTTTCTCCATGATCTTTAAAATAAAAAGGCAGGTTTGAAATAGGCCAAAAATTTTAAAATATGTAGAATCAAGATTTGTTTTGTTGTTGTTGTTGTTTTAAGATACAGTGTATCTTAAACAGTTACTACCACAGCATGTTTAAGGCAAACATGAACAGTGCTCATATGAAATCATTTATTTGATTACTGATAACAAACCAGCACCAACCGCATCCATGACTTGTTTGAAGAAACAAGTAGGAATAATATCCTGTGGGCATAATGTGGGCTTAAGGTGATCAACAATTTCCTTACAGGAGCTCAAATAAAGTGGCTCAAACACAGACCAAGTATAGGAGTATAAAGTCAGGCCAAATATACCCAGTATGACACATCTGAGATCTTGTAGCCATGATCTTATTTGTGAAAAAAACCCCGCCCTGACCAAGTTGCACACAGTCTGCCATTTTCTCCAGGCTGGAGCAGCTGTAGCGACAAGAATGTCTCATAAGCAATTGAGGTGTTTTGTTGTTGAATGTAAGAGTGAACATAATCTCCATGTATTCCTGACATCAGAGCCACTGAAGTCTCACTGGATTAGTTATTTTTGAAGGGAATGCACCCCCACATACCTAAATTCTTTCATGTCTGCATAAAACTTTTTTTACACCAGACTGCTTTGTGAATAAATGTCAATATAAAGAGACTATACAAAACACAGGCGCTAAAAAGTTGTTACTCAAGGACAGATCAATACTAACTGTTCGTGATCCAGCTTAGCAATACTGGTCACGGTAGTAATGAAGGTGAGAGCACGCACTTCCTTATAGTTCATCGAAGCTGATTTACGAATATAAAGCTTACCAGTTTATTAAGTACCCCCGAAAAGGCATAAGGTCTGTATATATTTGTTTACTGTTAATTGTAATAAGTGTCTGTGTACTTCGCTATATATGTTGAATAATGCAAGGGAGAGAGATTATATTGCACACTTGCACTGCTTTATTAAGCTCTTACAGTGATTTTCTGGAGTGAAACAGATGCTTCATCTTTTGTGTCAAGTACAATTAACATGCTTTAAAAATTTCTCTGTGGGGTATTTTGAGCTAAAACTTCACATACACACTCTGGGGACATCAGAGACTTATTTTAAATCTTGTAAAAAGAGGCATATTAGGCGCCCTTTAAAAAATATATATTGTCTAATAGTCATTATTGCCAAGTAAATTTAATTGTAAATGCAAGGAATAAAACAGTCCGACTAAATAATTCATAGCATGTTTTTCTATTATATATTTGAGACTCAGTCTTCAGCTGAGTTTGTCAGAGGGCTGACCTATTATAATAAATAACTAGCGATATTTATTTATATATTTTACAAAAACATTTTAATATATGATGCCACACAAGTATTCTGTGAACATTTTTGAGTGATGATGCAAACAAATTACAGAATTAAAGTTTTGAACCAATGCACTGAATACCGAAACAATGTGTTTCAGAATTGAACTCTTTCACTACTGAAGTTTAAATCAGAGATGTAATAAAAATATATATCTGTCCTAAAAGGCGTAGATCATCCAAAACTCATGTACTCATTTTTGGGTGAACTATCCCTTTAACACTCTCATGAAAGCAAGTCGGGAGGCAGGGAAGGATTGTGAAGCAACTCTAATAATATGCTCTGTTGTCAAAATAAAACATCCACATTAAAGTAATTATTTCACATTTCTTAATTTTATATCAGCAACATAATTGTGAATATATTTTGCACATCCTAATCACTATAGAATCATAGTCCAATGAACATGGGTGAAATAATTAAATGTGCATATTCCCTCTGCAGTAAAAATGACTTTTAAAAAGTGCATCTGACAGACAGGCAGTTAGAGCAGCATAGCATTCCACATTGCCCTAGATATACAGAGCTAAATCTGCCATTTGGCTATGGTGAGTGCCTTATTTTTGTGATGACAGAGTGCTTCTTAATGGCAAAAAGAAATCTGAGAGCGAGTGAGACCCAGAGGCAGAGGAGAGATGACATTAGTGGGCCATTATTGTATGTGGTTTCCGCCTTATGAGGAGATGCAGTTTAAAAATGGATGCCGCAGGCCTGAAGTCTGACATAAAGGAGACTGTCTAAATCGCTCTCTCAGTCTGCTCTCCTCTCTCTCACCTTTTTAAAAAGCCTCTATAATGCTGAAAAACTCTTCAGCTGACTGACTCTCATTAAATAATATCTAAATCGTTAAATAATAATATGGAAAAATATTTCACTTCTTGAGTTCTGTCTAAACAACTCATTCCCTAAAATAACACCATATGACAGGGCTTCTATGGTTGACCCATTACCTGGAAGTGCTGCTCCATCACCTGGATTTTCCCTTGCTCTGGACATTTTTTCAGAGAGCGATCCACATACTGTAACAAAATTTCCACCATCTGTGAAGAGAAAAATGCAGCAGAGGAATGTGTCATTTATTTGCTCAAAAAAATAAATGGTGAATAGTTTTTATATACCTACAACAAGTTAATTTAGCCATCACATCTATCATTTACAGCCCTACAGACAGATAACTTCATTCTGAAATCCATTATAGAATACAGTAAGAAAAACAAAAGTTCTTAGTATAATAGAGACACGATTCCAGTTAGATGATTTGTTAATGTAGAGAGTAGAACTCAAAAAGTTAAAGCTGCAGTCTGTAACTTTTGTTGGGTTAAAAATGATCCAAAATCAAATTGAGCAAGTACATAACCAGCCCGTGTTCAAAACTATCTCCTTACCTTAGCCTATTTCACAACGGTAAGCTTATAATAATTTGTGTGGTACTGGTGGCTTTCCGCAGGAAAATTCAAGCATGCAGCTGTTTGTCTTTGTGTTATTACATCACGTCTCTTTACATACAGAACGAGTCCCAGCTAGTAGGCTAAATCACATGTGAGGATGGCGGATCACTAGCCTATTCTCACAGCAGCTGCAATAATTAAACTCATCATTTTGATAGCGGATTGCAATCCAGAAAGGTCCAAATGACAATCATCGCTGACAACTGGAGATTCACCTGTAGTTAAAAGCAAAAGACTTTGGACCGTGGAGTGGCTAGAGAAATTGAAATCTGCAGGTAACGCCAATACACACTAAACACACATAGTCATGCAATCTTGATGTTGTTAACATTAACAATTTGAGAGCAAAGTATAACAATAATAATAATAATTTGCATAGCTTGACATGATCCGAGCTAATCAATCGTTTAATCACCATTGGCAGCGCGATTTATTGTAATGCTTTTTTTCTCAATTCGTCAAAACAAAAGTGGCAGACATGTTACTTGTTCACATGACATTTTATAGTGAAAATTCTTTTTATGGTCATACTTCCAAGACGCAGAATCTGTGATTCTGAAGTACAGTATCCACACCGATATGGTGACTGACAGCAAACATCAGATTAATTGCTGAGGAGCTGTGCCGATGCACAACCAAGCAAGAGCAATTGACTCTTCGCAAACAGTTTGAATGACAGGCGAACGGACCAATCATAACCCCGAATCCGCCATTTTGTCTGACAAAGCAGCAGTCAAGAGAGTTAGTACATTAACATGGGTGAACTTGAACTTGAAAAATTGTGTGTACTCGCGTCTTTCTGAGCTTGAAACAACATTCCTTCTGATGTCCATTCATGTTTATTTGATAGTATAAATGAACTAGTATGAAGAGATGATCGGTTCATAAGCCGATTGAAGCAGCAATCCATCATGACACATTGAAGAGCCAACTATACGGTATTTAAAAAAATTACGATATATTAAAATATGAAACAGTTTCATATGTCTGTCGACGTGTTGTCAGTGTCCTCTTTGCTCCGGGATGTATTTTTCACTCTGTGAGAACATGATGTGTGGCGTGAGAGCACATGGCTTGTCGGACTAAGCAACAGAAACTAAAGGGGGCGGGTCTTTACGAAGGGTCAATTGCAGGTTTCAAACATAGATGGCAACAAAGAGGCAAAACTTACAGACTGCAGCTTTAATTTATGGATTTATAGTTATTTATAGTATTTTTAGTATTTCAGTATTTATAGTATATTTATAGTTAAGTTTAAAGTTATAAATTATACAAGACGTTTGTGTGTTGTCTGAAGTGAAAAGTGTTCAGTAAACATAGCGTAGTAGCTATGTATTAGGTATAAGATGTTTTATTGGTTTTTTTATAAACTTTCATTTCTGAGGACTTTCACAAACTATAAGTATAAAGCATGATTTCAGACACAACATGAAAATTATCACTTTGGCTAATGCCAGATGAATAAACAAACAAGAATAATTCTTGAACTTATATAAGTTTTTTACCCATTTTAAAGTAAAATAACAGTAGTAAAAGGTTACATAATTTTTTTCTAAACTATATGCACACAGGCATACACATACACACACTACCAATTCTTCCTAAAACTGTTGTTAAAAAGTTTACACAAATGTGTTGCACTTGTTGGTTGCTTTTTTTCTTTCATCTTTCTGTCCAGTTTATCTCAAACCAGCCGAATGAGATTTACTCTGGAGACTGTGCTGGCCATTCCATGAATTAAAGCCAACTGTATTGATCTTTTCCTCTAAGGTAGTTCGTTTTAAGCCCTTGACTAAGATGAAGTAAACCAGAGGGTGCTGCAAAAATGTCTTTTTAGTGAAGTAAGCCAATACAGCATCAGAGCCCCAGACCACCACATGTCCCCCTCCATGTTTGATGTCAAACAATGAGGACTTACTAAAAAAAGTAAAGAACCTCTAAAAAAAACAATGCATGATAAACCGAAGACTGGCCATAACACCTTCTACCTGTCTTCAGTACTTCTCTAGCGGCTCTTTAGTGCCTAGACAAGCCTCTATTTCTTATTCAGAATCAGAAGACAAAGGTGTTTCGAAACATTTAACTGGTAGTGTATTTATTGTGCATCTCTAATTTGAATTGCTTCCTACAACTGAAGGCCTCTGAAACTGTGAAACTAAAGATGTACAGATGTGTCATTGTATTAACTCCAAGAGTCTTACCTTGTCTGCAACTACACCTTTTCTCTTAGCAGGATCTGCAAATAGACCTGTTACATAAAAACATCACATTAGGTTTGCATTTCTATGTGTATTTTCTGATCAAATTGGAGCATTCAAATCTGTTTTAACGCCAATTCTAATCAAACAGCATTCATTTTTTATTGTCTTGATGAAATGAAATGAAAGACTATACAATTTGTCACTGCAGACAATTACAAAGTATCAGCTTTGATGTCTGAAAGCTGCAAGAATTTTCACAGAAATTAAGAAAATTTCAACTGAAACAAATTTTAGAGTGAGTGTATTTACTGTATAGAGAAGGACTGACCTAATACAGCTTTGGCAGTGCCCTCGTGGAAGGACCAGGCCAGAGACAGAGCTTCCATGAACTTCTCCTGCTTCAACAGATGGTCCACACGCTGCAGGACATCAGAGTGACTCCCATGACTATCAGATTCACTAATGCTAATCTGATATAACATCAATGATGTGTTATAAAATGATACATTACCTCACGCCAGTTCCTCAGGGTCATGATGTGCACAGACTATGAAAAAAACAGTGATTAATTAACATTTAAAACAGGGCTCAACAATAAGAGTGGCCTGATGACCTGTGGCAGTGTACTACGAATTGGATTTTAATATCTTGCAAAATGAAACTTTTGTTTTTCTGTATTCTGTAAATCTACATTAAATTTGTGCTGATTTAAATGTCAACAAATTCTCTATATGGCTGATATAGCAATGGTGGAATTACGCAGAAATTATGCTTTTTGTGTTTTTTTTGTTTGTTTGTTTTGGGTTTTTTTATTGTGTGTGTGGGGGGGGGGGGGCAGAAAAGAAATCTTTTAAAATAATAAATATTTACTTTCGTTCTGTTGTTGTGTTGTTTTTAAAAAGTGATAAATATAAATGTGATTTATAAAAGTTTGCTGGTCCCTGCCTCCTTCCCTTTTCAACAAACTTTGTTACAACTGCAATTCAAAAGGCTGGAGTTACTACGATTATTTTTCTTAAGAAATTAACTTTTATTCAGCAAGGATCCATTAATTTTATTGAAAGTGACAGTCAAGAAAATTAAAAAGACATTTTTACAGACTGCAAAAGTTTAATTAGTAGTGTCAAAATAATAAATAAATAAATAAAAACACTAAAAAAATTATACTTTTATTCATATCAGCTGATAAAATATTTATTATATTTATGAATGGACCAGTGGAAATGTTGGCAATGCAAGTAAAAACCACAATTAGCTGGGGGAAAAAAATTCTGAGCCCAGTGAGGTACATCTATTTGCCATTAAATATATTGGCAGGGCATAAAAATAGACTCATTCACAAGACTGAGGTGTTTATTCAAGCACTGGCTGAGCTATTAAATAAGCAGCACTTTGGGGAAGTGATACAGGGCAAGAATTAATGTGACCTCCTAGAGCAGCCCCACTACCAATATGGTGTGTCTAATGGATAACCCACGGGCAATTTTAATGCAATCCTTCTTCATTGCCCTCCCTCCAGCTGCCCCTCTCTCCATTTCTCTTCTCTTCCTTCCCCTCCCTCTGGCTGCAGGTAACAGGAAGTTCAGCAAGGACATTGCGGAGAGCAGACCTCAATGAATATTCAAGGTATGCGTGATGTGTGATTAGCATAATAGCACTTGAGTGTGCCAGAACTCAGTCAGAGGGGCACTGAAGGAGTCAGCCAAACTTACAGCTGAACACAAGCCACACAGCATGTGCTACCAGTCCCAGAGTTCACAAGATACCCTTGCAAATCTCATGTATCAATTACACAACTTTTATGAATATAAAACAAACAAAAAAAACAGACAAAAGATTATTTGTTGGATAGTTCTGATGTAGACCTTAAAAAGTAATACAATAAAGCTAAATCTTCATAACCAATAAATGTCTATAAATTACTAAGTTTCAGTGTCTTTGGCAAGGAAAATTAAGGATCAAGCCAAGCAGGGACAACACATGGGGTGATATGGCGACTGGCATGGCAAATGGCATAATCCTGCATAATCTAGTTCAGATCAAAACATTTAATTAGTGTAATATGTACATCAGCTTTTTGTATGAATTGAGGATGAACCAGACAATGAATCTTCCAGATGATTCATTCAAATATAACTCCACACAAAACTCATCTCAACACTGAAGATCTCAAATCAACACGCAGGACCCAAAATCAGATAATCTTTCATTTGTGGCTCCATTCAGTGTACAAAAACCCCAGTTAAGTACTTTACGGCCTTGCAAACTACAAAGAAAGAGTTTAGCTAAGGAAGAACGTTATAAATCTTGAGCAGTAAACTCAAGACTAAATTGTTGAAAAGACAACGCAACTCGAGCCGCAAGAAGATAACACCAGAGTGTGTTTGATCCCCAAGACAGAGAGATAAAACAGGCCTGACACAGAATTGAAATCCACAGAGACCCCAAAAAGAATATTTTCATATAAACTGCATCAAACTGTTCCAAAAACAATTCTAAAATGGACTTGTAACCAAACATCTTTCAACTGCATAATTCTATATCATGTCTAAAACCTATACTTAAGACTATTATGCTCAGATGACTCACAATTCATGTAATTATTATAACATTTGAGTGGTTGATTGAAAGTGTCCCTTGTTTGGTATGAGTGTAAATCTCTGTTCATAACTTAAAGGATGGCATGAATGAAACTGGTGTAAAATGTAATATATTATTTTTTTTAGAGAAATCATGTACTCTCTGTACCTTCTGAAAGTTAAGGGACTGAAATATAGATGATAGCTAATTGGCCAGAACTCCTCAAAGAGGTTGAACAAACATGTCAGTTTAAATATTCAGTAAACAATGAAAATTTTGTTAGACCGATCAGACAATCAGACGATGATGAGCAGACGACCTGATCAAGGCAGATCAAGATCATATGAAGATAAGAACAAATAGATTCATTCAAGCCATCCAACTACCCTCGTACCACTCACCTACCTCATTCCTTTACTTTACTTAGTTTTCTTTATTTTCTATTGAGAGTCTTGTGCTTTAAGTTAAGTTTCCCCGCAAAGTTTAATCGATGACTCTAAAGTCTTTGCCGCCCTCAAACTTCAGCCATGAGGGAGACTCCATTCACCCGCCAGCACACCAAAATGTGATTGGCTTCCCACGACATCAATTCGGACCCGAAAAGACCTTCAGCAATGAACCTGGGAAACACCCTCCTCCAAGCCAGAGAACCTGACAAAGGCAATCCCCATTTAAAGACACAAACAACAGATGCAAGTACCTCCCGATTCAAGCCGAACTGGTGCATTGACATAAAGTCTAATAAAACGCCTAAGAATCGCCTAAGAAATTATTGATGATTATTGAATTGTTGGGATCATGTCTTATGAAGTGCATATATTGCTAGAAATTTGTTTTCATCATTTCATTCCTCACTTCCTTTCTTTCCGCAACTTGTGTGTCTGTGCGTGTGTTTGTGTTAGATATTAGTTTATGTGTTAGAATAATCAAAGTCTCATTTATAAATTTTAAAGAGAAGCGTCTTGTGTTATGTGCTTAAGAATTGAAAGTCTTAATGTCTTAAACTGCCGATCTATGTTACCTTGCTAATAAATAGTATTTTCACGATAGTTGGATATTCATATCCTCTACAGAGCTTATAGTTATCACCCATAAGAATGAACAGTGGGCAATTCAGTTGCTCGGCCGCAAAATAAGTGACGCGTATAAAATTCCCTATGAATTAATTAATTCTCTTTGAGTTAATTTGCTTACATTTTTAAAGACGGCATTTCCACTAGCCACTTTTTTTAAACAATTTGCCCAACATGTTTTCCAGCTGGTTTTTCACACTGTGCTTTGTTCATATGCAGAAGAACACCCCACACATCGTTAAAAATCGTCTTCTGCTTGGCTAAATGTTTTGTCCATTAAAAATTTATCACAACGCCAATGGCTGGTGGTATACAAAGCAATTCATCTCAAGACATCACAAAATCAGACTGCACTGCTTAACTATTGTGATTAAAAGTGGCGCCGTGTTTTTATACAGAAAATCTTGCTCATTTACTATGTAAGAGTCTAATTTATAACATCATATACAGTTTTAAAACATAAATGGTGTGCAGATTGCATAATTTCTTGGAGAAAAATGGCAGAGGATAAATATTTCAGGTGAAATCTGATGTAAATAAAGAAAACAAAATAATTCTCAGATTGTACAGTGTATAGACAAAAAGTGCTGTTGGATATTTTCACCAATAAATTGTCCCTTGTAAAGGACAATTTTCCAAAGTGCTATGGATTGGATTTATCTCACGAAGATTTGCATTGATTTGCCAGTTTTCATTTGTACTCCGGACATAAATAACTATATTACTGTATCATAAAACAAGGACTGGATAAAATTTAAATGTGAAAGACTTTAAAATCTGAGATCTTTCAGAAGTTGTATAATTTGGAAACTTTAATAACACTTTTGGATAACAGTCTATATACTACGGTGGCCGGGAAGTGCAAAACAACATTACAAAGTGTGAAACACTTTTACGAAGCTCGAGACAAATTTACATTTTGGAAAATATTTTTACCTATCATACAACACAATTACATGGAGAAAACACTTTTACCAAGGACGAAACAAATTTACATTTTAGAAAACAAATTAACAAGACGCAAAACACTTTTACCAGTCCCGAAACAAATTTACAATGACAGATTCTTCACGGAAAGGGAATGTACCACACACCGGAAGTGTAACTTACTTTGCTTAGCACTGTCCGGCTGTCGAGACGTCCCCTGTGTTTCAATCTAGTCCGCGTCTTTTAGAAACTCCAAACACTGACCACACGTAAAGCAAAACCGCGTTAAGCTGCTCATGTGTTTGCCACAAAACGGGCAAAACGTACCTCGGCCGCAGTCCATGTTCGGTCACCATAAACTTTATTTACGCCATTTACTCCACAACTACAACACGAATTTACCGCGCTCACCAACAACAACACCTTTCACCGCGTCACTTCCGGTTTGTGGTACATTCCCTTTCCGTGAAGAATCTGTCATTGTAAATTTGTTTCGGGACTGGTAAAAATGTTTTGCGTCTTGTTAATTTGTTTTCTAAAATGTAAATTTGTTTCGTCCTTGGTAAAAGTGTTTTCCCCATGTAATTGTGTTTTATGATTGGTAAAAATGTTTTCCAAAATGTAAATTTGTCTCGAGCTTCGTAAAAGTGTTTCACACTTTGTAATGTTGTTTTGCACTTCCCGGCCACCGTAATATACTGTACTGTAGTCTATATAATGTGTGATTTGACCGGGAATTGGAAAGCAGTCACCTCTCTTAAATTCTTAATAGATGAAGGTAACAGACCTCTAACAATTCAAGGAGAGGGCAAAACAGAGAATTACATTTTTAAATGGTAACAAGTTAATAATAAAATTGCATTGATCATTTCTAATAAAACTGAAGACCAAAACGTACTCCAAAGTTTCAGATACAACCCGTTTTTGTAACTCCAGTCCCCACAGGCTCTTATGAGGGAAAGAAAAGTCACCTGCTGACTGTTAGGACTGTGCCAGATTCTGCATTGTTATTTTTGCAATTTTGTCAAATTGGTACAAATTCAGAGCTAAGAGCATGAATTTGTTTAATGATGCAGTTGTCTAGAGCACTGTGTACTTTCATTTAAAAAAAAAAATAATAATAAAACCAGCCTTTTATTTTGTTTATTTTGTTATTTTGTTTAAATGGTTTGGAATAAAGGACACAAGACCACAAGCGAAAGACTTCTGCTGAGAAACCTATCAAACGACAGACAAGCATTTAATTTACAATGCTTTGTTGATGCAATTAAAATGATGTAACAAAATATGTTAGAAATATTGATTGACCACACATCAAATCGTATTGCTGGAGACAATGGACACGACTTTGGAATTTAGCCTCAGTATCCACCGCAACATCTGATGCAGAGCAGTGTATGAAAATTGTTAGAAATCTTAGGACAAAATGGAACATATTATTAAACTGTTTTAAAATAATAGTAAAATGTTTTGTTTTTCTATAGTTCTATATTTAGTTCTGATTGCTAGTTATTAGCAATATGAAAGAAAGAGTTTGCTGCTACTACAATTTCCGATGGGAAAATACTATACCGGAATTGTGCAATGAACTTTTAGCAGAAATGTAGAGGCAGAAGGCCATGGGGAGTTAAATTCTTGTGTGCTAGTGTTTAGTGTTCTTAGGGGTGGATTTACCTTTGTTCCCAGATACATAATCTGCCCTGCATGGCTGCAAACAGACTGGTAACATGTCTTCTCTCCAACTAATGCCTGAAGATATACAGAAGAAAAGTGATTTAATGTCATCACCTCTATATACAAATAACAAAAACTAATTTATCTCTATATGCCAAACACTGTAAATGTAGAAAAACTATAGAAATAAACTTCACATCTCATGAATTGGCAAATGTGTGCTTCGTGGGTTTTTGAACCTAAAATGGGTCAATATAAAAGACCTTTATATTGACCTGTGAATCTTGAATCTCTGCTCTCACAACCTGGTCTCAGCCTCAAGCATATTATGTGTCAGATGTAAATTGTATACTGGCTGGGCTTAAATTAACCTTCATGTCTATATGAATAGTTCTAGGTCAGCAGTAAGATTCTAGAAGTAAAAAATTCCATTCATTTTCTCCTTAGAAAAACATGAGGCTCTAAAGAGAAATCTTCCTTGGATCCAACAAACAATTTGTTACCATGGGAATGCAGCAAAAGAATGCAGTGACATGCCTCTTCCATGAAGCAATGCTAATTATATCACAGAATTATTATTGAAATTTCGCAATAAACTTAGATTATATTGTATTTTTCACTTGACTAGGACTGAGTATATTGTACAGTTGATTTTGATCAGTATTATTTAGTATTATTCTATTAAAGTGTTTAGTAATATATTGAACGAACTTTTAACTTATATATTTTTCCGGTTACATTTTATTTTAAGGTGACAGTTGTACTTACTCAGAAAAGTACTGAGTAATGTTAATTAAATACATGTACTTACTATAGAGTTACAGTTTGGTTTAGGGTTAGTTACTTGTAACTATGCATAACTTGCTGTTATTACTATAGTAAGTACATATAGTAACGTGTATACGTCACTGCATATCACGATTTCTTATCCACACTGAAATGTCTGAAAATGCTTACTGCTCTTAAGTGTTCTTAAGAGTGGATTTACCTTTGTTCCCAGATACATAATCTTAAATTACCTTAAACCGCATGCGTAAAACATACAGAGAGAACAGATATAATAAAGTTTTCATGCTATTCTTCTGGCAAGATCATTTTATTAGTATAATATCACATCATTCACTGTTGTGTCGAGGTCACACTCAAAATCAGGTTTTAAATGCAACAGCCATCATATTTTGCCACGCAGGGCAGCAAATGTGAGTAAATTCAATGTCATCTTTGCAGGAATGTAATACAAAGATTCTACAAAGGAGCATTTATCTTGAGCAATACTGTTAATATAAATAGCAGGCAAAACAATGCCAGTATAACTATAGATAGCCTATCTGTGGGTACAATATGCATGACATGACTAAACATGCATCCTTGTTATCAAATACCTTCGTTTCCACCATCCACACTACAAAGCTATAATGGAAGTTATGCATATAACTGCGGTTCTGTGAATTTCGGATGACCGCCAGAGGCAGTGTAAACACTATGGATTATCACAGCACCAGCTAGATAGGTTGAGACAACATACCATAAAAAGTCACATAGTGACGCATGCTGAGCCCTGGGTATTTATAAGCCACAGTAGCTCAGTTCTCTGCCTTGAAGTACGTCTTTCTCACATATGACCAAGAACTCTGGTGGTCATCTGGAATTCACAGAACTACAGTAACTAGGATTCTGTTTCATTACTACAGACCACCAGAGGCAGCATAAACACTGTGGATGGCACATACCAACATAGTCAACGTTGTCACCCATCTGAAAATTAAGGCATGATGAGTAGCAAAATCGACTTTATAAAACCTGGCAAACGTGCATGGAGAAGCCTAGCTACCACCAAGGAAACAGCCCATGAAGATGAGATAGCCCTAGTGGAATGGCAGGTTAGTCTCCAGAGCAGTGGTCTCTCTGCTGCCTTGTAAGCCAACGTAATCACCTCAACAATCCAGTTCAACAATTTCCGCTTTGACACTGAAACACCTTTCTTCACATCACAATAGCAGATAAATAACTGGTCTGACTCTCTAAACTGAGCATTAGAGTTCACATGGCACTTCAAGGCACGATCACAACACAAAAGTTGGGCACTTGAGTTAGACCCTGAAAAGTCTAAAAAAAAAGCCAGTTCAATGTGCTGGTTTATGAACTGAGGAAGAAGGAATTTCGAAAGAAAAGAAGGATTGGGTTGTAGATCACCCCGGAATCATCCGGCAACCAAAGCAAGTACAATTCACTAACAGACAGTGCATGCAACTCACTCACTCGTTTCGCAGAAGTAATAGCCAACAAAAAAAAGTCTACATCCATTTAATGTCAATGCTTTGCAAGGGCTCACACTAGGATGAGCAAAGGAACGCAAGCATAAGTGGCAGATCCCACACAGGAAAGTGAGGAGTCTGAGCAGGATACAGAAGTCATGCACCCTTAAGAAAACTGCAGACAAGACTGTGAGATCCAAGAGAAGATCCACCAACAGGAACGTGATATGCAGAAATCGCAGCGGCATACTCTTTCAATGTGGAAGCTGCCTTGCCCTCCTCCAGTAAATGTTGAATGTCACATTTGCAGAATCAAGCCCCCTCTCTTCATGCCATGCAGAACAAAGCTTCCATGGAAAGCATAAATCTGTCATTTGGAAGAAACCCTGGCATTTGAGATGGTGAGGATAACTGCAGGGTCACAATGCTCCAGAGAAGGATTTAACCCAATGGCCAGACCCAAAGCTGCAGATGAGTTGGAACTGAGTCTCCACTGGCCTCCAGCTGGGAGAGAAGGTCCTTCCTGAGGGGAAGCTTCCACGGATTGCCTGTCAGAAGTCTCAACAACAAAGGAAACCATTATCTGGCTGGCCACTGTGGTACCACGAGCAGCACTCTGTGCTTGCACAGGGAGATCCTGTGTAATGTCTCCCATAACAGAGGGATAGGTGGGAAAGCATTTAGTATGGACACTGGACAATTACGTCCGTGTGAGCCATAAGAGACAGTGACTGATCATCTCTGAAGCAAAAAGATCCACCTCTGCTCTTTCAATTTGTAGCCAGATCTCCTGTACTACATTTGGATGAAGCCTGCATTCTCCTGGATCTACTTGATCCCCGGAAAGAGCTTCTGCCATCTGAACAGGAACTGACCTCAGGGAAGCAAGTCGCGGCTGACACCATGTCAGGATCTCATGAGTACGCTGTAGAGACCTGCAGGATTTTGTGCTGTCCTGGTGATTCAGATGGAACACTGTTGAGGTATTATCAGGCTGAACAAGAACATGCCGGCCTGCCAGGGCTGGCATGAAATACTTTAGAGCCAAGAACAGAGCACGTAGTTCCAGCAGTTTGATATGTTCTGTGGCCTGGGTCTGTGTCCAGTGCCCGCAAATACCCCTCCATGTTGCACCCCAACCTGTGAGAGAAACGTCTGTCGTGACCAATTCACGACAAGTGGGGACAACACCCAGGGGCACTCCTACCTTCAAAAACTAACTGCCCCCACCGCCTCAACGCACGTATGCAACGGTGAGAAATTACAATCAGTCGATGGCGATGTCTGGTGGGATCTAGATGCAAACTCTTGTTCCATAACTGTAGTGGTCTGAGGTGGAGTAAACCCAGGGGAATCACCACTCTAGCTGCTGTTAACCTCCATATTAGGACAACCATAGGACCGTAGTCGTAGGATCACCTAATACTCCAAAGACACACCCAGGCAAAAGCGAACCAAAAGTTGCAGAATGTTCATCAGACGTTCCTGAGACAGGAAGTCAGACATTAGGTAGGAATTCAGGGTCATTCCTATGAACGTAGTTGTCTGTTTTGGAATCAGACAGCTCTTTTTCTCGTTCACAGAAAAACCTGTGCACTTCGGCACGTCTCAAAAGTAGTCTGCAGTCTTGCACAGCCTGCCGTTTCATGGAGGCACAAAGAAGCCAGGCGTCCAAATAGGGCAGAACACGCATAGTTTCATCCAAAGAGGAGAAAGAGCTGCACTCACACACCTTGTGAAGACGTGAGGAGCAAGGAAAAGCCTGAAAGGTAGCCCTTTGAACTTGTATGCTTGATTCAAGAAACATATTCAGAAACTTTCTGTGATGAACAGCAATTGGGACAGCAAAAGAGGAAGAGTGGCTTATAACCCCCCAAGGCTCAGCACATATCACTATGTGACTTTGTTGGTATATTCTCTCAACCCATCTAGCAGGCGCTGCGATAATCCACAGTGTTTACACTGCCTCTGGTGGTCAGTAGGAATGAAACAGAATGGTTTTCAAATTTATCCACTTTGGAGAGCGTTTTCAAAAATGCTATCTCAGTGTGGATGGTAGGCCAAAACGAAGAGATGCGTTTTCAAATGAAAACAGTGTGGACAAGGCCTAAATTAAATTGTCCTAAAGAAATAAAGAAAATAGTGTCATATTTTTCTTTGTCATTTTGATTTTATATGATTTTTTTTATTAGTTTTTTTTTGCTTTAATTTGTTTTTATTTCCATTTTAATACATTTTGGTACTTCAACTTAAACTTATTTTATTCCAGATAGTCAAGGCAAAAGTTAATGCATTAAATGAACTAACATAAACTAACAATGAGCAATACATTTGTTAGTGTTTATTAATCTTTGTTAATGTTAGTTAATAAAAATACAGTGATTCATTGTTTGTGATTCACAGTGCATTAACTAATGTTAACAAATACAACGTTTGATTGTAATGTATTAGTAAATGCTGAAATTAACATTAAGATTAATAAATTCTGTAGAAGCGCAGTTCATTCTAAGTTCATGTTAACTAAAGTAGCTAAATAATGCTAATTACTGAAACCTTATTATAAGGTGTTATTGTACTTCAGCTTTGTTAAAAAGTATTTTTAATGGTTTTTAGTTTTTGATTCAATAACATCATTCACATAATTTGTTGATTCTTTAAGTATTATTAAGTATTATATTAAGTAAGTCTTTTTCTCACATTTTTAAACACTTTTATGCTTCAAATAAAACCAAGGTAGTGGAAAAAGGTAGCTTTTGCTGTTGCACATAAGTTACATGCACCAGAGCAAAACTCTGGCATGTCATTATCCTGGTCCTTACCAGTGCTTGGCTGACATTTCCACCAGTGGCAAGGGATTTAAAATGGCTGCTGTTATAAACCAGCTGCAACTCGGCCATGTCCACTGCTTCCAGCTCCTCCTGACTGGGCCTATCCACCACTCGCAGCTTCTCTGTACTGTCCATTAACACAAGCGTTCGAGGGTTTATCCACTGCCAAGAGACAAAAGAAAACATGAAACTGCACACTGCCATAAAATAATCAATAAACTCAATGACTCAAAAAATAAACTCAAATGATTGTTAGTGAGGGTCTGACTCACACTCAGATTGATGAGGTCACAGTTGAGTTGGAGCTGTCTCTGTTTGATGACATGGATGATGCCAGACTCATCTTTTTTGACCTGAGCACGAAAACAACAGATTGTGTTGATTATTGTATAACCATTATTAAAGGTGAAGTATGCCAATACCCATATCTGCCACTGTTCGGAGCAAGGGGTCAAGGTTTGGTTGGTTAGCATACTCCAGTTAGTCCATACTGTTAGATGTTGTAGTTAAACTATATGGTTCTAAAAAGCACCTTTCGCCATTGACGGATAGTGCTGACAGTCTTGATCAGCTCAAACAAAAGATTTTGCAAGTAACGTATGTATTATTGATTTTAATATGGTTAAACAGATGTTAAACTAGTGCCCAGATTTTCGGTGGATCCAGAGTGATTAGCCACACGGCATTGGCAGGACTTGTTTTTCAGGACACAATTTGGCCAAAACTTTCTGAGCACACCCTCCTTCAGACACACTGGATCATTAGTTTTTCACATGTTTTAAATGTAATTTTAAAAACAAACAAACAAACCAAAACAAAAAAAACATACATGAAACATACAGCGCATATTAATTTAATTAAATCAAAGTCAATTTGAAAATCTCACCAAGCCATAATGTGATTTCAGTTTTATTTTGAATAATCGATCACCCCTAATTTAAGTAACAGGTAATCTAGTCCTAAAAATCATTGTGTGCCAATCAGCAGACATTTCTCCATATAAATACAGTGTTGAGCCAAAACATTATGACCAGTCACAGGTGAAGTGAATATAATTGATCATCTCCTAACAAACCCACATACAAAGTCTGGGTTGATTAGATGGTAAGATGATGCTCTAGACAATGTTCTGCTGGGAAACCCTGGGTCCGCCAATTCATGTGGACATTAATTTGACGTAAGACAACTACTTGAACATTTTTGCAGACCAGGTACACCCTTTCTTTACAATGGTGTTTCCTGGTGCAAGTGGCATCTTTCAGCAACATAATGTACCCTGCCACACTGCGCACATTTAATGCGTTTACATGCACCCTCATAATGCGATTATAATGGGATTTTGGCAATATTGTGATTAAACTTTACCTCATGTAAATGCAATATTTCGATTAAACTAATGCGATTAAGCCCATAATCGTAGTAACCATATCTGCATTAACCTGTACATCGATTTTAATAAAAAGGCATGTAAACACCTTAATCACATTATTACTGCTCAAACTAAAGTGCACTTGTTCGGTTCTACACGAATGCCGTGCGTTGTTCACTCAACTTCATGAATAACCTCTGTGACATTATTCTGAAAGGGTTAGTTCACCCAAAAATGTCATTATGTTCATAATGTCAACAATTCTGTCATTAATTACTCACCTTCAAGTTGTTCCACACCCATAAGACCTTTGTTCATCTTCGGAACACAAGTTAAAATATTTTTGATGAAATCCGAGAGACTTGTCTATAGACAGCAATATTAATCAACACTATCAAGGCCCAGAGAAGTACTAAAGATTTCACTAAAACAGTCAGCAATGAGAATACTTTTTGTGTGCAGAAACAAAACAAAAATAATGACTTTATTCAACAATATCTTCTCTTCTGTGTCATTCTCATACACTGTTTACGTTCAACACTTCCAGGTTCTATGTCAGAACACTGACTCAGTATTGGCCGGCTCCTGCATCACGCATGCAGGAGTCGTGCTGCTCACGGGTGAAGCTTCGGCCAGTACTGACCTAGCATTCGGACAAAAGCATGGAAGCCTTTACTGTGCTTACTGCAGCAATTGCAAAAGGATAATGATAGGGAAGAGAAGAGATTGTAGAATAAAGTGGTTATTTTTGTTTTGTTTTTGCACACAAAAAGTATTCTCGTCACTTCATAACATTAAGGTTGAACCACTGCAGTCACATCAATGTTTTGACAATGTCTTTAGTACATTTCTGGACCTTGAAAGTGGTGATTATGTTGCGGTCTATGGACGAGTCATATACCTCTCGGATTTCATCCAAAATATTTTAACTTGTGTTCCGAAGATTAATAAAGGTCTTATGGGTGTGGAATAACATGAGAATAATTATGAAAGAATAATTAACAGAAATCTTTGGGTGAAGTAACTTGAAGTTTACTGTTTAGTTTACTCTAAACTGCGAAACTCTGTTAACACAACTCGCTACACAGTCTCTATCCCGTATCTTCATCCAGATGGCGCAAAGAACGCAACAGCAGAATAGGCAAACCAGGCATTGCGATGTTCATCGTGGCGCCGAGTAATATCCAGTACGTCCATAAAAAATTTATTTTGAATTTGATGCGAGTAGATTAAAAGAGCGGTCACAGTGTTGGACCAACAAATTTGATCCATGGTGGCTCCACCTCACAACCTACAGAACTTGAAGGATCTGCTGCTAATGTCTTGGTGCCAGATGTCCATGGCTTGGCAGGTCGGTGATGTTTTGGCAGGACCAATAACATATTGGGAAGGTGGTCAAAATTATTTGTCTTATCATTGTGTAGTTTTCTCATTAAAAAATAAATTAACTTGTTTTGGACAAACAGGTACAGTTGTCCCTCTCCGGTTATAGTTAATTTTCCACGTTCCACTCATTCTCAGGAGTCGAGACAGAAAGAGTCCTTTGGCAGAAAGACGCGTTCGCGCTCAAGTCACTCACACACGCGCTGTTGAAAACAGACCGTGGTGTGTGGAAAATGACATCATGCTGATGGTGCACAGAAGCAGACGACCAAGTATACTTTGGGCTTTAGTAGGTCCGACTACTTGGGATGTTCAAACAGAATATAAATGACAGAGTTAAGTCAAGATTTCATTTATCACTTTTAAAACAGTGTTACTCAAACACACCAGCAGGAAATGGATGGTGTCTCCTCTACAGAAGGCCAGAACAGGGTTGATTGCTTTCTGTACTGCCACAAACTGCCACGCCAACAAGGGAACGCTCGCAGGATCCGTCTGCATTGAAAAAAAAAAAGTAAAAATGTATGAAATAGAGCTACAATGATTAAAGTCCAGACCAAAGACAGTTATCCTGCCACTTCCTTGTTAGCACTATGTTCATACTGCTACACTTGGTGGTGCTTTTTAGACTTAATTGGGTATCTTTTCCTTCCAGCGGAAATAATCATCACTCCTCACTACACTGACTTTTCCTATGCGAAAAGGACAAAGAAAATGTTTGCAGGCACCTCAGAACTCCATCATAACCCAAATAAATCATGTGAAGCAAAATTGAATGATATTTGCTTGCTAATGGGCAGCTGGTCCATGTGCTCTGTAGTAAATGAATCCAATTTATCTCATTTTAATTGAAGAGAACAACCTCCGCACAGGCATAAAGGGGACGATAGACCAGATGAATTCAGTTAAATAGTCACTTAAGGATCACTGTGAAATTTAGCTCTAATAAAAATTTAATAAATTATTATTAAATAAAAATCTTCACAGATTTTCTACATAAAAAGGTGATTACCTAAAATGATGTGGCAAAAATCATGCACTAACATGTCTGAATTTAGTCAGAATAATCAATTTGCAGATAATTTTCTCTAAAGCATGAAATGAAAGTTACGACCAACTTCCATATTGTTAATTATGGAATGGATTATCTAAGAAAAAAAATGTGCATCTGTGAATCATTCACAGTAACACCAGTAACATAAGAAAACAATATTATTTCATGCTAAGTTTATATCAAAACTCACTCTCATGTCACTCCAAATTCAACAAATGCAACAAAACTGCTCTTTTTTATACAACTAAAAAGCAAGATGATCACTGACTGTCAAGTACAACTGCAATTTTGAACCAAAGTCTAATGAGTTTGGAATGACATCACAGTAAGTAAATGATGACAGAATTTTCATTTTTGGGTGAACTAACCCTTTAAAATATGTATGATGACAATGAGATCAGGGCTGTGTAATGTTGTGTAGCAAGAGATATATAAATGTATGAAACTGTACAAAAATGTACATAATATTTGCAGTTGAGGAGAGGAAAAACACTACAAATGCGGTCGATCAAATGTACGTGCTGTGAAAACAAATACTAACATAAATATTAAATGCAGAGGTTATAAGTTTATCTTTTAGATGCTCTGTCGATAGCAGCTGGAAATACAGACAGACACACACGCATGAACACACTGACAATGAAAGCGTGTACTGCACCTTGCCGTAGGGAAAAGTCATCCACACTTTGAGTGAAGGCTTCAGTCCAATCAGCAGAATCTATCAAAATAAAGAGTTCAGAGACTGAATAAAACTGCAGTCAGACAAAGAGCATCTGATTGTGTTTGGATGTTAGTGGCTGACTGGTGCTTCGAAAAAATAAGTAATTCAATATAAAAAAATCAATATAAAAAATCCTTTACTTTTATGCAAAATAAAACTTATTTTAAAGCAAAATAGCCCACAACAACAACTCACAAGATACTATAGATTTAACCCAATTAAAAGAAAAAAATATGAGCCCTTTGTTGCTCAATTTAATGCAGTGCCATGTATGACTATTGACACTGAGAAATGATAACTTATATCTTTGCTATGCAAAGAGTTTTTTGACTGAATGAAATTTTTAAATGAAAAGATATTGACAGCAACACAGCAATAAAATTGTTTATCATAAAATAGCAAGCAAAAACCAAGGACTGAAATGTATCAATATTTAATTGCATCAACACACTAAGTCAGGATGAACAGGAAAAAAAAAATGTAAATGTATAAAGAATAGCAGAGATGTTATTTGACAACTTAACACATGAAAAAAAAACAGGGCCAAAAAATACAAATTATTTCAGTTTCAAGAGATTTCATTTGGCACACACCATGTTTATTCTCGTTGTAAATAAACCAGGCCTCCAGACTGTAACTAAATGGTCCAATTTTGCAAATTTTCCTGCCAGTGCAACTACATTTTGGATCGCTTTGGTTTGATTACAAAACTGCATTTGATTATGAGCTGCCATTTTATGGGAAACACAAAGCCAAAAAATATCCAAAAATAGGATGAACAATGCTAACCGATGAACCAACTGAATTATCTGAATGAGCCAATGGACAGTGCAGGATTTAAACAACTTTACAGTTCAAACAAAACATGTTTTTGACAAAAAAAGAAAGATTTATATAATGCTAAACCTCATATTTTCAGTCTAAAAAAAAAAAGATGTATATAATTTAACTGAACAAAAATGTAAGGTTAAGGAGAACAGAGCGAGTATCTCACTATGGGAAACGGCCAAAGGCGTGAAAGACTATGGAGGCATCAATTACACAATGTCTGTCCAATAGACGGATCAATCACAGCACAAAAGAACAAGAAGCCCACCCCCTCCATATATATGGCTATGATTGCCAAAACGGCATTCTAAGCACACTCTTCACCGTGTTATGCGAGCAGGGAAGCTTGATGAGATACCTTGCTTTGTTCTCTGAGTAATTCAAGTAACCTTCTCTTTCAAACAATCGCTTGGTATCACACTATGGGAATGATATAGCCATACCCCTTGTAGAATGAGCCCTTAAGCCCCCCGGAATTAAGATTTATAGATGTACAGGCCAATTCAGTGGACTCCACCTTCCAATGGGAAAGGCGCTGCAAGGAGATCAGCTTAACTAATCGCAAATTATGCAATTTCCAATTCTCCAATAAAGAAAAAGAAAGGGGTAAAAGGCACGCAACTCCAAGGCAGAGCATTTACAAGCTGAATCACTGACTTTGGGAGCGAAACCCGGGTTAGGAAGCAACGTAACCTTGCTGTCATCCGGACTAATATCAAGACATGCTCGATGAAATGACAAGACATGTAAAATTAAAATTGTAATGAGTAATATAGCAGCCATCAGTTTGCACGTTAGATTGTGGAATTACAACGAACGGGTTCTACCTTGGCTATTGATATATGCCACCACCGTTGTCTGTCCGGTGTTGTCTGTCCTGAACAAAACATAAAACCCTTCCAAGAATGGGAGAAAAATGTTACAGGGCCAGAAAGACTGCCATCAACTTAGGGTTGGGTATCGTTTGGGGTTTTTTCGATACCGGTGCCAAATCGATACTTTTAAAACGGTACCGGTGCCAAAACGGTGCCTGAACCGATACTTTAAAAAAAAGTCACAAAATGATGGTGGATGACTCAGTCAAGAATACCTTTTTATTGGACAAAAAAAGTTCTTTAAATTGAACAATATATTAAAAGTTTAAAGTATACATGAATATATAAGTAAATACAAAACACAACAACAGTAAAACCTAAGCCAACTAGCTCAACTACAATAATTTAACAGCTTCAAATTTCAGCAATTTTTTTCTTCTCTGGCAAAATATGACACCTCTCCTGACTTATTGCATGTCCTGCACAGGAGAAAACTCTCTCAGATGGTGTCGATGAGGCCTGCACACACAGACACACAGGTATGTGTTTGAAAGTGCAGACAATACGGGAAGACTGTCCCGCTCACTGGGGCTGAGGTCATTCACACTGATAGTGGCAGCTGATGTCCGCAAGCTGTCAAACACGGTGTATCCCTCTGCTTTCAAGTTTATTCCATGTGCCCTCAAATGTTTCATAGGTTTGATGTGTTTCCCCCTTTACACGCAACTGTTGTAAAACATTTGCTGCACGTCGCGGTGTCGGAATCCTTTCTCGTGAAATATAGCCACACTTTGGAGCATTTAGTTTTAGGCATTTTAATTTAAGCACGTTTAATTTAGCTAGCTAAGCTAACGGTAGACCACCTGCTACACTGCAATCAGCGCAAGTGTAGTTGCTGCGCTCACGCGCTTCACGGATGGTCTCACTTCCCGACGATTTGTGATTTTTAATTTGAAATATGAAAACAAAATGGACAGTAACATTACTACAAAGATGTATTGGGTTTGTATCATCAAAGCTCTCCAACGTTCACGTGAGTTTTCGGGAAATAATTTTTCCGAGCACTCTGACATCCCATGAAAGCAGTATTTAAATTTAACTAGCGATCAGGCATGTTGATGAATCTGATGCTTCTTACGTCCGTGTCATAGCACCAGAGGACAAATATTTCAATCACTTCAGGCATTTAAGTGGCACCGAAATGAGGCACCGACATTCGCATTCTGATTCGATCCGGTACATACCGGTTATATAGGTACCGGTGCCGTATTGGCACCGGGTTTCTTTACCCAACCCTTCATCAACTCCAACATATTTCCAACATATCTCTCCACAGATGAAGAGCCATCACGCACTCCACAGGTATTCTCACTCTGCGCACGAGGTTCTGACGAGGACACAGACGTCTCGCTGCTAACCATTGCTGGAAGTCTCTCATTTTCAGCAAGCTCAGCGGGACCACGGACAGCAACAAAGCCATCATGACCACAAGGTAGAGACAGGCCCTGAAAGATACCAAGTTTCCTCTGCGAAACTGAGCTGGGCACTGATAAAACACCATTATCCTTCTTTCTGAGAGCATAGCGCGATATACCACAGAGTCTGTTCGTAAGCCTAGATATTCTATCTCCTTAGATGGAATCGGCTTGACATAGTGGATTCTGAACCCCAGATCAGTCAGATGAGACATGAGTATCTCGGTGTCCGCGATTTCCCACGAATGAGCACATATCAAATAATCGTCCAGATAACCAGATATTCTGAGCCCCTTGTGTCTCAGCGGTGATAACGCTGTCTTTATGCACCTGCTGAACATGTGAGGAGGGAGCTAGGCTGAGCCTAAATGGAAGCGTAATAAAATTCATACACTTTGCTCTGAAAGGAAAACCTGAGATATTTAATGTCACAAAGCTACATTATTTTTTCATATTTTGGTACATCGAAGCGGTGAAGCGTTCCATTTTTCCAAGGAGGGAGGGACTAGCAGATGAGAGAGTGGTCCGCCTGTTTGGATGCTGGTGGTGAGCCACTGACAGCTTGACCATGGGAGGGTTAGAGAGCCCAAGCCCTTCCATCTCACTCACATCAAGCACTTGACAGGCACACGATGAGAAAAGGGTTTGTCCCATGATCGCTTCATCTCTGCTACACATGCAGGCAAAGCGGGAAGCCATTGTTTCGCCGGTAGAAGGTGATAAGGGAGCCTTTTTACGTCATATATGTATCGTTTAACTCCCGTATACCCAGGAGTTACAGGACAAGCAATGTCAAGCTCAGCTGACATATTCTCGCCCTCCTCCTCGTCTCCCTCCACCTAATCACCTTCTGCAAGCAGCCACTGGTCGAAAAGTGACGTAAACTTGGGTGACTGCGAATCTATAATATCTCCCTATGAAGAAAGATCCTGTGGGGGAGAAGGTTGGACCCCTTTTGCTGATTGAGGGACAGAAGAGAGAACCAGATCGCCTTTAGAAGATGCAGCCACCTGAAGCCTACTTTCTAAGATCCTGGCCGGCATTACACAACAGAGCGCACAACTCTCCGCATCCACAAACATCGTATGTGAATCCCTGCCCGAGATCATAAATCCACATGCTGCTGGACACGAGCGGAAAGGGACATCAGTCCTTTTCTCCACTGTGACCTTGGACAACGCCATGGTGAGTAGAATGACCTGTAATCTTAGCTTGCCTTAACGCATTAACTAGAATAGGAGACGCTGCTAATGAAAGAAGAGTAGAAAAATATCAGTAACGAGCAGAGAATCCACAACAGATTTTAACTGCACTGCATTCGGCAACCTTGACGGTACTGTGAACTGAACTGAACTGTGAAATAAAGCAGCGCAGAAAAGGTGCTGAAAGAAAGTCTTCACGGGGAAGAGAACAACAATGCCGTTTCTGGGATCACAGACATATATATATATATATATATATATATATATATATATATATATATATATATATATATAGTGAGTGGATGGGCTCCTTGTCATGAGCTGTGATTGGTCCGTCCTTTGGACAGACGTGGTATAATTGGTGCTTCCAAAGTCTATCACGCCATGAGCCGTTTCCCATAGTGAGATACCGAGCGATTGTTTGAAAGAGAACAGCAGACGGGTTGAAGGAAACTGGAAATGCACTCTCTAAAAGTAGGTGGTGCTTATGGGAATGCAGAAATACAGAGGCTGTATTTCTACAGTATTACCCTGGCTTTATTACCCTGTACACAAAGCAGTGCTGCAGTTGAAAACTACTTTATTATTAGGTATCATACAGAGGTAAGATGAAAAGAAAATGCCAATTGAAAATATTCTGGAGATCAGTACATCAGCCTGCCAATTCAAAATCAAAGCTTTTCTGTCAAGTAAAGCTGATAGTATATTCTCACATGCAGTACTCGAGCTGCAGAGCATAAATAGAGCAAACACACACATTTAATAACCACAAACATCTATCTGACGGATCTCTACATTAGCCAAAAATTAAAAATAGCTCATGTGGAATATAAGCGTCTCCTATCTGGTGGACTAAACATAGGTTTGGGATCAGTAGTAACACTCACATTTGTTATTGAAGGCATAATTTAAAAGTAAACGTAAATTTAAAAATTAAAGTAAACAAAATATTGGCTTTAAAAAAAGTGCCATTTCAGTTTTCTATGAAAATGAAAACTTGAATTGCAGCGCTGAGTTAAAGTGAAGAAATTAGAACAATATATACTATATAGTCTAGAAGAACTATATAATGTTTCTATAAAACATTCCAGTGTTGCAATATAATAACTTTTGTGAAACTGTAGATGATAAATACAACTGAAAAGCCTTTGCAATAAAGACATCCACACAATAATTGAGATATCGCAATAATACTTAACCTTAGACCTTTGGGAAGTGAGTAGACAGCAGTACACTGTACTGTATCTATGAGCATACCTTAGTGAGTGATGCCATGGCCAGCAGGGAATACTGGGTTATGGGATGATCTTTCAGTTCAGGTCCAGCATGTAGAGGTTCAACACAGCAAACCTCACCTTTAGAACCACTGAATAAACACCTGGATTCACACGTCCTCATTCCCATTACCCTCCTAGAGTGAGAGAGAAAGAGAACGTGAGCACATTCATAATTCTGAAGCAGTGTAAGAGAGTCCCAGCATTACAGCAGTGAATGATAAGATACCTTGACAGGTAATAAAGCTAAAGCGATAACAGTATTCATCAATTAATACGGATTCAGATAATTAGATTTCTCTTGACATCTCTTGGGCTTTGAATGATTAAGTTGAGGGGTGTGACAGAGCTCTATTCTCAGCCAGTGGGATCTCACAGTGAATCAGAAGGGTACAAGATTACTTCCAAAACATTAGAGCCCAGTTTCACAGACAGGGCTTACACTAAACCAGGATTAGGCCTTCAATGAGGTTCAATTAGGGCATTGTAGCTTTTATAAATGTGCCGTGAAAAATATTGAAACGTGAAAAAAATATTACTGGTGTGCATCTTGAAACAAAACAATGGCAGTGACATATTTTAAGATATTTCAGTGCAAGTTGCTTTTAGTTAGAACTGTTCAAACATGCAATTTAGTCTCAGACTAGCTTAAGCCTTGTCTGTGAAACAAGAGGGTAGATGTGCCATGCAACACTATGATGATGGTTATAGGTTTTATTTTTAGTTCACAGTATCAGCCTATGGGTCACTGTCAGACGGTGATTGAAGCTCTACTGCCCCCTGCCCACCACTTATCTGTACTACAATGTTACAATGTTATTTGTTTAACCAATTAGACTCATTGTGTTACATGTAACAGAAGCTGAATCAATGTATTTAATTATATCTTTAGTTTAATAAAGCACATCTCACCTGAATGACAATTCAAACACTGATCCGCCACTGTCATTACATACAGCTAGTGCCGGGTGGTCAGTGAACTGCAGAAAGAGAGAGAAAGTGTTTTATTCAATGTCAATGAACAGCAGAGTGTGTAAATTACAGACAAAAGTTGCTGTGCAGAACCTTCACATGTAGTATGGCAGTGCCAGGTGGATGAGCGTCTGTGATAGTGCGGAGCAGCTTCCCATTGGCCAGATCCCACATGGTGATCTGAATAAGGAATAAATTGACACTTCCCATAAATATGTACATGCAGTGCATCCGGAAAGTTTTCACAGTGCTTCACTTTTTCCATATTTTATGTTATGTTACAGCCTCATTCCAAAATGCATTAAATTCATTATTTTCCTCAAAATTCTACAAACAATACCTCATAATGAAAACGTGAAAGAAGTTTGTTTGAAATCTTTGCAAATGTATTAAAAAAAAAAAAATCACATGTAAGTAAATATTCGCAGCCTTCGCTCAATACTTTCTCCCATTATTCTTTGCAGGACCTCTCAAGCTCCATCAGGTTGGATGGGGAAAGTCGGTGTACAGCCATTTTCAGATCTCTCCAGAGATGTTCAATCGGGTTCAAGTCTGGGCTCTGTTTGGGACACTCACGGACAAATCTCCCAGTTCATGTTGCTGAAAAGCATCCCCACAGCATGATGCTGCCACCACCATACTTCACTGTAGGGATGGTATTGGCCAGGTGATGAGCAGAGCATGATTTCCTCCAGATATGACATTTGCCATTCAGGCCAAAGAGTTCAATCTTTGTTTCATCAGACCAGAGAATTTTGTTTCTCACAGTCTGAGAGTACTCCAGGCGTGGTGTCATGTGCCTTTTACTGAGGAGTGGCTTCCGTCTGGCCACTCTACCATACAGGCCTGATTGGTGGAGTGCTGCAGAGATGTTCTTCTGGAAGGTTCTCCTCTCTCCACAGTTAAATGCTGGATCTCTGTCAGAGTGACCAACGGGTTCTTGGTCATCTTCCTGACTAAGGTCCTTCTCCCCCAATCACTCAGTTTGGCCGGGAGGTCCGCTCTAGGAAGAGTCCTGGTGGTTCCAAACTTCTTCCATTTATGATGGATGATGGAGGTCACGGTGCTCAATGGGACCTTCAATGCTGCAGAAATTGTTCTGCATACTTTCATAGTTCTGTGCCTCGATACAATCCTGTCTCGGAGGTCTACCGACAATTCCTCGGACTTCATGGATCAACTGAATTTACCACAGGTGGACTCCAATCAAGTTGTAGAAACATCTCAAGGATGATCAGTAGAAACAGGATGCGTCTGAGCTCAATTTTGAAAGTCATGGCAAAGACTGTGAATACTCATGTACATGTGATTTTTTTTTTTTTTTTGATAAATTTGCAGAGATTTCAAACTAATTTCTTTCACCTTGTCATTAGAGGGTAATGTTTGCAGAATTGAGGAAAATAAGTAATTTAATCCATTATGGAATAAGGTTATAACATAAAAAGAAAATGTGGAAAAAGTGAAGCGCTGTGAATACTTTCTGGATGCACTGTAAACATTTTACCTGACCTGATCATTATGAAAGTTATATGCAATCAAGATTGTTTTTCAGTTAAAGTGTTTGTTGCTGCTCACCTGTCCTTTGGCAAAACCACATAGTAGTCGTGTGCAATCGTGATTAATACTGAGAGCTGACACCGCCCCGTACTCCGCCCCTGTTGCTGTGGTGCCCAGGCAAAGACGCAGAGCCTGGTTCTGATCTGAAAACAAAATATGCCAATTAGGAAAGCACAAACAAAGCATTTAAACAAACAGTGTTTTTGTAATAATACTTGCAAATGCAGCCGCAAGCAAAACTCAAACAAAAAGCGTGCAAACAGCCATGGCAATCTTCTCAGCCCATATTATTCACCTACAAAAAAGATGCTTTAGCTGTTTTAGCATGCACATATGTAATTTCAAACTAGACATGTAAGCAGCATGTATTTTTTGGCACCCATGTTAACAGGTTACAGCATTCACACTGCACAAAGTACACAAGAAGCAGTGCTGCGATCATTTCAAACTTAGCTGTTCTGACAGTTCCTGGCCAAGTAGCAATTTCACCATAAAAGCATCTACACGGATCAGCCACAACATTAAGTCCCGGTGAAGTGAATAACATTGATTATATTGTTACAATTATATTGTTGGCATCTGTCAAGGTTTGGAATATATATTAGGCGGTCAAATCTTGAATTACATGTGCTGGAAGGAGGAAAAAATGGGCAAGTGAAAAGATCTGAGTGACTGACTTTGACGGAATAGTGATAGATAGACGACTGGGTCAGAGCATCTCCAATACAGCTTGTCTTGTGTTCCTGGTATGCAGTGGTTAGTACCAACCAAAAGTTGTGCAAGGGAGGACAACCGATGAACCAGCGTCAGAGTTATGGTGCCCAAGGCTCATTGATGCATGTGGTGAACGAAGGCAAGCCCGTCTGCTCCAATCAAACAGAATAGCTACTGTAGCTCAAACTGCTGAAAAACTTAACATAACGTAACATGACAGAAAGGTGCCAGAACACAGTGCTTCACAGTTTTCTACAAATGAAGTCAAGTAGCTGCAGACCAGTCAGAGTGCCCATGATGACCCCTGTCTACCATGACAGTGCCTACAATAGGCACATGAGCATCAGAACTGGACCATGGATCAATGGAAGAAGATTGCCTGGTCTGATGAATCACATTTTCTTTTAGATCAGGTCGATGGTCAGGTGCGTGTGCGTGGCTCGCCTGAGGAAGAGATGGCAGCCGGATGCACTATGGGAAGAAGGCAGGCCAACGGAGTGTTATGCTGTGGCAATATTCTGCTGGGAAACTTTGGGTCCTGGCATTCATGTGGATGTTATTTTGACACGTACCACCACCTAAAGATTGTTACAGACCACGTACACCCGTTCATGGTAATGGTTTCCTTGATGGCAGTGGCCTCTTTAAGCAGGATAATGCATCCTGCCACACTGAAAAAATTGCCATGAAAAAGAATTGGAATAGTTTGAGGAACAAAACCAATTCCTTCCAAATTTCAAAATTCCCCAGATCTCAACCTGATTGAGCAACACATCCATGAAGGCACCACCTCGCAATTTGCAGGACTTAATGGATCTGCTGCTAATGTCTTGGTTCCAGACACCACAGGAAACTTTCCTGTGTCTCGATTTTTCAGAGCTGTTTTGGCAGAAGAGGTGGATCTATGCGATATTAGGCATGTGGTTTTTTTAATGTTGTAGCTGTCCAGCATATGTCTACAGCAGTGGTTCTCAACCAAGGGTCCTGGGTCCACTAGGGGGCCTCAGCAATCTTCCCATATGAGGCCTTAAGATAATTTCATGTTATTTAATATAAAACAAAAATAAGCTTCAAAATAACATATTCGTCTTTGAAAAAACAGGGCTTGCACACCCTTGAAAAGCCTGGGCATGTAAGGTAGCTTAAGGTGTGATTTCTACACCTGCTCATGTAATGTAAAACAGTGGGTCCCATTCACTAATAACTGCGTCAATTATTTCGCATTTGTACACGCAGGAGAAATCTCGGCCTAATTCAAAACAAACACATGAATTTGTTCTTAATCTCGTTCTAATGTTAGTGAATTTGGAGTATTCTAAATGAGCAGCTGTGTGCACGAGGTTAGTCATTTACATAAAATGTCCAAACCATCTCCATAAGAGCTTTAAACACAATCTTTCCTTTACAGCCTTTTGTCACCCTCTTCAAACATATGCTACTCTCTGTAGACATGCTCTGGCCAGTCGTGCAATGCCATTCTCAAACCAGTTCAATAAACACCTTTTAAACAGACCAAGATTACAGACCTCTGATTAGCCAGCTGTACATACAAATACATCTGCATTATTCAGAGAAACCTCGCAGCTGAAGCACAGCTATATGAAGAAAGTGTACTGACACGACGCTAGTTTACACTTTCTTCGTAACTTGAATACGGAAGGCGGTCTGGCGGAAACTAGATATTTTACTTTATAACTTGTTTTTTTGGGGGTTGTTTTACACAAACACATCGCTTCACTTCAGCAGGCTTTTATTAACCCCCCAGCGCCCTGTGGAGTACATGTTTCTGATGGATGGATGTGGAGTCACAAACTCATACTAGTGACCCTGTTCACAGCCATTATAAAGCTTGGATGCGTAAAGATATTTATTAATATATTAATTAATATTTATTAAGATGGGTTGAGGGTGAGTAAAGCGTTTTTCTCATTTTCATTTGAAAGTGAACTAATCCTTCATAATAAGAAATAATAAGAATAAATTTTAGTACAAATGTTTTTGTTGAATCATCATTTGTTTGTGAAAACACAAATTTGTGCATTCACATGCTTAGAGAATGAGACCCCTTGTTTTATTATGTAGAAAATGGCACAAATAAAATAAAATAAAATATTTAATCATTATTCAATAATTCACTAATGACTGGAAAATTTAACTTCATTGGTGTTCTGAAGATGAATGAAAGTATAATAACAGGAGAGTGAGTAAATGCTGAAATTTAATTATTTTAGTTGATTATTTTAATCAATTTACAGAAACAATCTCTAAATTTCTTTCTATAAATTAAAAACGTTTTAGAAAAAAAAAAAAAACTGTCATTACAGCAGATGCACCAGAGGAAGCCTATTACCCTACAGTGTGGACCACTGTTAGTAGTGTTTAATAATAATATTAATAATAACACTATTGTATCAGCAGAGTAGTAGAAAAAAACACTGGAGCATCTTTAAATGATTTAAGTATATTTTAGTTAAAGACTAATTTTACCCCACATATGGTTAAACATCTTATATTGTGTGTGTGTGCATGTGCTTTGGACTGGAGGGACATAACTGCATCACAGTGACAGGCTGACAATGATCAAATGACTACACAATAATCTGCAGCTCAGCTGTGCACTAAAAATGCCCAGTATGAAAGCACAAAAAACACATGCAGCTTTTGTGCCGCTTCTGCTCTGCTTAAGCCAGTGTGAAACGGCCATTACTGCATAGCAATGCTAATCATGATGAAATGGAAAAAATGAAAAACTGTGATATTAAAAATATATGGTACTATATTAATACATTACCTTTTCCTGAACAATCCACCCAAGACAAGCCAAAGCAACAAGATAGTAGTTTAAAACACCCAAACACATACTATTATAGTAGCACATGTAAAGAGTTCTAAAAATTCACCTTTATGTTAAGCGCCGTGATAAAGCACAATAGATTAATAGTTGATTAAACATACAACATCTTTGCCAAAAATCTTAAATAAATTCCACTGTAGTGTCCTTCATTAACTTTAACACAACAGGACAAAAAAATTGAATGATGTTCTTACCAAATACTAAGGCCAGACCATGAGATGTCCCAACAGCAATCACATTTGAAACAGTCTGCAAACACAAACGCATTTCAGACATGAAGAAAAAAAAAAAAAAAGAAAGATTAATTAGAAAACACAAGAAAGTAAAATACTCACTATCGCCGTTGGCAAGCCAGCATCAACTTTATCCTAAAGAGAGATGGAAAGAGTACAAGCACAGAAATAGAGTTATGAGAGCAAAACAATTTCACGGGCATAGAGGAAATCTGTCTTGGAAGAGCCTCTGATTTATAGCTCTGAATTATTAAAACAGGATTGTGCACCATTCAGAACTGAACTGACAATGCTTGAATTTGAACTGAAAAAAGAAATGGAATTAAATGAAATAAAATAAAATAAAAATCATAAATGCAGTGAAATGTAGTTTTTAATAATTCATTAATTTTATTAAATAGTTTTAACATGTTAATTTCTGCACAACATACACACAGTAGTTACACACAACATGTTTAGTATAGTATAGCATACACGGCTGAGCCAAATCATCATGACCTCCTGCCTATAGTGCCAAATATGATGTTGGTCCTCTGCATGCTGCCAAAACAGCGCCAACCTGCCAAGGCATGGACCTCTGAAGGTGTCTTACAGTATCTGGCAACAACACGTTAGTGGCAGATCTTCAAGTCCTGTAGGTTGGAGGTGGAGCCACCGTGGACCAAACTTGTTGGTCCAACACATCCCACAGATGCTCAACTAGATTGAGATCTAGGGAATTTGGAGGCCAGAGCAACACCTTGAACTCATCATCATGTTAAAAGACGGCACTTCCACCAGGGAACACCACTGTCATGATGGAGTGTAAGTGTCCCTGGTCTGCAACAACATTTAGGTTATTAGCTCATGTAAAATTCACATCCACATGATTGGCTGGACCCAGGGTTTCCCAGCAGAACATTGCCCAGAGCATCACACTCCCTCCACTGGCTTGTCGTCATTCCACAGTGCATCTTCAGCTCCCCAGGTAAAGGCCGCACACATCCATGTGATGTAAAAGAAAACAGGACTCATCAGGCCATGCTTTTACTGCTCCAAGATCCAGTTCCAACGCTCATGTGCCCATTGGCACTCTGGTCTGTGGCTACGCAGCCTCACACACAGAAGAGTGTGATGCACTTCGTGTTGTGACGCATTCTTCCCATAACTGTCAATAAAATTCTGTGGTCATAATGATTTGGCTCATTAGTGCATAGCCAGTAGATGAAGTATTATTGCTCTTACCGCAGCAGATACTATCTGGGCTGAGATGCCTTTCAGCACACTGCGTCTAAGAACAGATCCATGTACTGTAGCATTAGTTTCCATTGCCTTCCTCCTCCTGAAGTAAACATACACAGGCTAATTACTAAAAAGAAAAATAATAAATTCAATCACAATTCATCTCAATCACACATTCATCTCAACCTCAATATAAAAGCATGTGCTGTCAATGTGTAACCAGATAAAGAAAGTGTCCATTCCTCTTTAAGTGTGTGCGGTCTCCACTGTCAGAGCTGGCTAGAGAAGAGGTCTCACACGAGTGGGCATCAATGTTCTCCGTGTTCAAAAGACACGTATCCTCTAGTATAAATGGCTCATCCTCATCTTCAGGCTGAAAACAAAAGTTTGGACGATTGAAATATTAAGTAGATTAAAACAAATACACTATTACAAAACAAAGACTTAAGACTATAAATCTTACTATTAAAAATATTGTTGTATTTCATTGTATTGCCAAGTACAAAGTCCAAAAAACATGGTAGCACCAAATATTAACTTTTTTGGTTTGTGAAATACAGATATAATAAGAAAGCGACATACTTATACACATACAAATATAACTGAATTTAGAGTATCATAACCTAAAGGTTTATTCATCCAGTTAGTTTTGTAGTTTATCATTCAAACATTTGGGATCAGGAAGATTTGTTTTAAAATAAATGACTACTTTTATGACGCAAAGATGCTTTAAATTGATCAAAAGAGACACGGTAGACATTTACAATGATACAAAATTATTCTTTCAAATAAATGCTGTTTGTTTTAACTCTCTATTCAACAATGTATCCTTTAAAAAAAAAAAGTATCACACTTTTCAGAATAATATTAAGCAGCACAATAGACCGCTTTCAACATTTATAGTAATGAGAAATCACTTGCATCATACTTTCATTTATGTTATATCATAATTTTAATGACTTTTAATGACTACTCTGAATCTGAAGTGTGTAAAATACTCCTGTTAAAGAGTGAGTAGGTGTACCCAAAACTTGGACTGCTATATCTGCAAATCCAATAGATTATGAAGGTATAAACGATGACCTGACATACTGACCTCATTCAGGATGCTCTCCAGTGTCGGAGGCGTGTCGACTTGAGGGATGTCAAACTCTTTATCATCAATCTAAGAGGAAAATACATGCTTAAAATTCACATACATGTATCAAAGTAGCTTACTTCAGGCTTCTTACCACACATTCTGTACATAATAACAGTTTGACATCTGAAAAACATTAACATTTACAAAAACGTTCGAACTAATAGACTGAGAAAAACAAAAACACATTAAACGCAGTGATATCAAACGCCGCGTGAGTAAAGTGTCATTAGGACAACACGAAGTTTGTTCAAATAATTGACAAAATCAAAGAAACCCATACAGACAAAAACTGAAACAGCTCAGTCTTACCGCCTCTATTTCCATTAAATTGAGCTGTGAAGACGCCGAAACAAGACTGCGACTGTCTGGAGATTCAGCCATTATACAGTCATAGATCAGCTGTCAGGCTAATAACAGTTTATATTCTGTGTTTATCTGCTGTGGTCATATTGCACTGCAGCTGCAGTCTACATCCTCAATAGTGTCGGAAGAGGTGGGACTTAGAGGCATACGTAACCATTCCACTTCCGGTTTAGAAAGCAATGTAGGATTTACAATTTAATTTTAATTTAAATCGTACATTATCAGTGTCTATAAGTATTAAAGTATTATTATTGTACTATTTTGTATGCACTATTATATTTTGTTTTGCATTTTTCCTTTTTTTTGTATTACTTTTCATTTGTTCAGCTGCAATTTCACTTCAGTTTTACATCTTTGTCTTTTAAAAAAACTTGGACATTAAAAGTTGTATCTATGTTCGGAACAAACAAAACATCAATAATAATAATAATGTCAATTTATATTAAATATATTAATTATTATTATTTATTTAGCATTGTTTATTTATTATCTCTATATATTATTAAATATATTAATTATTATTATTATTTATTTATCATTGTTTATTTATTATCTATATATATTATTAAATATAGTATTAATTATTATATATTTTTTTTAAGTAAGCAGTAATTTATTTACGATTAGACATATCATGATCTACATATCATGACTCGCTATAGACCACACTGACTGTTTTATTACAATAGTTCTTATTAGGCTCCTTATTACAAATAGCTTTTTTTTAAGCAGTCCTTTCACTTCTCCACTGAATATTATATTTAGGCTACAAGACAGATTTGACAGGTCGTCTGATGCAGGTTTGCTGCCCCCATGCGTTTGTGATTAAGCATTTCTGAAATGATTTAAATTGTTGAGCTTACTTTATGTAAACAGTGAAAACATAATTTCTTTGACACTTTTGCCCAATTTGCAAAAGTGTGGTACTGTGAAATAGTTTGTATTGTCTTTTGTGACAATTAAACAAATTTTAAATACTATAGTGTATAATTAGGACTCACATGTGAATCAGATCCCATTTACACATAACTCCATATAGTTCCACCAGTGTTTCCTCACAACAGTGCATGGTAATGTTTTCACACTGCTTTTTCACATAGTGCACTCCATTTAAATATTGGTTTTATTATTGATGAATTGATTAGATTAACTGTCTAATTGCAGATACAGTTCTCTTGTAAACAACCTAATGGCACTCTAAAAATTACTGCATGGTTTCAACCCATGTTTGGGTCAAATATGGACAAAGTCAACCATTGGTTTACATTTTTAAATTAAAATTTGAAACCCAATAGTTGGGTTTGTCCATATTTTACCCAAACATGGGTTGAAACAACCTAGCAATTTTTAGAGTATGAAACATAGGGCAATTATACCCTAGTGTATAATGCATGAGCTAGATATGGTACACTAACCCATCCTGTGTTAATGAGAGACCTTTTCCTCTTTTCATCTGCTGGCAGAGATACACCAGAGACAGCAGGCAAATGTCAACCTCGTCATTTCATTGCTCTGAAAAAAGGACCCTGGTTCTGTACGGTATAATGACAGACCTCACATGTTGTTGTTCCATTCAGTTCCTTTCTGATACGTGCAAGAGGTGAGAAAATACAATTCCAACAGGACAGTTACTGTAGGCCTATATGATTCCGATAAACAATCCGCAGTGTTCATTTGTTGTCTTGAGTATTAGAATTATTGAGATACCACTTTCTCTCATTTAGAGATGGTTCTCTGGGTTCCAGGAGATATTTGATTGCTATGCTGCCTTCGTGTGCTATCGAAAATTTGATAATTCCCACTTCTGAAGTCGTGATTACGAGCTCATTGCATTCAAGTTTCGAAATGGAAGGGCGTTCTTGAGCAATTTTTACCTAATTCTGAGAGCACGAGAAGGCAGCATAAGTCACAGATGGATGATCGTACACAGCTCTCTGTTTGGCTGAAAGAAGATCTGCAGAGCAATCCAAAGACAGGGTGGTGTTTCTGGTTCACGGTCACGTCCCCCTCATGCACATATTTAGAATCTACAAATACCGTAAAGACCACACAGACTGATCTAAGATCATTTTAAGACCAGATTTCTTTTTGTGCAATTGCATCGTATATATTGTACTGCAGTCTAGACCAGTGCAATGTCAGCCTGGAGAGCCACTGTCCTGCAGAGTTTAGCTCCAACCCTAATCAAACACACCTGAACCAGCTAATCAATGTCTTCAGGATGTTTTCCAGGGTACAGGCAGGTGATTTTATTTTTCAGGGTTAGAGCTAAACTCTGCAGGACAGCGTGACCAACGTTGCCTTCCCCTGGCCCTAGACCCATTAAGACTTAGTTAATTTAATGCCTTGAATTTTCTGTTTTCTTTTTTTTTTTTTTTTAATCAGGTTGCATTGTTTTTCTTTAAAGCCTGCATCTGACCACAGGATTGAGTGTTTGTGCAGAACAAGGGCAAATGTTAGCTCTGTTTTTTGGTATTCAGAACTTCAACTGTGCTGGTGTAAGAACTGGTTTACCCATTCTGTGAAATATAGACATGCATGAAGAAACATTACCCCCATTGAGCTGTATCTGGTAAGCTCTGCATGCCTGCATGAGTTGATTTATGGAAGATCTACAATAAGACATGCTTGAAGAGGTAGGAAATGTCTATTGCCCAATCAGACAATGATGCAAACTGACTAACCATTAGAGTTCCTTTGATACCGAAAGTAGTATTAACCAAAGGGTTACAGTGTGCAGGGTTGTTGTGAAAAGTACATTCCAATAATATTGTTTTAAAATGAACTGCACAAGCCGAGCAATCCCACCAGAGTTTGTTTTAAGAAAACAATCCTGCCAAGTGTGAAGTCTACATAATACCAAAATTTAAATTGTGACTATAAATCTATGTACTACTGTTCAAAAATTATATATATATATATATAGTTTGATTACAGTTTTTCTCAGTCGTTTTGGTACATTTCTCAGATCAGAATTGAAATTCTCAAAACTACCTGTTCAATCTTCACATCATTGTGTCACTTGTGCACATCAAAAAAGCAGTTTCTCATTTCTTTGAACAAGTTGCAAATGCTTTGGTACGTCTTTGCAAATGATTATGTACAATTCTCTGCCGTTTCCTACATTATCAATTGCTTATGTCATGTTGATCAAAATGTATTATATAGTTCACTGAGCAATAGTCTTACCCCTCAAAACGTCATGTCATTAGTTCATCGTATAAGTCAATAAATGCAAAATGGTTGAACAAGTTGTCATAATACATCAAGCATTTTTCTATACATTTCCATTTGACGTTTTTCTAAATCTGTCCTGAATTGTTAAATTGCTCCCAGGTAAATCATGATTTTCTCTAACAAAGGTGCATCTCATGAATCTCATCAACTGGCAAGTATATATATAGCTGGAGCACAACACAATGTTACAATGTCTGACAATGGAAGGACAAGGAATTGGACGAGGTCAACAGCCAGAGAGAAGAAGAGGAAGAGGAGTGAGGCTGCGTGGCAGAGGAGTTGGGAGGCAAGAGCATCTTGTCACCTTTTTAGACACCCTCTACAGAGATCTCATCCCAGAACAAGAGAGGGGTCAGATTGGAGATGACCAGCCAAAGTACATGATAGTTTGGGACAATGTCAGTTTCCATCGCTCCAAGATCATCAGGCAATGGTTTGGAGCCCACAACAGGATGCTGATGGAGTTCCTCTCACCCTACTCTCCATTCCTTAACCCCATTTTTCTCAGTATGGAGATGGACAGTATACGATCGCCAGCCACATACACAGATGACCCTTCAGGCTGCCATGGATGCAGTGTCTGATGACATCACAGCAGAGGCTGGATAAGACACTCTAAAAGATTCTTTCCACGCTGCATCGCAAGAGAAGATATTCGTTGTGATGTGGATGAGAATTTGTGGCCCAACAGACAGGAACGTCAGGAGGTGTAGGAAGACTGCCCTGTAATTCCTACAGCACTGCATGTACAGTTTTCCCTGAGGAGACTGTCCTATGTTCACATTTCTACTTTTGTTTTTTTGTCTTTGAGAATTGTACATAATCATTTGCATAGACGTACCAAAGCATTTGCAACTTGTTCAAAGAAATGAGAAACTGCTTTTTTGATGTGCACAAGTGACACAATGATGTGAAGATTGAACAGGTAGTTTTGAGAATTTCAATTCTGATCTGAGAAATGTACCAAAACGACTGAGAAAAACTGTAATAATCAGGCGTGGGTGTTTAAATCGAGATCTCTTTATGATTAATAGTGCAGCTCTTATATATATATATATATATATATATATATATATATATGATCCATCAGATATTCTAATATTCTGATTTGGTGCTCAAGAACCATTTCTTATTGTAATTGTTGAAAATGTTTTTGATTAATATTATTGTGTAAACCATAACACATTTTTTCAGGATTCTGAATTGAAAGCTGAAAATAGCAACATTTTTTGAAATATAAATCTTTTTATAGTGTAAATTTTCAATTTGATGCATCTGCTGAAGAAAAGTATGTATTTAAAAAACTTACTAACATACTAATGTTTAAACAATAGTGTGCTATTTATATTGTACGTACACATTAAAAAAAAAAAAAAAAAAAAAAAAAATATATATATATATATATATATATATATATATATATATATAATTTCTCTTTCAGAAAAACGGTCCAAAATATGAATGACTCATCTTGCACAACACAGATTTTTGTCCAATCAAATGCTAGAATGAGCATGTCCCTCCCGCTAATGAAGTGACTATAATGCCTATAATGCTAGATTGGGAAGTTTACATAATAATTCAGAAATCATAATTAGGACATGTTCCCTGATTTTAAAATGTCATTTCTCTCTTTCTCTCACCTTCTCAGCAATCTTCATAATAGTTACAGCATAAATTCGATGAATTGTCTTCAAATACTAGAGAATGTATGCAGTATGAATTTTCTTTCAAATTCATGATCTTTGAAGCCACCCACAACAACCACGAGGCAATTCTTCCATTTGAAGAGCTTTGTTTTAACATAATTGTAATTATGAGGAGGCAGGGTTATGGTTAGGGTTTATCAAGAACACCATCAACCTCTTCAGAAATGCAGCCGCATATAATTAAAGGGAGACAAATAAAAGTGTTGTAGTCTGCTGTTACATATTGCTCTACGCTCCATATGCACCTGAGAAAACCCAAGGTGGTTTTCCACGTTAGACACTCAAAAGAGATGATCAGGCTTGAGATTTAGCCAGAAATGCAGGAGTAAGCGAAGGTGAAACTGTCAATGGTACATCGGAATTTGAAAGTGGGAATGTCTCCATGGTGACACACACACACACACTGTATTCTGGCCATGATTCACAATTCACATCCAAGGTTATTCTCACTGGCTTCTAGATCAAGCCAGCTGAGTCAATCTATTATTCATGATTCAGTTCAGAGTCTTGACAGAATTCACCAAAACCTGTAGATCATCTGACAGAACAGGTTCTCTATGCAAAAAATTCTTCTGTTCTATTCATTCTGGTGAAAGAAAGTGGCCCTTTAGCTCGTCTGCTGTATAATAAGGTGATGACTGGCCATGCAAGGTGTAATCTGAAAAGCCTAAAAAGAGCCTGCAGATCTTGAAGTGAGAGCAGCATTAAAGAGAGTAGAGAGATGAGTGAGGCAGAAATGCTGTTCAGAGGATGGACTAAGGGACTGTGGGAGAAAGACTGACTCAGTGTCAAAGATCTATTCAATAAAAGCAGAATCTATTAGCAAACAAAGAAACAATGAGCAATTATCGCAAGTAACTGATACACGTGTATCTATATAAACTTTATGTCCAGATTTTAAAGTTAACCAAAAAAAGTTTCAGGAGAAAAAAAATGAGAAACAAATAAAAACTAAGCACATTTGTGACGCGATCCATGGTACCATCACAAAAGATTTCATTGCTTGTTTTGAAGCACGCAAAAATGCTTGTTGGAACATTCCCCCAAAAGGGAATATATCAAATATTCAAAAATCCATGTCAATTTTCACATTTTCTCTCAAAATGTCATGCAAATAATGAAATTTGTATTGACAACAACATTTAACAGGAGGAAATAGAACCATTTCTTTATATTTGAACTGATATCCATGATAAATCTCTCAATTTAAGGTATAGAGCAAATGTTTAGTATATAGATTTACTGTGGGTGGGGCGCAACAAAACATGTCTTATGTCATGGCAAATGTCAACAACATTATCTCAATTCACTGCAAGACAAAACACCATAGAAGAGGGGGCGGAAACATACATTTCTAATCGAAACTCATCAAGACAGAATAACTCGCTAAATGTTATAGAACTGAGAAACACCTGAGGGAATCAGATATCATTTCATCTGGCTGAACGAAAAGTGCTGTATAATTCATGAAGAATTCTCTTGTAGACTGTTAATTGAGCAGGGCCAGTTTTAACACAGGACCAGAGTTACTAGCAGCACTAATTGGCCTTCCAATGTCCCTAGAGGAACAGAACGAGTAAGGTGTGTGTGTGTGTGTGTTTATAAGTGAGTGTGAGTCAGAGAGAAAGAAACCGACGGAAAGATATACAGAAAGAATGAGCAAACACATTATAATTACAACCAAAGGCTGAAGCAGGCAAACCCATTGATCCTTCAAAAGAGAGACATGCTTTTTCAAAAATCTCGTTCAAGGTTCCTCACAAGTTCATAAGATATTGATGTTTGTGCAATATACTTCTTTATATGATGCAATGATTAATAGAAGGGTTTTTAAAAGAAAAATGTATAATCACCAAATAATACATTTTCCATCAGCAAGATATCAGATGTTCATATCAGTTTCCAAATAATCATATTTTTCTGAAGCATTCCTTTAAAATTTTGTAAAATGCAATCATCATATCATATAATCATGATGATCACTATTTGCTGACTAGATTGTTTCAATTTTACTAAAATGTACTAATATTAATTGGCATTCATATTCTGTAAAGCATGTAAAGTACACTTTATATTAGTTTTCATCAATAAATCATTAACAAACATTAAAGTTGCCATAGAATGGCCATTTCACAAGATGTAATATAAGTCTAAGGTGTCCCCAGAATGTGTCTGTGAAGTATAAAATACCCCTTAGATTTTTTTTATATACCATGTTTATCTGCCTATTTTTGGGAGGGAGAAAAAATGAGCTGATTTGGTGTGTGTACCTTTAAATGCAAATGAGCTCGTGCCCCCAACAACCTCATGATTATGATACACTGCATAAATGGCACAGAAGTTCACACAGCAAATATAACTCTCAAATTGGATCATTAAAAACTGTTCGGGATGCAGCATAACAGATCACGTAGGTATGGGATGTATTTTGTGGATGTTTTCTAAGATTCGACTCCCAGTGAGTTTGATTCCGTGCTGCACAGCTAACGCGGCTAAAGCTACACACTGTTAGAGAGACTCGATAAGGGGCAGTTCACATATCGCGTCTTTTGCGCGCGCATATTCATTATTTCCTATGTGGGCGCGCGCAAAATGGAGGCGACGAGGCCGCGCTTTCCACGCTTTTTTAGGCGCGATATGTGAACGGCCCCTAAGAATGGAGAAGCGTTTGTGAATTAACGTATACAGACTAAAAGCGTTTTCGGGTTACAAATGAAAATAACGAAATGGCTCTGGTCTCCGTGAATACAGTAAGAAACAATGGTTACTTTTAATCACATTTAACAGTACATTAGCAACATGCTAACGAAACGCATTCAGAAAGACTAATGTTTACCAATGAACATTAAACGTAACTTAATAACTAACATTTTCATCTTAATCTTTCATGTAAATTGAAAATCTTAAAGATGTCATAAAACTTTCAATTCATATGTTCATGAACATTTTTCCAAATCTACAAGTGATTTTGACAGATGGTAAACCCAATGATCAAAAGCTTCATTAATAAATCATTAAGAAACCTAAAATGCTTAAGGGATCGTTAGTTAACATTCAGATAGCTGTATAACATGTTTTTTAATATTTAAATAATCATTAAAGAGGACATAATGATTAACAGATTATTTAATGTAAACAAAATGCCAACAAATCTCATTAAACTTGGCTTGCCTCAGCACTGAGTATACTATATCCTTAAACATGGTATTCCTTGAATCATCAACAGGAGAAAACAAATCAAGATTTCAAGAAAATTCTTTGAACTGTGTTCCCTTATGGTAATCAAATTGACCCCTGTACATTGTTGATCCCTTAACCAACCCTTAAACATACCTATACCACCAAACCTGTCCCGAACCCTACCCGTATTACACCTCAATAGTGTTTTACAATAGAACCTGAATACATTAGGTAAATGTTTAATGACATTCGTAGAGCTTCAAGAAGTGCATGATAATATGAATTGAAAGTTTAATGACATCTGTAAGCATTTTAATTTACATTAAATAAAGATCTGTTAATGAATCAGCATATAATTTTTAATAAGTTAATTTGTTTATTTGGATCCTAAGTAGTGGCTTCTCTTCCTGGTAGCCACATTTTAGAAAACATTAGCAAGCACATTAATCAACATTTCTAGCTTTGTGAATATATATATTAACCAATGATCTGTTATGCATTGTGTAATGTTTGTAAGAGATTTATTAATGAAAGTTATTATAAAATGTTATACTGCATGAAAACATAACTCGGTTAAGCCAAATATTCTGGTTACCTAAAATCTGAATTGCATAGCTGACGTAATCATTTAACAGAAAATAAATGCACTGCAACTGAACATCTGTGTGTAAAGGTAATTCTGGGTCGTGTTATAAACAGAAAATGGTTGAACTTAAATACATTTTAGTAGCAAGAAGGAGACTGAATTCCTTACACAACCATGCAAACCTTTAAAAGAAAAATCATGGCCTACATTTTGCAATTCATTTCACTCTTGTATTCAAGGACGTGAATGAGAATTCAGAGTTGATTAAATTTCTGCGCAAAATTCAATGCAGCATAAAAAAAATGGAATGAGTCTTTTTCAAAGAGAATAGCTCACTGTAAAAAGAAATTGCATATTTTCAAGTTTAAAGGACCTTCTGAGTCACAAAAAAACTACATAACCCATGCTAGACCAATGAAATTCCCCCAAAGTTTGTCTCAACTAGAGTATGAACAAAGAATTTCAAATTGAACAATACTGATTGTGAGGTGTGAGTTCCCAGCATAGCAAGAAAAAATGCAGTTACTGTTATCAGATTGTGTCGATGTTTCAAAAAGTCTAGAGCATGTAAACGAGTTGGACTAAATGATTAAACAAAATATGGACCTGATTTGTATGCAAACATGGCCAGTTGTTTCCATCATGCATCTTATTTAAGCAAAACAGTCTCAAAATAAAACCAGTCAATTGAATAGTAAACCATGATACTGAGTGTCCCTCTGCTCTGATTCCTGATTCTACAAAAATACTGAGCGACATCCAGATCCATTTGTCACTGCTTAGAGAAGTGGGTTTCTTTAAGCTGAAAGATGCCACCATTTCTACAGAAATTTAAGAATCTGTCAGACTGAACTTAAGCCTTTTCAGGGAAGACCTCAGAGGGGGGGGAATCAGCTATATGTTCCTGAGCAGCACAGTCCATTTAATACAGAGATCTGACCACTTTTGTACTCCTAAGAATAAGTGTGTTTGTGTGTACATGTTTAGTTGACATGTATAAGTGTAGAGCATCTCCTCGGTTAGATCCGGGTTGATCCTCCTTCAAAATACCTTATCCAGCTGAATGCGTCTCTCTTCACAGCTCAGCTTGTCAAAGAAACCTGTCTGCACATCAGTGCACACAGCTGGGTGCCACTTTACATAATGAGCTGGGATACTCTCCCAAGCTGCGACGACAAAAGGAATATGTCTTTATTGTTCAGTCACATTTGTCTCAATAATGATTAGCGAAGATGGAAAATCTCTGTTTGCAATTGCTGGCAGACATTTATTGAAAAGAAGCTTTAACACAGCACAAACGCCCATAATGTAATAGATGTCAAAAGCAGCCTTCGAAGTAATTCATTTAGTTTGTGATAAAAAAAAAGTTTTTATTTTCAAGAATTGGAACAGAAGACTCCCAGTGTTATGTTGCCACTGTTTTTTTATTTAATATATTGATTATTATAATTTACGACTTTATAATATTATCAATAATAATAAACAGAACAAACGGCATCGGTGTTGCAAAATTCTTTAGTTAGGAAAAAATTATTTCAGTTATAAGTACAACTTCAGTAATGATTTACTGACTATTCGTTGTCTTTAAGCACCTTTAATTATTCACTAATAATTATTGTTGTTATTATTGTATTGTTTATAAAAATTTCATTAAATTATATCAGAAGTATTTTACATACATACGGAAAAATCAAATGATTGCTTTCATGATTTTTTTTATTGTAACACCAAAAAAATTGAATGTCTTCCTTAATATATTGACTCTCTCACCACCACGTAATGATCACTGTCACCGCACTACAACTCACCGGCAGATGTCAATCATCAGTCACAAATTATAAGCACACACCTCAGTTTATTCTTCGTTTATTCTTGAATAAGGACACGGACCCCACTCGGTGATCTCCACGCGATTCCAAGTTCCCTGTGATGTCTTTCCAAGTCTGTTTCCAAGTGCATATTCACCTGCTATACTCTGTCGACTGAGGTGTGTGCTTTATCTGCCAGCTCTATGAGCTCTCCATCTGTAAGAAAAAGTATTTCATTATCATCACATCATTACCCATGAAGTATTTCAGTTATTTATTACTCACCTGCTCTTCCCCTATGTCAATTAAAGTTTTTATCTGGATTTACTTACCATCCTGTTTCCTGACAGATACATACTAGTTGAATCTCTTAATGTTACAATTTAGCGGTACATGCAAACTCATCATCGGCACAAAGTTCATGGGAAAAGTAACATCTGAATAAAACGGTTACAGATACAGTTAACTTGTCCTGGCTTTTCATGCAAAAGGTGGTGTACTGGACAAAGATCTAGGCTGGGCTCGTGTTGGGATGATGCATCAGTAGTTTGCAGACCGCATTACAGGAAAGTATCTGCTAAATGACTACTTATACATTCAAAATAATACCATTGTGTTTATCATACTCGTCTCTGTTCAGTCACAAAATATATTCACTGTCAATCAGTGGTAAAATTCTGTTATCAACATGCCAGTCAGTCAAGGTCAGCGGTTCACACATGACTGGCTCTCTTGCCTTTAGTTTGGTCTTTGCGTGGATCTTTATCCCTGGTTTACCTTCTTCTATCTCCATGGCTTATCTTCATAAGAGTGTGGAAGAGGCTGTGAGCCACCACAACTCCTTGAACATGCACAAAGCCATTCATTACGCTGGCTTTAAGCATCACTCCACTGAAATCTGCTAAAGCTGTAGATATAGTTACTATTTATGTGCATGGGAGAGTGACATAGACAGTGTATCATTGAAAGAGATACATGAATTTAATTAATGAAAATATACATTTAAATGTGAATTGGTAGTTTACTGCACTATACTGAATGATTTACCCTCCTGTAATTTTATATTTGCAAAATTCATATGAAAATGTATCGCATAAACTTTAAAAGAGATAGTTCAACCTCATGTTGCCCAAAACCTGAATGCCTTTCTTTCTTCTGTGGAACACTTGTGGGTGAAGGCTTCCCCTTACATTAAAATTAAGGTAAACTAATTTGTGAAACAATGTTGTCTCAACAAACGAATACTACATCCTGTAAATATGACACAATAATACAGGGCTTAAAGTTTTCCGGCACTGTGAAAAAAACTTGTTGATATCACGTTTTAGTTCATGAGTTTGCCTACCAGTGGTATGAGAGGAAGACAACTTTCTTTCTCAACCAAATTGACATTGCTTGCCAATCAGAAGTAGAATGGGGTGAACTCAAATAATTGTAAATCTGTGTAAAAAAAAAAAGAGCTATTATTTAATATTTACCAGTATTTAAATTACCATTATTTCTTTTGACAAAACAATTTCATAAATTTCATGTTTTAGATTGTAGGGTATCTACTGTTAAGGACAAAGCTAACCTGCAAAACTTGATAATAAAAAGCATCCTAAATGTTACGTGTTTGCACTACATTGTAGTGAGAAACCTTTCTTGGTATTTTCTTGGTAGTTTTAAATAGCCCACTATAATCTGGAATCTCATGGGATATTTAACAAATCATGAATTTATTTAAATCTCCTGTGCTGTCTGATAAGATAAATAAGCAATGAACGCCCAAGGAATAATTCACGAGATCACACTTCTAAATAATCAGATAAAGTAAGAGTTGCGTATTTGGCGCAGTTTCCAAGAGGGCTCCGAGTTTGGAATTTGGCTAAAATCCAAAGTACTCCCCCAGTATGGGATAGGAACCAGCCAATAGTGAAGAGTTGGGGTGGTGGAGAGATGCAGAAAACTGCCGAGGAACATAGCTGTGTCATATATATTTATATATAAGTGTATATATATAATGTGCATCTTAATAAATTAGAATGTTGTGGAAAAGTTCATTTATTTCAGTAATTCAACTCAAATTGTGAAACGCGTGTATTAAATAAATTCAACACACAGACTGAAGTAGTTTAAGTCTTTAGTTCTTTTAATTGTAATTAATTAATCACATTTAACAAAATCCCACCAATTCACTGTCTCAACAAATTAGAATATGGTACATGTCAAGCTAATCAACTCAAAACACCTGCAAAAGTTTCCTGAGCCTTCAAAATGGTCTCTCAGTTTGGCTCACCAGGCTACACAATGATGGGGAAGACTGCCGATCTGACAGTTGTCCAGAAGACAATCATTGACACCCTTCACAAGGAGGGTAAGCCACAAACATTCATTGCCAAAGAAGCTGGCTGTTCACAGAGTGCTGTATCCAAACATGTTAACAGAGAGTTGAGTGGAAGGAAAACGTGTGGAAGAAAAAGATGCACAACCAACCGAGAGAACCACAGCCTTGTGAAGATTGTCAAGCAAAATCGATTGAAGAATTGGGGTGAACTTCACAAGCAATGAACTAAGGCTGGGGTCAAGGCATCAAGAGACGTGTCAAGGAATTTGGTTACAGTTGTCATATTCCTCTTGTTAAGCCACTCCTGAAGCACAGACAACGCCAGAGGCGTCTTACCTGGGAGGAGAAGAAGAACTGGACTGTTGCCCAGTGGTCCAAAGTCCTCTTTTCAGATTACCAAGTTTTGTATTTCATCTGGAAACCAAGGTCCTAGATTCTGGAGGAATGGTGGAGAAGCTCATAGCTTCAAGTTGCTTGAAGTTCAGTATTAAGTTTCTATGATGATTTTGGGTACAATGTCATCTGCTAGTGTTGGTCCATTGTGTTCTTTGAAAACCAAAGTTATTGCACCCATTTACCAAGATATTTTGGAGCACTTCATGCTTCCTTCTGCTGACCAGCTTTTTGAAGATGCTGATTTCATTTTCCAGTAGGATTTGGCACATCCCTACACTGCCAAAAGCACCAAAAGTTGGTTAAATGGCCATGGTGTTGGTGTGCTTGACTGGTCAGCAAACTCACCAGACCTGAACCCCATAGAGAATCTATGGAGTATTGTCAAGAGGAAAATGAGAAACGAGATCAAAAAATGCAGACGAGCTGAAGGCCACTGTCATAGAAACCTGGGCTTCCATACCACCTCAGCAGTGCCACAAACTGATCCCCTCAATGCCACACCGAATTGAAGCAGTAATTAAAGCAAAAGGAGCCCCTTCCAAGTATTGAGTACATGTACAGTAAATGAACTTACTTCCCAGAAGGACAACACTTCACTAAAAATGTTTTTTTTTATTGGTCTTCTGAAGTATTCTAATTTATTGAGATTGGTGGGTTTTTCAAAATATCACAATTAAAAGAACCAAAGACTTAAACTACTTCAGTCTGTGTGCATTGAATTTATTTAATACATGCGTTTCACAATTTGAGTTGAATTACTGGAATAAATGAATTTTTCCGCGAACATTCTAATTTATTGAGATGCACGTGTGTGTGTGTGTGTGTGTGTATTATATTTATATATGAATAGACCATTTGAACATGTTCCTCCCGAACTTTAATAAAACCTAATTTCCCACAAATGTTTAAATAACAAATATATGTTTTGCCTTTTTCAGAATGTGTATTAGGAACTTCTCTGCTCGTCCAGCAGAAATTCTAAGATCTTCCAAGTTGAATTTCTCCTTCACATCATGGGTGAAATGGCTCACAGTCAGTGAAAGATACAGGCCATTCTGCCAGGGATGGTTAGTGTTTCAGTAAGACAAATGTCTCAATCTATTCTGTGTGTTTCTCTTAATTCATTCAGCTTCACTTGTAGAGGATATGGGCAGTTTTTGCCCAACAGGACAAATCTATATTTTTGCTTTCTTGATAAGTAGAATTTTATATAACACAGAATGTTTATTTTATCATTTAGTTAATATTTAATACAGATTTTTTTTTTGTGAATGACCCTAGCTATTGAAAACAGTGCTTGTGTAGCCTCACGTATTCAAGTTGTTTTAGTGCTATTAAATTATATTTTTGACACATTTTGATGAACTTTAAGTCATCGTGTGGCCATCTGTTACGATACCTGCATTATTATCAGTGCATAGTAGCAAACATAATTAAATTAAATTAACATGGAAAATTAACATGATATTAAATAGCATAAACGGGTTGTGACTGAAAAATAAGTAATCATAATGCCATCTAATGCTTATAACATCCACACTATTTTATATTCTGACAACCACAGCTGTCAGTTTTTACTGTACGTTTAACAGTCTTTTTCTCAGTGCAAACTCAGAGCTGCAGTCAGACCACATCATTCCAAAGACTGATTCCTGTCATCTCCTATACAGCTGCTTTATGCTGGAAAATGTCATCCTGTAATTGCTGCTGGACTTAAAGATAAGGAAATGTCTGCACAACGTTTAGGCTACTTGATATCTTCTGGTGGAGTTCAGCGGGTTCAGTGTCTCAGAGGGGGCGACGAGAGGAACGCTGGTAACACTGACCTAGAAACATGTGCTTGTGAGCAGGTCTCACACGAGGGCTGAAACCAAATCCGTTTGTGGCTCGCAGGATAGATGAGAAATGTAGACAAGAACCACAGGTTCGCATTAGAAAAACTTCTCATTTCGAAACCCATTTGAATCCCACTGGATGAGAGTATGGTCTTCATTTATTACGTAGCACAAACCGTAACGACGTGATTAAATTCGTTTCATTGCCCGTGAGCTCGCCCACTTTGCTCGCATCACACTCTCGAAGAGAGACGGGCCCGCGCCTGGGAGCTGTCCCAGGCAACATGGTGCTGAAACCGCAGCGAGAGCGAGCATCCTCCGGCTTTGCTGATAATCATCATAAACAACTCGTGTTAGAACTGCACAACGCCTATCGTCGCATGACCGCAACGCTTTGGATTACCACGCAGGGGCCACTTCAGTATTTTGATTAAAAAGAAAGGCACTAAAGGTGACAAAACGACGGACTGTGGATGGCAAAAACATTTCCTCATCGTCGACAGCGAATCTGCTTCTTTTCAGGACTGATTTTCGAGAGACATGTCTGACATTACACGGGACAGTGATCGAAACTGCCTTGGGATTTCTGCAACAAGGGCTGGGTGTTAAAGGAGATAGGCTGCCTGTACTAACAAGACGTTGGACACCTTATATATTTGAGAAGGGGACTTGTGCGGGATGCATTTGTTAAACGGTCGGACCTGAAACATAAGATGAACGTCAAGGACAATTGCTGGCTAATTGACAAGATTGTGGCTGGATTCCGTTTTACGCAAGACACTTTGCGTTCATATTAACACAATTTCACGATAGTCAGCAATTCGCATCGCGTTTGGTTGGTGGCTAATGATCGTGGAAAATGTGAATTGTAGAACAGAAATTGATATTTCATGGCTGGTCCACTGTCTGTCTGTGTGTGTGTGTGTGTGTGTGTGTGTCGTAGACTTCTAGTTGTTTAATTATTAGGAAAACCAAGGCTGCCATTTGTTTGGCTCTGCTGACGAATATCCTGCATTTCTGTTTTCCTCCTTTGAAGAATACATGCCACTACCTCAGGAGCTCTTTGTCAGAGGCTGTTCGCGGGAATCCCCGACATTTCTTCCATTCAAATCGATCTACTTGTCCGCGGGTTCATGTGAAAATGTTAGTCTCTGTGTATATAGGACCATTTGTTGTAGGTATCAGCTCAAAAATCCCAGTAAACCGTTTTGTCAGGTAACCTAAAATGTGCTTTACGTGGTAACATCTAACTGGTTTTATTCAAGTAAAATCTTATTTAATATGACTGAATCGACATTAGCTTACCAAGAGGTTTATTAAACAGATCCTTAATAGGTAACAACTGCACGTTACCACTTTTGACAGCTACTATTACATGTGCGTACAATCGTCATCTTCTCAGTGGAACACAAGCGCGAGGAATCGCTAGTTGGTTCACGTGATGTAGCCCTCAGAATAACTGTTGAAAATAAACACGTTCTCTATGTCCAAACGGTCACTTGGGGTGAGGGTGAGCAGAAAGCGGTGTTGCTCACGAGACTGAACGGGCTGCACAGGTGTTTCTTCCTCTTTGGAAACCAAACAGTAAGTTCTGTTATGTGACCTGCTGGAGTCCAGTAACGGATAGCCTTAGCTTTATAGGCCGTTTAAAAACATAGACCGCCTTTCCATTATTCATAAGACGGGCACATGTTGTTGGCTATCGGTGTCATTGTATGGTGTTGGGGATTGTTGAGTCGCAGACCGATGCTGCGCCGCCAGGGCAAGCAGAAAGGCCGCTGTTGCGTCTTGTTCAGTGACCTGAAGGTTTTCCTACTCAGGCCACCGGCACCGTCGGCATCGCCACCTGCCTTCACACCCATGAACGAACTAAACGCGGAGGGCAATGCGACGAGCAGCGCCACGGAGAGCCACTCTTTAGCCAACGGACATTATCAGCCGGTAACAGGTGAGGCTTTGGACACACGCGGGCCCGAAGACTGGACTCATAGCGCAGTGGAACCGCCGAGGACGCTGGACTGTTGCAGCTCATCTGAGGATTGCTCTAAGGAGAAGCTGGACGAGAGGTTATCTCTGAACAGCTGCACGGACAGTGGAGTCAGGACTCCGTTGTGTCGGATCTGTTTTCAGGGCCCAGAGCAGGTAGGGAGTCCTCTTTGTACATGCTGTTACCAGGGCTGAATGTATATTGACTGCTTAGAGCACCGATTTGCTCAATATCCTATATACTACACTGAAAAAATGCACCCACTGTAATTGTGTAAGTGTTGCCTTAGTGGTGCCAAAATGACAAGCTGCAGTGATAAGTTCCTTGCACTTTTTAGACTTTGAATGTAGTAATTACTGATGAAGAAAATTGAGCTGGAACTGAAAACTGAAGTAGAATGAAAGTCACATTAATACAATATCTCAAGAACACTTTGAATATCTTTGTATACGGTGGGCTCAAAAAGTATTTGGATACTATGAATTTTAGTTATGTCACACGTAATAATGTATGAATGCAAATGCATTACACCAAAATGGCAAACCAGTAGCATTTTTTTTTAAACGGATAGCACAAGCATATTTTAAAACAAAACATCCCATTAAAGATGTTTAAAATTAAAAATGCAAACTTACTGCTTAATACATTTGGACATTTTCTTGGTGGAAAGAAAGAAGATTTTAAAAATATCTTCAAAATATGTATATTTTTGAAGTTCCAGGGAACTGCATTACTTCATAGATAAAAATGTGACTTCATACATATACATTTAATCATCAAATATAGGTATAGGTAGTTCTGTGAAAAGGTCTAGCATGAATCTTTCCCATTAGACTTGATATTTTGTTATCCTAAAGTGAGATTCTGTGTCATTGCTGCTGTTCTTGAAGTGATTTGTTTCCATAAATCTAACTGTTACTCTGCCTCAGTGGTTTTATGACAGTGGCATTTATCCACAGCTAAGGTGATTTGTTCTAATGGAATGCACCACATGACTGAAAGGTCAAGGGTTTGGACACAAAACATTGTTCAAAGATTGGCAGCCATTAAGCAAAACATTATATGACTGGCATACGGACACTTTTATATTGACCGGCTTGATTTTTGCCCTTGATTCATTTGTGTGCTTTGAGTTTATATGATGTGACATAGTTACATACTTAAAGGGATAATTCACCCAAAAATGAAAAGTCGTTAATTACTCCCCTTCATGTCTTTCCATACCCATAAGAACAAACCTCATGTGGAAGCTCAAACATACTGCATCACACACGAGAATGAACCTCATTGGTTCTCGCACGTAAAGCAAACAAACTTGAGCCTCTGTTTCTCACAACTGATGTGTTTCGATGAAAGTTTATATGTGAATATAAGTCTAAATTCAATCTGTTGATCCTATAAAGTGATCGTGTTTCTTCAGAAAATTAAACAATTCATATAGATTAGTTTTATGATCTCTTTTTGGAGTGTCAAAGTGTCATTTGCGTAGCTGTCTATGGAGGGACAGAAAGCTCACAGATTTCATTAAAAAGAACTTCATTTGTTCCGAAGATGAACGAAAGTCTTATGGTTTTGGAACGACATGAGAGTGAGTAATTAATGACAGAATTTTCATTTTTGGGTGAACCAACCCTTTAATATTAACAAGTATATCACTATGTCCTCTTCACAGTCTGATTTACCCTGTAAACGCAAGTGAGGTTATTTTATTTTCTCTTTCCCTCCCCCCTTTCTGTCATTCTCTTTCAGTTGTTTCCTGTCTTATTTCCTTTTCACATTCCCCACGTCTCTTTCCTCTTTCCATTAATGCGGGCTGTGGCAGAGTTGTGTGGCTGCGGGCTGATGGATGGGCCTGTGAGTGTAATGAGAGCTGTGTAGAGAGCAGATGGGACTGAGGAGATTCTCTCCCCTCTGACTGAGCTGTGTATATGTCTCCAATCCAGACACACACTCCCTCTCTTTCTCGCTCTCCTCTCCACTGTATGCTTTAACTTTGTCCAGCTGTCTCTCACTTTTTCTTTCTATCCCATTTACTTTCAGAACCCAAAGTAGTAGATAAAGAAGGTTTCCTATTCCCCTAAAGCCAACAGGGAAGCGAGAAGGGTCCTTTTCTTGTGTACACGGAACACGCAGGAACAATTACATGCTTGAGAAAAGAAATAATAGTTTTCTCTTTCTCATCTGTCCTCTTGCTCTCTTCCACCCGCAAAACCAATGAGGGGAAAAAATGCCCTGGACCCCTTAAGGTCTTGTTTTAATCAGTGTGAAAACAAGAAATGGAGAGGGAGAGAATTGTCACAGATCCTGGTATAGCACAACTCTTTTTCACACCCTGTTGTGAGGAGCCACTTATGTGGACATCAGTTCACCTTCATCAGACAGGATAATTGGGCCACCGTGTTATTGGATATGCCACAGAAAGATCATAAATCATTTTCGTGTAGCATTATTAAAGTCCCCCTGAAATCAAAATGTAGTTTTTTTTTTAGCTTTTAGTATGAATATGTTAGCTATAATAATAAGTTAAGAATAAGTTTGTGAATAATCTGGTGTGTTCCAAAACAATGATAAAATTCGCATTTAGGAGACATAAGCATTCAAAACTTTCCGCTAAAATGGATCATGGATTTTCATGACATCACCGCAGACTTCAGCTTCTCATCAGACCTTCTGTCCAATTAGATGCTCTCTAGAATCTAAAGCGTCCCGCCCTCTACATTATAAACAGACGCTGAAGCTGCGGCTGAAATGTTCTACACGGTGAATGGCACATAAGTGCACTGTTTAGGGGATAAGCAATGATTAAGACAATGTAAATATCAAGTTTATTATTATTATTATTATTATTATCACATACGCGAGTTGGCGCAGGCCACAAAATGTATCGGCCCCATTTGAATTCTGTACAGAATGCTGTTTTTTAAAGCAATATTGAGGAGATTAGGTGGAGAAATGGTTAGAGATTAGAAGGAAACTGAGTTTTTACTGAGCTCAACGGCTCACAGCCAAGCTGTGATATAAACAAAACGCTATTGGCTATTTTTAAAAAGGGGAGGAGCTGTTTGATATGTCCCGCCTTGTCTTCCTGTTTCAGTTGAAATTACATCAACACATTGAATAATGCTGCATTCCAGTGGGCCTTTTAAGTGTATGAATTGGGTGTGTGGTTTCTTTGGCTTATACTTACTTTAATCTTTATTCTAAGATCAAGGCCTGCTTGTTTGAGCTACATACACCGTGTCCTTACAGGAGGCGCAATGCAACGGATTTTCAACAAAAAATTTGCCTGTCCACACTGAACAAAACTGCTATGAATTCACCTCACCTGGGAAGTTCGTAATTATGACATCATGTGCATTCAAATAATTTTGGTCAGAGCAAGATTGCGATGTACCATGTCTACAATTTTAACTTCTTAATTTTTTTTTAATGTTTTTATTCAATTAATGAAGGTTCTGTAAACTGAATAAATATGAAATCGTAATTACAGTACTGACACTGAAACCTCAAAGAAAATATTAGTTTTTCCACTCATAATTCTGACATTGTGGCGGTGTTCATGTGCATTTATCTTGTAAAATACATGATTTATATGCACCTGTAATAACACCCAATGAGAACACATCGGATGTTTAATGTCTAGTTATGAGTAGGAATTCATAGTGAGCAAGGCTACTAAGTGAGATGCTTCAGAAATAGAAATCAAGAAATTGACAAAATGTCCTGTGAAATGGGAAAATGTCAATGAAGTGAAATGTGCAATTCCTGCACTATGAAAAGTAATTGCAAAAATAGTGAGTGCAACATTGTCTGAACATTCCCTTTGTGTTTTGCCAAACATGGTAATCCCAATAATATTAACACTGACCAAAATTATACAAGTATTTATTATGCTGTTTAGAGATCTAACAAGTATTTTTAGTGTTGTACACATGGTGTGGAGGGGGTGGTTAGGTGAGAAAGAACAAACTTTCTTCATCATAGTTCATCATTCTTCATCAAGTTCTTTCCTACTTTCTTCATTTGCTCTCTCTCTCTCTCTTTCAAAATGACTGTTGGTGCTGTAGAATGCTGATAATGTAAAATCCCTGTGTGACCTGTATCTTTCACATGACGTATGGAAACATGAAACGTCAAAATACATCAATGGTGTAAATGGCTCTAAATAGAAATATTTCTACATTTATGAGTTTTCAATTTCTACTAAGTTTTTTTATGTTTCTGAATACTTCAATAGAAAATAGCTGAAATTGAAATGGCATGACTCAAATTCCTTTTAAAGAATGTACAAGTAACAGTAAATGTAGAACAATTTGAAATAACTCAGTCGTGCTGTGTCTTAGTCACTCCATTATGACAGTCAATGTCTCTATAGCAGAATAAACCCATTATGTTACCTGCAGCAGCTAGGGTGGTCTAGACATTAGGAACACTGGGACTTTTAAGATGGACAACTTGTTAGTCATCACAATCCAGTAAACCATGAATAAAACCATGTCTTGCCCTTGAACTTTGAAATATATGTCAGTTTAAGCCACAGTGGTCTTTAAAATGTAAGACAGCTTTTTAAGACATGCAAAATATGGTGAAAACAATATCTATATATCAACTAGATACAGACCTTCAGCATAAATCCTTTGCCAATGCATTGAGGTAATTTTCAATCATTCTTGTAGATAAGCATTGAGGATTTTCATTTTGATTAGGGTAGACAGAGTCTTTGCCTTTTACTGCAGAAATAATGACCAGAATAAACATGGCATTTTTACTTATGAGATGCCTTCATCTGTATACTATAGTACAATAGCACATACTTTGAATTTTCATAGAGAGAGGATGTTAATGTAAACATGTATGTATATGGATGATGACAGTTCTAGCTTGCATGAGAAATATTTACAGTTTTACAAGTGTACTTTGTCACAACTGTACTCATTTACCCTAGTCTACATAATGGCAATACACATGACTGTGAGATGTGCCTCTTGAGCAGCTGTGATGCCTGATTAGAAGATTAATCTTGGACCATGTTTCTTTTTTTTAAGGTCAGCACACCTTTAAGTAAAATTACACCGGAATCAGTGATGTTGATTGGGTGGATTGCTTTTTAGTGTATGTGATTTGGCTGTAGGTAATCACAATCGTATAGTAACAACCGTTCAATAAAAAAGTTTAAAAAACAGTTAATTATTGAGTGACACATCTAATAACACTAATATAATTTGTCAGAATTAATGTTTTATATGTGACCACAACTCATGTATCTGTATTTTTGAACGGCTTGATTGAGTGAATGATTCAATGACTCACTCTTAAAAACAGCCACATGATTCATTCCTGAATGAATCTTTGTTTTTGAATGAATCTGTTCGGTCACTTAGTAAGTCCCAGTGCTGTTGAACTGTTTACCAGCACTCTTGAAATGCCACTCAGCCAATTGAATTCAACAACTTGAGCTAACAGGTTGTAGGTGGGTGGGCTACACAACAAACAGTTAGAGAAGGTTTATAAATAGCTCTAGTACTTTTATGTATTCATTATGCTTTGTATTGAATAAAATATTATTTATAGTTCGTGTTGGCCCTAATAAAGTCATTCCCTTATAAGGATTAATGCTAATAATATTTGCAAGCAATACATGGTATGGGTCAATTTTTTTTTCTTTCATGCCAAAAATCATTAGGATATTCATTTTCCATGAAGATACATTGATATATTTACAGTAAGAAATTTACAAAATAAGTAATATACTTTACTATGGACTTCATTTTGACAATATTAAAGGCGATTTTCTCAATATTTAGATTTTTTTGCACCATCAGATTCCAGATTTTCAAATAATTGTATCTCGGCCAAATATTACCCTATCCTAACAAACCATACATCAATGTGAAGTTTCAGTCCATCCTTGACTGCAGCCACTTTTACCATCTACCATCACTGCGTCCTTCTCTAGCAGAATGTGTGTTTAATAGAGGATGATCTTGGCTAAAACGAATTACTTAAAATTTGCATTGCAATGTGCTTTTAGAAAGCACATTAAACACAATACAGTGCCAAAGCAAGAAAACAGCATTTCTCTCTCACTGTCTCAAACACTCTCTCACCACCCTTCAAGTATGCTAATAATATGAAATACGATTTATTTTATCGCTGCTCAGGGCTGTTTACAAGGATTCTCTCTTTCATTTCTCTTCTTCCCACACTAGCCTAGTCTTTCTGTCTCTTTTACTCTCCTTTCTGTTTCTCTCCTTATTTTCCATCCCTTCATGCCTCTTTAACTCACAAACTCGTGTATAGGTAGTGTCTCTCTTTCATTATAAAACGCGGTTCTTACTCCTGCTCAGTTCTTACAGAGGGCTCGTTCCTTTCTGCTCCCATGAATCGGCTGCTATGTAACGCTGACCTAACATCCAGTGCAATAAATTGAGGCTGCGCTCACCGCCGAGGGCTGTTAGGGGTTATGTATAAAGGATCAGTCATTCAGATTGTATTGATAGTTCTGCTTTAATACCACAATTAGATAAAGTGGCCTCTTCTCCCACTCTGACAAGCCGCTCTCTGATCTCCCATCACACATCTCTGCTGCACAACGTATCATTACAACCCCAAACCATCAGTGATTATGGATAATTAGTGTAGAGCAAATCAAGTGAATCTGAATTTACTCGACAAATGGATATACATTCACTTCCAAAATCTCCCCGTCCTCAGATTAGACTCATAATAACACATGTCAAATGAAATCAGAGTGACTTTCCTCAGGGAATAATCTGCATTCAGTTTTAATGTTCTGCAGTATGGATATTTGATCACCGATGAATCAGTCGAGAGAATCTGAAAGGCAGTGTCCGCATTTGATACATGTTTTATAACTGTGGAACTAAACTGCATCAAAGACACAGATTTTCCCAAAGCTAATGTAATCTGTTTAGAGCAGAGACTAGTGCTGAGATTAAGGCCTATCATGGTAATCCTGTTAATTGAAGTTTGTTCATGACGGATGAAATGACACACATTCATACAGTGTTTGTCAACCTGGAAACTCTAATCCTCTCAAAGAGGGAGGAAGTGATGGAGAAGGCAATGAATGGCCCTGACACACAGAATACACAGTACACATATGAACACGGTAGTCATTGGATTAGAGTGTCAATTTAAGTCTCTTAAAGCCAAATCCAGCTGTTTTCCATTGTAAAACCTTCATCTGTGAATATGAATTTATGTACTTAGAGCTGTGTCTTGTGTACTTACAGTGGGTACAGAAAGTATTCAGACCCCCTTAAATTTTTCACTATATTATATTGCAGTCATTTGCTAAAATCATTTAAGTTAATTTTTTTCCTCATTAATGTACACACAGCACCCCATATTGGCAGAAAAACACAGAATTGTTGACATTTTTGCAGATTTATTAAAAAAGAAAAACTGAAATATCACATGGTCCTAAGTATTCAGACCCTTTGCTCGGTATTTAGTAGAAGCACCCTTTTGATCTAATACAGCCATGAGTCTTTTTGAGAAAGATGCAACAAGTTTTTCATACCTGGATTTGGGGATCCTCTGCCATTCCTCCTTGCAGATCCTCTCCAGTTCTGTCAGGTTGGATGGTAAACGTTGGTGGACAGCCATTTTTAGGTCTCTCCAGAGATGCTCAATTGGGTTTAAGTCAGGGCTCGGGCTTGGCCATTCAAGAACAGTCACGGAGTTGTTGTGAAACCACTCCTTCGTTATTTTAGCTGTGTGCTTAGGGTCATTGTCTTGTTGGAAGGTAAACCTTCGGCCCAGTCTGAGATCCTGAGCACTCTGGAGAAGTTTTTCGTCCAGGATATCCCTGTACTTGGCCGCATTCATCTTTCCCTCGATTACAACCAGTCGTCCTGTCCCTGCAGCTGAAAAGTACCCCACAGCATGATGCTGCCACTACCATGCTTCACTGTTGGGACTGTATTGGACAGGTGATGAGCAGTGTCTGGTTTTCTCCACATATATATAAACTTCTATCTTGGTCTCATCAGACCAGAGAATCTTATTTCTCACAATCTTGGAGTCCTTCAGGTGTTTTTTTTTTAGCAAACTCCATGTGGGCTTTCATGTGTCTTGCACTGAGTAGAGGCTTCCGTCGGGCCACTCTGCCATAAAGCCCCAACTGGTGGAGGGCTGCAGTGATGGTTGACTTTCTACAACTTTCTCCCATCTCCCGACTGCATCTCTGGAGCTCAGCCACAGTGATCTTTGGGTTCTTCTTTACCTCTCTCACCAAGGCTCTTCTCCCCCGATAGCTCAGTTTGGCTGGACGGCCAGCTCTAGGAAGGGTTCTGGACATCCCAAATGTCTTCCATTTAAGGATTACGGAGGCCACTGTGCTCTTAGGAACCTTAAGTGCAGCAGAATTTTTTTTGTAACCGTGGCCAGATCTGTGCCTTGCCACAGTTCCGACTCTGAGCTCTTCAGGCAGTTCCTTTGACCTCATGATTCTCATTTGCTCTGACATGCACTGTGAGCTGTAAGGTCTTATATAGACAGGTGTGTGGCTTTCCTAATCAAGTCCAATCAGTATAATCAAATACAGCTGGACTCAAATGAAGGTGTAGAACCATCTCAAGCATGATCACAAGAAATGGACAGCACCTGAGTTAAATATATGAGTGTCATAGCAAAGGGTCTGAATACTTAGGACCATGTGATATATCAGTTTTTCTTTTTTAATAAATCTGCAAAAATGTCAAGAATTCTGTGTTTTTCTATCAATATGGGGTGTTGCGTGTACATTAATGAGGAAAAAATTAATTTAAATGATTTTAGCAAATGGCTGCAATATAACAAAGAGTGAAAAATTTAAGGGGGTCTGAATACTTTCCATACCCACTGTATGTAGTGTGTTCCCATTAAAACAGGTTTATATAAATTTAGGAAATTAATTTATGAACTTTGACTTTAACACATATTTTTTTCATGTTAACTACACTACAAAAACTCTATATCAAATAATTATTTTCAACTTACTACTCATCAAAGAATCCTGAAATAAATGTATTACTGTTTCCACAAAATATTAAATTGCACAACTGTTTTCCACACTGATAATAAGCATATTATTATTATTATTATGGCCTATTAGAAAAATTCCTGAAGTGTCACTGAAGACTGGAGTAATGGCTGCTGAAATTGCCATAACAGGAAAAGAAAATATATTAAAATAGAAAATGGCTAAATTTAACTAATGTTTCACAATGTTAGTGTTCAATGTTACTGATCAAATAAATACAGCCTTCTTGAGTATTATTGAAATCTTGGTAAAAAAACTGAACACTACTGTTCAAAAGTTTGTGGAAGTCTGGTTAGCATTTTATCATAGCAAAGTTTTGGCCATAATGATTTTGTTTTTTAAATAAATATGCCAGGTCCAGCCCAGTGAAGTCTTGTTTCATAACGTTTATTATCACAAAATTAATTTGGACTCTCATTTTCTTTACAAAAAGTAAGTGATAAAAACAAAAATTAGGCCACCTAAAAACACTAAAACAATTGTAAAAATAACAAGAACAAAGTTTCATTTTAGAAGAATTAATATGTGCTTTTATAAAATGAAAAGCTTCACATTTCTGCTTTAAAATCCAAAAATGTACCAAGTTAAATTTGATTGTGACTCACTGTACCCTCCTTTTATTTAAAGAAAATGAATTGTATACTGTATATTTTGTGGTAACAACATTCTACAAATGCTGCCAATTTAATCCAGAATATTCCTTTAAACAGAATCTCTATACAGAGATATAAAGATGCGTATAGTGTTGGAGCAGTGGTGCAGGCACTCGTGACGTATAAGGAGCTGTTGTGCTCATGGGGAGCCGGATCAAGTCTGATCTGGGTCATGTCCTGAACCCATTCCCCTCTCTTCCCCCACTTTTCTCTCAACTCTCCACCGTCCTATATAATGAAGGCAAAAAAAGCCAGTAATTAAAAAATACTCATCATCGCTGTTGGTTGGAAACCTTGTATCTCCAAAAATGCTACTTTTCGAAAAATAGAAAAAACACTTTTTTAATTAATTAAACACCATGTTGTCAAAGTTGATATTGTGGCTTTATACATGGTCAGACGTTTGCATATGTCATTATATTATTAACATTTTACCAAAACCAAGCTCAAAAGTAGTTGCAAGGTTTTTGGCCAACAAATTTTGGAGAATATTGGATGTGTGTTTTGTCTGTCATTAGAGCATTTCCATCTGAGCCAGGTTATAAAGTTTAGTGTAGCTATGTGGGTGCTCAATTTTGGCCAAAATCTCGTGTTAATAAAGAGGAAGGGCTACGCACAGGCCATTTAAGAAAGCATTAGGTTTATTAACTTTTATTAAAAGGAGAAACAACTTTATATATTTAATAGTTGTAGTAAAAGAGTGGTTTATATGAAAGCTCTGAAAGGAAACATTTCCCCTTTTGTTTATGTAACTAAATGGAAATGGTTGCATAACTTAATTTGGACTTTAAAATGCACTTTTAGTAAAACATTGATAAAGGTCAACTTTAAATGGGAGACCACAAAGACACAAATGCTTTGTTCAGGTCCTCTTTATATATACACCAGCCTTGAATAGTCTGGCCCAAGTCTACACTGGAAAACAGTCTGGTTTTTATAAAGAGGTCTACAGACATACTGATATGACCTTACACACCTGGGTTCTTCAACAAGTGTCTTGCGGAGGCCAGAAAACTTGCAAAGGAACAAACATTTTCAGAAGAATTATAGATCCATTTTAAGGCAACATTTAACTATCATTAACATGAAAAACTAAACACCACAAGACATGACTTTAACACCCTCAACATTATTTTGAAGAAAGAAAGAAAACAATGACTTTAACATTTTAACATGCTAAAATGTAAAAGATCCCTTATGTTTGATAACAACAACCAAAAATTGGCCATCTATTATAGAAATGGAATTTTAAATAAACTGGGTATAGAGAAAGAAAATGTCTGTTCTTCCATTTTGTTTATAATCCTTCCATTACTTTTTTTATTTTGCAAATTTATTCAGATTTTTGAGCAGATAATCATTAGTGAACAAATTATAATGAACCTGATCACTTTTTAGCGCTGCAGGCTCAAAACAAAGGAAACAAGTTTTACACTTGAAGCAGGGTAATAAAATCAAAATCTTCTGTTTATTCTTCTTTAAATGCTGGTGTAATCATCAATTTCTTTTATTTTCAATTTTCTTTTTGTTGAATATGACACAGTTTCATCGTCCAGAAGAGTTTGCATACTGCTGTTTCATCTCATTTCTGTCTGAGGGTTTGAGCTGAATATTTTGCATAAATGTATTTGATTGGATAAAGATGCAATAAAATATATGGGTTTAAATGCATTTGAGCAAAATAGCATATCTGAACTATGGCCAGAAATGCAATAAACACTCACTCCATTCTGGATTTGGACCACAGATTGGTAATTGATGACCTCAGCGCACGGTTGAACTCACCGCTGAGTTTTCTGATGTATCGAGCAGCACCGCAATTTCATCACAATCAATCAGTGGGCAATAAAAAATGAGTGACGTGCCAATTTACCCTGTGGTCACCCAGTAGAAAAGTTCTTTCTTGTACAATTATATACTGAAATGCAGTTCTATTTTAAAGGTGCTGTTATCCAGGTCAGACCTATTCATTACCCGAGTTAAAAATGGCGTTTTTCCATTTCCTGAACAGTACAGCGACAATATTTTAAGACTTCCAAAGCCATATGACAGTAAGGAACAAACAAAAATCTAAGCAACTGTCCCCTCTAATCTTGATTTGTTTCAATGAAAGTAAAACTGTGAACTGCAGCAGTTGAGCAACAAATTTTAGGTTTTACAAGAGACCAGATAAACAACCGCTTGTATGTGAGCAAAATTGTGACTAGTTTTTCAGCACTTTATGAATGAGTATCTTGTTAAAGACAATGGTCATAACTGTGTGCATGTAGAGCAAAATGAGGGTGCCAGTTCAGTGAGGGACATGAAGCCGAATGCTGGAAACAACGCTCATTAGTGCTGCTCCTCAGAGCTCCAGGGCAAAGTAGTGATCTATGTTTTCTTACGCTGCAAAACTTGAAGGGAACTTGAGTTGCCATCCTGATCTCTCCCTAAACGTCTTTTTCTAAGAACGCTCTGAGTAAATAATTTATGCTTATGGAAATTCAGTCCCCTTTATCTAGGTGCTAAACTGAAGCAATATAAAAGAGACCGTGCACCAAGTCTGATCAGCACAAAGGTAATTTCTATCAGTGCCACAGGGATCAGTTTGACTCCACTCCAATCAGTGAGCAAGTTCCAGCAAACTGCAGCCCGGCATCCAACCGATGCTTTTATCTGATCATCCCTCATTATCCAGTGTGGATGTGTGGATGTATGTATGGATATGTGTTTGTAAGGCCAAATGATGGATGCTGTCATTGTGTCTGGTTCCTATTCACGAAGCAATGGTGTTAATTAAAGGAATTTACTCTGATGAATGTTTGCACTTGAGTAATTAAATCTGTAATTTTGACAGTAGCAGACGGATGTACATATATTCTTCACACTGGTTAAATGAGCTAAGAATAAACACACACCGGATTAGGCAACTATTTGTCACCCACACAAACCTCTCTGTGAGGCACTTTTGAGATGCGCTGTGTTTTGAAACATTGTAAATACTGCTGTGAGGCTTCTGTGAAGATATTTTGACATGCAGCACTTGAAATGTTTAAGCCTGCAGTACGACGTGTGATTTTGAGACAGTAGGTTTGTTGTCTCAGTTTATGCATTATTCACATGGGTTAGAAGTAACAATCAATCAAATTATGTCCCTTTGCTGCTGAAAAGAGATTTTGGCATTTTTATTATCTATTGAAGTCAAACTGGACACAGCTGTTTTTTTTTTTTAACAAGGCAAGCAGCACTGTTAAAACATCCTCCCCAACTGAACGTCTCGTGGGTATAGTTGTTGTGAAAATCACTTAGGTAATGTCTCTAGTAACAGTCCACTAGTATCATGTGGACTCTTAAGAGGAGCCCATTAATAATTTGTACAATGTACAGGTCAATGATGCAGCACTTGTGTTTCGGTCTGGATTTATTAACTTGCTCAAAAAAACATTCAAATGCCCTTCATACACACAATGGCTTGAATATGTGACGAGCAGCTTTCAGCTCTTCAATGCCACAAATTCATGTGACCAACTTGAACACAAACTCTGAAAGGTAAATTTTTATCTCATGCAAAACTGGATTACGTAGATTCCTATCAAAAAGACTATTTTATCCACAAAATTTCGCAGAGGAACCGTAAACGTAACTGCACCTTCGCGGTTGAAAGTCGTGATGAAAACGAAGTAGCGACAGATTCTTTCTTCCATATTGTGATGTACATGAGTGTAACATATCATTGAAAAAGAGAAAAATGTAGGGCAGGGACTTGGTTGTTGATTTTGAGATGTGGTTGTTGCACACAAAAATGGAGGCAAGAGGAATCCTTTAAGAGGACTAAATGATTGGAGAAGTCCTACACGTGTCACCAGGCCAGAGAGAAGTCTGTCGTTTCACAGGAAGGTCCAGTTATGACATTTTTATTAGTAATGTCCCAATTTATGATTTTAATAAAAATAATCAAATATACACTTAATATGTTGTTATTATTGTGTACTGTTTTATAATGTACTACAATACACTGAGGTGCAAACAGTACCTATTTGCAACTATTTACATTTAGTGCAAAGAAAATACCACTAAATAGTATCTATAGCTGCGAAGAAAATACATTTTGTTGCTAGTGCAAATAGTTACTGCCAAAAATATTTTTGTCAGGGTTATGTTTGCTCTCTTTGTGTTTTCGTTCCTGCATTTTTGTTCTTTGTGTTTCGTTTCCGTTTTCCTTTACTCTCTGTTAGTTTACTTAGTTACCGATTAACCACACCTGTACGGAAAAAAAAAAATTGTATTCCATCGCAAAGAAGTTTGCATTCCCACGCAAAGATATTATTGTTCCAACGCAAACATCTTTGCGAGGGGAAAAAAATTATTTTTTCGACCTGGTTGTTTATATAGAGACGTTTCAGAATTATTTGATAAGTCGGGGGAGATTAGCTGCTAATGTGAGCATGTGTTGTATCCTACAGGGGGAGCTGCTGAGCCCATGTCGCTGTAGTGGTTCTGTTCGCTGCACGCATGAGCCCTGTCTTATAAAGTGGATTAGTGAGAGAGGATCCTGGAGCTGCGAACTCTGCTACTACAAATACCAGGTCATCGCCATCAGCACCAAGAACCCGCTTCAGGTAACTGGTAACTTCAGGCAGCTTGCCTGAGCTTTCTGTGGACTTAGTACAACAAAATACAAGGTATTATTATACTGGACACAATACTATGACACCATTACCATCGTTGTTGTTTCTTTGTTTTTGTTTTTATGTTCCATTGTAATTCCATGTACCCGGGTGAAATATTACTCTAGTAAAAGTAATCCATTTCAATTTAAATAGTAAAGTATATATTTAAAAGAACAAAACTGATCTATTTGGTTTTATTTATTTATTTGGTGTACTCCTGCTCAGAATACCTATTTCTGTCGAATGCCCCAGTCATACAGATACGAATTTAAATAGGTTGGAGTTTAGTCTGACATTATTATGAATTTTGTAGAAGTCAGCACTCTGATTTTGATTTTAGACAAGACAATTCAGTGATTTGTTAACTTGAGTTATTGAATCAGTAGTTGTAGTTCATTGAAAAGAATTGGCTCTAAAGAAAGATTTGTTATTATGCTTTGAAATGTAGTAAAGTAAAAAAAATCCCTAAAATTAAAAAACTCTGAAGTTAAAATAATAAAAAAAACTACTTTATTTCTGTACACAATGCAGGTATTCTTTGCAGTTCACTACATGGCCAAAATAGTATGTGAACACCTGAACACCAGTGGTGGCTCGTGGGTTTTAAAATAGAGGAGGCACAATACATTCTAGTTGTCTTGGGATCCCCTGCCGAGGATTATTACTATTATTATTATTATTAGTAACCCTAACCATAACACATTTAAAATGGCTTTTTGCTGACTTATAGACAGAAAATTTATGGTAAATGAAACATACAGCAAGATAATACAAATATAATTTCACTCACCAAGCCTATCACTTGAAGCAAACATCCATCCATCCCTCCTTAAATGTTTGTGATAAAAGAGCTTGTTGGGCCGTTGACTTAAGCTGACTGCTGTAGTCTATAGTTCCAATTCCAGTCTTCCTTCATTTTTAATTTGTAGACTGTTTGAATGATAGCTTCGTAAATTTGTTGGCGATAAAATATTCAATAGTGCTACTCTCCATAATTAAGATACTTGACACATTATCAGCGCAGCGGTAGCAGTTCAAACTGATATCATGTTTTTCACGTAATTTACTACCCTTATGCCTCCCTTGCAATGTACAGTGCATCCAGAAAATAGTGCTTCACTTTTTCAACATTTTTTTATGTTACAGCCTTATTCCAAACTGTACATAAGTTTTCACAGCCTTCGCTCAATACTTTGTTGAAGCACCTTTGGCACCAATTACAGCCTTTAGTCTTTTTGACTATGATGCTGCAAGCTTGGGACACCTATTTTTGGGCAGTTTCTCCCATTCTTCTTTGCAGGACCTCTCAAGCTCTATCAGGTTGGATGGGGATCATCGAGCCATTTTCAGATCTCTCCAGAGATGTCCAAGTCTGGGCTCTGGCTGGGCTACTCAAGGACATTCACAGAGTTGTTCTGTTGCCACTGCTTTTTTATCTTGACTGTGTTTTGTGTCATTGTCCTGTTGGAAGATGAACCTTCACTCCAGTCTGTGGTCCAGAGCACTCTGGAGCAAGTTTTCATCAAGGATGTCTCTGTACGTTGCTGCATTCATCTTTCCCTCGATCTTGTCTTGTCTCCCAGTTCCTGCCACTAAAAAACATCCCCACAGTATGATGCTGCCACCACCATGTTTCATGGATGGTATTTGCCTCCAGACATGACGCTTGCTATTCAGGCCAAAAGGTTCAATCTTTCTTTCATCAGACCAGAGAATTTTGTTTCTCATGGTCTGAGAGTCCTTCAGGTGCCTTTTGGCAAACTCCAAGTGGGCTGTCATGTGCCTTTTACTGAGGAGTGGTTTCTGTCTGGTCACTCTGCTATACAGGCCTGATTTGTGGAGTGCTGCAGAGATGGTTGTTCTCCTTGAAGTTTCTCCTCTCTCCACAGAGAAATGCTGGAGTTCTGTCAGAGTGACCGTCAGGTCCTTCCCCCCCCGATTGCTCAGTTTGGCCGAGCGGCCTGCTCTAGGTCCTGGTGTCCTGGTGGTTCCAATCTTCTTCCATTTACGGATGATGGAAGCCACTGTGCTCATTGAGACAATGCTGCAGAAATTCTTCAGTACTCTTCCCCAAATCTGTGCCTCGATACAATCCTGTTTCGGAGGACTATAGACAATTCCTTGGACTTCATGGCTTGGTTTGTGCTCTGAAATGCACTGTTAACTGTGAGACCTTATATAGACAGGTGTGTGCCTTTCCAAATCATGTACAATCAACTGAATTTACCACAGGTGGACTCCAATCAAGTTGTAGAAACATCTCAAGGGTGATCAGTGGAAACATGATGCACTTGAGCTCAATTTTTAGTGTCATGGCAAAGGCTGTGAATACTTATGTACATGTGATTTTTTTTTTTTTTTGTCTTTAATAAATTTGCAAAGATTTGAAACAAACTTCTTTCACTTTGTCATTATGGGGCAATGTTTGTAGAATTTTGAGGAAAATAATGAATTTGGAATAAGGCTGTAACATATAGAAAAAGTGAAGCGCTGTGAATACTTTCCGGATGCACTGTGTTTTTTTCTCAACTCTCCTAAGAGCTGAATGTAAAACACTTGATGGTGATTGGCTAATTTTTTCACCAACTGAGGCACAAGACAGAGCCTGGCTCTGGATGTGCCTCCCTCTCCCCTTCTCTATCCCCAGTTGTAATGACATCGTCAGATTCAGCTCGTTTGTGAAGGAACAATGGTGTTTTTGGATTTCAGTAACATGCTATGGTGTTATAGCGGTGAAATTACAAACAACAAATACACATTCTGAGACATGAAACCAATTACTGGGAATATTAACATTAAATCATCCTTCTCCCATTTTCTCCTCAAAATTTTGGGTAGGCTGTGCATCCCTTGACGAGCCGCCACTGCTGAATACAACACCCAAATGTGTTTGTTGAGCAAAACCATGGACAATTCATTTCATATAACCATGGACATTAATAAGGCATCAATCCTCCCTTCCACTCTTCTGGCAAGGCTTTCCACTAGGTTATATGTTAAAACATGGTTGCAGGGAACATTGCTCTCATTTAGACTACAGAGCATCAATGAGGTCAGACACTGATTACTTTGGCCATATAGTGAGCCTCGGCATATGCATGATATATAGTATGAATGTGGTAGTCATTCAGCACCAGAATATAGCCATCTGATACCTTCACTGTGCTATTGTACCACCATAATACTGTGGTACAATATACAGTGTGTTTATCTTATTCCTTTCATATTGTGTCAGCTCATATTCATTTGCTTGTCTGGGTTCAAAGCTTTTGCTCTCAATGATTTTACTTTTAGCTTTTTATTTTCTTTTGATCTGGCCTTCAGATGATAAATAGGACAATTTCTTCTTTGTTTTAGTTATTTTAACGGTGCACTACAGAACTTTTTTATGTACTTGCTCAATAATGTAATTTTATTCATTTTCACCTCAAATATCTTCCATAGTGCACCTTTAAAATAATGATATGAATATATTTTTGTCTCTTTTGCTCACCAATGCTGCATTTATTTAATCAAAAATACAGTAAACACAATAATATTGTGAAATATTAATAACATTTACAATTTAAAATAATTGCTTTCTATTATGATATATATAAAGTCTATTTCTAAATGTATATTTTTATTTTTTAAATAATTTATTATCTGATGGCAAAGATATTTTTTAACACCTGCTTCTCCAGTCTTCAGTGTCACAAGATTCTTTAGAAATTTTAAAATTCTAAAATGCTGATTTGGTGCTCAAAAAACATTTCTTCTTATTATCAGTGTTGAAAAAAGTTGAAAAAGACTGCTTAATATTTTTGTGGAAACCATGATACACTTTTTCTCAGGATGAATAAACGGTTCAAAAGAACAGCATTAATTAGATTTTTTTTTGTAAAGTCTTGATAAATTTAATGCCAACTAGCTGAATAAAATGTCTTTACAAAAATCTTACAGACCTCAAACTCTTGAAAGATCTGCAGACTTTTGATACCCCTGCATCAGTCTAAATTTACTGACTAATTCTAATTTTACCAAAGGCACTTTTGTTTATATCTCTTCTATTCTGTCTGATATGAAGTCACTTTTATTATGTTTTTACAATATAAATATTTTGCGGTCTCTTCTTGTTTTTCATGTGTGTACTGTACTATCTTCATCCTATTGTTTTTTCTTTCTCCAGTGGCAGGCCATCTCTTTAACAGTGATAGAGAAAGTACAGATAGCTGCAGCTGTTCTGGGTTCCCTGTTCCTGATAGCCAGTATCTCCTGGCTGGTGTGGTCCTCCCTCAGCCCCTCAGCCAAGTGGCAACGGCAGGACCTGCTCTTCCAAATCTGTTATGCCATGTACGGCTTCATGGACCTGGTTTGCATTGGTAGGTCACTGTATGCTCAATAACTGCAGCCACCTGAAAACAAAACCAATGCTGTGCTTTTACATGTTTGCTTGTTTACCTGTCTGAGAGTGTCAGACACTGTCGGTGAGGGGGAAAAAACTTTGAGTACATTGTGACTGTAGTGGCCTCCCTGGTAACCAACATCTATTGGAACCAGCTGAAAGTGAAACAAGACATACTGTTGAATTACAAGCCCACTGTTTGCTCTAAAAACACACAAAGGCAAATTAAATGTGCAGGCAGAACTGAAAGGATTGTGTTTTTTAGGCAAGCTACAGGGAGCCATGAGTAATTGCTGCATTTTACTTAACATCATGCATTTTTATGTATCTACTGAATAAAATGCCTAGCAAAACTGCTCAGCCTGGCATCATTATGAATTATTATGAATTGCCAAGTAGCCAGCACTAGTCAATAAGGAAGATTATGCAGACACTTAATATGTATTTATCTGCAAGTAAGAAAATCTTTTATTTTAACATGAACTAATAATGAATTGCACTTATTTATCAAACTTTGTTAATGTTAATTTCAACATTTACTAATACATTATTAAAATCTTGTTAACGAAGATTAGTAAATACAGTACAATAAGGTTCATTAATGTATTAACTAACATGAACTAACCATGAGCAATACATTTGTTAAAGTCTTACTGATAATTCAAGTGTGAAAACCGGTGAAAATAACAAAATATACCATGTGGTATTTAAAAATGATTAATTTTTGTAAATGTTTTGACAAATATAAATATACAATATAAAAATAGATGTCAATACAGTGTGTCATTTTAAGAAGAACGTTATTTGGCAGCAGGGATGATGCATGGGCATTAATTTGCATTAATGTAACGTTATGCTTACCCCATTCAGATGATAATTCACAAATATGGACATGTCCACATTCAAGCATTTCATACAATATGCTTAAACAGCTCACTTTTTATAGCAGATTTAGTTCACAATAAAAATTGCCATCATCAGTCACGAGTACACTCAAGCTCCGAGGATCTCAGCTAATTTTGAGTCATCTTTTGAATTCAGTGAATCGTAAACTAGAAACTCACTCTGACCAGATCAATGAATCAGGGAGTAGATGACTCGAGAACAGCTGCAATTGGATCAGTCCAGTTCAAAATGAATCATTCAGTCTGATTTGTGAATCAATTTTACAGGTTAATTGAGAGAATCATCTCGCGCATGAATCAGGCACCGCTATCGCATTTCTAGAAGTTCAAAATAACAAGGAATGACATCTTTTTATGAAATGTAGTGGAGTAAAAAGTACAACATTATGCTGTGGAATGTAGAGAAGCAAAAGTTTCCCAAAATAAAAATACTCTGATAAAGTAGATATACTTAAAAAAAAACAAAAAAAAAAAACTTAAGTACAATAACAAATAAACAACAAAAAAATTTGTTAGTGTCCAACACTGATTACTTGCTCTCTCTTATTTGGAATGACCCTTCAACTGAATTCCTCTTTCATAAGGCCGTAACAGCGTACAGACAATCGTCAGTTAAAGGAAGCAATTTTGCATTTTGTTTCCCATTTATGTCATTTTGCCATAGATTCTAAAATGCTCACTTGTTCTCATGTAGCCAAGGACTCCAATCAGTGGAAAAAGAATTATAAAGGGTCGATATTTGGTGCAAAATTATACTTTCCAGGACAGTTTTAACAGTTAAAAGCATGAATTTAGCTCCTATGTTAACATTCCCATTCAAAATGAAGGTTCAGTAATAAACTTGTTCTAAACGCATCACCAATGAGAGCAAAGGCCTCTCAATTCAAGAGCTCTGTCCTTCAAAAATTGTCATATGTAATTTGGAAGTGAATAGACCAAATATTTAGGACTTTCTCTGCTATGTAATGCGTTGTGACAATGGTATAAAGTATTACAGGGAAGGACATGATGAGTTTGATCTATGGAGGAAAGGCAATACGATGAGATAGTCTAATCAGGCCAGCTTAAGGAGCGATCCTTCTAATGCATCGCTATGAGAGAAAATACACACTGCTCCCTCATGATCTGCATACAATTGTGGCAGTAAATAGCAAGCACACACATTGTATCAGTCTTTTTGTCTCTCAGAGGGAATGTTCTCCTAATTAAATGATAAAAAAAAATTCAATTAAGAGCTTAGATTTGCATTGTTGTAACAAAACCACTTTTAGAGAGAATGGTGGGGGGTGGGGGTTACTGCAGAACAACGGTTCAGCTTTTCCAGAACCAACAAAGACAAAAACTGTGTGGGAGAAAAACAGAAATGTGAGGCTGATTGTGGGATAGTTCACCCAAATTCTGTTTGCTCACCCTCATGTCATTGCAAATTGCAAGGGTTTCGTCATCTTCAGAATATAATTCAAGATATTTTTAACATTTTCCCATTTCTCATATTAACATTTTTCTCTATTCATTATGTAATCAACATTTGTAATCAACTTGAAAAAAGTACATATCATAAAAGTAATCCATATGAATCAAGCAAATCAATATTCTGAAGAGACATGATGAACATCTCTCTCTCTCTCTCTCTCTCTCTCTCTCTCTCTTTCTCTTTCTTATCATTTTCTGCAATTTCCAGGTTTTTATATGTCACTGACATGACAGATACCGGTAACTAGGGAAATGTTCACACAGTGGCAGTAAAAAAAAAAAAAACCAGCAGTCACATTTTAGAGTGCTAAATATATTCTATAGCCAAACTCACTACCTTAAATAATCAGGACTCACGCCTTGATTTACTATATGGTTAGGCTGTGCTGGATAAATGGACTCACTTTGGAAAGCTAGTTGTCATGTCATACAGTGCTATAGCCAGTCTACACTGCACACACACTTGATGTGTGAATTTTGTGTATTCTTGTGGGGTTTCCGATAACACACAGAGATGGATTTATGAGCCCTTCCAATCACGGTCTTCCATCAAAGCCTTTATCAGTTTTGTGGTCTGGGTCCCTCCCTGCCACAGTTGGATAATGGATGAATTTCTGCCTCTATTGGGCTCGTTTATCAAATAAAGTCATGTTAACTGTAATGAGACTTTGCAGTGTTATGAAAGTCACCATTTTTGATATTCGTCACTGATACAGGCATTATTTACAACTTTTGCAAGATCAGAAATGAGCCTCAACTTTGGCTGTTCTGTTACACACAACATTCAGGCTGCTTGTGTAAGCTCAACTGTTATATGAACAGGATCATTTGAGAGTCACCCGTTTGTAAATACGGCTGAAAGAACACTTGCTTTTAAACTTGGTTCAATTGCTTGGTCCAAACCGGTCTTATTGCTTCCTCCTCTCACTGGCCTTTGCTGGATTCTGTACACGCTGTATTTTTTGGGTCAGAAGCATGGTACGTGTGTGTGATCAAAGTGACAACTGCTTACTCCTTTTACTAGATAAGTTAGGAAAATGTGGCATAATGGATAGTGTTGCTTGCTTCACTTCTGTACTTTGGTTTCTGAATCTTTGGGTTTCCAGTTCATTGCCAAAGCATCAGCACAGAACGATACAAGCATCTAACTGTCATAAATTGCAAATGTTCCAAAAGAATTCGGCCAAAAATTAAACACATTTATCTCTCTGCTTGCAATGCATCAGTCCAGCTTGTCAGGAAAGCGACTAAGTGCACACACAAAATTTGTCCGAATTATACGTTGTTCATTGGTTCATATGTATGATTAAAAAATATTGTGTTAATTTAGCAGCAAGCTGTACTGGAGCTCACATGAACTGCCCCTAGACTACATTTTTAAACAAACTTGGGTACATTTCGCGAGCGTTCACATCATCCAAGCAAATCAAACTCTGGCATCAAATAAACCAGAAGGGCCAGTGTGAAAGCAGCCTAAGGGACCGTTTAAACACAGAACAACATTTTTGCATTCCATGGCGCTGTTTACCATTATTTTTGGTTAACATCCACTTGATGGATGTGTTTGACAATTGCACTCGGGTCTCATGTCTGTTGCACCAAGTTCAACTTTTAAAAAAACACATCTCTAGACCTTGTGAATTTTTTTTTTTTAAACTTTCCTACGTCTTGCATTTTTAAACGCAATAAGTGTGTAAACATAGCCTAGCTATAATAAAGCTGTGGTTAAATTTCTCCTTTGTTTAGAGAATTTTTGCTGGCGAAATCCAGCCATTTCGGTAGGAAATGTGATTATGATTTTCGTATGAGGACAAAAGATTTTCCCATGCAGATTTCATATTTATTTGGTCATGCAAATTTGCAACACTGATCAACAGAAAGCGGCTTGGTTTGAAAGTGATTTCAGTCTGAGCTGTCACGACACTAATGACAACAGATAAAATAAAAATAAAAAATAAAAAATTTAAAGCAAAAATGTGTAGGCACAACTATATTTTTTAATGACATTTGTATTCTGCTGCTGTGTGAACATCGCTATTTGAATAAATGCACAGGTATTGGACAGAGTACCTGCTCTATAGCTGCAGTTTGATGTATGAGGTTTAGACAGCTCTTTATGCTGATGTATTGCAGATCGGACATAAAGTCATATGGGAATTATCGCAAGAGAGTCAACAACTACAGCCCTCTCCTTAACATCCACAAATGACAGCTGCAACATAAACTATCTGTCGCCTAGTGCCTGCAGTCTAAATGGGCATCACAAAGCTGCAGAAGCTGAAGTGGAATGGCTGTTTCACCTCTCCAGTGGCTCAGAGGGAATAATGAGGTTTTCTCAGCGGCGCTATCTTGGGTAATCGCTACTGCAAGAAAAAGAGAAGGGGTGAATGGGATTGAGCTGAACAATGGTGATGTCGAGATTGTTTTAGTGGCTCATCCGTTTGTGCGTGTGCATGCTGTATCAATGGCAGAGCTCCTCAAGAGTTTCTCACTGTGATCTATCGCTCGGCCTCTGTAAGCAGCCAGACTGGGAGGGAGACAGAACAAGAGTCCATTCTGTCTGATTAGGTGGAGAGAATGGAGATAATGCCTAAAGGCGATCGTTTCATTGAAACACTATCACTGAGAATAGCATTAGCCTTTTATTATTTCCCCTCCTGACAGGAAGGGGGCATCAGGTCCTCTGAGAGTATTACGAACAATGTATCTCACAACATTTATATTCATTCCTTTAGCTGATGCTTTTATCCAAAATGTGTGCTTCTACAATATTTTGGATTATTGTTGATGCTTTCAGCTACCAATAAAACTGTACTCGCATCGTTTTTTACCGTTACATTATTACACAGAATTCTTCATATTTTTCTCAAGAGCAATGTGGAGAATGCAGGAAGTCTTGAGGTTACAAATAAGTAATACAACATAACATTATTATTATTATATATTTGCAGTAAATTTGCTGCCAATATATATTTAAGCAATATTGTGAGTATTGTTTCATATAGTTCGAACTATGATCAAATGATTGTTTTTGCCATCATACAAAATTTGGATTGTTCTAATTTTGGATGGCAAGCGGGTTCCACGCATTTATATTGAGTAATTTGTACAAATAACAATTTAGTTGTATGAACAAAATAAATTCAAGTAAAGCTGAGTAAATTTCTTTGAGTAAATACAAATCATTTACATTATTTTGTCACTGTTACATAATATTTATATGTGCAGTGTACTTAATGTTACGTTAAATTTACGTAAAGTGAAGACATTTATTCACTTAATTTACCTTATTAAATTAAATATTTGCTCTACAAAATAGTTATGTTGCCACTTTTACAGGAAAATAATTTAACTTCCTATTTAAATTTAAACATTTAAATTTCATTTTTCTTTGTGTTCATTCAGTAAGTGTAAAAAAAAAAATATTTTAATTATATTTTTATTTAGTTTTACTTCTTACATGGAAATATTTTCATTCTTTGCAGTTTGGTTGAAACATTTGAAATGCTTAGATATTTTTGTGCTGTTTTACCCAAAAGTTGTTTAACTCCTTTTGCTTGATGTGACAACGCAAGAAAGATTTTAAAGCTTTTCTAAAGGCGTCTCATCACTATTTTATATTATTATTATAAATATTACCCAAGAAGTATTGTTGTTCATTTTCAAGATTGCTCAGATGGGATGAGCTCTTACTCATACAGCTTTCAGCTTAATATTGAAATATGACATAATATTGTCCCTAATTATAGTCATTAGTTTAATATCATCTGCCTTAATGTAGATTCATCTGACAGGGAAAGCAGTATGGGAACAAAAAAGGAAAGAGAAGGAGAGAAAGATAGAGAGTGAAGCTAAGAGAAGAGACAGGTGGCTTTTCACAGCTGAGCCCTGTTCCCATCCACTTTGGGACTGGTTGGGAGCCAAAAAAATCCCACACTACAGCAGAATAAACTGCTGATAAAAATTCAAGCTTTGCCCTGAGAATTTCCTTCAGCTATCCTCTCGGCGCAAGGAAAATGTGCGTGTTTGTCAGTGTGTGTGTGTGTGTGTGTGTTAAATCAATACATGTCTCACATTCTCTCCTTGTAATGAGAGGATGTGCAGTCCAACTAGGGAAGAATGACCGAGAGAGAGAGAGAGAGAGTCTGGAAAATCAGGTTGCAGCAGCAGTAGCATCTTCATGATGCTGGAACACTAATAAACTCCACAACCTAATTTCTACTCGTACACATTTGCTGCATATAAATGCCTCTGTGGACACATTAATTCTGCTCTGTCTTCTGAAACTCCAGTTATCTGTTCCAATAAAGCTAATAACAGCAACCACTACAGCATCAACACCAAGATTAACTTCCCCCCCATTTAACTGGACAAATATGACTGATGTGATATGAAAGGTCAAACAAATTTGGTGCGGTCTTGTTTCATTTCCAGTTTTCTCAACTGCAGGGCTTTGGCTTAAGCTGTTGTAGAAAAGTCGATTGAAAACCGTGGGTTATTATTACCTTCTCACACGCTGCTTGTTTTAGTGGTCTGCAGTGTACAGTGATAACGTCTGTTAGTGGTCTCTCTCATTGATTCTGGAGCAGCTAGAGTGAGAGGAGAACCTCAGGGCTCTAGGGAGGCCACTAGCCTTTCACAGTGATCAGAGATCGGTTTCAACTTCACAAAATACAAGCCTTTGTAATCTCACATTCACAGAGAGATGAAAAAAAGTGAGCTTCACTGTCATCAGAGCTCAGAGAGTGAAAATTGAAAGGGGGGAAGATAGTAGCAGTCTTGTGTGTGTGTGTGTGTGTAGATATATGTGCGGTCTTGCAGACATTCAAAGGGGAACCTGCTGTTACTTAAAAGATTCATGTCCACTTTCTTTTTATCTGGACCTCTGAAGGAACAAATACAATGGTGTGTTAAATCAAACCAGAGGTGTTAAAAATATAAAGAAATCATGTTGACAGCACCTCAACACTTTCCTAAATATATCAATTTCTTGATCCATGAAGTCACTGATATTTTTTTGCAATTAAAAATGTGAAGAAAATGTTTTCCATAAGTGGAGAGAAAATGCCCGCATTAACCATGTAGCCCCAAGAAACTGTTTACTAATAGCAGAATTACAGTCAATTTCTTATAAAATATTAATTAAAGAGGTTATGAAATGCCAAAAGTGATTAAATACAGAAAAGTGGTGCTGCATATTTTGACAAACTACTTAAATGTTACTTAAATGTTAATTAGGTTGGCTTGTATGTCCAGTAAAATGTCATGATAGTCTAAATGGTTTGTGAGAAGTGAAAAGTATCATTTTTTGCCTGGGAAATGTAATTGAGTTAAGGTATTCAGTTTTTGGGTTTTGAAATAGAATAGAAATTCATATTTTTGTGGAGTTCACATGATGCTCATGTTTATCAGCGTAAGTTTGAGTGGAATCTAGCAATCAGTTATTATACAAGCTCTTTGGAATACTTGATTCTGATTGGTCAATCATCCAATCCAACAGTGTGATATTTCCTGTTATTCACCATCATCCATGGCAACACTGTATAATCACACAGCTTATCCAGTCAACTGAAACCAGTTCTCCTTCAATGTGTCTCGTATCACAACATGGACTCATTCTATTGTTTCATAGAAATGCGGCTGCTGCCATCTTGCGTATCATTTATCAAAAGTGAAAATTATATATTAGTATCACTAATATTGTTGCATTGTTTGTCACACTTTTTTTAGATTATTTTTTCTTAGTGAAAGTTAAGCATATCATTTAAAAGACACGGTTGAATGGTTGCATTTACAAACACGTTCAAAAGTTTAGTGTCGTTCAAATTTTTTAAAAAAAAATTGAATTATGCAGCAATATTGGGAAATATTACAATTTTAAATAATAATTTAAAATGTAATTTATTGCTGTGATGGAAAAGCAGATTTTTCAGATACCTTTACTCCAGATTTCAGTGTCACATGATCCTTCAGAAATATGATTTGGTGTTTAAAAAAAACATCTCTTATTACTATGTTAAAAACAGTACTGCATATCATTTTTTGACAACATATAGATTTATAATTAAATCTGTATTTTTAATTAGGAAAAGCACCCAACATCTTTCAGCAAATGGAATCTCTTCCTAGGCAGACCCATTTGTTCACAACACCAGCTGACTGTACATTATCCCTCGCTAAACATCCTTCTATCCTTCTCTTTTAGCTCTGATTGTCCATGAGGGTCCCTCTGTATTTCGCATCTTTAACCGCTGGCAGGCTGTTAATCAACAGTGGAAAGTCTTAAACTATGACAAGGTCAAAGACAATGAGGAGCACCAGAAGACCGGTGCCATATTCCGGACCTTCTCCCTGCCGCTGACGCACCGCATGGGGCCGACCGGCACGGAAGGCGAAGCCTCCACTTCCACATCCTCCCTCATGGCTGCAGCTGCAGCGGCCGCGGCGGGCACCGTAACGCCCACCACAAACTCCGTCCCATTGGCAGCAGGTGTCACGACAGAGCCTCAGGACTCGTCCGAGCCCAGCAATGGACAGCCCTCGCTGCCAGACCACCACTGTGCTTACAACATCCTTCATCTCCTCAGCCACCACCTGAGGCCCCAGGAGCCACGCGGACAGACCAGCAACAGCAACCGCGAATTGGTCATGAGAGTCACTACAGTGTGAAGCCTAGTTTACAGTTGAATCTCTGCATGCGACGTATTTAAAGAAAGGATTCACTGAGGAGAATTAAACTGCGTTACCTGAGGACTCAGTGCAGTGCTGTCCAGGTTTAAACAGTTTTCTTTTTCTATTTTTTACAGTATTGAATAAAACAAAGAAGTTTCTCTCTCAGTGGCTACAGAAAAGATTATAGCCATAGAGCTGCATACTAGAAATGCGAGCCACTGAGAAAGGTCAGTGAAGTGGAGTCTCTTTATTGTCAGCTCAAGGTCAGAGCTGTGACCATTCTGAAGCACAACCTTAACAATGCAATCCAGTTTCTATACTGACAGCCACTCTGTTGAACTAAAATGGCTCGGAGTGAAGAACAAAAACGTTTTATGTAAAACACGCAGCATCAAACTGATTTTAAAATTACTACAGGCTGTATTTTCAGATAAAATCCTATTATTAAACGTCAATGCGGCACTTGCGAGAATAAGCAAGTCTAAATCAGTTTCTTAATAAACCAAATGGGGTATTGAAGGATCAAACTATTGTGTTTACACTCTTAGGCAGTTAGTTTTTTAGGGAAATCAATCCTCTCTCATTTTGACAGTCTTGTACATCAATAACAGGAAACCACGTTACAGTGGAGAAAATGTGCAGCAATCAAACTACTACACTAAAAAAAGTGACTCAATTTGAGGCAAATCTTGGACTTATTTTGTTTACATTTGTTAAATATGTGAGAAGGTTGCTACATTAAAAAAAAGACAAATCCAACTGGTGTATGTGTCTGTTTCTCTTATGTAAGGAGAGAAATAGGTCCGACTCCAGTCACACGGCATATTCAATATAATCATTAATTTAAGCAATGCATTTTATGTTTCCTTTCCAAGCCTGGAGCTCCAAACAATCAACAGCACTTGGAATGTTTACATTAATCCCATTTTTATTATAACACTTATTTTTTTCTCAAAACAAATACAGACAGAAAGCAGATCTAAGTGGCTTAGTGATACAAAACACGAATCAGCACCAGTGCCAGTGGGTCTTCTGGCTTCAAAGCCTGACCGCAGCGGTCTGTTTCTGAGTGATCATATCTGCCTTCCCCTTCTGTTAATGGTCCACTCCTCCATTTCTTTCAGTTTTAAAGCAGAAAGCAAATGAAACGTTTCAATAGTGCGCCTACAGCTTGTGCAGAAATAATCATGTGACATTATCAGCTTGTGTGTTTCTTGACAAGTTTAATTCATTTGATGACAGAAATGAGGTGTGTATCTGTATATTCTGAAGAAACGCTTAAATATACTATTAAAAGGTGATATAGGCCATATTATATTTGAATAACCATGGAACAGAAAAATCATTGCATACTATAAACTAATAATTAAAAATGAGTAGAAGCAAAATATTCACAACACTTCTCTAAACAAGGTTAAATGTAGAGAGAGAGAGAGACAGAGACAGAGAGAGAGAGACAGAGACAGAGAGAGAGACAGAGACAGAGAGAGAGACAGAGACAGAGAGAGAGACAGAGACAGAGACAGAGAGAGAGAGAGAGAGAGAGAGAGAGAGAGAGAGAGAGAGAGAGAGAGAGAGAGAGAGACAGTGTGTGTGTGTGTGTATCAGCAGCTTCCATTGAATACTACTGTAGATGCCAAATTGCTGTTGGTTCCATGTGAAACAAGAAAACCTCCAACGGAGGGCCAAGGCACAAGAGAATGTAAGTGTTTTGACATTTCCGTCACTGGAATCCAGTGGAATTCCAGGAAGATAGATACATTATAATCATAATGTAGAAAAGGGAATAAAACCATGAGGGGGGAAAGGGAACAAATGGAGGAATGTTCCATCTACTCTACTAGTGTCTTCGTTTGCTCCTGATGATCTTCTCTGAATCTGCAGATGATAATGTCCGGCTACTCCAGTTCCACGAGTAGATCTCCCTCTCCGACTGTATCTCCAGCTTTACAGTGCACACTCTTCACCTGAACAACAACACGCATTAAATGAGAAAGGTCCATGCATTCTGCATCTGTAAAAGCTTTTTGTGTCCACTAATTCATAAATGTCAATCAAACACACATTGGATACAGGAAGCTTCCCAGAGAAACAATGGAGAAAATGATTTCATTAGAAATTACAAAAAGACAGAAAACTCAAATGGATGTTTTATGTTCTCATTTTAATTAAATCACATGAGAAATATCATTGCAACCATTTGCAATGATGTGAAATGCAGATGCACACGTGTACAGCAGGCTCAAGAGAGGTCTATAATCTGGGTCTGTTTAAAAGGCATTTATAGAGAGAACTGGTGAGAATGGCACACTTGCCATTGCTCGAGGATCAGGCTGCAAACTAAGGAAAGTGTCTGCGGAAAGCCCTTATATGGAGATCATTTGGGGCGTGTTTTATGCAAATGAATAAGCTGCTCATTTAGAATACTCCAAATTCTCTAACATTAGAGCGATCGTGTTGTGAGTTAGGTGGAGATTTTTTGTGAGAGGTTTTCCTGTTTGTACAAATATGAAAATCCACGCAATTATTAGTGAATGAGAGCCACAGTTCTTCATTTTTTGTGTTTTTTCAGCATTTTAATTTAGATTGTCAATTTAACTAAATCAAAAAATAATTTTAAGACATTTTGGGGGCCTCTGATTAAGAACCACTGGTTAGGGGATGATTTTGCACACAGCCCATGTTAACAAATACACACAAATACTGCATGAAGTTTTTTTTAGTATCCCTGAGATACTATTATATTTCTCATTAATGTTGAGTTTGTTTTAATATTTTCCCTTTTCATTTTATTCAAATGTTTAGTAATTTTGTTGTGCATTATTTTTTATTTTATTTTACATTTTTAAATTTTTAATTTACCAAACTAAGTGAAAATGAGAAATGTTGTCTTTACAACTAGCAGAAATTTAAACATAAATATATATTTTATTAACTATAATAACCCTGGGCTGAAGCACAATAAAGCACTGCTGTCCATCAAAAGAATCATATACACCATGACCACAATCTAGTTTCAGCCCTTTGACAAGAAGGGAGAGACTTTTTCACAGTAGCTAAGTGGTCTGGTCAGAATACAAGTGTGGATAATGGACTGTGGCCCCTTGATGTCTCTCTCTCTCTCTCTCTCTCCATTTCTCATGGTGTTAGGTACTGTAATATAGCTGAGAAATGTGGAAGAGCATGTTCTTTATGTCAAATCGATTTATGATGCACAGAGTAGTGAGGAGGATTATGTATCAGCCAATGTCTGTGTGTGTATGTGTGTGAGCTCACCTTGGCTGCCTTCGCTGCGGTCATGCTGTTCTGCATCTTCATGGCCTCAATCACACAAATCTCCTGTCCCTCTGCAACCTTCAGAACACAAGCAGATAAAAGAACAAAAACAGGCATTCCACAATGAGTACTTTCGAACAACGTCTTGAGATGTAGGACTCGCAGAATCTCTCCTTTCAAGTATTTATTAACTTCATAGGCTCGTGCGGGTCTAGTACATAAAACGACCTCGGCACAAAGAGCAGGGGAATATTGTAATATCATTTCATAAAGGCTCATGCATTAGAAGAGTGATAACGGTTAACAAACGCACAAAGCTCGCTGTAACATGAGAGCAAAATCAATAAAAGGAACCTCTGTTTATATCTATCAAACTCTCCATTAGGGAAATGGATTATGGAAATAAGCGAGCACTGAGGAATTGCTGTTTGCCTCCATCCACGAGGACTAATTTCTGTCTTATCTATGCAGAAGTGGTAAAATCAGGTGGTGTGAACATCACTGCTGTGTGTGTGTGTGATGACTAATCAGCGTGAGAGCTCTTCGTTGCAGTGTTCTAGTGTGTGTGTGATGCTGCTGAGTGAATGAGATGTTTTACTGGAAGGGCTCAGATGTATTAGTCGGAGCCAGTCGGTCTGTGCATTATATATAAGTCATTAACAAACTGAGTCAGGACACATTCAATTCAACTTGACAGCAACACACGCACACACACAGAGACATTTTGTCATACTGAAGTGCACTGTCAGCTTTACAAATGATGTCATCCCAATGCAAACCATATCGTTTAAAGGAATGGTTCACTCGAAATAGAGAATTCGGTCCTCATTTACTCGTCATTTCAAACCTGTATGACTTTCTTTGTTCTGTGGAACACAAAAGAATATGATTTGATGAACACCTGCTTGGGTGAATTTAACACATCAGGACTCAGTTTAACACTTAATAAAGCGCCAAGAGTGGCAGCAACTAAACACAAGTGGCTCATTGATTATTTTCCAACTGCTCCCATTGTTTCTTTTAGGAAAAGAAAGAGTGCCAAAAGCTCCACTATGTAATTGTTTTTGGTCAAAATGAACCAAATTTAAATAATGAGGGAGTACACCATGAAATCCATCTCTCAAACTGTGTTTTTGTTTTAACCAAACATCACTACTGTAAGTCTGGGTTTTCAGAAATACTTTTAGTTTACATAGCATTACATTTGCTTTGCATTGACTAGATTCGCAAAGCTATGGCAATCTCTACACTAGTTATTACTTTGGTCTATGTGTCTGTGAATAGCCTAACCAAGTTTCCAGAAAGTTATTCCACAAATAACTTAAACACAAATAATTTAATTGCATACAAACTGTAGCTTTAAGAAATTGTAACAGTAAAACAGTAAAAAACACGTGTGCCACCTAGTGCTGCAAACTCCAGTCCAGTGGGTGGCAGAAATGTGCCATTATCCAGATTTTTTTTTAAACTAACGTAAAAGGTGCATTTCTACTGTCCAATATCTACAGCAATATCAGTTTTTGATTGGAGGACTAGGAAAATGATAAGCAAGCCACATACTTTTTTGCTGCATAAGGGTGGGTAAATGATGTCAGAATTGGTAAAGGTAAAGTGTATTTCCATACTACATTTATTGCTAATATCCCTCTATCCTCTTTTATCTGGTGTCCAAGTGACTGGCATTTAACGACTGTGATTTTTTTTAATGTATAACATTTAGATGTTAGTTTCCTTGAAAGTTGTAATTGTTTGGAACAATTCACAGAGACCTTTAAGCAAACCATTTTAATCCATCTCATAAACAGAGAAAATGGGAGTAATGTAGTTATACTGAATGTGAAGTCACTTACCCTGTCCCCTGGTTTGACAGACACAGCCACGACTGATCCTGGCATGGGAGAGCGGAGGATGCTGCTGGTGTCTTCAGGAACCTTCTCTGGCATGTGCTTACTTAAGGAGGCTGCCAGTTTACTCAGCACACGCAACTTAAACTGAACACATGAAACAGATACCTCAATGAATTAAAGACAGAAAACGATGAGGATATAAACAACCAAAAGACAAACACAAATCGCCAATGTTTTTTTTAAAGATTTAATTTTTTTTAGCAGTATAAAGCCTAATGCATATTGTATCTTTTTCAGACCAAAATCAATGACAACTCAATAATTGCTCATTTAAATAATTTTGCATTAGTAGACCGCACTTGCAAAAAAAAAAAATCAGTTGTGGAAAATGACTTGCTTGCAATCCTTTTGGATAATTTTAGGTGGATAGAGATGCTGCAGAACGTACCCATGTATTATGCCCATTTATATTTAATTTACTTTTTTGAACCAATTTTGAAATTCTCTCATTTTTGAGTGTAATATGTATCAGACATGATTTACTTAGGCCCTGCTGCTAGATGCCTTAACCGCATCTTTTTCCACTGACAGCCATTTTTAATTAAAGTGCATTCTGAATGTGTTTTTGTGAGCACCATACAGTTTGGGCTGGGTACCATTTTTAATGTTTTGATGTTTTTTAATGTTTGAAAACTAACATTTCATTAAAAAAAATGGTAAAACATCTGCTATAATATAAAGGCTCTACAGCTCACGATAGCTGCTATTAAGTCTTTGTCCACATTATTCATGTGGTGCAGTGCCATCAGCCAATCATGTACTTCCAGGGGGATCCAGTGAAAAGTGCTAAATGAGAATGTTAACTGATGTTTTCTCTGTGTATTTCAGACCTACTTATGGCAACATATGGTCAGTGAACAACTAGGCTAGGCTCGCCTGATCTCCCACGTTATTCTCCTAAGCTTCCCATTTCCTCCTTTAGATGGCAGCACTAATCTGTTTCCAAACACATGCTGGGCAGCTAACAGTTTATTTTTCTTTGAGCGTCTCAAACAGATGAAAGGCTCTGTCAGTGCCCAGTCTAATTCAATTAACAGACGAGTGAAGCCTGGCCCTCCGCACTGCTCAATGAATGAAAAGCAGTTTTGTCAATTTAATGATTACCAACGAAAACACACACAAACATTCTGTCTCTTTCTCTCTCACAGTAGCAGCAGTATGCCAAGAGCATCAGCCCCCTGCTCTCCATACAGACACTAATGGAGAGGCATTAGCTCATAACCGCCTGTAGAGCAAATGAAGAGCTAATTAATACAGTCACATAAAGAACAGGCCACTGACACTGCAGGATGGAGATGAGAGCGAGCCGAGATGGATATTCGAGTACAATGGGGGGTCATACCCCGACGGCCATTTTCAGAGCATCAATTACAGACTCAAAACCTTAGCAAATGTTTCATTTATAAAACAAATATACCCTCCAGTTACATTATCTGACAAAATTAATTGGCAAAATACATTTACCATGCCAAATAATGCATAGAAAAACAAAAAGCATACATTGACTACAACTTTTATAATAATAATGTTTTTGCATGCGTTCCTAATTTCTTTGTATGACAGCCTGGCCAAATGTATGTCTGCACAAGTGAGCATGTTTTATTGCATTAAAAACAAAAACAAAAAACAACTGACCCCAAACACAATTACGCAATATGCTTACAAAATACCCTTAAACTAATTTTTAATAATATATGGATAAAGGGTGAAGATGTCCATTTTCATAGGCCAGATATCCCTTTTGGCTACTACAGTATACAGATACCCGTGAAATACATTGACTGTTTGAACGCACCCCTTCGAGCCAATCAGAATCTAAAAACATCTATAGTCTCTAAAAACTTATTGTTCTGCCCTCAATAAAAAGGGGGCAAAAAGCCAAGCACTTTTGTATTATTAGTTCTTTACAAGTTTCTCACCCTCAGTGGTACTTCCTGACCAGCGTGTCATTGTAAAGACCCCCCTGTATATTTGTGATGTCATTTCTGTGCTATATTTAGCAAAAAGGAAAAGGTGGCTCACTCATTAATCACTGGGTAGCTCTCTGAAGGGAATATGTCTGCTTTCCAGGAATTCAACAAAGGAAGCCTTACATCATTCAGCTAAACTGAGGTCACACATGGTGATGAAGGGTGATCATTCTGTGACCGGGTCAACTCACTAAATCTCTGCGCAACAACTGAAATTAGGTGTTATCATCATGTTGTCATGAGAAGTAGTACAACATAGTTCAGTACTTGAAATAAATCTTATATACGGTCTGAGACCACTACTTTTCCATTTTTTATCATTACCGTGCACATAGGGTGACCCTAAAAAAAAAGTAGTAAAAAAGAAGAAGTAATAAAATAAAAAAATAAAAAAATAAATAAATTATATATATATATATATATATATATATATATATATACACAGAAAAAATAAATTGTAATATTATACATGTATATATTATGTTTATATATATATTTTAAAAAGTAATTTATTCCTGTGATGTAAAGCTGAATTACTCCAGTCATTACTCCAGTCTTCAGTGTCACATGATCTTATAGAAATCATTCTGATATGCGGATTTGGTGCTCAAGAAACATTTCTGGTTATTATCAATGTTGAAAACAGTACTGCTGCTTAATATTTTGGTGAAAACCATGATTTTTTTCAGGATTCTCCTATGAACAGACATTTCACAAAAGCACAGCATTTATTTAAAGTCTTTTGTAACTTTATAAAAGTCTTTAATGTCACTTTTGTCATTATAAAAGTCACTTAACTGTCACAATTGAATAAATCTTTGCTAAATAAAATATTTTATTTCTTACTGACCCCAAACAACTGGTATATTAACAGCAAAACAATTAGATTAAATGGTGAATTAAAAAAATTGGAAATATGAATTTCAAGCAAAAGAATCTTTTGTACAAATCTGACACAATTACTTGGATTCACCAATGCAGCATTTAATTTAAACAAAATTAGTTTGTACTTTTTATTTCTATAATAATTATGAAACTATAATAATAATTTATAACAAACTGTATTAATCATTTATAATAAACTGTAACAATCATTTTAAAATGCCTTTAAAAAAATTTTATCTGTGATGGCAAACTCTTATTTCTAGAAGTCATTAATTCAGTCAACTAAAATCCTACATAATCCTTAAGAAATCCATCTAATGTGCTGATTTGGAACTCAAACCTTTTTATTGTTAGCACAGTTAAAAATAGTTGCACTGTGTAATGACGTGTGAAGACAGCAAAACGGTGTCCTTTTTCAGTTTCTGAAGCACTGAGCACTTGCATTTCATGCAAGTCACTGTACACTTGTAAATCAAATTCTGTTTTTAAAGAAGGATTTCTTTATAAACCCATCAGTCCACTGATCGAAATGACGGCTATTCCAAGCTATAGCCGTCTATTTCATCTACAACAGTAAAGAGAAGACTTTGGCCTTTTAGTTTGAAAAAAAAAAAAGGTGCTGCAGAAAAAATGGGATGAAACTTCGCCTGAATATTTTAATAAACCGACTGCCAGAACGCATAAAGTCTGCACAGCTGTCATGGCTGCACATAGAAGACTTCTACACACACTAAAGAAACCTAAAAAGAACCATCACAAAATTTTGCTCTGTTCTAGAGCGATGGGTTGGGGTTGATATTAATCCATAAAGCATGCAAATATGTGTATAAATCCTAATCTCACATGCCATTTAGAATGAACAATCAACAGTCTGTAAGATTAACATTAAGGTTTTTTTTAAAAAAAAATAAAAGATAAAGGCCTGAGACTACTTCTAGGGCTCACTAATGACTTTTCAACCATGAAGTAGATTAGTGTAGTGTTCCCGAAGGCACACCAAAAGTAAAAATGTTGGATGTCTCCTTATCTGACTCATTAATGTCAGGTCTTGGGCTGCATCCGAAATCGCAGTATGTGACAAAAGCATATGCAAATTTATAGTACTCATAAAAGAGTAGGCAAAAAGCACCTGGATGACCTACTACTTCTGGCGAGATTCTGAAGTGTGCATATGATGAACATTTTACTATCCCATGAGGCCACGCGAGAGAAGCGACACAACTGACGCTGGAAGGTCAAATGATAATGACAACATGGCGAATGCAGCAAGTCTGGATTATATTCACATTCATCCTATATAAAACATACTGTTTTCGTGGCTTATTTACTCAAAATAAGTACCAACTCAAGAGTGTGCGATTTTGGACAGCGCTTTGGTGTCTCTCTAATGAGCAGAGTTGAATCAGGTGGGTTTGATTAGGAATAGTCTGAAACTGTAGTGTTGGTGCGCCTCCAGGAACAGGGCAGGAAACACTGAAGGCAGTTTGAGGCGCTCTACTAATGGTGTCAGAAAATTTCTAAGTGCGATTACCGAGAACAAACATCTATGTTACTTTTCTGACAGGAGAAAACACTAAAAACTTTTAAACTCTGGTTTCTGCTGGACCTGACAGAAAAACAGAAGCACTGACGACCAGAGCCCCACTGAACTGTTAACATAGAATGAACGGAAGGCATCCCATAATAGCCTTGACCCCATGGAAACTTTGAAACAAATCCCCTCAGAAGGGCTTTGAAGCAGAGACCCCCCATGAAGCACACGCGTGTACAGTCTGGAAGCCGGCATTTCCTCTTCTTTTACAGCGTTACTGTGTTTTTAACCCTGTTTGTTTGTTTAAGTTTGCAGAACGTTGATGCTGATTGCTTGGGTGGCTTTGGGTGAACAAAGACAGGACGGCTTGGTTTGATTTGTAGTTGGGTTGAGACACCTGTGCGTTGCTCTGACCACACAGTCTCTGTGCGTTTGCGCGTGTGAATGTTTGGCAGATCGACTGGAGTGTAAAGACAGGATACATACCCCAGTGTGTGACATAATATAGCATATATCACCCAGCATGAGGTACACAGAAAAACACCACAGAGGGCTCATGAACACACACAAACAAAGAAGGCACCATGACACCAAGAACAATAAATATAACGATAACTATAACAATAACTACACTGGGGCTCACACCAATGGATGATAATGTTCTGTTTAATTGTTTTAAATGCTCGGCATTTTAAAGTCAGGTGGATTTTAACTGGCTTGCAACTTTTTGTATCACGCAGGAGCTAGGAAAAGCTGTGGTGTGGACTTCCCTATTCTCATAGAATCAGAATGATTATTAGAACTGTATTGGTTACCATTATATTTATCATCCTTGGTATGAACAGCCTTTTTGTTCACTGCAATATTCACTTCAGTCATCGTCGTATGGTTAAAAAAGCAGCGGTTGACGTAAGAAAAACTTCAGGATGAACTACAGACAGATAACTAACACAGAAACAACTAAATCAGAAAACAAAAATTTCCATGACATCATTCATATTAGCAGTGGTTCTCAACTGATGGGTCACAAACCAAAAAAGTCTTTATTCTAACAGAAATATATATTTATTCTAAAAAAAAAAAAAAACAATACTAAATACAAATAAAATGCATAAAAATAATGGCTAGGATAGAAAAATAAATATGACTATTAACTTTTAAAAGAGTATTTTTGTCATCCATGTTAGTTTAATGAAACTGTGCAGAATTTTAGCACTTTGGTAGAAAGCAAATTAGGCAGAACACATGCTGACATGCTCATCCTTAAAAAGAACCCTCATCCTTTATTCATTAAAAAAATGAATAAAAGTATGCAAGATAAAAGAAAATATGACCGTCACTACATTAAATGTAAGTTCATTTAATACGAGGACAAAAATTTGTGCTATGGAAAATTAGTAGCTTAATAATACATAAGCTAAATAATAATTCGTTCCAATGTTAGAATTTAAGAATATTTTTTATATATTAACACAGTAGTAGCGTAACATTTGCTACTGTGCTGGGTCACCACGTTATCTACAATGTATAATGTGGGTTTTGAATTAAAACCAGTTGAGAACCATTGACATACAGTTGATATTGGTACACGTGACTATGAGGTGCTTGTTTAAAGACTTACTGAAGTGCCCAGATACTGCAGGGTGATCTCTCCAGCTGCTGTCCGCAAGAGGCACTGCATTCAGAGAAGAAACAGTGACACATAATGCCTGTTGGTGTCTTTGTATTTATAATGTGGAGTGCGACGTTGAATTCTTCATTCTGCTCGGTTGACATGTTAGTGTCTAGTGGATTAATTCATTCTCTAAAACTATACAGCTGGTTTGCTGACCTCGATGCAGTTGCCTAAAGGTGGCGTATGAAAGTTGTTCTACACAAAATATGTTTATGGGGGGAAAAATAGACGAGTAACCGTGGTATGAGTAAGAGACAAATGTACGGTGAAATAGTCATTAGAAATTGTGAAACAAATAGTTCTTTCTAAACTAAATTCTGATTGGATGAGTTGGAAATGCAGATAAACATACTCATCATCACACAATCTATATTAATAAAATTACTACATTGTTTTAATCAAATAAAAAATTGTTTAGTGATTATTAATATTAATAAATTTAAAAATGTTATAATTTTGCAGTTATTTTGGAATAATGACTAACTGTCCATATATTATCACACCTATTACATGCATAACTAACTAATTAACTAAATAATTAAACAAACATCACATATTGATTGCATCTGAAGAAATAGATCAAGCAGTAATAATAGTGACAACTGTTTGGAGCCTGGGACGCAGGTCAATTTATAGTTTAGCCAACAAAAAACAAAAAAATCTGAAAAAAGTTGACCAATCAGAATCAAATATTCCAATGAGCCATGTAATAAATTGAATAATTGACTCTGGATCAAAAGTGAGGCCAGAAATCTCCAAGTGGGTAGGGTGGATCTCTTTTTAGTGCCTCTACCCAATGATATTATTTATTATTATATCAATGTGGGTTTTTCCCAAGAAAAATTCCAGTTGGGGTGACAACCCCAAACTTGAAAAAATAAATTCAAACTAAACAAAATAAAGACAAAAATTGAGACAAAATAAAGACATACTGAGCTTTTTCCAATAGAGCAGAAGTGTTGAACCCTGCTCCTAGAGACCCACTGTTCTTCAAAGTTTATTTCCAACCTGCTTCAGCACACCTGCCTTTAAGTTTCAAGAGATCCTGAAGAGCTTGATAAGCTGGTTCAGGTGTGTTTGATTAGGGCTGGAGCTTAATTCTGCAGAACAGTTGGTCCAGACCCTTTCAATGCTAAACAGCCTTTTAGTATGAATCAGACTTTTCAAAGCTACATATGAAAGGACTGATTGGATTGATATTGGATTGTACGATATCCATATTGTTATTTGGATTTTGAACGCATTTACACCTCAAGTGTGCATTTATTTTAAATAATTCATCATAACTTTTCAATAATGGACCAGAGCCAATTATTTCCAACATATGCGTATGCATGTTTGTGCACCTGGAGAGTCCTGTGTTTGCCGTTGATGGTGATGGGCAGCAGTGCTGAGGCCAAGTTCCATTCTCCAGACACTTCAACCTTCTCTCCATCTATCTCCACCTAAACCAACAAACAAATACATGGTCAGAGCTGTAAAGAGAATCTGAAAACCATACTTGAGTAAAAGCACAGATACCTTACAGTGAAAATTACTCCATTACAAATCACCAATTCAAATACGACTTGAGTAAAAGACTTAGAGTATCTGATTTTATCAGTACTTGAGTATTTTACTTGCACTGAATGTAGTCTCAAAGACGCACTAGTGCTCAACACCTGAGCAACATGCCAGTGAAACGCAAGAAACAACTGATTTGTAAGATGAGAAATCGTGTTTATTTTCTAAAATCAAAATAAAACTGAACACCTCAATATTGCGATAATAAACCAACTTCGACACAACAGCCTCTTAAACGTCTACAAACTCAAGTCTCAGTTAAGCACACTTAAGTGCTCAAAAAGGGTATAAGTAAACGTATTCCCTTCAAAATGGTTTCAATTAGTCAATGCCTACTTGCACTGGACGTTCTGGTTTCAGCCTCACCACCGACTACAGTCATGACCTCATCTCCTAAATCAAACGCCTGCGATTCAGTCACTACCTGCTAATGCACTTGCATTCATGTAAAGTGGGTCTGGGTGAGTAAAGGCAAAACGCACAAGATGTAGTACCTTCAATGCCCTTAGATGGTGTTATTGCTTCTTTATAGCAGAATAAACTGCTGCAAAAAAAGTTAGGTGTCTTGCAAAATGTAACGTGTAATTGGAAAAAACTGATCACAAATGTATTGGAGTAAAAAGTACATCGACTTGTTCAAAAATTTAGTCAAGTCCAGAGTAAAAGTTGCTAATATCTTTGATACTTGACATAAGACACCAAATGTCCATGTTATAAGTGAGTTACTATGTGTGACAGAGGAACAAGACTGAGCTGATCTGTGTGAAAGAAACAGCGAGACAAAGAAATCAAATGTAAGTTACTGAACTCATGTAAGGTCATTCAGTAGTTTCTGCACTCAAATCCACCTGATGCCTGTTAGGGGAGATGGGGGGTTTCATGTTAGTCTTTTCTTTAAACCAGTGTCTCTGGTCAAACTGATTACCCTCAGCCCTCAAACACTTGTCTAAACAACAGTTGTGAATAATCAGTTACATTCCCAAAGCATGCTGGGACACTGGAACCTCCAGGGCCATCTGTGGAGCAGGGGGTCCAGTTTGATGTGCAGTTGTGGGAGAGAAACACACATCCAGCCCTCAGCTGTAAGAGCAGAGAGAGAGGGGTCCACGGAGATCAGGTGAGGCCCCTGAACCCCCGAGGCTCCTTTTATCCCTGACTGAAGGGCCACAGGTGTCCAAACACACAGTTAGTGAGTGACGTCTAAGGGAAAGTGTGAGAGCTGCCACTCCATGAGGGTCTTTCAGTAACAGAAGAGGAAGACACACAGATCCTAAAGTGATTGAGACTCAAGAGTCGAGGGATTGATTTCAATGCAAATACCACCACAGAGGACATTGTGTTAGACATTAGTGAAGAAGCAGGAGCGCTCACTGGAAGTACTATAACAGAAGAAGAGAATAGGCCTTCTTACAGAAATCAACTGGATAAACGGGCCGAGAAGCACAGAAGTTTGAAAAGGATTAGTTCACCCCCAAAAATTTCTGTCATTAATTACTCACCCTCAAGTCATTCCAAACCCGCAAGACCTTTGTTCATCTTCGAAACACTAATTAAGATATTTCAGATGAAATCCAAGAGTTTTCTTCTCCGCAGCTGTTTTTTTTTTTTTATCTCCCATAGAAAGCAATGAAATTAGAACATTCAAGGTCCAGAGAAGTAGTAAAGACATCGTTGGAATAGTCTACGTGATTTCAACGATTTTATTCAACAAGTTCCTCTCTACCCTGGCAGTCTCCTACGCAGTTCACTCTGTATTTACGTCCAAACACCGGCTCAGTATTGTCCAACGCTGTTCACGTGAGCACCACGATGCACGTGTAGTGCTGACGCAAAAGCCAATTCAGAGTCTGCGTTCTGAACATGGAAGCTCTGCAATGTGTCTTCAACATAAACTGTGTAGAATGACAGGGTAGAGGAAACTATAAAATAAAGTCTTTATTTTTATTTTGCGCACAAAAAGTATTCTTATTGCTTCATAACATGCAGTCACATGGACTATTTTAACGATGTCTTTAGTAATTCTCTGGACCTTGAATGTCGTAATTTGGGAGATATAAAAATCTTTTGGATTTCATCAAAAATATCTTAATTTGTGTTCTGAAGATGAACAAAGGTCTTACGGGCTTGTAATGACATGAGGGTGAGTAATTAATGATGGAAATTTCATTTTTGGGTGAATAAACCCTTTAAGCACCTGAGCAACCTTATTTTAATATTTTTAGCCTGACAGAAATGACATGAAATTATATAATATAAAGGAATAGGATCGAAACCGGATCCCTCACATGAGCAACACAACTCAATGTGCTAAGCATATATGCACCACAGCTCCTACAAGCAGAAGATAAACCGAGATCTGACACGAGATGTAATATTTTGAACATTGTCACCCACCATATAGTTGTTTCCAGACCGAGACACACCCAGCATGTGAACACCTTTATCAAGTTCCACACACAACTCCCAAACTCTGCTCTCTGCAGGAACACTGGACACCCTGGAACACAAACACACACAGAATGTTTATCATCAGTCATACCAGGCGTAACAAATACACTTACTTTTTCTTCTCACAAATCCCTCACTGTAATCATTTCCAACTATAAAGTTTCTCTCCTCAACAAATGAATTGAAAATCACAACACGTGCGTAGACACACTCAAACCACCTGGTCACTGACTGTTTGACTGACAGCTCCTCTGCTAGGAGACCTAAAGTAAATGTATTAGGAGGAATGTAGTGTTTTTCCACTGTGGTGGGCTACATTCACTACAAAGAGAAAGCCCACCCCCCACCAATAACTTTTGAAACACAAAAAAGAGAAAAGTAAGAGACAGTAGAGGGGGGAAACCGGAGAGATGTTTAGACAGATGGTCTCTCTGCATCTTTTTTCAAGTGTAAATTGGCCTTCTTTTCCAGATGAAGAATAATTCATGACTGTTTCATTGGCCGAGTCTGAAAGGTACACTGACAACCAATTAACTTACACTGAAAGGACAGTTTTATATTAAATAAAACTTATGTTTTGTGGTTATACTGTCAAAGCAGTTTGATACTTGCAATGTATACACTGAATGTTTATTTGTAGTGCTGTACGCTTATAAGTGGATTACTGCCAAGCGCATTTTCTGCTTGTTTCTGCATAAGCAGGTTATTGTCTGAAGCTTGTATTTAACCCAGAATATTGTTTTAATGTCCTTACACCGGAGTATAAGGTGAAAACGGTTCATATGGAACATGGTGCCCCCTCAAGGCATGAGCTCTCTCTGACAAACACTGTGAGATACTAGACTGCGGCAGATGTTTGAAACTTTGCCTGGAACAGCTGGATGGACAAAGGATTCTGTTAGATTATTTATTACTACTGAAGGTTCAACAACAAGGATTTCTTCTGCTGGCATTTTCTAACAATTTTCACTTGCCCCTCCAACACTTCTTATATTTTCCAACATATATAAAAAATATCTCTATTTTTCTTATATATTGTTTCCTTCAAAAAACCTAACCGAAAAACCAAACAAATCATTTGTTTTTGATTTGCAATAATTGCTAGTCATTTCACAGCTACAATGTAACTAATGTAATAACTTTCCAAACACTTTTGCTGAAAAATGTTTCCATTACGGATTTGTTAAAAATTTTAGTCTCATTCTAACTCATGCTACCAAGACTGTTATTGGTTATTCTCACAATAACATTTTAATTTTTCACTTTTATTTTTAATGTGAGACAGCTATATGTTTAAGTTTCATAAAAACATGTGTACATGAACAATGAATTTAAGAGTGGATTGTTGTCAGCAGGCCCAAAACTCTCTCTGACCCTGGCCATCTTCATTGTTGACGTTTAAAAAGCTCTTGTAATAAAATGTAACAAAAGCTCTTATGAAGACAAAAAGTAGATGGAGTATCTACTAGCAGACACACTCCTGTACACAACACAAAACTCCCTAACCAGTCAATTTATGAATACCAAGCAAAAAAAAAATGGTTATTCAAAAATCATCATAGTTATGATATAACAACTATAGACACATTATTATGTTCACACCTATTTATTACACATCAATGCCAATTCAGTATTCAGCAACTTGGCAGAGTCATTGTTAAGGCCCACACTAAGAAAGATAACCATTACGGTTACTATATTGGCATTCACACTAAGGTATGATAACGTTCTGTTTATTATTAGCATTCTGCAGTCGGTGGATTCAGTGTCTGTTTTTATCATTCACCAGCTGGAGTACTGTTCATCTGTGTGATTTTCATCATTGCTATGGTGTGAAAAGGCCTTGTCTGTGAATAGGTATTAGTTATTATTGGTGTGAACGGGCCATTATTCATCTCTAAACTGAAGAAACGATCTAATCATAACAGATATCAATTACATACAAAAGTCAAAGATAGTTTAATGAAGGTCTAACAAGAGTCATAGAAAACTGGGAAATGGTTTAACTAAATGACTGTTTTTGTTGCAAGAGAGAAAAAGACAACATGCTACAAGAGTGCAGAATATGCCCCTAACCATGGTAACTGCTAGTTGTCAGCGTGTAATCCAGATGCCCCATCTGTCTCTCACCTCAGATCTCCCAGAAACTTCTGAGAGCGAAGCTGTGCCGCTACATAGAGTGCCGCAGCCGTAGCCAGCAGCTCCCGTCTCTCTCCTGCTGTTAACATGTGACCTTTGAACCCATCAGGATACACCTCCGGGAGAAACTTAGTGCTGATATCGCCAGACACAAAGCGTGGGTGAACAATGATCTCTCTCAATAGAGGAATGTTATGGGTCACACCTGTGCGAATGACAGAATTCGAAATGAAAGAAATTTGCATTTTGGAATATTTTCACATTTAAATGTTTTTGCATATTTCTTTATTCAATTTACCTCTGATGACATAATTATCAAGTGCGTGTTCCATTTTCTTCAGAGCTTCTTCTCGTGTTTTACCGTATGTGACCAACTAGTCAATGACAACAGCAATAAATCAATGGACTAGTTTGACATTTTATTTAAATAAAATGAGACTGTTAAGATGGTCTGATATTATTATATTACCTTTGAAATCATGGGGTCATAATAAATACTGATGTCACTTCCTTCCTCAATTCCACTGTCTACTCGAACCTTCAAGAGAAAAGCAAAACAACAATTATCATTGAAAAACCGATTTTTCAAAAACTTCATGTACAAACTGGCCAGCATCAAGAGTTTTAGCGGAATGTCTAAAATAGTTGAAGATATTTGTCATATGGCCTACTTCACAAAATGTGTCCTGCATTTTATGTGATTTTTTCAAAACAAATCTTTTTAAGGCAAAAATCACCGGAAAACAAAACTATTAATAACCCCTAAATATAACACAATGGTATCTTTTTGGACCTGCCTATAAATGAAAGAATAATGTAAATATCCTCATTGGTGTTTGCTTTCTTTAGACATTTAAACATCATCTGTCTGTGCGCGTCAATGTTTGTGCCTTTCTGTAATAAAAACATCCTGTTCTGAGCAGCTCCCGGAAACTGCTGATCTTTCAGTGAAGAGGACGAGTCTACCTGTTCTTCCTTAATTGTTTGATGTGTAAATCTTACACAAACACATTCACTGTCACTTGAACATACTAAAATGCTCGACTACGCAAAGTGTGAAGGGGACTGGAGGAAATGTTTCCCCCTTTTTCCTTCATAACTAACAGACTACTACAAATCTTTCATATTTTGCAATAAGTCAAAAGTGCTGCAATAAATTTTTGCACAATGCAAATCAGCACAAATTGAGCTAATATAATTACTTAAGTACTTTTTATTAACATTACTATAACAGTTGTGAATAATGTGGGTTTATGACAAAACATTAATTAAAACCACAACTAGTTTTACAGCTGGCCCCAATCTTGCAACCTAGATTCTTGTATGTTAGCTACCAGTGAGTGACTAGCTTCTGTCATTCATGTCAACTTTTAATCAACAACCTAGAGATAAAATAGATATGTTTTTGTTCAAAAGCTCAAACCTTTAGCAGAAGGAATTATAGTTCAAAATGTGAAGCATTACATTCTTGCTCTGCCTATGGAAAAAAGTGTGATACTTTTTTTTACTGAGACAGAGATAAAATATAATGTTCTAAGTGTTATCACTATAGCTTGGATGCTGTTGATCCAAGCCAGTCTCCACTGAACATGCACACACGCACCCATCACACTCACACACGCACACACACACAAACGCACGCACACGCACACACGCACACACACACACACGCACACACACGCACACACACGCACACACACGCACACACACACACGAGCAGAAAAAAGTGGCTAAACAGATCCGTGTACTAACGTTAGCCAAGTCGAGCGGCTCCTGGTACTGAGACAGCCTACCAATAGAGGGAAGACCAAATGATTTGTATGGATCCTGAAAAAGAGAGACAGAGAGAAGACATATTAGCTCTCAAATAAAACACAGGAAACAAAAGATTATGTGTCTGTCCTCAAAGCTGGGTTAACAAGGTATGCTTGTTTTTGCTCATCTTTGGAACAAACACAAACACTTCTGCCATCCCGTTGGGCCAGCGCATTTCGGCATGAGAAGAGACAGAAGACCCACACTGGGCTGGAGTGAATTTACTTGAATATTGATGAATTCAATATTTTTATCATCTGAATAGATGTTATGTGGGCGTATAAAACAGTCTGGCTATAATAAATTCTGAGCACACAAAAGCCAGTTTGTCAGACACGGATTAAGGTGAGTCCAGGATTAAACAGTTCCGCTGAAGGAGTGAAAATAATCTGTATCCCATTTAGCGTATTTTAAAACCAAAATGAAATGGAAAATCATCTTAAAGCTGAAAGTAAAAAATGATGCCAGGATAATCCATCATGAAGACAAATCTTACAATAGCGCAGGACCTACTTAAAATTCTTCTGTGAAAGATAAACAATTATGCGGGTAAATCTGTCAAAAACGTATAAATCACATTTGAAAATAATGTCACATCAAAGTCAATGTTTTAAATCAATAGTCAGGACCATTGATGTAAAACAGAAGGAAAAAATTTATAAATCAACATCTGAAAACAAATGTTTTTATGAAGCAAATTACGAACAGGACTGTATATACACTACCATTCAAAGGTCTGGGGTCGGTAAGATTTTATGCTCACCAAGAATGCATTTATTTGATCGAAAATACAGAAAAAAGTAATAATGTGAAATGAAATTACAATTTAAAATAACTGCTTTGCATTTTTAATACATTTTAAAATGTAATTTATCGCTTTTAAATTGCACGCGATTTAGCAAAGGCTGCCATTATTAATGCGCAGCTTGTCAGAGTTGTACTGCCCTGTGATCAGTAGTAAATGCTTCTCCATCTGAAAGCCAGAGGGCGCTCTGGCGCAGAAACTCAAAATATGCCCTGCAGCAGAAATTCAAAATGCCCTGCAGCTTTTCAAATGTACATTATAAGGGACTCAAACTCGTAGTGCTTTCAGATGGATAAGCATTTGGAGCCACACTTCATTGACAACCTGCGCATAAAAAAAATAATCACAACATTTGCGATTTAATAATCACACTAAGAATCGCGTTTAAGTTTATGTTCAAGTTCAATGTTATTTGTTCATAACGTGATTAAATCATGCAGCCACTTCAGTGTCACATGATCCTTCAGAAATCATTGCAATATGCGGATTAGGTGCTTAAGAAACATTTATTGTTATTATCTATGTGTTGTTTAATATTTTTGTGGAAACCATGAAACATTATTTCAGGATTCTTTGATTTGAAATTTCAAAGGAACAGTATGTATTAAAGGGTAGTAAAGCTTAATATGCTAAATAAGAACCGACTTTGTCATTTTTGATCAATTTAATGTATCCTTGTGTGATAAAAGTATTAAATAAATTAAAAAAATACTGGTATATTAAAATACATATGACATATATATATATATATATATATATATATATATATATATATATATATATATATATATATATATATACATAAATAAAAAGCTATACATTACCCGTAATGACTAATAAAAAAGAATAATGGTCAAATGAGGAATGTACAAAATTGCTAAAACTAAATATATTTTGTACAATAATAACCTAATTAACTCAAGATTTGAAATAAAAAGAAAATTATTCTCTGAACAACAGTAGATTTTCTGTAACCGAACAAGGGCACAATTATCTGTTGATATTTGAGATTAAAGACAACAAACATCAGCCCATGACTAATCTCAGAAATACTGAACAAACTGTATCATGCATTGCATGGTTTTGCTTGTTGGTTTACCTCAGCATAGACTCTGCTCTCAATGGCCCAGCCATTTATGGGTATGTCGGGCTGTTTTTGCTTGAGTTTGTAACCCTTTGCGATGCGAATCATCTGCTCCACCAGATCCAGCCCTGTGATACACTCAGTGATAGGGTGCTCCACCTGAGATACAAGACACGCTCACCAACATCTTAAAATAATACATTACATGGAATGCTGTGTACAACTGTAACCGTACATACTGCATCAATTTAATTTTACTGAAAAATAATGGGAATTTATCACCAGAATTAAAACGCTAAAAACAGTCTCCCACCAAACACCCTCAAACACTAACATAGGTGTTTAAGAGACTCTTGATACCCAGACAGCGCCACTAACAACTACTCATTAACCCGGAGCGGAAATATTAAACCTTTTTCCTGCCCAGAGCAATATGGCCCCTCCCCATTCTCCCAGTTTCCCTTTGGGAGGTCCACACTAATGAGCTTTATAGACACTTTGATGTCCTCTGTGGCTCTGGGTTCTAGTGAGGTGGCAAGTGAAGAAACTGGTGATGAAGATCAACATTGTGTGCTAGATTTGTTAGATAGAAAATGACATCCAAGGGGTCTTTGTACCATTAAACATCCTGCAAGTTTCATATCTTAAAGTGTCCTCCTCGTTGTAAACAACGCATTTATTTAAAGGAGCCACCCTCTAAAAACAGATCATTGCAGTCAGAGGGTCAGAAAGAGGCTTGAAAATATTTTCCACATTTTTGATGCGTGTAAAAAAACAAAAACTTTATTAACATTATAAATGAACCTCAGGGAACAAATTAATTGTGTGTGTATATACACATATATATACACACACACATACATACAGTTGTGTTCAAAATTATTCAACCCCCACTGAAATTGATTGTTTTGGCCGGTTTGACATTGATTTTGATCATTCAGTCATCCTGCTTACAATTAAATCAAAGAGGCACGTGTAGGTCAGACAAATATAACATAACATTTATAATGAAATAACCACAAATGTCTTTTCTCTGCTCACATCATTATCAGTTTTATTCAACCCCCAAGTGACATTCAATCTTAATACTTAGTACAACATCCTTTTACAGTTATAACAGCTTTTAAACGTGAAGCATAGCTTGACACAAGTGTCTTGCAGCGAGCTACGGGTATCTTCGCCCATTCATCATGGGCAAAAGCCTCCAGTTCAGTCACATTCTTAGGCTTGCGCACTGCAACTGCTTTCTTTAAGTCCCACCAGAGGTTCTCAATCGGATTTAAGTCTGGTGACTGCGATGGCCATTTCAAAATGTTCCAGCCTTTAATCTGCAACCATGCTCTAGTGGACTTGGAGGTATGCTTGGGATCATTGTCCTGTTGAAAGGTCCAACGTCTCCCAAGCCTCAGGTTTGTGACGGACTGCATCACATTGTCCTCCAATATCTCCTGGTACTGAAGAGAATTCATGGTACCTTGCACACGCTGAAGCTTCCCAGTACCTGCAGAAGCAAAACAGCCCCAAAGCATGATTGACCCCCCGCCATGCTTCACAGTAGGCAAGGTGTTCTTTTCTTCATAGGCCTTGTTCTTCCTCCTCCAAACATAGCGTTGATCCATGGGCCCAAACAGTTCTAATTTTGTTTCATCAGTCCACAGAACACTATCCCAAAACTTCTGTGGTTTGTCCACATGACTTTTGGCATACTGCAGTCGACTCTTCTTATTCTTTGGAGACAGCAAGGGGGTGCGCCTGGGAGTTCTGGCATGGAGGCCTTCATTACGCAGGGTGCGCCGTATTGTCTGAGCAGAAACTTCAGTACCTACATCTGACAAATCTTTTCTCAGTTCCTCAGCAGTCACACGGGGACTTTTCTCCACTCTACGCTTCAGGTAGCGCACAGCAGTTGAAGTCAGCATCTTCTTTCTGCCACGACCAGGTAGCGTTTCAACAGTGCCCTTTGCCTTGAATTTGCGAATGATGCTTCCTATGGGGTCTCTTGGTATGTTTAACATCTTTGCAATCTTCTTATAGCCATTGCCCTTCCTGTGAAGAGTAATCACCTCTTCTCTTGTCTTCCTGGACCATTCTCTTGACTTCACCATGTTTGTAACCACACCAGTAAATGTCTAGAAGGAGCTGAGTATCACAGTCATTTTAAAGGTGCCTAATTGGTGCTTATTAGGCTTTATTGCTGCTCCCTGACATCCACAGGTGCTTTCAATACCTGATTGAAAACACTTCAATGGACCTCTGTTCTTCAGAGTGGTAGTCTTTAAGGGGTTGAATAATTGTGTCAATGAAGAATTCACAAAAGAAACATTTACTACTGTATTACAAAACCAATTGATGTCATTTTAGTTGCATATGCTTCTTTAAGAAGTCCTTGTAGGATTTCATTCTGAATTCAATTACAAATGTACTCTAAATTCTCTAAAACCATTTACAGCATTGGGGGGTTGAATAATTTTGAACACAACTGTATACACATAATTTGCATAATTACACCAAAAATATCTAGCGGATCTTTGAATATTGTGTTGGACAATGTTAGGCCTGAATATTTAGTCAGCAATCAAAAGCATAATCACACTTCTCAGCACTGGTCAAAAATGCCATTCAACTAAAACTTTCTGTATCGAATAGCTGCCAAAAGAAGGAGAAAGAGCAGACATATTTAAGATATGTTTAAATTAAATGTGTAACTTTATCACAACATTCACAATTCCCTTAAATTGAATCTTTTAAAAGGTTTTGTGTGTGTGTGGGTGTGTGTGTTTAACGTCAGAGTTTGAATGTACTTCACATTTAATTAAATTCATATTTAATTGGATTTCTACATGCAATGCAATTGTAAGATGGCATAAATTAAAGCTCTTTTTAAAAGTCTACATCTAATATTAAGTGTCAGGTCTTTTTTCTTAAGGCAAGGACAGACAGCACTCTTTACAAACTTTTCATGCAGACAGTCTGCCTTGTCGTTAATGGGTGCTCAGACAAATTGCAACACTAATGTAAGGCTGCAATAATTTAAAAAAAAATCACTTTCAAGGAAAGTCTGTTCACTCGGCATCCATATTTGCAACACCTCCGCAAAGCTATTTCAGGCATCCAAGACCAAGTCTTATCTACATAAATGGGGGAATCCGGAAAGCACCGCGTGTAGTGTGACGATGCAAATTTTGTCACCAGAATATTACGCGTTCCATCCGATTTTTGTAAATTTTGGATAAAATTTCAGGTGTTAATTTCAAACTAATGCACATACAAACCTGTAGACGTGTGTTCATTTCCAAGAAGTAGAAGTTCTTCTTGGAGTCGACAAGAAACTCCACAGTGCCAGCTGAGGAGTATTTCACTGCTTTAGCCAGAGACACAGCCTGCTCTCCCATCGCTCTCCGAGTGTCAGGGTCCAGAAAGGTGCTAAACAGACACACAAACACAAACTTACAGCAATATAGATAGTCGTATATGGCGGCAGTGCTTACGGTCCACACACATTTAATTAAAAAAAAAAAGTTTTCCCCCTTCTTCCGGGGTGAGTGCCTCACTTCACATTTAGATTATTTGGTGCAATATCTCAGTAACTCTCAGGTTGACTTTAGATTTTATAAAATAAATGAATACAATGCTGAAACAAACCTGGGTGCCTCCTCTACCACTTTCTGATTTCTTCTCTGGATGGAGCACTCCCTCTCATTCAGCCACAGTGCATTGCCGTGTTTATCCGCCAACACCTGCACACAACAGAATGGAAGCCATTAAAACAAATACTACATTATGACAGTGAAGAGAGCATAATCTCTGCAGTAGAGAAAGATGGTGATATTACCCAAAGTGACTTAGTTTGCAATCAGGGTATACATTATCCATTCATGTACTTTTAAGGAATCGAACATGAAACAAAAAGTTTCAAATATGGGACATAATATTACTCTATTGTGCATTAACCTCTTGTATTCTGTTCCACAATTATGGGCAACAGTCATTATATTTTTTTATAGCAGTTTATTTTTGGTTGGCAGTTGAATTAATGAACTGCTGAATGAATGAAAGAAGGGTTGCATTGATGACTGAATGAATTGTTGAACGAATGAATGAATGAATGAATTTTTGAATGAATTGTTGAAAGAATGAATAAAGGAATGAATTTTTGAATGAATTGTTGAAAGAATGAATTGTTGAAAGAATGAATAAAGGAATGAGCAAACGAACGAAAGATTTGAACTGAATGAATTGGTAAGGGTTATCTTAATCCTAATACAGGTAGCACCCATTTAACTTTTAACCCATTTAGTCAGTTATGACTACAGGGTGGACAAACTGGTTTTATCTCAGTAATATTCATGAGTTATATGATTATAGATAATAAAGACTATTTACTGTATATTTATGGCTCAAGTGTCCAGTAGATACACTGCCAATCAAACGTTTGGGGTCGGTAAGAATTATTGGTAACACATTATTTTACAGTGTCATTGTCACATATGTTAGATGTAGTAACTATATAAATAACTATTATTAATGAATAATTACATGCAACTAACCCTAAACCAAACCACAACCTAATCCTAACCCTTAATTTTACTCCGTACTTAAATGTATAATTACAGTGTAACAAAAACACCTTACAATAAAGTGTAACAGAATTATTTAGTTTAGTTAGTTACTTAGGTGGTTACTTAGTTAGTTAGTTAATTTAGCAAGAACGTTAAATTGACGGTACATACATTTATAATGTTACAAAAGATTTCTATTTTAAATAAATAGCTGTTCTTTTGAGCTTTCTTTTCATCATTTCTATTTTAAGTATTAAGTAGCACAACTGCTTTCCACATTGGTAATAAGAAGAAATGTTATTTGAGCACCAAATTAGCGTATTAGGTTTCTGAAGGATCATGTGACACTAAAGCCTGGAGTAATGATGCTGAAAATTCAGCGGTCATCACAGGAATAAATTACATGTTAAAATTCAATAAAATATAATAATATTTAACAATATTACTGTCTGTTCGTGTGTTGAGAATAAGATACTTCTTTCCAAATCTTACCACCCTCAAACTTTTCAATGGTACTATATAGGAACTCAATGAAGACTATCGAAAAACTCATTAAACTGGCTGAAAAAACACCCAGAGGCTTATCTAGCTGGAACCTAGACAAAAGCTGGCTATTTATTCAAGGAACTAAAGGAGTATACTATTATTCTTACATTATAACAGAATGACTAATTGTTCACATACACAAGCAAGATGGTCTTATCCAGTAAATACCTGAATCTCAATATGTCTGGGATTATCTATAAACTTCTCAATCAGCAGACGGTCATCTCCAAAACTAGATGCTGCCTCCTGAGAGGAGAAACGAAAGCCTTCCCTGAAACAAAAAAATCAAAGCTTTATAAGACTTCATCACATTCTAATAACAATCAACCATTTTAATTCATAAACCTAAAAAAAAAAAGTTAACATACTTTGATCCACATGTTCTTATTTTTCACATTTCACTGTACATCAATTACTTGTTGTTTAATAACTTGTTTAGAGTTAGAATAGTGTTATTATTATTAACTTCGGACAAACAATTCATGTCTGCTTATATACAACAGAATGAATAACGACTGACTGTGAACTACTAGATCTTCCTCAATTTAGCTACACTGTCTGAACGTCGGTTCAAGTAGCTGTAATCAGCAAACTTGAGCAGATAAGCATCACTTTCACCCTCCCTCCCTCTCTCTCTCTCTCTCTCTCTCCCCCTCTCTCTCTCTCCCTCTCTCTCTGTCTCCATTGAATTGCTCTGAGTGACTGGTAAGATAAATCCAATTAAAACTTAAACAAAAGCCCGGCTTCAGTCTATGGCAATAAAAGACAATTAACAGCAACATGTCCCACTGAAGTTATTATTAATATTCACAAGAACGAAGAAAGATAAGGGGGGAGGGGGTCTAAGGGGATGATTTGTAAATGGTAACATGTAAATGTGGATTACAAAATGAAAAATTAGAATATAAGACCCTTGTCCCTTAAGCTGCAAAACTGTCCAACTGTACAATTCCCTATAACACTGACCCAAAACCAAATTAATTTAACTAATTAGCTTAATAAAGCTTATTACTGCTTGAAAAAGAACCTTAGACTAACTCTCTCCAAAAAAAAAAAAAAAAACTTACACAGGGTCTCATGTTCTATCTAGTGATCAGATGTCTGTGTTCCTTTAGTATTACAAATATCCCTGAATCAGCTTTCCTCACATCTCACCTGGTTTCCTCATCATTCCAGGCGATTCTCATCCCTTTACCACCTCCGCCAGCAGACGCTTTGATCATAACAGGGTAACCTGCGAACGACAGACACAAATTCCAAGTTAGCTTCATTTACCACATCACTTTATTCTTAATAGAAACAGACTATGATAAAATGTCTACATTTTAGCCATTCTTACCAATTTGTCCTGCAATTTTCACAGCATCCTCCGGATCCTTGAATAAAACATAAACAACTTGTTTAGGACATGCGTATCTGTGAGATGTGGCCAGCAGCAGGTAAGACAATTCAGTTGCTCTTCTAGTCCAGCAGAGGGAGCTACATAGCATCATAGTTTTTATTACCTATAGACAGTTATTGTAATTTAAGATTAAATGATTAGATTTGACCAAAAATCACCTGATTAGGAAGTCACATTTATGATGATTATGTTAAATGGCTTTAACCATATGAAACCAAAGGATTGATGAATGTTTCTTCAGCTATGGGCACTTTTAGACCAGAGTTCATTTTCTAAAACCACTATTATATTATCCAAAGTTTTCTAGTTAGGGGACAAACATTATGTAACTAGTCAAGAATATTTCTATAAAATTTCAGTTTACTAACTGAGTAATGCATTGTGGCATATATTAAAGTGGTGTAAATGAGGGTGTTTGAGTTTTGTTTTTTTACTATTTGAACATTAATTTCATGTATTTCTAAAATACATTGAAATATTATCATACTTATGACTGTAAAAATATGCAATTTGCAAGTGAAATTTACGCTATATATAGCTGAACAAGCAGCTTTACAGTAATAAAGATGAAAAAAAAAAAATCAACGTATCGCTTTCAATTAGAATTACGTATTAAAAAATACATTTTCTACAATAAAACGGCTCTCCAGTGTGTTCACATTTTTACTCACGGACGTCTGACCTCAATGGGCTGAACAGAAGAAATGAACTGGAGATTTCCACATTAAAGAAGGTGGAGCCTCAGAGCACACCTACTGATTACGTAATCACTATGGACCAATGGTAGATCGAAGGTGTTTACCAGCCAGAGCGAATGATTCTGGAAAGTTCGCTTTGGCAAGTGTTGTGTCCAAAATCAACCCCTTTACATTTAATAGGGCACTATTTGAGAGGACATTTGAGAGGATGAATTCCCATGTCTGACCAGAAGATGGAGCCTGCATCTGAATCATCCATTCATGCATGCATTTTCCAAACTGTTGGTCCAATGTGGGTAAAGCATAATATCAGACATAAAGGTATAAATTCATTTTTAATTGATTATTAAATAATTTCATTAAGGTTTATACATGCTAATTCAAGATAAATGTTTTAATTTAATAAGTTTTAATTTTTAACAATTGAAATTTTTAACAATCAAAGTTAACAATTTACAATCGCTAAACATCAAGCACAAACTATGCAAAAGCCCATCCGGCGCACTATGCATCAAAAAACAAAACAACTTTTCAACAATATCTAGTGATGGCCGATTTCAAAACACTGCTTCAAAGCTTTACAAATCTTGTGTTTCGAATCAGTGGTTCAGATCGCGTAAACGAAGCCGCGTTTACTGAAATCACGTGACTTTGGCGCTCCGAACCACTGGCTCGAAACAAAACATTGCTAAAGCTTCAAAGCAGTGTTTTGAAATCGCCCATCACTAGATACTGTTAAAAAGTCGTTATTTTGATTTTTGGTGCACAAAAAGTATTCTCACCGCTTTACAGCATCAAGGTAGAACCACTGTATTCACATGAACCCGTTTTAAATGTCTTTAGTAGCTTTTTGGATCTCATGAGGTTCAGTGATATTGCTGGCAATAGAAGCCTCACTGAGCCATCGGATTTCATCAAAAATATCTTAATTTGTGTTCTGAAGATGAACAAAGGTCTTACGGGAGTGGAGTGACATGAGAGTGAGTAACAAATTATATTATTTTTATTTTTGGGTGAACTAACCCTCTACCCTATTACATTTCTGGAAAAAAAAATTATATTTCTAATTTGTTCCCATTAAAAAAAAATAATAATAATAATAATAATACAGTAAATGAAATGGGAAATGAGAAAAAAAAATTGGTTAAATACTTGGAAGTATGCGAAATTTTAACTGAAAAAGTCAACAACTGTGTCAACGGGAAATAACTATGTTGTGCTGACAGAATCAAATTGTAAATATTTTCCAGCCTAAATATTTTTTATTTGTTGCAATTATGTAACTGCGAATATCTGAGGTTTGAAAATGGTGACAAAATAGTTGTTTACAAACAATTATTGCAATAGTGAAAGAACTATTGAAATGTTTTTCTCACCAGACGTCAAAATACATTAACAGCCGAGTTCTACACTAGCATTAAATGAAGTTTAGCAAAGGTGAGAAATCCAGCAGAAGGGACTAAAGGGGAGATTTTTGCGTGTGTGTGAGAGTCAGACTGTGATCAGTGTACTGATGTTATCAGGGTCGTTGAGGTGGTGTTCACAGATGGTAATGCCCATACAATCAGAGTGTCATGCGGCACATCTTTGCTTTATAGAGCCCTATCAGCTCAGGAAGTGTCAAAACAGCCACCACACACGGCCATTAAAGGCCATTTAAACAGCATGCAGGAGGAGGGGATTGCGGGGGAGGGGACATAGGAATAGAGGCAGGAGAAAGAGTTTAAAAGGCATTTGGGAGGACTGATATGCAGCTTTATTGTGGTTAAGAGCTTTATTATATGCTTTGCGACAGAAGAAGCAGCATATACAAAAATACACTACAGTTCAAAGATTGAGGTCAGTTTTAATGATTTTGAAACAATTGTCATGTTTTTTTATTTGATCAAAAATTCAGTAAAACAGTATTATTGTGAAATATTTTTACAATTTAAAATAAGTATTTTACATTTTAATACATTTTAAAATTTAATGTAATCTACTTTACAAACCTGAATTTTCAACAGCCATTACTCCAGTCTTCAGTGTCACATGATCTTTCAGAAATCAATTAATATGCCAATTTTGTGCTGAAGTAAGATTTCTTATTATTACCCATGTTGACAAAAGTTAATATTTTTTGTGAAAATTGTGATACATTTGTTTAGGATTATTTAATGGATAGCAAGTTCAAAAGCACATTCTGGAACAGAAATCTTCTGAAACATTATAAATGACTTTACTGTCACTTTTGATCAATTTAAAAGGTACAATATGTAAAATTTTTATATTAAAATATCCAAAAAACACTTGCACAGAGTTATATATTTCGTTCAGCTGTGTACTTACATTATTCTACATGTATCCAAGAATTTGTAAATTTAGAGAAATTCACAATTTTAAATAGTGCCCCATCCCTCCCTTGTCGCCTGCTAATGACGTAATATCTGCATTATCCCTGGTTTCCGCTTGTACTGCATAGCAACCATTGCAACAGACACTGACAGCTGCGCAACTTCTAGCAGCACGCTGCTGTTGTTTCATTCAAACATTATGGACCATGGTAAGCAAACTTTGGGACAAAAGGAGAAATAAAACGAGGATCAATATTGGCATGGCGTTTCCGAGATGGCGAGAGCTTTGCGACAAACTTCGACTTGACAGAGACGGCGCTCTTGAACGTTATTAGACAAGGTAAGCAAATGTAGGCTACTTAAGACTAATCAATGTTATATAGCTCAACAGAATGAAGTGTTAGAATATCATCAGTATGTTAATCTAATGTTGATCTATCTTACTGTTAAGTCTCATACAGCCAACAAACTAATACTAAATATTACAACTTTCAACTCACTCAAATACAATATGATAGTGTAACATTAGACCAAGTGAAACAGCGCTGGGTTTCCTCAGTTTTGATTCGTCAAATAAACTGACCTGTATGAGTAGTGTTTCAGCACTTATGAGTAGTTCGGTAGAATGAAATATCCTTGTTTCTTTATATCCCCCGGGACTCGCGTGTGCCACTGATATCTGTCTCTCATTAGTAATCACGCCCATGATTCTCAGCCATGTCCTGCTTCATACTACTCTCACTCAATCACTCATCCATAAACATTATTTCCTCATAAATTTTATTAGATCCATCGGCATGACGAAAAGTTCAGCGATTCCTTTGTTATTGTTTTGAAGAGTTTAGCGACCCCTAACAGCGAAAAATACAGACTGTGCCTTTAATCCATCCTTACTGAAAAGTATTTATTTCTCTCAACAAAATTGTACTGACCTTAAACTTTTGAATGATAGTATATATATGAAAACTTAATGAATAATTTCAACAACAATCGTCCCTGCTTTGCAATGTTTTTCCATTTGACTTTGGGTTACACTCCTGTGCAGCATGAAAATGATCAAAAGATGCAGTTAATAACAGAAGCTACAGTAAATGGCAGGAGTTTCGCTCACTATTAAGATTATTTCTGCCACTAGTCAACGCTTTGGGTCTGTTTTGACTGGTCACGGCTCACATGACTGCAGTTGCGCTCGTTCAATACATGGTGACAGGACAAAGAAAGCTCCTCTGTCCACAAACCGCAATGGACTTGGGCAGTACAGACTGCTGATGCAAAATGCAAAATGCAAAATGGGACTCTTCAACTGTGTGTGGCGGAATCTAAAACAAAAATCCAGAAAATCACATTGTATGATTTTTAAGTCATTAATTTGCATTTTCTTGCATGACATAAGTATTTGATCGCCTACCAACCAGTAAGAATTCCGGCTCTCACAGACGTGTTAGTTTTTCTTTAAGAAGCCCTCCTGTTCTCCACTCATTACCTGTATTAACTGCACCTGTTTGAACTCGTTACCTGTATAAAAGACACCTGTCCACACTCAATCAAACAGACTCCAACCTCTCCACAATGGCCAAGACCAGAGAGCTGTGTAAGGACATCTGGGATAAAATTGTAGACCTGCACAAGACTGGGATGGGCTACAGGACAATAGGCAAGCAGCTTGGTGAGAAGGCAACAACTGTTGGCGCAATTATTAGAAAATGGAAGAAGTTCAAGATGACGGACAATCTCCCACGGTCTGGGGCACCAAGCAAGACCTCACCTCGTGGGGCATCAATGATCACGAGGAAGGTGAGGGATCGGCCCAGAACTACACGGCAGGACCTGGTCAATGACCTGAAGAGAGCTGGGACCACAGTCTCAAAGAAAACCATTAGTAACACACTACGCCGTCAAGGATTAAAATCCTGCAGCACACACAAGGTCCCCCTGCTCAAGCCAGCGCATGTCCAGGCCCATCTGAAGTTTGCCAATGACCATCCGGATGATCCAGAGGAGGAATGGGAGAAGGTCATGTGGTCTGATGAAACAAAAATAGAGCTGTTTGGTCTAAACTCTACTCGCCATGTTTGGAGGAAGAAGAAGGATGACTACAACCCCAGGAACACCATCCCAACCGTGAAGCATGGAGGTGGAAACATCATTCTTTGGGGATGCTTCTCTGCAAAGGGGACAGGACGACTGCACCGTATTGAGGAGAGGATGGATGGAGCCATGTATCACGAGATCTTGAGCCTCCTTCCCTCAGTAAGAGCATTGAAGATGGGTCGTGGCTGGGTCTTCCAGCATGACAACAACCCGAAACACACAGCCAGGGAAACTAAGGAGTGGCTCCGTAAGAAGCATCTCGAGGTCCTGGAGTGGCCTAGGCAGTTTCCAGACCTGAACCCAATAGAGTATCTTTGGAGGGAGCTGAAAGTCCGTATTGCCCAGCAACAGCCCCGAAACCTGAAGGATCTGGAGAAGGTCTTTATGAAGGAGTGGGCCAAAATCCCTGCTGCAGTGTGTGCAAACCTGGTCAAGAACTACAGGAAACGTATGATCTCTGTAATTTCAAACAAAGGTTTCTGTACCAAATATTAAGTTCTGCTTTTCTGATGTATCAAATACTTATGTCATGCAATAAAATGCAAATTAATTACTTAAAAATCATACAATGGGATTTTCTGGATTTTTGTTTTAGATTCCGTCACTCGCAGTTGAAGAGTACCAATGATAAAAATTTCAGACTTCTACATGCTTTGTAAGTGGGCAAACCTGCAAAATCTGCAGTGTATCAAATACTTGTTCTCCCCACTGTATGTTAAACACCAACCCACTGGCGAGTCAACTACCTTTTTGGATGATTGAGCAATTGTGAAAAGTCCAAGTAAAATGTTTCTGAACAATCAGCTGTTTTAAAGTCTTGCCTGAGATCACTATATATCATAATGCCAAAGTATAAATACAAAAAAATAAATTAAAATATTGGGCTTTTTTGTAGAAAAACATGTCAGTATGTTGATGACAATTAACTGACAAATTAATTGAACACCTGACAAATAAATATCTGGAAAACACTGATTACAACTTAAATTATTTGTTTTGAAAATAAAGTGTTTAAATTCGATAGGCAAGTTTTATATACACTAACGTTCAAAGGTTTGAGGTCAGTAAGACATTTTTTTTTATTATTTTAAGAAATTAATCATTTTATTCAGTAAGGACACATGAAACTGATCATAAGTGAAAGTCAATACTTTTACATGGTTTAAAAAAAAAAAAAAAAAAGCCTATTTCAAATAAATGCTGTTCTTAACTGAATTTCCAAACGAATGCTGGTTAACACTTCAGTATAGAGAACACAAACTATTAACTACAACTTTTCCCTCAATAAACTAACCTAACTAACTTATTGCTTATTAATAGCTAGTAAGGTAATTGTTACGTTTAGGTATTGGGTAGAATTATGAATGTAGAATAAAGTCGTGCAGAATAAGGCATTAATATGTGCTTAAGTACTACTAAGCCAACAATGGCCAATATTCCAGTAATATGCATGCTAATATGCAACTTGCCAAAAGACCTTAAAATAAAGTGTTACCGAATGCTGAAAGTTTTCACAAAAATAACTGCACAACAGTTTTCAACATTGATGAAAATAATAGTGTTAATAAATAAATGTAATGTAATGTAAAGTAAATGTAATAAATAAATAAATGTTTCTTGAGATGCCAAATCAGCATATTAGAATGATTTCTGAAGGATCATGTGACATGGAAGACTGGAGTAATAGTTGTTGAAAATTTAATTTTCCATCACAGAGAAAATATTTAAAATAAAATAAAATAAAATAATAACAACTACGTCATTTAAAATTGTAATAATATTTAAAGTAACATATTTTTGATCAAATAAATGCAGACTTTTGAATGTATGTATTTTATGTACTTTATATTATAAACTATATGACATGTATATTGTTATCTACAACACATATGGGGCATATTTCAGTATTTTAGAAAGATGCTGTTTGTTTAGCGCTGTTAGAAACGGGTGTTAATAATTTTATTATTAATTTTGATGAACCATCAATCTGTGCTAGACTAAACATTTCTAAACACATTTTTTTGCAAAACTAAAAATAAATTGTGAAGACATTTTTATTAGATAAACAGCACAAGCATGTGAGATGTGAGGGATTCTTGGGAAAAGACTGAGAACAAACATAAAAATAAATAAATAAAAATCCAAATGTTGATCTGACCTTGACTACCCCATCAAAGCCAGGGATGGTGTTGACTTTGGCAGCTTTGGCGATGAGTTTGCTCTCGATCTTATCCCCCATGGCCTGGATGGCATGCGTGTCAGGACCAATGAAGGTCACCCCCTCTGCCGCCTGTAGAGAAAGAATTTATAATAAGGCACATTTTATGTCATCTAAGTTATTTATTCTGAGAAGATCTTGCTTACAAATCAAGACCATAGGCATCAAAAGCATCAAGGCCACCATCAGAAAATGTCACGTCTCACTGCATGACTCGCATGACTCAGAGATAATCAGATCGTTCATCATAACACATGGCCCGTTTTTATTCCTACATCAAACCTCAACACACCTGCGCATTACGTGATCAAGGTATACTTTTCTGTACCAGTACCAGTCAAAAGTTTGGACAAGCGTATATTAAAATTGGGGGTCAGTAAGATATATATTTTTCATTAAGGAAATCACTACTTTTATTCAGCCAGGATGCATAAAACTGATCAACATGTTTGAATGTTCCGTTAATCTAAAAATCATAAACAACTGTTTGAACAAAAATATTAAGCAGCACAACTGTTGATAATACATTGATTATAATAAGAAATGTTTATTGATCATCAAATCATCAAATTATAAGGATTTCTGAAGGATCATGAACACTGAAGACTGGAGTAATGATGCTGAAAATTCAGCTTTACCATCACAGAAAAAAATACATTTTAAAATACATTAAAATACAAAAAAGTTATTTTTAAAAGTTATTTTTAAGTTTTAATATTTGAGTATTACTGTTTACTGTATTTTTGATTAAATAAATGCAGCCTTAGTGAGCGTAAAAGACTTCTTTCTATAGGTCTATAGAAGGATTTATGATGAAATACTTGAAATTAGTGGATTAGTTTTGTAAACAAATAAAAACAATTTATTTTATATTTATATATTAATTTAAATATATATATTTATATATATAGACAGATACAGATACATGTAAACTCAAGTAAACATACTTGTATATAAAACAGTTACTATGAGCACTGGTCACGCACGGCACAGTGACATCTTGAATATCTAAATCTCTCCACCTCAAAAGAGGTAAGCTACCATACTTTTGTTGCCAGGGGGAACCAAATCCCTTCACAAAAAAGAACCCCAGGGTTTGAACTTTGGTGAAGTAAAGAAAGGTAGCTTCAGGTAATGCCCGCAGAAACACATATAAATAACGAAGTCAGAAAAAAGAACGGGAAAAAGGAGATCTGTTCTTTTCTTTGTTAGTCTCGAGAATCGGGAGGCTATTGCTTCCTGGCTAATATACTACGGAAAGCATGCCTGAGGCGCACAGAACCCATGGAGCTCTGTAATTAAAAGAGGGATTTGACCCCATGACTCTTTCAGCTCCAACTGGACCCATGGTGTCATGAGATAAAGGATAAATCTAAATGAGGCAAAAAAAAGTGATCTGTTTATTCTTGACAAGTGCTTGGGAAAAAAACAAACAAAGGTGTCAACAAATGTAACTTCTGTAATCAGCTGAAGTCCATTACAAATCACTAAAACTATACAGTAGAGAAAACCCATATGGGAGTTTATTTTTCACTGAATCAAAGATTCACATGCACAAAACTCTTGATTGAAACGAGTGAGGCAAATGAATCCTTGAACTACAGACAGTTTTTAAAAAGTACTGAAAAAACAATTGTGCTATAAAATCAAATAAAAACTAGACAGCAAAAACAAAACAAAAGTATAAAGCCAAAAAAAACTAGAAAGCAAACAAAAACAAAAAATACAAAAAACAAAACAAAACCTAAATGGTACAATATCACTAAAAATAAAACTAGAATGTAAAAACGACTAGAAAGAAAAAAACTAGACAAAACTAGGAAGCAAAAACAAAACAAAACTAGAAAGTAAGCAAACAAAAAACAGGGGACATGAAATGAGAAACACAAAAACAAAAAGGGACACAACACACGATCACCGTTTAAAAAAAAAAAAAAAAAGCTAGAAAGCAAAAAAATAGAAAGCAAAACTAGAAAAAAAAACAGGGGAAATTAAACAAAAGAGAAAATACAAATAGGACACAATATCACTGTTTATATTTTATATGCACTGGCAAATTACAGTGGCCCCAGTCATGCTAGAGACCTTTCACTCAAACCCTTGCCTGTGTCTCTGTCAGGTTCTGCTAAATTAAATCCAATAAAACGCTTGGGCCTATTCAAATGTCACTCAATCTATCTCCTCCTCCCGTCCATTTTTACACTTCCCTCATGTGGTACATTTAAAGGGCTAAACAACCAGCAAGCCACCACAACAACAGTAAAAAGAGTGTGAGCCAAAAGAAATGTCAAGAACTTGTGTACAACTACGCACGTGAGCAAGAGAACACCAAGATAATGAAAACGTCTTGTTCAAGACAACAGCCAAAGAGTGAAAAGGCATGAAAACACACGCACACTCCACTCAAACTCAATCTCCTCTCTGCTATTGAAAAGCGTTTCTCTTTTAACATGCTAAACAGGCTGTAGAGGTAATCCTAACAGAGCTCTCTAGGCTGAAGCTGCGCATGCCCAGGGGCTCTGGCCAATCGTTTGTGCTGTGTAAAACTGTACTAACAGTAGGGCAGAGGGGGCAGCTATTCAGGATGGGGGGCTCATTCACTTCTTATTCATGTGGGGGGTATCGCTATTCAACTGCTAATGTAATGACATCTTCATTTCCACACACACACACACACACACACACACAGAAGGCAGTGGAAGGCCCACTCATGTGTGTGTGTGTGTGTATGTGTGTGTGTGTGCACGCATTCGTATAGGGAAATGTAAAAGAGTGAATGGGGGATGGAAAGATAGAGTGAACTGAACAGGTACTGATGTGGTTGAGGGATTGGTTATGAAACTAGTTATTTACATTTATTTATATAACAAACTCTTATCCAAATCAATTAAGTATACAGGGTAAGCTGGAAGAAAATATCCTGAAAATACAAAATTAAAAAAAAAACTTCTAATAGCTTAATACATAACATGAGGCAAACATATGGTTCAAATGAAAAGCTTATGCATATACCACTTTCCGTAAATCTGTGACTCATTGCATTTACTATTACCCTCCTGTCTCCATTGTAAGCCCACACACAATTAGACTGTTTTCTGCACTGATTTTTTTGAAGAAAATAGAATTAGTCATGGCTGAACAAAGATTAAAGTACTGGTATTATTAGCTGAAAGACATTAATGCATTTTTTTAAATTTAGTAATATTTAAAGCTTAAAGTCCCGTTCACACCAAGAATGATAACTATATTAGCGTCCACACCAGTGGACGATACCATTCTTGCTTGTTGGTCACTCTTGCTTGAGCTCGTTACAGCAGGATGGATTCTGATTGGCCGGCAATGTTTTTCTCGTTCATCAGGTGGATAAAATTGTTCTGAAAGTAATTCCAAAGATATGGTTTCTTTGTTCCGTTACCGCTATAGCTATTCTTTAATATTCCGAATTATTTTTATAACTATATCTTTATTGCTATCTTTATAGTTATCGTCCTTGGTGTGAACGGGCCTTATGTGTGTAATTTCTGCACCACAGCATTTTTTCATACGGTTCTACTTTTTCAGACTGAAGTTTCACAACTTCCAGCCATCTGCAATTATTTAAGTCAAACATGTATTCTAAACTCAAAACATTGGTTGAGACAGAGACAATGCTGTTGTAGACAGTGAAGTTGAGCTGCTAAAAAACAATAAAAAAAAAAAAAAGATTTCAATTGATTCCAAAGCTTTTGCTCTTTTTATGTAATTCTATCAAAGTCCGTATAAAGTCTTGAATAGTTTTAAACTTAATTTTGCAGAAAATGAGAATGATCAAAGCTATCCCTTTTCCCAATGTCAATGCATTTACATCTTGATTGAAGTCAAAATAAACCATCAAAAGCTGCATCTGAAATCTCACTTGTGAATAAGTACTTCATGACGTTCTATATATTATGAATTTAATCTGGACAACTACATTCGCCATGTTGTAACTGTCATGTGACCCAATGTCAGTTACTTCAATGTCATTCACAACTCCTCTCCCATCGGATAGTAAAGTATCCAGGTCATCTGGGTACTTTTATGAATACTGTGGACATGACTCTTTTCACATACTGTATTTTTAACGACACCAAACAATGAATGAATACGTCTAGGGAATGTAGTTTTGTGGAATATATGCATTCAAAATTTTCTGAATTCTGCTTGCCTACTAATGACTGATATACAACCCAAAATATAGAGAAAATCCTCAAAGAAAACTGCTTCTATTCATTCTGTGTTGCTAGGCAGATTTTCCTCGATGTAGTCGACGTAGATGTAAAAAACAGTGGTTTGTGATTTATTCACTGCAGGATAACAGTCAAATTGAAAGGTGTCCTCTACACCAATGCCGTCGACAACCTCGAAGAGACATGAAACAAATCTGGATTTAGCTGAGCTGATTTGGGTCCCTGACTGCTTAATATTTAACACTTATTTTGACATGCTGATGAATTTTTAACAGGCTCTGTTGATTAACAGTAGGATGTTCTGCCGAAAGCCTTTAAAACTGCAGCAGAAAAGCTCATTTATTTTAGATTTTTAGCTAAAAATTTTATCTACAACTACTTCTAGGCAACCTATCAACGTGAGTCCGCCGTTGCTGTGACGACGCCCCGTGTGTGTTTCCCTCCTGCCTGAATGTTCTTTATATCAAAGGAGATCTTGCAAGCACGTCAACGCAGCTGCCGGAAATTCTGCCAGGAGAGTCTCACGTTGTAATATACTACACTGCAGAGAGTAAGACACACAGAACACAGATGATACATGCACCAAAGACCTGTGTATCGTACAATAAATAACCATGACTGACTATTGTGGACAAAAAGAGACGGAAGGAAAAAGAGAAACAGAGAGGCGTGTCATCTTCCCTCATTTCTATTCTCAAATTCTGTTTGTTCTGCTCAGCTCTGTTCTACAACACAGGAAACCTAGGAAAAAGAAGAAATCTGGCAGAAGCAATCTGGAATCCTAAAAAAAGCAAAAATATCTAGATCAAAAACAAGAGAGTGACGGCCCCATGCAAACTCTCTGAGTGTGTTTGAGGCCTGCCATGACACGAAGCATGTCCTTATTTAGTCATAATCGATTGAAGGGTTAAAAAAAGATGGTAGCTTCTGAGTTTAGTTGCCATGGCAACACTGATGCACAGTTGGAGGTTGGCACATGCACTTGTCGGCACCGAAGCGCTTGGCTCAATTATTTTGGGGCACGGGGTTAAAGGGATAGTTCACCCAAAAAATTTAATTCTATTCAAAATTTGCTAATTTTAATGTTGTTTAAACTTGTATTACTTTCCTTTGAGGAACACAAAATGAATCTTTTGTAAATTATACACAGCTTCTTTTTCATGTTATTACAAAGAATGGGGACTGAAGCTTTCAAACTTCAAAAACATTGCAAAAAATGTACCGTAAAATTAGCCCATGTGGCTGGTGCGTAATATATAAAAGCATATTTAAAAAGACTTTATAGTATGAAATATAAAAAAACAATAAATAATAATAGAAAGCCTTTGCACGCTGAAATGTATTATCCACTAAAAATCTCGTCGTCCATCTTAGTTCTCTGTGGCATGTTCATGAGAGTTCACGAGAGAAGTAGCTAACTCAATTCTTGAACAAGTCATTCTTTTAAGTCAGATATTTTTAATGAATCGGTTGAAAAAAAAACCAATCTGAATGATTTAATCATGAATCTGGAAAATTGTTAATTGTATTGTTACATATACTTCCGACATTGTAACAATACAAATCTGGTTGAAAATCAGTGAATTTATCCTTTAACAGCTCTCTGGAGGGGAAGGATTTGCATGGGATTGTTTCTGCATGGGAAAAGTTATCAGAATATTTATAGTAAACGGTTTCCTTACTCGTTTCAGAGAAGAAAGTAAGTCACATGGCTTAACAATTGCTTTAGGATTATTTAATATCAACGACCTCCACAACCGTTCAAAAGTTTGTGGTCAGTAACTTTCTTTTTAAAAAAAAAAAAAAAAAAAAATGGATACTTTTATACAGAGAGGATGCATTAAAACTGCAATCAAACAATCAAAACTGACATTAAAGACTTTCACGTTGTTAAAATGTTAATTTCAAATAAATGCTGTTCTTTTCAACTTTCAGAAGCACTGTCCTGAACGTGAATCTCTTTATCAAATGACCCTTTTGGCCTTTCTGCCTTTATTTGGGTTGCAAATAATCTTCTCACCTCAGAACTCACACCTTTAATTAAATTACTACTGGGGGGTCCGAGCTGTTAATTACAAAAACTGTGTGTGTGTGTGTGTGTGTGTGTGTGGGAGGGACACTGGTTGACGTAGAACAATAAGTGAAGGCTACTCTGCCCCCAACTCCAACACAAAGTCATTTAAATATTCAACTATCCCCTTCTCTTTTCTTTAACTACACACATTTCATTCAGGAAAAAGGCAGACTCACTAGTCTCTTGGCAAACTCCTTATTTTCAGACAGGAATCCATAGCCAGGGTGAACCTATGAAAGAGAGAGACAACTTTTAGAAAATTATTTACTTTTACTCATCCAAAGTATTCATGTTATACAGGTGACATTTAACTGCTCCATCGCATCATTTAGTTATGTTTATAGATAATAGCATTGACCAATTCACCATGTTAATAATATATGACCTTGTTTATACCAACATGGATTAGGCTCCAACTGTGCTAAAGTCCCCTGTGTTTTACCTCACACACACACACACACACACACGCACACACACACACACACAAACACACACAAAAAACACACACACAAACAAACAAACACACACACACACACACACACACTCACAGCTTGAGCTCCAGTCTGCTTGACGGCATTCAAGATAGCATCCATGTTCAGGTAACTTTTACTGGTAGGGGCAGGGCCGACGCACACGGCCTCGTCAGCCATCTTCACATGAACCTAAAGGAATGAAAGAACAGGCCAAGTCAAATTATATGATGCGGGTCAGTTGGATCCATTTCGGTTTTTGGTAAACCTATGGTTTTCAAGAAATTCTGTAACTTTTTCCTCATTTAGGCCTATGAATATGCCTGCAAAGTGTTGAAAGCTTCATGTGTTGTGGAATATGCATACAAAATTGTGGAATGCATGAACAATTTTTTATTTTATTTTTTTAATTAATGTTTGCTGAAAGTGTAATGTACATTTTTATCAGTTCATGCATGTTCAGTTCTCTGGAAATCGAACCTATGATCTTGGTGGTGCTAGTGCCATGCTCTACTGTTTGAGCTTCAGGATAGCAAAAAAGAAGCGCTTTTCCACAGTTGTGTTAAAATTCTGAAAAGTTTATGGAAAAATGTAAACTTTTATTTTTTTTTGTAATGTGTGAGAAGTGATAATGAAAAGGTTTGCCATTTTTACCTGATTTTTTTTTTTTTTTTTCACAGTCTGATGTTTGATGAAATGTTTTTGTCATACCCAGATATTGAAGCCAATGCTCAGCATTTTAAACTCTCATTTTCATTAATGTTAATGCCAGGGAGTTCATTCCAGAAAGCACAAACAGATTGTCTGTGTGGCCAAGATGTCGTCACACTCGGTGTGAAGCAACTGTGACAGTGAGCTGACTGAGTGACAGACCTCACAATGGGGAAGCATGAATATTGACAACTGCATCAACAGGGGAGGTTTGGAAAAGGCTCGCTAGCCAACTGCTGCTTCTCTGCTAATGTTCTCCACACATGTGTAAAAAGAGAGACGCAAAGTCATTTTTCCTCACATTTAACGAGGGTGAGGCAAACAGAGGTGGAGGAGCTCACTCAAAGATCTAGCACAGACGGAAATGGAGCAGATTGAAGCAACGCATACTAACTGCAAACTCTGACTTTCTGTATCATCTGTATTATTGCTAACTGAAGAATTGATCATTTAAATGGACGTTATTTCCTGACTGTAAATTCATTTTGTTTACTAAATTGATATCTTAAATTAAAATTAAATCAAATAAATACTACAAAAACGGCCTCGGTTTAAGATTTGAACAGCACAGAAACATCTCTAGACATGTCTGAGTCTTTTAATGCAGCGCAAAACTCGACGGCTTCCCACCATTTGTTTCAGGAGCCCAATAAACTACTTCTTCTGTCAGCACCTACCCTGTTAACCAGAGAGAACGTGAGAGCCTGTGGCTCCAGTTCCATTACTTTTAAGGAAATACTTTAATTTATTTAGCTTTCAATGCGTTATAGAAAATGACATTAGAAAGAATAAAGTGTCAAAGGTTGAAAGAACGATTCTAGAAATAGGAACATGTTTGAAAAATATATGAACACATCAATCCTGGGGTCAGTATATGGACTTCTAATGTCAATTTGTTCCCACATACAGAGTCCAGATTATCCCCCACTGCTCTGTTTAAACATCTTCATTTAGATGTTCTTTGGAGGCTGCAAATCAAATGCAAAAGATCCCCACCTCTATCCCCCACCCCTCATTCCCCCAATCCAGCACAGAACACAGCAGGGGAACCGAGCAGAGTTTAAAACACTGCCTCTATCAAATTCTCATGCATATGGAATAGGAGGGGGAGAAAACTGACAGCTATCAATCATGGGAACAGAGGATTACACTCCATGAAAAGATAAAGGTGAGAGGAGCAAAAGCTTTGGTTTATCTTGCTATGCTTGTAAAAGTCTAGTGGGATAATTTAGATATTAGTATCACACTGCCTCAAGAAGACTAAACTGCTTCAGCAAATCTATTTATTCATTTTAATTATGTCACTGTCTTCCTGTACAGCATATATATGTGGAAGGAATATAAAACAATAATATAGTGGAGTCCAAAAGAGACCCCAGAGTGAAAATGCATCTATTTTGATTTTTCTCTAATTTAATACAAGAATTTTAATTAAATGATATCATCAGGATAAGTATTTGAGCAAGGAATTGAAAAAATAAATGGATGGTCACTTCCAAACCTGTTACTTGTTGAAACCTGTTGTTTCTGTGGAACATAAAAGATGATATTTTGAGAAATGTCTCTGTTTTTTGTTGTTATTTATTATTATTATTATTATTTTGTCCATACAATATGATAAAATGGTCACCAACTGTTTGGTTATCAACATTCTTCAAATCAACTTTGTTCCACAGAGGAAAGAAGGTCATGATTGTAGCGAACTGATATTGAGTATGTATGCATGCAAGTTAGCGATCTATCACCATTTATTCACGATTACTCACCAAATCACCAATTTATTTCTTTTAAATATGAAAACGTTTCAAAGTTTTAATGATTTTTATTTTTTCTGCCATTGCAGAACCAAAGGTCATTTTTGTTGAGAAGAGAATGTTATAATAAAATGACAAACAATAAACAATAAATGAATTTCCCGGGGGGAAAAAATGCAGTGATATTAAAAGCAAGGCAGTCCTGTGAAATATCCTTAAAAGACAATGAAGTCTTACAGGAATCACAAGATGTTCGTTTTTCACCTTTCAAAAAAACACATTCATTGAGTCTAAAACATACAACAGAAAGACTTTCAGGTTAAAATAAGATTATGCATCTCAAATTTTAAATGTGTTCTCAGACTTATGCTCAATTTTAATATCACATAAAACACTTGTGATAAGTGTTCAACGGTACACAATAGTCACTTCTTGGGAAATTGGTGCAAAATATCTGGAATAATGTAAGTTGCTGCAATCGGGGAAGCCATTGTGGCTCCTTTTCCTACATCACAAATAACTTGAGTCTCAGAGCGCTCAGACAAAAGCAATAAACCCTGTCGTGTTACCTTGCGTTTGGATGCCTGATGTTTGGGAATGCAATCATGGAAGACTTTGATAAACTTATAAACGAAATGTGTATAGAAATAGATGGATGGAAACATAGCTAGTGTCTATATTTAAGGTACTTTTAAATATTTGTTTGTTTTTCTCACCGCACTAGAGTCCACATCACTGTGAACTGCAACTGTCTTGATGCCCATCTTCTTACAAGTTTTAATCACCTATGAATGGAAATGAAGAGAATTAAGACCTGTACAGAATGTTTATATTTCATAACACTGCACTGAAGGTTCATGTAGCTTCATGTAAACAGTTATACATGTAGGACTTCACCTTGATTTCAAATGAAAATGGCCTAAAGACAAATGTAATGTTTTGCCTTAAACACACTGAAAAGAACCTACCTGGTGAAGAACACACACACTCACTTACCCTGCAGGCGATCTCGCCTCTGTTTGCAATGAGGATTTTATCAAAGGTCTGTGGAAAGGAAAAGGGAACAGGGCGATTAAGACATTTGTTTTGTCAACACTTGATTTGCCCACAGTGTGTGTGCTCTAACACTGACTAAAGCTCAACTCATTTAGCTGTAAGTGAAAGCTGTTCAACACAACACACACTGCTTTTTATTTGACAAGAATGGAAAAAAAAAAATGAAACTTGTATCAGGTACAACAGGTCCAAAAACTACTTTAGTCATGTCCAGACTGTAAATAGAACATTTATCCATTCCCTGACATGCAATGAACATTCACAAGTTCTAATGGGGATATCTAGAGGATTCTGAGTGTTAAGGTGGATGTTAGTGAGGCTTAAAGATCAAAGCAAGAAGCTTTGCTAATGTTGTCTGCCACATGCAAACAATTTATGGAAAAACTGAAGGAAGTGTCTGCCCATAAACCATGTGTCAAGATGAGCCTTGGGCAACGTGTATCCCAAGAACACATTCCTAAACTCAAAGCATATTTGCCCATATTGCTACACCCCCAATTCCATAACACACAACACACATAAACACATCCCCTCCAGGCAAAGGTTGATTGTTGGAGAATGGCACATCAAAGCTACATGGATGCAACAGGATTTTGGAAGTGTAGAAGCCGAGAGTAAAAGTGATCCAAAGAGAATTTTGACCCTGATACATGATCTCAAAATACTGATGCATCTTATTTTCCTCCATGGATATTTATACGTAGATACTTCATATAACTGCTCCAAACAAGTGAAAAGGTCAACTTTTCAGATGCTACACATCACTCTCACTAATAAATCAATTAATTCCCTTGTGGAAAAAAAAAAATACTAAAATGTATTTGAAATACATTTATTTTGTGCAAAGTATACTACAAATACATTTACATATTTATGTGCTAAATAAAAATGCAATATCGTTTCAAACCCACAAGACCTTTCTTCAACTTCGGACCACAAATTAACATATTTTTGATGAAATCTGAGAGGTTTTTTTATATCCCATAGAAAGGAACAAAATTACCACATTCAAGGTCCAGAGTAGTAAAAACATTGTTCAAATAGTCAACATGACTAAAGCAGTTCAACCTTAATGTTATGAAGCAACAAGAATACATTTTGTGTGCAAAAACAAAATGGCAACACTTTACAATAAGGTTCATTGGTTAACTTCATTACTACATTAGTCACTTATATAGCATTTATTAATCTTTGTTAAATGTTAATTTCAACATTTACTAATACATTATTAAAATCTTGTTAACAATAGTTAATACACTGTGAACTAACATGAACAAACAGTGTACAACTGTATTTTCATTAACTAACATTAACGAAGATTAGTAAATACAGTAACAAATGTATTGCTCATGATTACTTCATGTTAGTTAATCCATTAACTAATGTTTAACTAATGAACCTTACAGTAAAGTGTTACCAACAAAACAAAAAGAACTACTTTATCAGGGCTAGGGCTGCATGATTTATTGTGTTTAAATTGCATACGATTTGGCAAAGGCTGCGATTATTTAATGTGCAGCTTGTCAGAGCTGTACGGCTCTGTGATCAGCAGTAAATGCTTCTCCATCTGAAAGCTAGAGGGCACTCTTGCACAGAAACGATGGGTTGCTTAATGTAATCCCAGGTTCTTTGATAACAAAGTGAGGTGTTTCACAATGGGAATCGCTTTTTGGCGTTACCAACTACGGAAGCTCCTATGACACCATGTCTGTCTTTGTGTAAGGGAGTCCACTGGAGGCAAGTTGTAGAGTAAACCCAAGTGCAGTTTAACAAACATAAATCCAACATAAAAAAAAGTCTTCACATGGCATCGCTTGGCTTGGCATAAACAAAGGACATGGAACTCACCACCCGTGGTACATGGACAATAATCGACAAGGAACATGAAAAACATGAGGGCTTAAATACACAGGGACTAAACACTAGACAAGGAACACCTGTGCACAATCAACTAATAAACCAATGACAACATGGAACACATGACAAGGGAGCAGGATCATATGACAGACAAGGAAATCACATGACATAACATAACCTAAGGGAGCACATGGAAAACATAAACATGAAACATGATAACGACAACAAAACTAGACGTTACAGAATCCCCCCCTCTACGGGCGGCTCCAACGCCCAACACAAAACCAAAACTAGAAAACAAAAGTCCAAGGAGGGTGGTGGAGCAGAGGCGGTTTTGGCGGAGGGATGGTGGGCCAGGCCCGTGCAGGGGAACAGGACATGGCAAAGGTGGGCCTAGGGCATAGGCGGATGCATTTATTTATAGAATTTATTCATCTTTGTTAATAAAATACTGTATCAGTCTTCTCTCTAGGACGCATGTTTGTGGGTTCGCAAGCGACATTTGAGCGTGTTTTGGGCCCATACAAACGATGCACATAGGGTCAGGGTCCCTGCCTGAGATGGTTGCTCCACATGACGATGGACACGGGCGGGATCCACCTCCCTGCTCTTCGACTCATTCTCTTCGGCAGGGTTAATGACCGTCGACATGATGGCTGAAGAGTGAAAAAGTAATCATCGGGTAGTTAGCCCTTCCAACAGCTCGCCTTAAGAGCATAAAGCTTGAAGATGGCTTGACGCCACTGAAGATCGTAATTTAATATGAGACAGGATTAACAGAAATACCTCGCCTTGATGGACATTATTCAGAATTTTGCAATGTCACTCAACACAATTCAATCCACTGATGTCGCGTTCGGTGGCGTAATCCAATGACAGTCCACCTGTTGATCGGTTTAGGAAAATCAGCAACAAAGTCGGATGTGCTGAGAGAGCTTGTAGTCCCTCAAGGGAAGAAAGCGCAAATGATTTCAATAGGGGTCGACCTGAGTGATATATGTGGGCGGAGCCTGATCACAGATCGACCTGTCCATTAATCACGTGTCAATCATGGAGCTTCCGTAGTCACGCCCAAAGCAATTCCCATAGTGGAACATCGAGCGAAGTTAGAAAAAGAACTCAAAATATGCCCTGCAGCAGAATAAGATAAGACGTCATATCGCTGTAGCTGAATAAACTGAAGAAACGCTTTGATTGATTAAACATGAATAATAAACACATGACTGCCTTACTCTTCGTAAGAAGCCACATCATCTCTCAGAAGGGTGCTCAATTGTCATTGTGAAGTGAGTTAAGTAAAAACATGTTATTAATGTTGTCTTTTGTTGGACAAGATGTTAATAAATGCTTAAATGATTCTTAGTGTGATTATTAAATCGCAAATGCTGTGATTATTTTTTTATGCGCAGGTTGTCAAAGTATGGCTCCAAATGCTTATCCATCGGAAAGCACTGCGAGTTTAAGTCGCTTATAATGTACATTTGAAAAGCAACGCGCGTCAAACATCTTTCCAGACATTAGAAGCATTTATTAACATCTTGTCCAACAAAAGACAACATTTAATAACGTTTTTACTCCAAACTCACTTCATAACAGTTGAGCATCCTTCTGTGACATGATGTGGCTTCTTACACAGAATTAGGCAGTTGTGTGTTTATTAGTCAAGTTTAATGAATCAAAGCATTTCAATCTTCTGTTTATCAGCTACAGCGATATGACGCCTGTTGTTTTCTTCTGCTGCAGGGCATATTTTGAGTTCTTTTTCTAACTTCACTCGATGTTCCACTATGGGAATTGCTTTTTCAGATGGAGAAGCTTTTACCACTGATAACAGAGCAGTACAGCTCTGACAAGCTGCGCATTAATAATGTCAGCCTTTGCCAAATCACGATAAATTGTGCAGCCCTAGACTTTATTCAACAATTTTTCCTCAGTATTGGTCGGCTTCTGCATCAGCATCACATGGATGCATGTGTACAGCATCGGTCAATACTGAGCCGGCATTCAGACGTAAACATGGAGCCTCTGCACTGTGTCAACTATGTAGTTGACTGACGGGGAAGAGGAAAAATTGTTTTTTGAGGGTTTTTTTTGCGCACAAAAAGTATTCTCGTCGCTTCATAACATTAAGGTTGAACCACTGTAGTCATGTTGACTATTTTAACGATGTCTTTACTCAGGAGTGGATTTAGAGATTTGGGGGCCCCAGGCAATATACAGGAATGGGGCTCTAATTGCCCACATTTATACTTGAGGCTTCTTTCACAATTGTGATGCTTGCTGTTGCACGGCCATGTTCCATAGTTGTGTCCATTTTTTTTATAAAAAAAAAATTCATATACATGTTATAATGGCTTTTCTTATTGTAGATCCCTTGTTCACATGTAAACGGGTTATAACAGTATTAGAGTAGGTTGGACACTAGGTGGGACTTTGGGGTAATTTTCACTGCACAATTGTTTACACAACGCAGGGCTGTCTAATTCTAAACTTTAAAATATATATATTTTTTTATTTTAATTACAAATTTTAAATTAAATTAAATTTAAATAAAACATTTACATGCTCAAGAACTATTTCAACTAAAAATGAAGTGTGCCTGTGTGGAAACGTATATTATTTGTTTTATGTATTTTAATTTTACTGGTAATCAAATGAAGGCATAAAACATTTATCTTTAATTCCATAATTTATGATTTTTTTTAAAATCCAATAATTTTTATACATTCAAAGTGCTACACAAGAGGTTTACTGTTAAAATTAGACACACATAATGCTGTTAAAGAGTATAACCAAAATTTTAATTTGACAGGTTGCCTTGAAGACCTTTTTTTCTGTGTATGTAGGCCATGATTCGATGATAGTTAGATAAAACACGGACGGAATCACGGAATCCATTCATAAAAAAGGAATTTACTGTTTAACGTTGAATGTCACAGAATTTATAAAATTTTGGATGAATATATCAAATGCAAGTCGGTACACTTCAATCAAATTGCGATATCGACTAGTGTATGTTAATATTAAATGTCAAAAATACCATTTAAATATGAATCCTGATAAATATGATTTGTCTCTGAATGAATTGTTCAGACGAGCACCACGAGCGTCATGCTTGCTTCCATAGTAAACCGCGTGCCTGTGGCATTCATTCCATGGCGTTACAAAGTAAATTCCCTTTTTATGAATGGATTCTACAAAAAGCACGTTCAATGCGGACAAGCAGATTGTTGTTGTGTAGACCTGTACCGGTGCATCTCAAATTATAATGCCATGGAAAAGTTAATATATTTCAGTAATTTCAACTCAAATTGTGAAGCTTGTGTATTATATAAATTCAATACACACAGACTGAAGTACTCTAAGTCTTTGGTTCTTTTAATTGTGATGATTTTGGCTCACATTTAACTAAAACCCACCAATTCACTTGCTCAACAAATTAGAATATATTGCATTGCCAATCAGCTGATCACCTCAAAACACCTGCAAAGGTTTCCTGAGCCTTCAAAATTGTCTCTCAGTTTGGTTCACTAGACTACACAATGATGGGGAAGACTGCTGATCTGACAGTTGTCCAGAAGACAATCATTGACAGCCTTCACAAGGAGGGTAAGCCACAAACATTCATTGCCAAAGAAGCTGGCTGTTCATAGAGTGCTGTATCCAAGCATGTTAACAGAAAGTGGAGTGGAAGGAAAAAGTGTGGAAGAAAAAGATGCACAAACAACCGACAAAACCGCAGCCTTGTGAGGAGTGTCAAGCAAAATCGATTCAAGAATTGGGGTGAACCTCACAAGGAATGGACTGAGGCTGGGATCAATGCATCAAGAGTCACCACACACTCCAAATTCAACTTTTCAGATGAGAGCAAGTTTTGTATTTCATTTGGAAACCAAAGTCCAGATGAACTGAAGGCCACTGTCATAGAAACCTGGGCTTCCATACCACCTCAGCAGTGCCACAAACTGATCACCTCAATGCCACGCCGAATTGAGGCAGTAATTAAAGCAAAAGGAGGCCCTACCAAGTATTGAGTACATGTACA